>JAYKKI010000092.1:1857500-3057500 GCA_039881145.1 Druceiella hillmani
GAGGACAGAGAAAGAAACCAAGAATCTAATCCAGATAGGCTATTTATGCTTTCACTGTTAGATGATTTTAGAAAGATTCCAGAACATCGTAGGCTTTCGACAAAAGTAGAAATTATTAACGTAATAAAAAGAGCACACACGCTTCAAATGGAAACTTATCATTCCAAATTCGGTTCATTTTGCCAAGGCTGTCCTCAGTATGAACCAGGAATGTCAGCCGCTGGACCATACAGCCGTAGATATACAGCACCGCTAAATTATGGCCCAGAAGCCTTGGGAAGTGGGCAATATCGCCATGGTTACTCTACACCGCCAAATTATAGAACACATGCTTCGAAAAGTGAACCAAGTCGTCGAGAAAATTCCACACCAGACAGACAGGACACTATTACCGAATATGATGAACTGTTATCATCGACTGACACAATTTCAACCGATGTGACTCAAAATTCTGAAATATTAGACCTGTTTCAGGAATCTGTACAAGAATTTTCCCATAATAAATAGAATTAAAAGTAAAAATAATGGTTATTGTTTTCTATATTCACCTCAAAGTAATCACCAATTTTTCTTCTGGACTTGTACAAGCTCGCATACGAGTGTTAGTATCCTTTATTGAATTACTTATGTTCTCCAGTAGGTTATCAAATGACTGCACTGACATTCTTGTATAGTTAAAAAAGCGATCCGAATACTTTCGAAAATCCTTGAAATAATTTTGAAATATGCCCTTTGAGTGTCGTTCAAGAAGTAGAGGATGAATGCAATGTCTTTTTGCTTTGCGTTTCTTATGAGACAGAAGGTACACAATTATAACGTCTTCCACATCCGTCTTGGTCCGCTCTCTCTCGACTCACTGTTATGACTGGCCGACGGCTGGCTGCTTAGAATTGGCTGCTCGAAATTTCGGCTGCCACAGCCTGGCTGCCGCAGCTGGGCTGCCTAGTGCATGGTAGCCCTAAATCTTGAAGTATATACTTTATTTCATAGACTATGAAATAAAATATTTCAATTAGATAAAATTATTCATTGTGGCTAAGCATGACAAGTTCCACTACATTACACGAACAGAGTAAGAAACATTGCGGATATTTTTATTTAGAGTAGCCAGTACACACAGTCGATCACGAGCGCATCTCAGCGCATAATGACTGACCGGTATGTTGTAATGTATCACTTGAATGGTAGATTGTAATTGTTTCTTTAGTGGATTAAATATTTTTTACTTCTCTTTTACTATTGTGTATCTAAATAGTTTTCTGTTTAAATTAAAGTCAATGTGCATTTTACTGCTTTTTCTTGCATTTCAAATTAAAGTATAATTGTTTGAAATTAATCTACAAAATTTGCCCCTCTTTAGTGATTCCGAGGAGAAATGAATCGCAAAAAGCTGATTTTTATGAAACAAATATATGAAACTAATGAAAGTAATCAACGTGAAATATAGATGAAGGCTTGGTCTAGTTTTCCATATCAAAATCATTATATTGCATATTGCCAGTTTAAACTTAGTAAAATTTGAAGTTTTTCGCCAAAAATGTAGACACTTCCTTAAAGTACTCAAAAGTTTCCACAAGATGATAAACTATTGAATGTTGACTAAAAAGATATCCAAATATAAAGCTTCAAACCAAAGTTCTAAATACCCAGTAATGGTGAACATCCAGATTTGGTGTATGGTGTTTGTCATTAGTGATATTAAGCATACCTAACTTAAGCAGACGTTATTAACAGACAGGATGTTAACAAAACTCAATAAAATGTCCACATAGAAAAGACCAATGTTATGTTTTATCGGAAATTCCACAAGGTCGAAACTCTAGAGATTCCACAAGGTGATAAACTAATGATTGTTAATTCAAAAGGCATACGATCAATAAAATGTCACTTGTTTCTTAAACACCGAGTAAAGTAGTCGTGTGGGATTCAATCAGAAACCCAAACATTTTACAACAATTAATATGGATTACCAATCGATTGAAAATACACTTTGGCCAATCTTACTATACCAACATGTGTTTGGCGTGTGCAGAAAAACTGTAAATCGAATTACCACCAGATTCACATTATGGTGTCAAAAGTCATATAGTTTGTTAATTATTTCAATATTGATTGCAGCACATGTGACATTTTTGTTCTCTCATCATCATTATCCCATTCTGGCATTTAAAACACTTCAAATGATTTTCATTCTGCGCTTGTTATTGTTTGATATAATGTGTAATAGAAATATGTTTGAAGAATTAATTTTGAGTTTTCAAAAAGTAGATGATCTTTTTAAACAAGAGCACAGGAGGAATTTGTTGAGACGTGACAAATGTCGAAACCTCATAGTCATTGGCCTTCTTGTACCTTTTCATATCTTTTATACTGCTTTTGCTATATTTAACATAATAAAGTATAGGCTAAAAAACTTTGTTTCTCTGTTCACTGTAATAACTGACTTCATTTTTAACTTAGAAATAATATTATTTTGTTTAATATTATTTAGTGTAATAGAACGTGTACGAATGTTAAATGTCTTCTTAAATTTGAAAAATAAAAAAGATATGGTCGCATCCGTTGATGCCATATTCGGCAGTCCACAACATAATCCAAATTCTAACAACCATTTTAAATTTGCATTGCCTCTACACGAAAATTCCATTTACTATTTATCTCAATTCTACATTAATTTTTTAGACCTGTGCCGTTACGTACATAAGGTGTTTGAATTTCAGGTTCGTATTGAACATTTTGAATAAAAGTATTGAAATAACATTTTAACTGCAAATAACACTTTCAAAAAGGTTAACTCAAATATTATTTAAATTTATTTTCCAGCTACTCTCGTTACTCACTCTGACGTTTTCTGGTATACTCGTAGACGTGTATCGCTTTCTTGAGGATTTTAAATATAATGTAAGTATTATTAAAATTATGTATCATTTGCAGTCTTAAGCTAAGTCACATTTAATAAACTACAAACTCGTAAATAGCAAACAATAATACGATCACAATGCACAGTGTATTAGGGACTTTTGTATATAACATTTCAACTTTTTTGTTTGTATTATTGTGCCATCCGATTTTGAAAATATTTTTTTTGATACCTTCATTTTCTTTATTTTTACATTTCATTTTAATTTCTTTCTTTTACGTCTAACACAACTAGGTGTGCCCTGTAAAAGTGTCATTATAAACTATAACTTACTAGTCTCAACCGAAAGTTGTTTATGGAAAAATTTATTACTACAACACTTTCAAGCATTATTTAATCACTATATATATACATAGTATCGTTATAAAGTTGTTTACAAATATTAATTTTTCATATTGCCTACTATATTTTTTACAAGCATCAAAACCAGACACATTTAAATAATTTTATTCCTCCCTACGTAACAATACGAATATATTGTCTATGGTATTTTTCTATATAAAGATAATCAGTTTTAGGTGGCCCTATATTTTTCTTTTCTTTAATTTGCCTGGTGTTTTCACTAACTGCTGCCTTCTTGTTCATAATGTTAAACTGGAAATATTAGATTCCATTAGTTAAATTTCTATATGAATAAATTTAGTTGTGCTTAAATATATGGTGAAGCGACTGACTCGGAATTACATAACGTATTCTTTTCGAAATTCCCTATTCAAAATTGTGTAGCAAAGACATTGAGAAAGTGGTGAACACTCAAATGAATTAACTAATAATATAAGATTATCTGTAGGCTGAAGTAGACGGAGGAAAATCCCATCCAAACATAAAATTTTTAAATTTTGTACGAAATTAAACCTATTTGTCGTAGAATCTAATTATTTTTAAAATGAAGACAACATTTCAGACTTTAGATGTATCATCTTTCATTGGTCACATGTTTTGGTCACTTCCTTATACTGTGCTGTTGACTGCTGTGTGTCTCCTATGTGAGAAAATGTACGTACAGATAGAAACTGCAAAATCTCTTTTGACATCAATTCAAATCGATGGAGAATTACGTAAGTAAACAATTTTTCTTTATGTATTTATAGAAGATTGTTATATTCATTTCATATTTCTTCAATGTAACTGCTGAAGAATTTGAATGGGGTTTTTAATTCCCACGTTTAGTGTCTTTGTTGACATAAGATTTAACAAGAGTGAAGGGGACCTTTAAATTTTTTTTTTATATTTAATTTTATTGAATACAGCCACAGACCATAAATAAATAGACCACAAATTATTTAGCTATTAAAATTCAAAAATACTTACGAATGCGGGTACTTAGGGTGCACTTTCCGTTATTATATTTAGTTGATTCCATGATTTTACAATGCGCATGATAAACAGTTTTGTACAAAATGCAGTTCTGTGTAGAGATTAGGAAGGTTTTCTTACCTTTATGAAGTAGTTCCAAGCGATAAGCTGATAGGTGGAATTTGTTTTTTGATCATTTTAGTTGGGATCAATGTCTAGAATTATAGTTGTGTTTTCTAAGCTTGAGGATGAATTGAATATGCAACACAGGTTTCGAAGTTGTAACATTTTATTTAACAGTTTTTTATGCATGTTTAAATAACTTTCACCTCTATAATCTAAGACAGAAGTAGATCAATTATTAGCATTCTTACATAATTATCTTTGACATCAGACTATGCGCACTAACATTGAAGTGTTTCAACCCCTAGCACCCCTAGAATTACTAGGGGTGCTGGGAGGTTGAAACACTACAACAACACTGAACTAAATACACCACCCCCTTAATCCAATAAAAACTTTGTGTTCTATTTGTTATATTGTTCCTCTTTGTTGGTTACAGAAAAGTTCATCTATCATTAAAAAATTGTTACCTTTATGATTATATCATATATGTATACAAGGTTAATCACGTTTGTGTAGAACCTGTATTCGACATTGAGAAATGAATTTTGGACCATCCTTTTATATGCAAAGTTTGATATAAATAAATCAAAATATAATAAAGCTTTATCGTTCATTTGTCACAAGGAGTATATTCCATATAATCTTAAATAATGAAAACATGTATGTAAATATATATATGTTTGTGTTTATGCACATATGTCTCCCAAGAAATAATGTCAAGAGAGTAGAGGACGTCAAGGCCCATCCAAATCATTCCCTTGCAATGACGTAATACAATGTTGTAATACAACGAAACCTAGATCGTGGTAAAGAACTTAAAGAAAGTAGAAATAATACTACATCACCCAGTTTAATTGTGAATAATGAATTTCTACAAAATTAATACCAAATATATTCAATAGTTACTTCATTTTGTTGTATTCAACCAATATATTTGAATTAGAAACAAATTCCCAGTTTAAATCTCCAAAATTGTCACAATTTCCAACATTGTTCGCAACATATTAATTTCCAATATTGTTCGCAACATATTAATGAATGCTCTTATTAGTTGCAAAAGTTCAAAATTAATTTTTACCATTTTTCCTATTGTAAACATTTCCCATTTTCCCATCATGCAAACGTACTTTTCTAATCGGTGTTTAATTAGATTCCTTAACAATAATTTTGTTGTAAATTTAAGTTATTTTCTTTTTCCAGCATCAGAGGTTCGATGTCATGTGAAGCTTATTAAAAATATGATAGAGGCAGGCAAACTCGGCCAATTTAGAATTTTCTACTCATTTAACTTGCGAGCTTCATTGCTGCTCCAATTTCTAGGTTTACTTTCAAGTTATGCTGTCGTTTTGATTCAATTTCTTAATGTCGATAATCTATTTTAAGACACTGCACCACTTTTTAAAATTTTACTAATTATGTAACACTAACTGCGCACCACAACTTTTCTGTTTGTAAATTGTAATGTATTTCTATAAAAATTATAATGCATACGTTATGTTTTAAAAAAAAAGGTTTTCTTAATGAAGTGTGTCATAAAATAGGCGATGACTAATGTCAAATGAAAATGCGGCTAAAACTAAAATTCTGCTAAACAAATTCTTTACAAAAAATGTTGCAAAAACTTCAAACCCTCTGAAAATAATTTTCTCTTATTTTGATTTCTACATACTTTTAAGGGACTAAATTAATGTTTTTGATTTTGCATATCACTAGTTTTTAATAATTAAAATAATTAAGCTACTATTGAATAAATACGTAATTTATCTTTTAATGTGACTGGTTTTATTAAAAAGAAAAGCATGGCATTGAACAAATAGTAAAACATCTAGCAACATCTGTTGGTGTTGAAAAATGAATCAAAAGTGTCTGCTGTTTGGTATAAAATTTGTTTAACTGTATAATGTAATGTAAACCAGACTTGCCTTTATTAAGGTAAGTCTGGTCTCAAACCAGAAAAAGATGTATCACCCAAATGTTCAATGTGAAATATATAATAATTTAACAAAGGATAAAAGTGAGTTTTATTGTGATTTGTTTGCCAGAAAATAAAGTTTCTTTTAAGCGACTTGAAAATAATTTAAATTGTTAGAGTCATAGACTAAATACCAGAAAAAAGAAATTCTTCGTGATGTGTCACAATTAGTAACATCATATCACAAATCAAGAACAATCTATATTTAATATACGCATATAATAAGTTGCCAGTGATAGCCGTGTGGAGAGTATTTATCAAATAGATGAAGAAACATGTAAACCTTGTCAAAGTAGTTTGTCTGAAGTTCTGATTTCTACTATGTAAAATTGACAAAGCGTCCCTCTCCACAGTTTGAAAATATTTTAGCGACTGGTGGCTACATCTTGGTCATATTTAAAACATGTAATAAGAAAAAAACCCTTGTCCTAGATGATATAAAATTATCCTTTCTAGTGCATGAAATCTATCAAATGTCTGGCAAAAGTAGACATCCCTTCATCCTTTATCGTAATTGGACTAATTTGTTACAATTATATCTAAAACATGTAATAAGAAATTTAAACACGCAACATTTTATTTTTCTGTAATTGCTCATATCTGACCCATTACAGCTGACTTTCCACCGTACTGTAAGACTCGTTTCATTACTTTCCCATCTGTGTCTCACTCTTTTTGTATTTTAGTAATGTCCTGAGAATTGGCATAATATTGCAACACTGTTTCAACTTATACTGCTCTTTCTATTTTAATTAACATCTGTATAGTGCTGAAACTATTGTGTCACTGCTTCGTAATTCATCTCTGGACGCTGCCAGCTACAGACCACAGCAGCAATATGATGTACTTATTGGTTCAGTGTAGTACAGTCAGCCAAAACCAACAATATATTATTGTTCATAATATATTGTTGGTTTCGGCTGGCTGTAGCTGACCATAGATTAACAATTTACTTCTTGATGCTATTGATTGGAGCGAGCCTACATACTGAGTATTTTATTTCTTTCTTATTCCAGATAGTTTTGTCTGCACCGCAGAGTAGTTTTGCAGAGTTGTTCTGCTCCATTTTGCTATAAATTCAGCTTAATTTTTTGTTGGTCGAACAGATTTTTTCGCCACTGTGTTATATTTGGTTAATCCGTTATTGTCTACCATACTTTCATTGTATCGATCAGGAATATACACAAAAGGGCCCAAATATACCCCGTTATTCAATCCTTACAGAGTATAAGGCCGATGTAGTCCTCAGCCACAGAAAGATCTAGGAATCCAATGCTACAACGTGATATTCATTTGGAGAAATATATATTTACATTACAACTCCAGAACACTAACATTTTGTTCAATGTTTGGGCTCATCTGTTTTGTGCTTTGTATAAATATACAGGGCACGAAACAGATGAGCGATACAAATCTTCAATACAAATCTTTCAAGCTATTGCCTATCATATACAACTGTCAACATGTTGTATAGAAATAACCATATGTGTTATGGTTTCGCCATCCAACAAATGGTATACAATTTCCATTGTAGTGAAAGATAAAACTCACTTTGTTATAATTTTTTTGAGATTAGTTGTAATTGAGGCTAATTTATAGTTGACAGACAATTGACACGTACAAAAATAGTACACAAAGACAGAGGATGTCCAATAAACAAAAAGATTGTGTTGTTTTTATACTTTTTATAGTATTAAATTATGTGTAGTGAATTGAAAATCATACATTCGCATTTAATGTTATATAAATTATTTTCAAGATTATTAACTCAGTAATATTAAAAAAAAATCATTTAAATGAGTACGTAATAATTCATTTGGATCATTTTAAAAGTCTCATGGATCATTTTAAACGATTGCGTAATAATTCATTTGACAGTTTACAGTTAAATTCCATATCATCATCGTTATTAGCTTGTCACTCTCTACTATTTGACATAGGCCTTTCCCAAGACATGCTACCACACACGTTCCTCAACCTTCCACATCCAACCACTTCCCGCTGAGTTCTTCAAATTGTCACTCCATCTGGCTAGGAAGGGTTCCACATTATGTTCGAAGTTCATGGTCTCTACTTGAGAACTCTACTAGTGTTACTGTTAGCAATTCTTCGGTAAATATGGCCTGCTCATTACCACTTCAATTTGCTGATTTTAAGGGCTATGTCCACAATTTTCGTTCTGTGTAGCATTTCCTCCTTTTGGATTTTATTTTCAGAGAAACTCTGAGCATAGTTCTTTCCATAGTTCGCCGTGTGAATTGAAATTTATGGATCAGGCTGGCCATGATGACCCATATTTGAGTAAACTCTACAACTTAGCTTAAAATACAAAACATACTTTTACATGTTATTTAGTTCAAAGTATATATTTCAACTGAAAAATATTTTTAATAATATCACGACACATTCATTTTGTTGCAGGTTTTTACTTTCATATCATCCACAACGTATTCAAGCCTGTGAACGGCTTTTAACTGTGACTAAAATTTTTTATCATAACTGAAAAACTGGAGAAAGTAAGTTTATTTCTTATCTTAAACGAGTTTCATTATGTAATCATTTGCTTTATCACAGCTTATCACTTGATAATTGTCGTGATTTGTGAAGTTATTTAGCTAGAAAATGTTAGGTTATGTTTCTGGAAAATCACTTTGACAATTTTACCTATACCATTAAAAATCTAAACACGAATATTTATGACAATTATTCTGACTTGGAAGAATGCTACCAATCTATTAGCAGATTTCCTTTACTAGACAATTCCAGTGACACACAATTTTCAATAGAAATAGACAATCAATTAGTTGATCAAACATTCCTCTAAGAACAAATAAAAAATTGACACCGCGGATGCAATTTATCCTTGTCAAATTTGTTACAGAGAAAGGCATTAAGTTTTGTATTAGCAAAATAAAACACAGACAGGAACAATTGGAATAGTGTGAATCATTAATATAAATATTGACATTGTACAATTTTGATATTTAATATGGCACATCAAAAAAAATACTCTGTTATTTCATTTTAATACAATAGACAAAACTTTCTTATTCAAATATCTCTTTTTGTACAGGATCTTTTCAATCTTATCCATTTAGATGAAAAAGTTACGATAGAGTCGGTTTGCAAAAAGCGTACAGGGATATTTTTTTTAAATTATATCTTTATATTCAAATGCAAGCACTTAGTGGAATCTTTCCTCCAAGTTATTTTGCATCAAAATTTTTAGTTGTCGTTTGACCTCAGTCACAAAAGAACCATTAGTGGCGAGTACGCATCTTGTTACAAAGTAATGTTTCTCTGTTTGCATCCAAAAGAACCAAAAATTTTATAGATTCAATGTCATGTAGAGTGAAAATATAATTTTAAAGTAAGTGAAATATTTTTCAAAGTAAAAAACTTTGATGACCTCCAAGACCATGGATCCGAGCAAATAAGAATGAAAAGGAGGGTGGACTGATGTTACGAGTCTTTGAGAAGAATCCTTATATAACATCGGGTGGCGAGTAGGCAATTTTGCATAAAAAGAGTCAAAATATATTGTGTGACATTGTATGAAGGATTTAATTGATTCATGAAGTAAAATTGAATCCTGATCATACCCGATCTACCCACATGAATAAATTTATGCAGCAAGTTGCGAAACCCCAATAAAGGTCATCTGTGGCTGTTTCTCGAAGCTGGGATTTGTTATTTTAAAAATTAGTTCCGAAAATGCAGATACAGGGAATGCTGCCAAAAAGTAAAACAAATCTGAGAGCTCAATTACCATCTACCCAAAGGCGGTTTATACAGGAAACCAAAATTGAGTAGTGCAAGACGACAATGACCTAAAATATCATGGTAATTTTTATACAACATAAATCTGTATAACAAAACATGTAAAAATAGGAAATAAAAAAGAGAGGAGGTACAGAAATAGGGAAAAAGCGGGAGAAAAAAATGAATAGTTACGAATAGGGGTTACGAAAACTAATTTTCTTTTCAAATAACTTTGAACACGTCGATTGCAGGTCTATTCCACATTGGTGTTTATTGGTGTTGGGTGGTTACTTATTATACAGTTTAACAACATGAACAGTGAAGGAATATTCACAGAAGGAGATCTATCTTATGTTTGAGAATAAGTAAAGTAAGGAGATTTCCCATCTGAAATCCAAACCCATGAACATCGAAGGCTGGCTGCATCTGATCCAATCCATGTAAATGTAAACTTAAGGCAAGCAGGGCCGTGAGAATACTTAAATTTGAAAAGAATGCAATAAATTAGCAGAATACGGCAGCAGTAAATATCTAATCAGTTGACCTGCTCCCTGTATTCACAACATATAGTCAAATTGTCCGACATCAAAAATATAGCATAGGAAGCAACTGTCAAGTCACTCTCACCATTCATTTGTTAAACAATTCTTAGTAAGATCCAAATAGCCAAAGCCAGCAAAAGCATTTGACATTCATTTGAATTTGACTTTTTATCGAGACAAAATGTGGAAACATTTTGTAAATGTCAAAAGTATTCTATAGAAAATTTTATGACTAATGTTATTATTTGTATAGTAGGTGATTACAAGGTTTTATGGTAGGTAGAAAAACTACAAAGGATTAAAAACCAGTTTACTTAAAAATCTGTGATTAAAATCTTTGTATTACACCAAACTTCAAACCAAAGTTCCAAATATGCAGTAATAGTGGGATCCAGATTTTATTTTTGATAATTGTTATTAATAATATGGTGTATACCTGACCTAAGGGATAGTGTTAAGAAAACTCAATTAAATGTCCATGTAAAAAAGATCAATATTGTGTTTTGTTACTTATGTTAAGCACACAAGAGATTCCACAAGGAGATAAACTAATGATTGTTGATTCAAAAGGCATTCGATCAATAAAATGTCACTTGTTTCTTGAACACTGAATAAAATAGTCGTGCTGGAATTCAGTTGGAACACAACTATTTCCCAAAGTTAATATGGGTGATGAATCAATTGAAAACACACTACGATCAATTTTAGTTTACCAGCACGTGTTTGGCGTTTGCAGAAAAACTGTGAACAAAATTCCCGCTAGATTTACACTATGGTGTAGAAAGTTATACACTTTGTTAATTATTGGAACATTGATGGCGCTGCATGTTGCATTGTTGGTCATTCATGATGAATACACCTTTCTGGTGTTTAAAACATTCAAGATCATATTTGCTCTGCCCTTGTTATTGATTGATATAACATGTGACAGAAATATGTTTGCAGAATTAATTTTGAAAATTAAAAAAATAGATGATCTCTTCAAATCGGAGCATAAAAACAAATTATTGCGACGTGACAAATGTCGTAACCTCATAGTTATTTGCCTTCTTGTACCTTATCATATTTTTAATTCCGTTTTTGCTGTATATGTAGCAATAAAATATGTTCCAATCACTTCCTTTTCTATTCTGTTCACTATTATTACTTCCATTATTTTTGATCTAGAAATAATATTATTCTGTTTAATACTATTTAGTATAACACAAAGTGTAGGAATGTTGAATGTTTTCTTAAATTTGAAAAATAAACAAAACACCGTCACACCTTTTGATGCCATATTTGGCAGTCCACAACATTATCTTAATTCTAACAACCATTTTACATTTGTATTGCCTCTAAATGAAAACTCTGTTCATCATTTATCTCAATTCTATATTAATTTGTTAGATGCGTGCCGGTACTTAAAAAAGGCATTTGAATTTCAGGTTTGTATTGACCATTTTCATTAAAAGTATTGAAATAACTTATTAACTACAAATAGCACTCCCAAAAAAGTTAACTAAAATTTTATTATGAATTAACCTTAACTTTATTTTTCAGCTGCTCACGTTACTCACTCTGACATTTTCTACCATACTCCTTAATATGTATCATATTCTTGAGAAACTAAAATATAACGTAAGTATTATTAAAATTATGTATTACTTGCAGCCTTAAATTAAGTCACATTTAATAAATTACAAACTCATAAATAGCAAACAATAATACAATCATGATACACCCTGTATTAGGGATAAATAATTCATTACCAAACCTCACAAATCCCTCGAAAAATAAGAAATACTCTAACAAGGTTTGTAACATATTTAAACTTTTCTATGATGAGATTCTAGAAAAGAAGTCCCTGCAGTGTTGTAATTGAGATTGAGGAATAAGATGAAATTAATTTTCTTTTCACTTGAACCAGTTTATTATATTTCATTATTAGAATTATTATTAATACATGACATAATAAACTGATGATTATTGTTTTGAAAATAAAATATTATCATCTCTCAATAAGAGATTTAATAAAGCATCATACTGATCATCAATAATAATATCTAGTCATATTTCTCCTGCGTACAGATCCATTTCTTAACTTGGTTGTAATGGGCAGTTTGTTACGTAGCTGGCATTATAATTTCTGTCTCCTTTAGAGGAATGTTTTGTTCTCTTTAGAAGAATTTTTCCTTATCCCTACCACCAATATATTTGTAGAAAGATGCTGCAGATTGGGCAGTAACTTAATTTTAAAGAAATATATGTCTACAACTCCTACATATATTGCTTGATTTAAACATAGGATAATCTCGCTGAAGCTTTCTTTTGTGGTGGTGACAATATGTTATTTTTTTCAGAATTTGATTGAAATCTTTGATTCTGCATTTCCCAGGTATATATGATCTTTCTGTTCACACCACACAGATACAAAATAAAGTATCTCTGATTTTGGATGCTTGTCTTTATAAAACCAAAGGCAGAAAGAAGCCATAGTGTACCAGAAGCGATTAAATCTTTAATAATCCGAATAATTTTTCCTTTATTCTCTTCACAGTAATATTATTTTCATTCTTTCAGTTTTGGTCATATGTATTTTGCATATATTAACACGAATAAATTTGCTTTTTAGTGTCCTTAGTGTAAGACCATTTTCTAGCACCAAGCAAGAGCTTATTTTTAAGATTTTTTGCAACATACCTGTTATTATAAATTGATTTTATGTTTTCATTTTTATCCATTACTTTTAGCAAGATTTCTCAGGCTATTTAACAAATTTTAATTCTTTTGGTTGGTTGCAAAAATATTTGGGCAC
The DNA here is from genome assembly GCA_039881145.1 of Druceiella hillmani. Taxonomy (NCBI): domain Eukaryota; kingdom Metazoa; phylum Arthropoda; class Insecta; order Lepidoptera; family Hepialidae; genus Druceiella; species Druceiella hillmani. The sequence continues at coordinate 1,870,916 of JAYKKI010000092.1, forward strand.
TTTCGAAGTACCTACTATGGCCTGTATCATAAATCCAACTCTTTGTATGAATTTGTTTGGACCTCATGTTGATTGTGATGTTGACTTATTTTTATATAACATTTACACACTTTTTCTGTACTTTCCATAATAAATGATTTGATCTCTATTGAAATTTTTTGAAAATCCCCAGTAACAATATAAAAAATTAATTTTGTATATTTAGCCTTTATTGACTACCACTATGAAATCAGTTGTATTTAAAATAACAAATGTCATCCAATGTAGACATCTGACTGAAGTAAACAAAATGTTAAGTGTTTTTTTCAACTTGCATGAGATGAGCATCATCTCCACAAGGGCTTCATAATACAACACTCGTATCTAATATCTGACAGTGACCGACTAATTATACTGGCTCACCTCACAGATTTTAGAAACTCATTTACATTGAGTACTCACTTGATGAATATTAAGTAATTACTGACGTGTGAATATCAAGTAATTACTTGTTAAACTAACAGATGGCGCTTCTAGCGACAGAGTGTGGGAAACTTGAGAAAATGAAGCTTATTTTAAACTATTTTAAAGAAAATTATACAATGTGATTTTGATCTGAGTATCTCGAGTCTCAATCCGAACTGTACTTTTGGACTCAAGACAAATAAATTTTCATATAGTCCTAGGACTTCGAGATACAAGACACCCCGAAACCCAAACCCTGACGGTGACCTTGGTAGTCTTGATCTAAAGCACGTTATGGAAAAATTATTTACTGCATCATTTTCACACATTGTTTAAATACTTCTATTTATATATATATATATATATATATATATATATATATATATATATATATATATTTTTTTTTTTTAAACACATCAAAACATGATGCACAGTTAACAAATTATTTTATTCCTCCCTTTGTAAATATACAAATATATTGCCCCAAATATTTTTTTCCATAAAGATAATCAGTTTTAGGTGACTTTATATTTTCATTTCCTTTAACTTGCCCAGTATTTTTACCAACTGCTACCTTCCTGTTCGTAATGTTGAACTGGAAGTATTAAATTCCATTAGTAAAAATTCCATATCAATAAGTTTAGTCATTCTTGAATATATGGTGGAACGTCTCCGAATTATATAAAATATTCATTTGTTCTTAATTAAAAATTGTGTTGCAAAGACACTGAGAGATTCATAAACACTTGAGTTAATTAATGAATGATTTATCTGTAGGCAGCATTAGATAAGAAAAATGGTCATCCAAACATTACATTTTGCAATTTTGTCCAAAATTTTATCCGTCCGTCGTAGATTTTCATTATTTTTAAAACGAAGACAATATTTCAGATCTTGAATATATCAGTTTTCATCGCTCACATGTTATGGGCACTTCCTTATATTGTGCTGTTGATAGCCGTATGTCTCCTATGTGAGAAAATGTACTTACATGTAGAAACTTCAAAATCTCTTTTAACATCAATTGAAGTCGATGGAGAATTACGTAAGTGAACAATTTTTCTTCACATATTTATAAAATATTATTATGTGCCTTTTATATATCTACAGTGTGAGTGCTGAAGAATTTGAATGGGGTTTTTTATTCTCACATTCAGTATTTTATCGACGTGCTATTTAATAAGGGAGGCAAGTATAAAGAGAGGAATTAGAAAACAGTTTTAATCATATTTTGATTTTTTTATACATAACTTTATTGAAGTCAGTTGTAGACTATGACCGGATAGACCCACAAATTACTTAGCTAATAATATTTCAGAATATTTACGAATGCAGGCGCAAATTGTGCACTCTCTGTGTATATAGTTGATTCCATAACTCTGTAATATGAACCATGAACAATTATACATAAAATGCAGTTCTGTGTCGAGGGATTGGGAAGGCCTTCTTATCTTTATACATCAGTTTAAAGCAATGAGCTGATCGGTGCAATTTGGATTAGAAATTTTGCCTGTTGTCTGCTGTTATTTTGTCACCATTTTAGTTAGGATTAATGTCCAGAGTTGTGGCTGTTTTTTTAAAGCTGAGGATGAATTTAAATGCGACACAAGTTTTGAAGTTATTCTAATTTATTTCACTGTCCCTCAGTTACGTTTAGATAACTTTCACCTTCATAAACTAAGATAGGCAGAAGTAGAATATGAAAGATTTGTGCCTATATTGAACTGAATTGGGAAACATTTTTAACTTTTAAGGGAGTACACTCAGAAGAAAATCAAATGAATTCTCAAAAAAATTTCCATTTACTACACAAACAAAAGGTGTTTTGCAATAAAGAAATCATCAATGTTTAATTAAATTGATGTTTTTAAAAATTGTGTAACAATTGTTTTAAATTGTGTTGTAACGAATGTGTGAAAATAGATCAGTCTTTGTCATTCTTATGTAATTATCTTTGACACGTGACAATGGGCACAGACGTTTAAGTGTTTCAACCCCCCCTCCCCCGTACCCCTAGCAATTTAACTAGTACACCACCCCTATAATCCAACCTAAACTTTGTGTTCTATTTATTGTATTGTTCCTCTTGGTCGGTTAGAGGAAAGTTAATCTATCATTTAATAAATTGATCTCTGGTCTTTATGATTTTATCATGCATGTATACAAAGTTACTCGACTTTGTTGTAGAAACTGTATTCGACATTGAGAAATTAATTCCATTCATCCTTTTATATGAGAAGTTAGAGGTAAATAACTTGAAATATAATAAAATTTTATTGTCCTTTTTCCACAAAGGGTATATTCCATATAACCTTCATTAATGAAAACACAATGAATGTATATATGTTTGAGTTTATGTACATATATGCAAGGTCCTCCAAGAAATAATGTCAAGAGGGTAAAAGACATCAAGGCCTATCACATTTTAAGGTTTCAGAGTAATTTTTTATACATTTTTTTATTTTAGTCTACATTCGATGAGTACTTTTTTATAGTAACATGAACAATTGTGATAGATGTTTGCGATTTTTTGGACCAATTCAATGATATAACAATTATTTTCATAGATCTTAATGTGGCACAAAAAAAATTGTAAAGAGGGGAACGCCCAGGCCACTGGAATACAGCGTCAGATTGAAAGTGGTTGTACGTCAATGAAACTACTTCATTTTTTTATTCAATAGATATATTTAAATTAAAAGAAATTCCCAGTGTAAATATCAGATAGATCTAAATATTGACAACTGGAGTTGACCAGGGTCATTGATGGTCAATTACTATTTATTCAATATTGTTCGAAATAAATTATTTTCTGTGCAGCTATTAAAATCTTTCCCAATATTGTGAAACACCCCAACATTACTGAATAATGACTTTTAAAACCACAAACAAATCATAAAATTATGGTACCTTTACTGAATTCATAATGAGTCGTTGTCAAGATTATTGTGAGAGATATGAACAATACAAATGTGACAAATGGAAACAAATATATGCTATATGCACTATAACTACATTTTGTTTACAAGCTAAATAAACTACGACACATATATTATAAGACACGCTGTACCCAACACTAGCGTTATATTGATTTGTTTTTGATGATACCCTTTATTCCTAAGTGTTTTTATCAAGTTTGTATAATATACTACACTTTTTATTAAATATATAGAAAATAGTTTATTGACAAAAAATTAAAATATAAATCCGAAGCAACAAAAGAATTACAAAAAGCTAGTCACAACGCAAACTGTCAAAACATAAATTTCCATTAAAAATGTATTGCAATACGATACTAACTTATCATATAACTTTATTTATCTAATCAGCAAATTATAATCCTGTTATTAAATTTGCTTATGGCAATTAATTTACATAAGATAGAAAAGACATGTTCAATAAAAACATGATTGACATATACATTAGAAGGAGATGTATAAACTATCGATAGTAACTTCGGTCATTCAACATTAATTATAATATAATATTATTTAGAAATGATACCACCGCTGGGAAATGACCAACACCACTGTTTTGCTTTTTCTGTGATATTGTATTGGAATCAGCATAAAAAAATTACTCAAAATTATGTGCAGAATCCTAACTTTTAAATGTGAGATAAAAATTTTAATTGATGGACACTTCTCTATCTGACATTCTTGGAAAGATATTCAATAATTCTATCTTTGATACCTAGGATCATAATTGGAAATATAGTCAGGTCTAATCTCATGTATGTGACTGTCTGAGCTTTAAGAATCCTTAAAATCATGCAGCGGCCAGGGAATACTTGGTTGAGGCTCACTTCCAGATTCTACAAGTTCCCTGTACACTCTTGCCACTTCTTAATGTCTCCTTTTGTTTAACCATAATAGTATTTCCACATATTCTCTTTAGAAATAATTGAATGGAAATGTGATGATTTTTGGTTCCAAGTAACAACATCAAATTAAAACATTACGCAGTTCAGCAGTAATTTACCTCCAGCTCACCTCGTACAAAGGTAGTTCGTCTGTGTTGAGTGTTATTGAAAAAGCAATCTCCATTTCAGTCTAAATAGTCATTCTACAAATTTAAAAATATGGTTAGCAGGGAATTATTTGCATAAGTTTTTTTGTAAATGTCATCAAAAATTATGGGAATGCCAAGCTATTCCATTTTTTTTCATGCATGAAATATACCTACATAAATAAATGGCATTGTGCCAAATTGGTAAATCAGTCACCAAATCTAAAAAAAATTCAAGCAACTATCACATTTGTTCATTTCACTTTGTAAAGAACTCTTCGAACTTAACTTAAATCTCGGATAGACCTTAAGATTCTTCACCTTCCTGCTTTTGCTTGACATTATTTCTTGGATACAGATACATATATCCGAAAGTTGCCAGAAACTAATTTGCCATATATGTAATTTATATTATTGCCTATTGAATATATTTGGCGTTAATTTTGTAGAAATTAATTATTCACAATTAAATGAAACTACGTGATGTAGTATTATTTCTACTATCTTTAATTTCTTTACCACGACCTAGGTTTCGTTGTATTACAACATCTTCAGGTGGGATATAAGCAAGAATCTTTGCTTATATCCCACCTGAAGATGTTGTAATACAACAAAACCTAGGTCGTGGTAAAGAAATTAAAGATAGTAGAAATAATACTACATCACGTAGTTTCATTTAATTGTGTATATTATTGCCATTAAAAATAATGCAACAGCAGAGCGCAAAAATACGTTATTATTATTTTCGATTAACATAGATCTAGTTTCATTATGAAAAACTTTAAAATTCATTTAATTTTTTGCTTTCCTTTTATTATCCAATTTTAATAATTTTTTCAGTGTTTTCTTAATAAAAACTTGTACAAGGGTAATAAAATACAAAGAAAATTATGGAAATATATATTGTGAACAAAAATTATAATAAAAACTGAAATAAAGGTACAGTCATTTTTGCAGTCCAGTACATCCTCCGTATCAGCAAAATAATTGTTATCGTCACTATCATATCATCACTATCACTCAAAATTTGCATTACTCCAAATTGTGAGCGCACCACAATGTCACTTCCACTATCACTTTCTTCACAACTTGAAAAATGATAATTTTCACTCGAATTATTTTCGTATTCCGACATTATGAGTTAAAAATGTTCTTTTCCTGGATCCTTTTTATATTGTAATTACTAATAATATTATAATATGAACTTTATGTAACACGTAGAAAGGTAAAAAATTAGCGATGCATGTGAGCGACCTCCCCTAGCGCGCACTAAACAGCAACTGATTTCGCGAGCAACATTGCACTCATGACAAATTTAGTAAGTATGCATAAGAGCGTACTTACTAAATTTGTCATGAGTGCGATGGAGCTCGCGAAAGATGGCGCTCGTCGGCACTCAAACGGTTAATATTTTATTCTACTTTTTATTTTATACTAATAATATGCATCTTGCATTTCTATGTAATTTTAACCATACATGTGCCAAAACAATTGGGTACATGGAAGTTTAATTGCCATGTCCTTATTGTGGGAAGTCATTATGAGTCTCTCCATTAAGATAGGCTCTTATGTTAGTTCGCAAGTTCAGAGTATGAATGGAACTACATAAGGGAGATAATTTAATGATATCTGCAGGCATCCCTTTTGTAACTATAGGGAGTAGTGTCTGCCGAAAATCACCAGCAAACACAAATGAACTCCCCTATAGTGGTGCCCGACGTTCTGAGGTCCTTTACTGTTCCGTCCATAGCTTTAACACGGGTTCTGTGACTCATGGTGCATTCCCACATTATCAGTGCATGTCCTGTAACAATTTACCAAGAGGCCCATTTTTGCGCATGGAAAATATGAATTATTACAACAGAGATACTGATAATGGGAGTTTGAATGTAAAGTGTGCAGTTTTCCCATTGCTCAGTAGAGTAGCAGCAATCCCTGAAGACCACCAATCAAATGGTACACCTGCCCTTTATTGTAAGCATAAAATTTCCTCCGCGAATCTTTTGCATCGAATGACGTCTTCTGAAAGTGTATTATACCTACGTATGTTAATTAAAAATGCGCAGATAATGGATGACTGCCTGACAAAAGATCTTTTATTGGTTGTGGTGATTTCTGTATAGTGCTTTGCTGAACATAATTTATACTTGGATTATAATTAAAAGGTTGTCTATTCCCGTAAACAACAATTCAATTATGTGTTCTAGTCGTAGTTTGTCATTCTGAGGCTAGGCGCTGGGAGCATTCGGTGCTAGATTCCCCATCACATGCATTTGAGACATGCAGTCTAAGGCTAGCAAGCCGCTCAGATAGTTCACAGTTATATTCCCTAGCACGGACGGAATCACTGCGAGCGATCAGTACAGGACTCCTTAGCACACGCTTGTGATATGTACTTTCAGTGGAGTACCCTTCCGCTCGACGTATTTTAGCTGCTCTTGTCTGAGACATTTGCCGTGGAACTCATATGGCAATGTTTTTTTTCTGCTGGCTTTCTAAAGTAAGTTAATCATTTGCCAGACTGTTGCCAATTTGATATGCATTTATTTTAATTATAAATGATTACTTCATGATTCATTAAATACTTAAAATTAATAAAGTACGATAAATATAAATTTATTTTCATTACCAATTAAACTTTAAATAAATTGTTTTAGGAAATTTAATTTGAATACAAAAGTAATTTTAAATGTAATTTAATTAATTTTTAAAAAAGCAAAAATATTAAAAAATTCCAAATAATTAAATTAAAGTAAAACTAAATTTTTTTTTTTTAATTAATTACATTAATTTACTTTTTAAATAATTAACTTTAATCTTAAATTGATTAAAAAAGGTAATTAAATTTTGGTTTTCCAAATAATTTTAAATTCAATTTAATTCGTTTATTAAATTAAAAAATTATTATAATTGTTTAATTTAATAAACTTTAAATTTAAAATAAACTATTTGAAAAAATAATATAAAATTTTTATTTTTAATATAATATAAATTCATTTCTGATTTAATTAAATTAATTTTAAAAAAATCACAATAAAAAAATTATTTTTAAAATGCGTAAATTGAACAAAAATTTAAATAAAAGTAATAACATTTTAATTTTTATAACATTTGAATTCATATTTAAATTTAATTTCATTGCCTTATAACATTTTTAAAAATTTAATTGAAAATAAACATTTCTTTAATTAAAATTAATGCTAAAATTAATTTTTAATTTAATATAATTTGTTTAAATGTTATCTATAAAAAAAATCCAATTTTTTACGCCACCCGCTGACCTTGATGGATATCTTTTAATTTACATGAATATTTTAGGAACACTATGGAACAAAAGATATTTATTGTTTTACGTGAAAAATAGGCCAATAATGAACGCATTATTGGCAAAAGTTTCGCCTGGAAACAATACTGTAAATGAAATCAATAATCTGATTATACAAAAAGTCTCCAGTCAAATCAAAAATTATAAGCCGATTGACATACTCACCAATATCGAGGATCCAATCCACTATCCACAATAATTATTAAATTCACTGAATCCTTCTGGCTTGCCATCTCACGAACTACCATTAAAAGGTGGATACGTTTATCATGCTTTTAAGAAATTTAAGCCCTCCGAATATGTGCAATGGCGCACAAGGCTACTAATTAAAGACTTAAAAGACAACTTAATAGTAGTGACCATCCTCACCAACCCTGCAGCCGGCTAGCTGACAAACATCCTGAGTATTTTAATGATTCCCACAGACTTGCCGATATCTTTCAAACGGATGCAATTTCCAGTGAAAACATTGTAAGCGATGACTAGTAATAAGTCCCAAGGACAAACCTTGGAATCGACCTACACAAAAGTGTTTTCCCATGGCCAACTACATGTTGGTTTACCACGAGTTGGAACTCCAGAGAAACAGTACATTTTGCTATCAAAAAATAACCTGATGTCAAACATTGTGTACAGAGATGCTCTAGGCCACTAACATATTTAAATATGTCAACTACAGACAAAAATAGAAATGACAAAATACAAAAGATTGCAATTTAAAATCGCAAGAAACATTATTAAAAAACGCACAATTAAATACAAAAAATTGTACAAAAAATATATGCAACTTAAAATAAAAAATACAAAAAACCTAAAAAAATCCACACTACTTACGTGTACATGTTAAAAAATAAGTAATATTTTTAGTTCAAAGAGTGATAAACATTTTTATATTGATTTTTCAATGAATGTCTTATAGTACAAAACAGAATTACACACACAGTACAAAATACAAAACAGAATTCTACACGGACAAAGCCGTGGGCACAACTAGTGTGTATATATGTGTGAGTGTGCGCGCGCGCGCGTGTTTGTGTGTGTGTGTGTGTGTGGGCGCGTGCGTGCGTGTGTGTGTGTGCGTGTGTGTGTGTATACATATATAGATGAGAGTCATATCTGCAGACTGCTGTCGGACACATCATCACTTTTCATACACATACATATGTGTGTGTATATGTATATATATGTATATATATATATACATATATATATATATATATATATATATATATGTATGTATATGCATATATATATATATATATATATATATAGTTTATTTAAACTGATCATTACAAAACCTAAAGTAATGGAAACCATGTTAAATTATATTTCAATTAGATTCATTATATTATTTAGGCTTAAGAACGGTTCATCGATCTATAATCACATCGACTGACTAGAGATGAAGAGCCTCTAGACCCATCCTCACAAGCGCATCACAGTGTGGAATATCTAGTGAACGCAAGATGCTGCTTAAAAAATATGTGAGGAATGAAAATATATTTTTATTGAATAAATATTGTTCTTTTGCTGTTTTGATATTGCGTCAATCAAAATTGTTTTATGATTAAATTAAAAAAGAGGAAATATATTATCACATAATCCTCGAAACTTGCCTCTCTTTAACAATATTGGTAAAGAATGAGTTGTGAAAGGCCAATTTTCATGAAATAAATGTATAAACCAATAAAAAGTATTATACTGAAATTACCGGCGAAGGCTTTGATCTATGTTTTCATATCTAAATTGTATATACACGATCTATGCTTTCATATCTAAATTGTACATACACAATCTATGTTTTCATATCTAAATTGAACATACACCATCTATGTTTTCATATCTAAATTGTACATACATGATCTATGTTTTCATATCTAAATTGTACATACACGATCTGTTTTCATATCTAAATTGTACATACACGATCTATGTTTTCATATCTAAATTGAACATACACGATCTATGTTTTCATATCTAAATTGTACATACACGATCTATGTTTTCATATCTAAATTGTACATACATGATCTATGTTTTCATATCTAAATTGTACATACACAATCTATGTTTTCATATTTAAATTGAACATACACGATCTATATTTTCATATCTAAATTGTACATACACAATCTATGTTTTCATATCTAAATTGTACATACACGATCTATGTTTTCATATCTAAATTGTACATACACGATCTATGTTTTCATATCTAAATTGTACATACACGATCTATGTTTTCATATTTAAATTGAACATACACAATCTATGTTTTCATATCTAAATTGTACATACACAATCTATGTTTTCATATCTAAATTATTGTAACTACATGTTCAGACTACATATACGGACCTTATAATAAACTTTGCAAATAGACATTTTTCATCAAAAATGTAAACACACACCTAACATTTTGGAAGGAGCTATTTTCAACTCTCTACGCAGTTTATATCTGCTTTCATGCATCTCAGCGGATCCTCGGCCATTTTTCAGTCTCAATTAGTCAACTTTAAATTATGCTAGGTTTGCAACATTGCTAAATACCTTCAAACGCAGACTGAGTAATTGGAGTAAGTTGTAAATACGTAAGCTTGCTTACATAAATAAGCTTTTAAATATAAGGAAGAAGATTCATTTAGATAGATCCATCTCACATACAGTAGGCTATTTGACTTGATTTTTTAAATTGTTTATATTTTTATTATACATTTATATTTCCAGATGTACGCCGTATTTTTTATATAATCACTTTTGAAGTTTGAATGGCAGACACACGGTTTTTATTCATGGAATGTTGTTTGCATGGCCTCCACAACTTTATCGGCATCTAATTTTATATCTTTGCTTTGGTCCATTATAAAATGAAACAATGAATATTGTACAACGCCGGCATGTTTCATGCTGATATTTCAGCAGCTCACAGTTATCAAGTTTCCTTTTTTTAGCTTCCGAAAGAAATTCAGTCAGAAGTGCTGAAGAATTAGGTCGGTGCGGTACTTCTTTCTTACATATCTGCTGCATAGTAGTCCCTACTCTGGACAAAGTAGGTTTTTTCCAGTAGCACTCAACCGACGTACATGGAGGCCTCACTGCGACAATGGGCCCACATCAAAAAAGCAACTGTATGCTTGCAATCTCCAGCTGAAGCGGCACAATCGTGGCACTGACAGCTAGTGATTTCGCAATCGTTTTCATTTACTTTTATTGTCAGATTATGACTCGTTTCTCACTTTATGCTCGGGACACATTTTACACTTCACTGCGCAAATACCTGACTCCCGATGCAGTTGAACATAGCCAATCGCATCATCCCCATGCGATTCCCTTGAAGACCTGTGAAAGCAAAGTGTTTTTGCATTTAATCATGTAATAAACGCCATAGAAATGCTTAGACAACATAATCTAAAATGAGATTTTATAAACATTTTCTAAATACATTTTAGTGATTTCTGTAGATAAATAATTTATAAAAGATACTCACATTGCTGTTTTTACATTTTTGAGTTCCGCACCAAAGAAATCGGCGTTGTTTTTAAAGAAACGTGCAACAATAGATGCGTCTATTTTAGGTATTAGGTTTAGGTTTATTTAGGTTTCTGTTATCAGCTTCCACGAAATTTCTCTCCATTTTGACAATGTATAAACCAGTAGAAACAAAAAAAAGGATCGGGAAACTTTAAGAAAAATATGTCACTAAAGATTTAAGATTTAGATAGTACCAGAAACAAAACAAAGTTTACCAACTATAATCAATCTATTTACATGAGTGCAACATCATCTAACTTTTAACTCATAGGGCGTTTGCAACGTTGATTGAATTTAAAAAAATATTGTGATTTCCTTACGTGTTTTTTTGACAAAATATAAACATACTTTATCGAAAAATAAGAAAAATACACTTATTTATATTAAAATCTAAAAGAAATTGTGGTATATTTTTGATGTTGTCAAGTAGCCTAATTCAGAAAACAATAAGGTCTATTTGTTTATGGTTTAAGTTTCGACTAATATTATAGTGCTGATTATACATTTATGAGTAAATATGTGTTTGGGTGCGTTGTATGGTGTGCTAAATTGGTTAAATATGAAAGACTTGCTTGTGACGTCATCTGACTTTTAACCAATGACAGGGCGTTTGCGACGCTGATTGAATTTCAAAAAATATTGTGATTTCTTTATGTCTTTTTATAAAATATGAACTTATTCTTCCGAAAATTAAAAGCAATACGCTTATTTACGTTATAACCTAATAGGATGACCACGAATTGTGGTATATTTTCGATCTTGTCAAATAGCCTATTATTGCTGATGCTTCAGAATTGCTCATACTGGATTCAAGAATAAATACACTCGCAAGATATGTTACTGAATATAAATCAAATTTTATAAATGCATAGTTCGTAAGTCACTTTTTGAAAAAAATGGTACAAATACCAAAGAAGATTAGCACCGATCATGTTATACAATTACATAAATTTATGTTAGTGTGAAATAAAGTGCATGCATTTAGTTTCCTCTCTTCTCGCACGTCGATTCAAGAAAGGCTGGATAAAAAATCTATCCATTATACTTGAACAGGATCTGAGCGCCGTTAATGCATCACTTCACTTTAATAATAAAAATGAAAAGGCGAACTCTCTACATGGCTAAGTGAAATACATACCAGAACATGAGGCTTTATACTGCTGTATATGATTGTTGCGCACTATACTCACAGCTTTCTTCAAATATAATGTTTTATATTACAATAAGTTTTAAATTAGTTCCTCACATCAAGGCAATTTAATAAAGACTAATGACTGTTTCAGAATTTAATGTAGGTAAGAATGTAATTGTCTCGTCTGAGAATGTAATGTAGGATAGAATAAATGATTTATTATATTTTGTTTTTCCCTTCAGCAAACGGCAAGAATGTAGATTGTTCATAATAATTATTGAAGGTAAGAAAAAAGAAGAATCATTGTTATGTTTTATTTTAAAACTTACCATCTTTTTTCATTTATAATATTCATTTACGAGCCTGAATAAAGAAATATAACAGAAAAAAACTATAATTATTCCATTTAACAATACATAAATCAGCACGATAGAGCCCTAAACGGAACAAGTCTGTTTTAGCAGAAATGCGAATTTTGTGATTTTGTTTTTTTTTTATTTTGTGATGAAAGAACATGGGTAAAAAAGGAAATGTTAACAAAAATCAGGGCTTGGTCACGATTATTTTATTAAATAAAATCATTTGAAAAAAGTTCCCATAAATAGTTCACTTTGTCAAGAAAGTAAAAGTTATAAGTTTATGTTGAATTCTTAAAAACACACAGGAACTGATATAAAGAAAAAACAAAATTGAAATGCACAGAGGGTTGCACAATGTGAGGTTATAAAAGTTATGTTTGACAGCCAACTGACGGCATTTCTTCAAAGAGCAATTTTCAAATAATTTATTTTTGTACCGAAATAATCGAGTACAAGTCGTAATTTTATTTAAACACGTCGTTTTTTATGTATATTCTTTTATTTAAAGAAAAAAAATGGAAAAGTCGCATTGCCGCTGAACCAAACTTGGTGTAAGTTTGGTTCTAAACAATAATGTATTATAGTTTGATGACACAGTGAACGAAAATTTCTTCGGATAATGAATAGCGATAGAAGTACGTAGTTTCACGGTGTAAACAATTAAAATTAAACATTATTTTTTCACTTTCGCTTGAAATTGATAAAACTAATACCAATTGTAGCGTGTAATATCCGGACACTAAAAATTATGCAGTTTTAAATCTTGTCAGAGAAATAATAATTATTTTGATCATATTTCATTACGGACGCAATGAAAGCATGTGTACTCACCGTTCTGTAGGGAATGATGCGTAGACTTCCGTCAATGGAATAATAGTCTAGGACATACGCATCATACGTATCTCAGACGTATAGAACGTGTTTGTTATATTATACATTTAGCAACAAATGCAAATTTCATTTTAAAATTATTTTTACTATTCCATTATGCTAACAAAACTATTGAAAATGAAAAAAAAACAATCTCAGAACAATTTACCCAAGCATACTTGGACGTGACAGTTATGGCATCCATCCACGAACCCCATAGATAATATACTAAACCTAGACGTAGACATATCTATGGCCAATGATCTATGGCTTGGTCGTCTCTTGTTTTATTGCTAGAGGCATTGCAATTGTTGCATACTGCAACAATTATGAAATTATACATTTAAATGAATATTTTAAAGAAGAAAATTAGATAGTAAAAAATAAATAATTGTCTTAAATATTTTTTGCACAAATTAGTTAACACAATTACAAGAGAGCCGCGGCCCGCCCGGAACGGGCTATGCTGCGATTTTGCTTATTCTTTAGAAATATTTATAACAAATATTTTTTTTGGAAATATGTATTATTTATGGAAGTTATTTTTAAAACAATTTTTTAATACATTAGCTACGGTCAGAAATTATTTTAGTTACATATATAATTTGTATTCTTTTTTTATACATAGTACATTATAAGTTTAAATCTTAAAAATGAATTACCATAATTATATTTTTATAGTAATGGCAAATGCAAAAGGTAATTAAAATCGTAATTTAATTCGTAATTTCTATTTTTATCTGTAGTGACATGTTGAAATATATTAGCATCTCTTTACACAATGTTTATCATCATGTTATTTTTTGGTAGCAAAATGTATTGTTTCTCTGGAGTTCCAACTCGTGGCAAACCAACATATAGTTGGCCATGGGAAAACAGTCTTTGTGTAACCAAACAGAAGGTTTGGCCTTGGGACTTATTAATAGTCATTGCATACAATGTTTTCACTGGAAATTTATCTGTTTGAAAGATATCGGCAAGTTCATGGGAATCGTTAAAATCCTCGGGATGTTTGTCGGCTGGTCGGCTGCAGAGCCGTTGAGGATGGTTTCCACTATTAAGTTGTCTTTTAAGTCTTTGATTAGTAGTCTTGTGTCATTGCACATATTCAGAGGGCTTAAATTTTTTAATAGCATGATACCAATACCAACTTTTAATGGTAGTTCATGAAATGGCAAGCCAGAAGGATTTAGCGAATTTAAAAATTATTATGGATAGTGGATAGTATCCTCGATATTGGTGACTATGTCTTGTATAATCAGATTAATGATTTCATTGACAATGTACTTTCTAGACGAAACTGTTGCCATTGGACACAGCCAATGAGTCTCTTTCGAGTAAATTTTCGAGGCCAGGATATACTGCATCCATAAGATGTTGTAGACTGTGGACTATCTGACCCAGAGTAGGTTGAGCAGTTATGGCCGGAAATCATTATGAGTGTCTAACCACGTTGCTTCCAGCACAACACATACCATATGTACTTGAATTAAATTTGTTTAAAAATTCAATTACTTCTTTCACATTTTTTACCAAAGCACTTATAGCAAATTTTGTTTATTTCTACAATTTTTATAGTGCTTTGCTGAGCATAATTTATACTTCGATCGTAATTAAAAGGTGGTCTATTCCCATGAACAACAATTCAATTATGTGCTGTAGTCGTAGATGTCCATTCTTTCTGCAGCTAGGCGCTCGAAGCATTCGGTGCTAGATTCTCTATCACATGCATTTGAGACATGCTGTCTAAGGCTAGCAAGTTACTTGGAGCGTTTACAGTTAGATTCTCTAGCACGGATCTGCGATGTTCTAATGTTTTGGCTAGCGAGCCGCTGCAGCGTTCAGTACTGGACTCCTTAGCACATGCTTGTGATATGTACTTTCAGTGTAGGACCCTTCCGCTTGGCGTATTTTAGCTGCTCTCGTCTGAAACGTTTGCCGTGAAAGTTGTGATTTTCTTTTAGTCGTGGTTGTTATTGGAACAAAGTTCTTTATGGCTTCTTACTACGAGAGCTAGCCAGAAAAATGGGTAAGGTTTTGAACACTACTTTTGCTATAGTATAAAATGACACTTTTGCTCATATATTAGTACAATTGTGAAGCAATACTTTTTCTGCTGACTTTCTATAGTAAGCAAATCATCGGCCAGACCGTTGCCAATTTGGTATGAGTTTGCATTATGAATTATAAATTATTACTTTATCATTTATTAAATACTTATATTTCTAGATTTAAAAAAATTTTTATATTTCTAGATTTTCATCAGCAGTTAAGATTAATTATCATAATTTATTAATTTATTAAAATTAATAAATGTTGATAAATTATCATCATATTATTTTATTTTTATTACTAATTAAACTTTATGTAGATTGTTTTAGGAAATTTCACAATTTATTAAATTCATTTAAATTTTTTAAATAATTAAATTTATTTTTAAAATAATTAAAATGACAATAATTAAATTTGAATTTGTGTAGAAATTTAATTTAAGTACAAAAGTAATTTTAAATGTAATTTAATTAATTTTAAAAAGAATGTTAAAAAATTAAAAAAGATTTAAAATAATTAAATTGAAAAATAAAGTAAAATAAAAATAATTAAATTTATATTTTTTTCAATTCATTATATTAATGTTCTTTGTAAAATAATTAATTTTAATTTTAAATTGATCAAAATATAAAATACCAAAATATTAGCTTTTCAAATAATTTTAAATTCAATTTAATTCGTTTCGTTCGTTATTTAATAAAAAATATATTATTAACTATTTCAATTTAAAATAAAATATTTAAAAAAATAATATAATATTTTTATGTTTTTAATATAATTAAAATTCTTTTCTAATTTAATCGAATTATTTAAAAAAATTACAGTATTAAGAAGTCATTTTAAAATGCGTAAAAGTAAAAATAATAATATTTTAAATTTTAAAGTAATTGAATTGATATTTAAAATTAATTTCATTGATTAAAAAAAATTTAAAAATTAAATTGAAAATAAAAATTTTTCTAATTAAAATTAATGCAAAAATTAATTTTTTGAAATGTTATCTACATAAAGATTAAATTTAAAAAAAAAAACAAAATATAATGCTGACCTAGATGGCTATCTTTTAATTTATATGAATGTTTTAGGAAAGCATATGGAACAAAAGATATTCATTGTTTTAAGTGAAAAATGGGCAAGTAATGTGTATTTTATTTAATTTTTTCAAAAACACTATTGTAAAATCTAAACTACTCGTCCAAATAATGTTGTGAAAGGCAATTTTTATCTACATAAAATTTGCTTGACGGTAAGCGAATTTATTTTCATAAGAATTTAACATTACCCACATAAATTCCCCCTCTCCCCCATAGCTTAAATTTAATTTGAAGTATATATTTTAGTCAAATTTTATTAACTTGTGAAATAAACTTAATACACAGATATATATTGCCAGGGATTCATATATCTCTTACCGTTGAGGCAAAGTTCATAATAAATATTGCATTTAGCTTGATTGTTTTTTTTCGTTGACATATATTGCAAAATTGGTCTCTACAAAAAGTATGTAAATTGTATGTCGTGCAAAATTGAATTTTCTTCCTTCTAAACATATTACAGAATACTTTTAAAGCTCATTCTGACTGTTCTGTCCACATTTGAATTTGTTGAGCAGTGTTGCAACACTATATAGTTATATATAGATATTATATAGTTATTATAGATAGTTTATTGAAACTGAAAACTATTCTTTGTCCGTTGACAGAGATCGTACCGAGTTCCGCAAGAGCAGAGGTGACTTGAAAATAGCACCGTCTAACGCGCCAGATGTGTGGTCTATATCTATGTTTAAATGTAAAAGCAAAAAAACAATGCATTACGGATATGAAAATACGTACTATATTGTCTTTTATGTTTCCGCATGAATAATTACATACAGAAAACATTAAAATATAGCTCTGAGTCAACAAACTAATTATAAACAAAATATTTATAATGAGAACTATCAAAAAATAAATTTTCATTACAGACATCTTGCAACAAGCTACTAACTTATCATATAACTTTATTTATCACTTCAGCAATTTGTGATCCTCTTATTGAATTTGCTTGTGGCAATTAATTTACATAAGATTCTTATTAGACGAAGGTAGGGATAAGCCATCGATAGTAAATTCGAGGGAAAGTAGCTTGAAAATCATTCGACGTAATTATCATAAAGTGCACACGGCACTATTTTTCTCTTATGAAATTCTGCCAAGAAGTTTCATTTACATAATTTGGGGAAAGTTGTAGCAAATGAAACTAGTATTTTTGACATTTCTTTGATGAAGGTGCAATTCAAAAATTACCAACACCACTGCTAGGCATTCCGTTTTGCTTTTCCTGTGACTAATTGACATTTCAAAAAGTCAATGTAGTTTTTCTTACTTAATTTAAACTTTTTTAACTATACCTATTATATGGTCTCTAAGTTATGCTAGGCTATTTTTAGGTTACAAAAAAATGACTTCAAATAAAGTTAGCGTAGAATCCTGATTTTTAAATATAAGTTGAAAGTGATTTTAATTGTTAGACTGTTCTCTATCTTACCCTCATCGAAAGATACCTTTAAATTTCCTCAACAACTCTATGTACCAAATACGGGACCCTCATTGTAAATATAGTCAGGCCTAATCTCGGGTATGTGATTGTCCGCGTAGGAATTCTTATATACATTTTATTAATAAGGAATTATTAAAATCATGCAGCAGTCAGGGAACTACTCGGCTTGAGAATCCTCCCATATTCTACATGTTCCCTGTACAGTATTGCCATTTAACATATCCTCTTGTGTAACCATAATGATACAGCATTTCCATGTATTCTCTTTAGAAAAACTTGAATGATAATGTTAAATTTAGAAAACTTGAATGGTAATTCCAAGTAACAACACCAAATTAAAACATTAAGCAGTTTGGCAGTAGTCTACCTCCACCTCATCTCATACAAAGGTAGTTAGTCTGTGTTAAGTTTTAATCTAAAAACAATTTTCGTCTGGAAAAGTAATTTTCGTATGAAAAAGCAATTTTCGTACTGTCTAAATACTCATTCTGGAAATTTAAAATTTACACTTATTTCCACCCAAACAAATTTTCAGGTTGAGTCACTACAAGTGGCCCAACAAAATTTCTTCCTTCAAAAATTTTTAAAATTTGGTTAGCAAGGAATTATTTACGTGAATTTTTTTTAAATGTTAACAAAAATTATAGAGAAGGTAAGTCGTTCCATTTTTTTGTTTTTGTTTTATTTTTGCACCATGAAATATGTTTATGAAAATAAATGGCATTGTGCCCAATTAGTAAATCAGTCACCACGTCTAAAAATGTTTCAAGCATCTATCACATTTGTTTGTATAACCTTATAAAGAACTCTTCAAACTTAAAACAGAACTCAGATAGGCCTTAAGATCCTCCATCTCCCTGCTTTTGCTTGACATTATTTCGTGAACATATTTATATCTAAAATTTACCATAAACTATGCCAAATTTGAATGACGATGTGAACGACGCCAAATTTAATATTCATTCAACTTTTGCCAACAGTAGTAGAATGTTCTTTGATATATAAATTGCAGTTGTTTTTAGAATTTCAATGCTGAAAAAGATAAACAGAACTGGGTTTCTTAAACCTCTATAGCCTATAATTTAATATCAACCGCTTAAGATAACCGGTGAATAAAAAATGATTTCAGTTATATTACTTCCAATACTTTATCAATTTCAACAAATTTCCATTGTTTGTAAATTCAAATAGTTCATGGGATTTGAAAAACCAACCATTATGGTTTCAGTAACCTTTATCAGATGGAACAAAACCATTTTGATATGAGGAAAAGATTTATTTATGGTTGTCATCATCGATGATGATTGACTTTATTGAAAACGATGTAGCTTTCTTTAGGTTTTCATCAGCAGTTAAGATTAACTTGATTGAAAACAATGGAACTATCTTTCTCCCTGTCTTTCTACTGAAAAAAAAGTTCCTCCTTGTGTCGATGTTTCATTATAATACTTGATGACTTCATGCTTCACATGAAATATTCTGTGACGTAGGTCAGTTTGCAGCAACATTGCATTATATACAGGCATGTTACAGAACTGGTGGTGATACAGAACTTTTGATTTCACAGAAGTTTGTGAAAACTTTTAATTCACAATTATTTTTAATTCACAATACCATTTTAATTTTCCACAATTTGTCCCTTTTCTTCTGATTTATAACTTCTTTACTGTATTAATTTTGCTCCATATCTTTATGGTTCTATGGTAGATACTTCTCTTTCAACTACATATCTTGACATAGATCTTGCTAGCGATATGTGTAATCTTCAGTCTATAATTTTTTTGTTTTTGTTTAAAAAACCATTTGGCCAGCTTCTATTATTGAAAAAATATTATGAATAGTCTTAAGGAAGGAGCATTTTTTGCACTGTTATGGTTTCAACATCGATAGTTTATTAAATGTACTGCATTGAATGCTTAAAAATTTTGGCCAATTGGTTTAAAGCGTCTTTGAAAATAATTCTTTTCAATATTCAGATGATTTGTAGCCAATTGCAAAATCATCCAACTGATTACTGCAAAGATATGCAAATTCCAACTGCACAAAAACTAAATTTCTCACCAATGATGAACCGTCAGTTCCAGTACCATCTGCTTATGATTTTATACCAGGTCCTTTTGATTTTAAACCATACTTTTAATGAACTAAAAACTAATTTAATCAAACCAGAAGAACATTTTCATTTGCCCTTAGCATTTAGACAGAAAAACCAGATTCACCAAACCAGGCGGAACTGGATGACTTTGTACTTTTGAGGACAAAAACTAAGCTCTTAAAATTTGGCCGCCCATTGTGGAAATTTTTACAAGAAAACATGAACTTCATTCTTCAAAACAATGTATACACAATTCTTAAGTGACTCCAGTTAATGGAACGTTTCGTTACAACCTGTTCGATAGTGTGATAGAGACATGCATTATCATGAATTTTTCTGTAAAAAATAGGTAAAGTCATATATTATTGTAAACTTTTCTGTAGAACTATTACAGATGAACGATCTTACATATCTTTGATGATTTAAGCACCGCATGTTGAGAAACTTCCCTCAAGGTTGATATTTTTGCGTCTTCATCATCACAGATAGGCTAATTTACACATAAGACTAAATCTTCCGCAGAAATAACGGTATCTATTGGTGAAAACCAAAGCAAAAAGGTTTCAGTTGTTGCTAACATTAGCCAACATGGACAGACAGACACAAAGGAAGACTTTTTTTATATGATGTACTGATAAGTATTTTTATAGCCTAATCAAAGACACTCATATTTTTGATCTATTAGTTCAAATAAATTGGTATGAAGAACAACATTTATGTCCTTCAGATACCAGAAGTGACACAAAAAAACAAGATTCATGTTTAATTTTTCAAAAATATACTGGAAATACAATTGTTTTGATAAACTGTATATTTTATTATTATGCCCAATATATTAAAGATAGATATATGTTGTCATGAACTTTTTACATTTTTATATATTGTTCTCATATATCTCTAATTGTTTGCCTAACGTACGCCTAAAAAATGTCCCTAATGGTTGATTTTATTGCGACTTACTTGAGAAAAATAGACTAACACACAGACAGATAGACTAACACATGTGGTGGTGACTTTGTTTTTGCTATGTATTTTTTATATTTTGTAACAGTAAACAAACAGGAACAAGGTTAGCAAAAAGAATACGTAAAATTATATAAGCATATTTAATACTATGTTTATCTACATATGTATTTATTGATGTAATGCATACCTCAATGAAGAAGTCTATATATACATTTAATATATTTATAATTAATACTCCTATTAATATCAGAAAAAGCTGATCACCATTGCTAGTACATAATAGATGTTTATCATTTTTCTTTTTGTAAACATATCCCATTTTCCCATCTTGCAAACATACTTTCTTAATTGAGACTATTACCTGTTTTTTAGATTCCTTAGCAATAATTTATGTGTAAGCTTACCTTATTTTCTTTTTCCAGCACTGGAGGTTCGACGTCATGTAAAGCTTATTAACAATATGATAGAAACAGGCGAATTGGGCCAATTTACAATTTTTCACTCGTTCTGCTTAATTTTTGTTGCTGCTTAATTTTCTAGGCTTACTCACAAGTTACGCTGTTGTTCTAATCCAATTTCTTAATATCGATAATTTATTTTAGGCCACTGCACCACTTTTCAAGGTTTTGCTAATTACTATGTAATAATAACTGCGCACCACCATTTTTCTGTTTGTAAAGTATTGATATAAAAATTGTAATGCATAATTTATGTGAAAAGATATATTGAAAAAAAAAATTTCTTAAGAGAATGTGATGTTAAATACATGATGGCTAATATGTAATGAAAATTCTATTAAAACCTGCTACCTGCTAAACAAATTCTTTATAAAAAATGTCACAAAAACTTGAAACTAATTCTTCTGAAAACAATTTTTTCTTGTTTTGATTTCAACCTACCTTTAAGAGACTAAATTAATGTTTTTGAGTTTGGGTGTTACTAACTTTTAGTTTCTAAGCTACTATTGAATAAATAAAGAATTTATTTTTTAATGTGACTGGTTTTAATATAAACATTATACAAAATAAGAGTGTAAAAGGTAGCAACTTCTATTGGTGTTGACTAATGGATCAAAAGTGTCTGCTTTTAGACGTAAAATTTGTACATAACTTAATGCAGTTAATATTTGCTGTAAATACTCCAATATTTTTATATTCTACAACCAAATAAGACCAGACTTGCTTCAATACAGGCTAGCCTATATAAAGGTGAGCCACCCTAATGTTCAATGTGAAACATAAAATAATTTACTGAGGATTAAACCACATAAGACTCAGTTTTGTCATGATTTATTTGCTAAGAACAATGTTTCTTCTAAGCACAAATCAAGAACAATCTATATTTAATGTGTGAGTACAATAAGCTGCCAGTAACAACTTTGTAGAGAGTATTTAAAAACTAGATAACCAATGTGGTTGAATGTACATTGAGAAACATGTAAACCTTATCAAAGTAATTTGAATCAAGGTCTTATTTTTACTATAAAAAATTGACAGAGTACTTTTCCATTTTTTCAAAAAATTTTTAGCTGACTGGTGACTGTATTTTCATCTTGTGAGTACAAGATTTTTCAAGAGCTGTTGGACAATACCATTTATAATCTTCATTAATTAAGATTCGAATCTTAAAAATGTTTATAATCCTGTAAGCATGTATTTCCTAATATGACAAATGTTAAATTATATTCAATAGATTTAATTGGATAGTATGACATACAAGAGATAAATTTGCTCCATGCAAAATATTTTACACGCATCGAGGCATAATACAAACAACTGACTATTTTAGGCGACAACTCAGTTGTCAATATTGCTGACTTTTGTGGGAAAAATTGTAAGCCCGTGTATTAACACTACATTCGTATGTTTAATTTTTTTCAGATCTGTGAGAGTCGGCCAACTGGTCCTGATTTCTGTATAAAACTGTTTTTAATAAATATCATATGTTCCAGTTTGTCTGATTACTGTCAAATCAAGTATTGTCAGCCACTTGAATTGCAAGCTAGATATATAATAATTGACAACAAATGGTAGTGAGTCAGTCAATAATTAAATTTAATTTCAAAAATGTATATTACGATAATTATTCCATATGCAATAATTTTAATAACAGCCATAAAGCATATAATACACCTTAAAGTATAAATATAAACATTTGCAAAAATTTCTTTAAAAAAGTGTGTATAGGTCTACAACGTTCATTTCTCATATACAAGACGACACTCTGAATGAGTCACAATATAAGTGTTGCGATCTCAGATGTCACATTTGCATTTAACCCATACTGTAACTATTTTACAAGTGAGTGTTTTAGTGTGCATTGACTAATAGTTTTTAACTATTGTAATATAAACTATTGTAGGTTTTCATATATATTATTGCTACAGTTTACAACAGTCTATAACAAACATACAATTCTGATAATTGGATAGCTTGGGTTATTTATAAGTTGTGAATTAAATCATTGATGTAATAAAATATAAGTTTTAACACTTTTGAATTGTCTATATCAGTTGAACATATTGATATACAAAAATTATTCACAGAATTACTTTCTAAGAGTGACATTCAAAATATTAATGAACATTAGTTTCTAAATGTCTGAATCAAATGGTATATTATTTTGGAACACAACACAAGATTACACAATTGATATTTTACTATTAAGAATGATACAATAATAATGCTAAATAAAATACTATGTTCCTTAAATAAATTATGAAATTTGCAAATCTGCTTTGTTGGGTTTGGTTGAGAAATATTGTGGTTTATTTGTTTGTAACTAATCCGGATGAAAATTAATTATGAAATCTGACCTTTCTGAAGATTTGGTTCCTGATGAAATAGCAATCTTTAACAAAAGTTGTGGTCAAAAAAACACATTATCAGTTCCTTTCAACTGGATTTCAAATTTGTCCATCAGAAATGCATAATAGATTAATTGCATGCATCTTTATTTAAGAACACACACTCAAAGTGCAATAAATATGCGTGACATCGAATTTAAAAAACAAATAAATTGGTGTCTACAGATTGGATCGAGGTGTCATAATAAGATGTCACACAATATCACAAAACACTAAAAACGCACATATTATAACAACCCAAGGGAGAAACTGACAAACTCAAAACAGTATTATGGATTTAATGCACAATAAAACAAAACATTCCTCGCTTTGGTAATTAGCCACCTGTGCCAAGAACAAAACCCTTTTATTCATAGTACGGGGCACAAAGCTGAAAGCATTGGTTAGCTAATGTAGCAGTTTTGTCTTTAACAGTTCAAATGTAAAAGGAAGTATTAACATCTTACAGTAATTTTAATAAAAAATTGGGCAACGGAAATTTTAAAAGATGTGGGTGTTTATTGTTGTTCCTCAACAGTAATAAAATTATATGTCTTGCGCTATCCAGATATCTTAAAACAATACAATATGGCAATACATTATAGTGAAATTGCCAAATATTAAACCATGTATTTATGTAACAAGATGTCAGATCATAAATTATTATATGATTTGTCCATACTCTGAATTTTTCATCTTTTAGGTGTTTCTAAAGCCCAAAAATAATTTAAATAAATTATTTTCATTTTGAACATCATTGAAATTGTCATATTACAGTATTTTATAAGCACGACAAATAGTTTAACTTATAGGTTTGCAGATACATTTATAAAATTCTGTAACAAAAATTTTTGATATTAGATCACCCTAGAAATCTTAACATCAAAATAATTTCTTTTTTAAATCTTGACGAGGTCGTCAATTAAAAACTGGTAAAAAATACAATTTAAATTTAATCTATAAGAAATTATTTGCAGATAAATTTACATATTTTATGACAGAACACTACTATTTTCAAATCAAACATATTTTGGAAGACAAACCATATTAATTCTAATTCAAACATAACAGAGGCAGTAAAATTGTACATGAAATAAACTTTACCAGCTAAATAATCAAATGCTGCATACAAAATACGAGCGGGCACGAGAAAGCAAAGCATTATGAGGTTTCATCTTTTATAACAATTCAAAGTTTTATTTCTGTAATTCAGTTTGAGAAGTTCATTCACTTCTGAGTTCTCGTCAACAATTCATTAAGAATGTTTCGTCCCCAAGTTATGGTAATTAACAAATGACAGTTTGAATAATATGATGATTTTTAAATATTTTTTTACACAGTTTTGTCCTCATAAAAGTTTTATTTTTGATCTATAATTATATAAAAATATTAATCCCATCAAAAACACAAATGTTAAAAAACATGGGACAAGTTCTCTTTGTGGAATATTAAATTGTTGGCAATCAAAAGCACTTCTCCATGCACTAAACTTAAAATGTGGTAAATCCTGAAATTAAAATACTATCAACTTTGAACCCGCCAGGCTTTCACGGTATCATGTTTTTAATGTATCTTTACCATGTCTATTCTTCTCATAACACATTCTTGCAAAATTTTAGTCCATAAAGTGACTAAGTCCATTGTACGGTACCATAGCACTTACTTCAATTTAGGTCTGACTGGGATCTAAGTAAAGATAAGATCTGGTAAAGATAAACTTTCTTAGTATTCAAAATTTTCTTTAGTAAGAAGTATATCTCTTAGTATATTAAAACATGAATTTCAAAAAAAAATCTTCATACAGTGTTAAGAAGTACTTCGGTATACTCAGGGATCGCTAATAGACCAGATACATCCAAAATATGCTAAAAGTATGTAATTTCCGACTAGAATGACAGAAGAAGAAAGAAGTGTACTATTTTAAAAGTACTGATTGTGGCTATCAATTTCGGTGCCGTTTGTTATTATTATATTCAAGATAAATGGTGCTCAAATAGCCTTCACATTTTAAAAAATAATTAAACGGCCTTCATATTCTTAATGGAAAATCGCAGGGGAGATGTGTTACATCTTTTCTAACACAACATAAAACTATTTTGACAACCAGATATGTGCAAAACATTAAAAAGCTTGTGCAGAAGTAACAATTAAAGAAATCACAAGATATTTTGAAAATTTGTCTTAAATCTTGAGTAATATGTCAAATGTCTTTTCCGTTGTGGCATTAAGTATCATGGGTGACTCCTTATTTGTTCCAAAGTTTCCATTTCAGTAACATTTACATTCACAACAAGTGGAAATTTTCTACCATCTCATATATTATGTAAAACTGATCACCTTCGTGATCAGTGGTGTCTAAATGCACTGAACGCAGCTGTAATAAGTGACAATCTGATTGGTTTGAAACTTTGATATACACAGACTGTTTCAAAACTGTCAAATTTTCATGGAAAAGATGAAGGTACGACGTGTGATACTTACCGGGAACAATCTTCCATCCCACTTGCATTCCCAAGTAATAAAGTTGTTTAAAAAAACTAAATAAAATTTACAATTCTTCCTAATTCTTCTAATACAAAGCCTTCGGTTACTTGTGTTTGAACCAATGAAAAGACAAGAAAGGACACTGTGTAGAACTGTGTAGTACTCTCATTTTCACAATCCACTCTTTTGAAGTACTTTATTTCAATTTGCTGATTCTGATTGGCAAGCATAACTTTACAAGGTCGAGTGCCACTACATCTACGTCACAGTCGCTGAGCATATTGTCAAGTATATAACAATCCACGCTGTCAAAAGTATAAATAGAACTTAATAAATTTCCGACATACAAAAGATCAATGTTACGTTTAGTTACTAGTGTTAAGCGCTTAAGAGATTCCACAAGGTGATAAAGTAATGACCGTTAATTCAGAAGTTATTCAATCAATAAAATGTCCACATAAAAAAGATCAATATTATGTTTTGTTGCTTATGTTAAGCATTTCACAAGGTGATAAACTAATGAATGTTAATACAGGAGACATTTAATCAATAAAGTAACTGTCACTTGTTTCTTAATTATTCAATGCTGGAATTCAGTTAGAAAAAAACATTATGAAGAAGTGCAGATTGATTACATAGAATGTTGATTACATAGAATGTTACATAGAAATTACTATTGTGATGGAAAATCTTGTAATATATTATTTTAACATATCTCTAATGAATTGCGTATCTCACATGTGGTTAATTTTTGCGACTTCATCATCCTAGGCCGATTAATTTACACAAAACCCTCACGAATTATACAAGGAAATCTTCCTCGGGATTAGACTACACAGACGAAATGGTTGACTTTGTTTTATATCACAAAGTGAGAGTTATTTCATCTCCACATAATCCGAGATATTGTCATAACTTATGAATTCTTGGTTCAAATGATTTTGTATACAGAACATTATTTACCTTCTTAGGTATCCAAAGTAACACAAATATTTAACTGAATAAGCTTAAACATCTAATTGTTTAAAATTGCACCGGCAGTACAATTGTTTTAATAAACTTTATAATTCATTATGCGTTACACATTAAAGATGGACGTATGCTGTCATAGATTTCTTTGTAGAATTTTTTGATGCGAACAATATTACCATATTTCATTCTCATATATCTTTCATGGTTTATCCAGTGCATGTCTAAAAAACCACAATGGTTAATTTTATCGCAACTTGTTTGGGAAAAATCCTCAAAAAACAGCTAATTTATATAGCACAATAAATTATATGCATATATTGCTTGAGGCAACAGTCTATCTATTGCATCCTAAGGAGCACAGGCAGATAGGCCACCACATGTGGTGGGGAGTTTGTTTTATGCTGTTTATTTATTAGTCTTATCAGATTTCACAGCAATTAACAATCACTCGAAGCTAGGAAACAAGAGGTATGTAAAATAATATAAGTATATAAGCATAACATTTAATACTATATTTATTTACACATGTATTTATGTACGTAATTTAAACTTCTATAACGAAGTCTATACATACACATAATACGTACATTTATAATTAATACACATATTGACCATGGATGAAGCTGGTTACAATTGCCAACATACAAGAAATAAACACCATTTTTCCTCTTGAAACATCTCCCAGTCTCTACTTTTGTAAACATTCTATCCTC
This sequence comes from Druceiella hillmani, assembly GCA_039881145.1. Taxonomy (NCBI): domain Eukaryota; kingdom Metazoa; phylum Arthropoda; class Insecta; order Lepidoptera; family Hepialidae; genus Druceiella; species Druceiella hillmani. Next base: position 1,899,253 of record JAYKKI010000092.1, read on the forward strand.
TGTTACTCGCTTCCTAGATTCATTAATAGTACCTTTCTATAAGCTTATGTTATTTTCTTTTTCCAGCATCCAATATCCGACGTCAAATGAAGCTTACTAAAAACATGATAGTGCTTCCTTTTTTCAGAAATGAAAGATAAAAGAAGAACATCAGAGTGTTTTCTTTGTTCAGCATCCAATGCCCAATGTCATGTGAAGCTTACTAAAAAATGTGTTTCTTTGTAGTATTTGTAGTAAAATAAACACTGACTGGCTTCTACCTGTTACAAATATTTCTTGTCAAAAGGTCACAAACACTTAAAGCTAATTCTTCTAAAAATAATTTTTTTACATTTCAGTTTCCATATATTTTTAAGAGGCTAATTTAATGTGTCCTAGTTTTGATATTTTTGATGATGAGTATCTATAAGGTTCATCTCTCACACACTATATTTTGAGTGTGTGATCGCCATTTACCCATTTGCATTTAACCTATACTGTAACTACTGTGAAACTTCAGTTAGAATATGGAAATAAAATATAAAATGGGAAAATATATAATAAAAGCAAACTCCAAAGAAAGCTCCAGTACCATATAAAAACCACAAAAGAAATAAAAATAACAATAGAACAACTCAACAGAATTATCTGCAATGCAGCTAAATATTCTACTAAAATACCAAAAAGACTGTTCTCAAAATTAAAGAAATAACAAAAATTTATATAAAAAAAATGATACTTAAACGATGTGAGGAAAACATAGCAAGGAACAAGGTATACTAGAGACAAAATGCATTCAGTAGATATTCTAAGAAACTGAAACAACGCATTCAAGTTTGAACAACATCAGCATTCAATTTTACTTCTCCAATCCATCTACAGATACGAACTATTCACTCTAAAATGCAACAAGGAAATTAAAACACCTTCAAAACCAAATCGGAAGGGATTTTCTTAATGATCAATTAAAACTTGTAATAGGGGGTGGTTCAGATCAGACATAGATAAGGCTAAACCTTTAACCTTTGCTGAATATTCAAGATATTAATCAAAGATATTAATAAATCAAATATTAAATATTCAGTCAAATTATTGGGAGATGAGCCAAACACACTCCTCTATTTTGTTTCCACTATTATCGGCCAGATAATAAAACTTGCTCATTTCATTTATTTCTGTGGGACAATAGAATGAAACATTTTATATACATTATAATAAATACAAGTGACGCTTTATAAACTGGTAGTTGCATTATTTATTTTGCATATTTTGATAAACTTGAAGCTGAAACATACCTCTGTGAAATATTAGATTCATACATATACATATATATATATATATATATATATATATATACATACATATATACACACATATGTACACATATATTGATTGTCTCTGCAGTGACTGATTTTATCATAACAAGTGTCAATTAAGCATTCAGGTCTTAACCACAGGGCCATAAACTACTTTATTAATTATTACAGAGAGTAAAGAAAATTAACTATATTTACAAAATATTTAATTTTAGATCTAAGTGTGGGTCAGTTCTCAGATCAGGCCTTCTTGTAATTGCTTTTCTATTTATGCAGATAATTGTTGAAAAATTATCATTTTATCTATAAAATGGTAATTTGTGGTAATTAGTTCACAGTCATAAGTAATTGAAAAAAAAAGATTATTTTAAAACTATTGGAACATATTTAAATGTCACTGAAGATGAAAACAGAACACTTATGTTTAAAATAGAACAGAGAACCACAGTGTGTCATGCGACACCCTTTAACATCCTTCCAAAAATGTAACCCATGTAACTTAGAAAGCTTAATATTTTCATGGAGTTATGGAGTGTGAGAATCTAAAAATATTTCCAGAAAAGAAATTAAAATATTTTAGTTTAATATATGTTTAAGGACTTTTTGGGTGGTGGGTAAAAGGCTAGAAACAGCAAGGTAAAAGTAAAAAACAAATAAGAAACATAATTGATAAACATTGAGATTTTTTGATATGCTTTTCTTCCTATTGGTTTGTTCTCATCTCTAATATTATAGAAAAACATATGGTTTTTTCTTTATATTGTTTGTAGAATTTAGAGATGCTGGTTGATTATGAAAGAGATTTACACACTTACTTTATACCTAATCGTGGATTGTAATGTGGCCGATTTATTCCAAATTATATTAAATATTATTAGTCAGTCAGCAAGTGAACAAAAGTTCACGCGATTTGTTTTACCATTATTGAAAAAAAGATGAAATGAAAAATATTTTTTTGTATTCTTTTAGAAAGCCACAATCATGTATCCAGGACTGGTAAGAAGAACCAGAAGTCACAGAAAACTTCTGTGCAAAATGTTGTTTAAATGAGAATGAATAATAGAAAAAATAAAGTCAGACTTTCACACGGACTATTGACCACAGTAATTTTAATGAAGTTCTCAAAATAGTACCACAGAACATTAATAACAAAAGAATAAAACAAATACAAACAAAAACTTTAATCTTACACAACCTTAGAATAGCTTTAACTTTATCAACTCCGATAACAGTAAAATATTTTAATACAAAACTCTCATATGTTATCTTTTTATCCTTTTTCTCATTATAAATGATTCTTCAACAATAATTACATTAGTGTGCATAGACCATTGCAACTAAACAGTAAGCAAATATGGCGACACTTGCTATGTGACAGATCATATAATTAAGTTCCTGCAAATTTTTTCAATGAATTTATTGAACAATTTCAAACTTTAAGAATATCTCTTTTGAATCTTTTTTGAATAAGTTATATGATGTATTCTTAAGAAAGAAACTATTGTCTAACTTTAAAAGTAAATATATTTAAAAATAAAAGAGCGCTTGAATTAGGTAATACTGCTACTTTAATGTTAAGTTTTACTGAATTGCAGCTTATATCTCTATTATCCAAAGTGTAACACCCAATCAATTGTCATTACTATTATTCTGAGATTCATACAAACACCGAATTAAGTTCTCAATCTGTGTATGAAATTCATTAAATTTTCAGTATTGATATTAAAAATGAAATTCTTCTATTGGAGCAACTTACGTAATAGAATTTTACACACAGTACCGAGTTGTTGTACATATTCTCATTTATTTCAGGATAAACATAATTTATTTCGCCCCTGGTTATATTTTTGTGCTGGTACACTTTCAGTTTTGTGTCTTGAAGAAAATAAAAAGATCCTTCTTATCTTTAATATTTCTATGTTTATCTATTTTGTGTAAAATCAGTTTTGCAAGATTAAACATTTGTTTTAGTGTAACACATAATTTTGAAAAAAAATAAATTCAAATTATAAACAGTTTGCGGTTGGTACGGTAAATTATTTTTTCAAATTTATATCACATTTATATAAAAATTGTAAGTATTATTATGATTAAATATATAGTATTATTATGATTAAATGTCAAAATCTGTATGATTTTATTTTTAAAAAAAGATTCTAGAAGACACTATTACCTATGTTATTATCTCCTACCACTGAGGCTAAAAGAGACTGCAGTTAGAAATTAATTATATCTACAATATACAAAAAAATATTGTCAAAATTATAAAGAATTAAAGTTTTAGTATCCATGACAAATTTGCTGTTTGAAATTACGTATTAAATAAAATAAAATATATTTAATAGTTTATATTTTATTTAACAGTGTTCATTCTATTTTAGTGACTAAATCAATTCCCAGACATCTGTCATGGCTGCACGGTTAAAGACTGAACAAACAATAAATGAAAAAAAAAAAAAAAATACAGTAAACATACGAAAACACAAATAACAAATATCTGATGAAAATAAAAATAAGACTGCATAAGGGAGCAATAAAAAAGTATGGATGTATCTTTACACTCGAACATCAAAATAAACTTAGATAATAATGTAGAATGTCCCAGATTCTGATGTCATTGTTTCTTACACATTGTGTGATTAGTTCTAGAATTGGTTTATTGGCAACTACAAAAAGGGTTCTAATGTTTGGTAAGATATTGGATTATACATATTGATAATGTAAATGGAGGGAATTCATCACTTTATAAACATCCAAATATGAAATGATCCAGGTCATCGTCCACCATCATGTAATGCGCATTGGAGAATCACCAATATGTAGTCTAGCCAATCATCAGGAATAGAAGAATGTCTTATACTGATATAAAAAATATGTCTATCAATCACCAAGGTTTTGTGAATACAGTGGGTTAGACTTAGAAGACAATGGATTGGACTCTGTAGCGATCTTTCCTGTACAGTCTGCCAGTCAGAGATCAACTAAGAGTAGTTCAAGTGAAGAAGATCAAGCTAAGCTTTTACATTGATTATTTCATTTTGAAAATAGGTAGGTCAAACAATTTGGCAAAGAGGCTTCAGATAGAGGAGTAGTGGGTTGGGCTGTAAATGAGGCATATGACTTCCTCAAAGCTGGGTTCATTTTCGAGTCACAGGCTCTGTCTCTTTATTTTAAATTAATTTTTTTTTCCTTTTCAATCAGGCCAGGTTCTATTTGTAGTATTATGATTTCCACTGCAAGAGATGAACCTTGTACTGATTGTAAACAATAAGCAGCTTCCTATTGAGATGATGACACTTATCGAAATCCACCACATTTGAAACAGTGTGTTGCAGGGATCTCATATTTGATTACCAATGGATCCTCCCTAAACCATGAAAATACATTGAGGATGAGCTTAGACCAACTGACTAGAACAATGCAAACAATGGCCATATGTATCATATTATCCTTTAGAGGAGGAGAGATTTATTCTATCCCTTGAGCAGTGTGGTTGACAAAATGGTTAACAGAGTTTACAGATAAGAACACCGCTGAAATCACATTTCTTTAAATTTATCTAACGTCATCTTAGTTTCTGTCATTGATTTGAATATTTTTTAAGTGGGATCAAATTTGATCACATGTAGCGAGAATTATAAATTGAGTTGAGGAATTGAACTAAGTTGAGATTGAGGAATCAGGAGGAGGAAGATGAAATAGTGGAGAAAACAGAATTAATATGCTTGGATAGCTTATGATAACGAACGAGGTATCTTATGGTGGAGGGAAAAGTGTAAAATTTTTCATTTTCATTTTTTATACCATGGACTTATTATTTATAGACATGGTTTTACAGATGAAATTTTTTAGATTTTAGGTTTTTTAAACTTAAAATGTAACTGATGATTTCACTTTAAATTGCTCCTCAATTTTCACTTTAAGTCAGATTTGTGATTACAATTTTGATTAATTACAGTTAAAAAACTACCACACTAACTAAACTACTACAAAATTGATTAATTACATTTAAAAAACTAGACTGAGACTACTGAGATTAGGGGGGGATTCGGTTGGGTCGAAAAACTTTAGAGACATATTTAAATTAATTTTCATTTAGCGAAGGAAAATCTTACCGGACAGAATACTGATGAATGAGAGTAATAAATAGATAATTTGTTTCAACTTAAGAGATACAACACCTCGGAAGTATTAAAAGAAACAGTTGAAGAGCAAAATGCAAATACACTTTGATTGACAGTTCCTATTGCAACCTTTTTATAAACTGTATTTAAATGTCACCAATGTGTAATCACAAATTATAACTTAAATTATATATAAATATGACATTATTGTTAAAGATATAGTCAAAATACATATCGCTGAAACAGGATTGTGTACCCAATATAGTTTCACGATAGGAAAATTTTTGATTTGCTTCAGAAGAAATACACGAACTCAGCAGTACTTGGAAGAAAAATATTTATATTAAATTGATGGATCAGATCTACAGTTACCAAAGTGTGGTTTATTCACTAGAACGCAAGGTTGCTAATTGAACGACAACAATAATATATGTAAAAACAAGGTTGAAAAACCTAGGCAGCCATGATATTCGTAGACTGAAGAGCTGACACACTGAGAAAGTTCCGCCATTGCTCTGATGCACAATTTCTTCAAGTTTTTCCAATTCATTATCGATTGATGGACCTTAAATAATACCAATATGTTAGATATTTTTTAATTTATAATGTCATAAAAATTTATGAACAACCTTACGATATTTTGTGAATTAATGTACAAACAATTTATGAACAACTTCAGTTTGTTTCTTTTAAACTCAATCTTCAACAAACTTCTTCAAGTTTTTACAATTCTTTATCGATTGATGGATCTTAAATAATAGCAATATGTTAGATATTTTTTAATTTATAATGTCATAAAAATTTATGAACAACCTGACGATACTTTGTGAATTAATATACAAACAATTTATGAACAACCTCAGTTCGTTTTTTTTAAACTCAATAATATTTATTAATGAACTTTAATATCCAACATAACCAATTTAATGAATTCACGTATAATATAGCAATCATCCTAAAAATAAAAAAATCTGTTTTTTCATTTGATTTATTCCTCAATTACATGAAAACAATGCTTTCTATTAGGAGAATCAAGATGAAAATCCTTTTTAAAATATATTTCGATTATCAGCATAACTTTAATAACTAACAAATAAAAATGTATTAAGTATTGTTGATATGAGACAGTTCTCTGGGAATTTTCATACGATACTCATGTTTCAATTAGTTAAGCATTAACCTCTACAAACTGGTAATATAAGCTAGGGAACTTCTTGTAAAGTGAAACAAACCAAGGAGATTTCCTTGTTGGTCCAACTTAAATAGAAAGTGAATCTTTCAGATATAGAATATTTAACAGCAGTTATAATGTAGAGGGAGATCAGGTGATGCATTCAGGTGACTAAAGCAACACTGAACAAACTACTTGGAATACAAAAGGACAGGAAAGTCTCCAAAATTACAAAGAGACTAAAGTAAGAGTTTGTATTCTCCATCATCCTGTATGGATCTGAATCCTGGATAATCCGCACTGTGCATTGAAAGAAGATCAATGCATTTGAGATGTAGCGTTGGGTAAGATTAATAATATTTGTGGCATAGTAATATTTGTAGCATTTTGTGTAGTTTGCACAAAATCCAAAATCACACTATCAAATCCAAATAACACATATAAATTAACATAATAGGAGATATTGACACTTGCATACAAAACATAATGAATTTCAATAAAAAAAAACGTGACCACAAACTTACTGAACTGACATTTGAGGTGAGAGTCTTAGTTTTGTGATGCTTGTTCTCAACTGATCAAACTCTGTAACCAACTTCTCATTGTAAATGCAGACAGCCATAAGGACAAATATGCAAATTGTCAGCCGTACAAAAATGTCAATCAAAACTCGGGAATGTAGTTGCTGAAATTTTATTTCATTAGCTACAATATTTTTTTTACTGTAAACATTTTTTTATTTTAAACATTTTATAAATTAAGTGTACAACTATAAAGTAAGTTGACATGCAATATTTTATACTTACCAATAAAAATATAAGTGTACATGTAGATAATATTGTTACTTACGCCATGTGTATACAAGTCGAATAGAAGCTGAATGCCAATAATGGATATGAAAAAATTCATAAGTACATTGTGTAGTACCTGAAATAAAAATTCAATGATAAAAAATGTTATATATGTGTCATTTATTTCAATTTATTACAGCATACCTGAAAATTAAACATTTTATTAAGCGCATTGCATATTTCATTTGCTGTAGTTAATATGTTTGGTAAAAACGATATGTGCATAGGATTTCCTGAAACATCAAAGTGGCTATTTCCATTCAATCTATTGCAGACGGTCTCTCCGGGTATGTCTGGTACACAGCTTGTGTTATTAAGAAATATTTCTCGGTTCATACGTTTCAGGTAATCATTTACCACTTTTAACATTTCATTAATGGTATTGGTAAGTAAACACATTAGTAGCAGCTCCAAGTGGTTAGTAAATTCACTGAGATATATAATTATGTTGAACCAACTCCAATTTTCAACACTGTCAATGGTGGAAGAAATCAAGTTACTTGTAAATATAATAAGTACGCCCAATATCGTCATCATTTTAAATTTTTGATAGCATTTTGTCCTAAATAAAAGACTATAATAAACAGAAATGTCATCGAATTGCTGTAAACAATCAGCAAATGAATTTCTTTGCCACAATATATCAATGGATAAAACAAATATGTAATAAGTAATGCCGGTTATTTCAAAAAACCATTGAGCCATCTTAATATCATTGTACACAAAGCTATGATAACACTGTATGCTTGTAACCAAAGTGATGAGAAAAATTAATGTCAAGTTGTAAATTTTCTTTAAAATAATTTTAATTAGCGTGGTTTGATTTTCTGATTTATATAAAAATCTATTGACACCTAGAATTGACTGTAACACAAGTAAAAAGTGAATTGATTCCTTTACACAATGACACATCATTTTTAAATGAACTGACAATTTCTACTGTTTAATTCCAAGAGAATATTAAAACACTCTTCAATGATGTAGTCTATTTAATAAAATGACGTGGCCTACTACAATGCAATTTGTCTTCTTGTGTTTAAATAGTTATTGATTAATGGATTTATCCATTTATTCTATAAGTACACTTACTACTATTCTACAATGTTTATGAAAGTGATGGCCTTTTGATTTATGAAGCCTTGTATTTCGTTTCAGTGTTTTCATTACCATTTAAGTAGAATATTAAATATTAACGTCAGGGCAAAGGTTTTCCTAATGGTTCATTTATTTAATAAATCTGTTAGCATAATTATTCCTATATTAACTGAGATAACATTAAAGTAGTTATATTTGTAGATATATTTAAAAAAAAATACAATTGAAGTAACCCAATTTCATAGTTTAGTCATCATGAATGGAAAAAAATTTACCACAGAATTTTATGTTCTGCGATGAATATTTTCTTGACATCAATTTTCTTATCTTTAGAATACAATCCGAAGCTTTGTTATAATAAATGTTGATATCGGTATCATATCATCCTTAATGTTCATTTGTCTGTAACGTTTCCTATGAAGGAATGCAAGCGTATTAACGATGCCAAATAATTACAAAATGAAAAAAAGTAAAAAAATATGAGCAGTAAAGCATCAATATGGTAACTGGTAAATTTATATCACCTAAGGCCAAAAATAAATCAAACAGACAATTTTTCCAGTCATTCTTGTACGATGAGAAGCTGCTCAGACATAAAAAACAGGTTGACGTAGAGACTGACAAAAATTAAAGTTTTGGTTTCAAGTGGAGGAATTTCAAACATTTTGACAATTACTTGAGGGTTCCAAATGAATTGCTGACTGATTACTAGGCTAAAGCATTTTATTGCAGAAGAAAATAGAATCATCGAGCCATTAAAAACTTGTTTGCGTATTCAGTAAGCTGGTACTGTGCAAATAACTAGAATTTTTTACTAGTAAGGTAGTCTGTGGTAATAGGGAAAGTGTTTTAATGGCACAGCCACAGTGTTGATAAATGGTAGAACGAGCAATGGGGAAGGCATGAAACTCATTAACGCTAAATAATTTAGAAAATTTTTATTGTTAATACCAGTACGGCTGCAGGGAGAAATTTCAAATCCATATTGCAGGAGACCAACAAGATGCGATTCATCCAAAGACTAATAAGAAAGAAAAACTGCTATAAATATAGGATTAAGTATTTAGACTAATTAAGGGAGTAAAGGAAGAGTGTACACCATTTTTCATAAAGGGTTATATAAGAAATATTGAATATGGTAGCTGTTACAATGAGAACGACTACTTCCATCTTCAAATTATTTATTTAATTAAACTTTAAATTATGCAACTTATTGACATTGCCAAATTTAAAAGGAGTGGGTTTACAATTGATTAGAATTGTCTTCTTTTACATTTTTATGTGTTCGTTTATAATTTTTTAACAATAGTAATTATTTATATGCGTATACATTCTGTACAGTATTTTAAAGACCATATTTTGTGTAATATTTTTAAGAGACATAGAGTTTATGAAAACCCAAATTTAATATCATCTTTACTTGTGTGGATTCAAATTAAAAACCCAATTGTTATATGTAGATAAGACTATTTTGCTGAAATCTCCGTTGGAAGTTGGTGTTGGTTTTTTCTATAAAATCAGAAGTTAGTTTTATTTTATTACCATTTTTTTTTGTATTCCATTGTTATTCATCACTACTTGTCCCAGAACCATCCATTCTTTTTTTGAAGTTTCTATTACATTCTATTTACTCCTATGAGAAATCGTTTTCAAGACATACTTCTAATATTTGGTTATTCTGTTCCAAAAAAGAAATGCGTTTTTATAGTTGTTATTTTACCTTTAAAATTTTTAAAAAGTAATAATATATTCGAAATGACGATTTGATAAACTAACTAAATTTAATGCCGGTATTATTTATGAAAGTAAATTTTTTTGACAGTTATGGAAAGTATTCAAGGAAATTATTCTCCTAAAAATTTGTTTTTATCTTAGAGCTGATAAATTTATCATTATATGGAGTTGAAGTTTTATGTACACTTGGTCGCACACAGCGTTCTAGTTGTGAGCCGTGCTACTGGTCACTGCTACTGGACACAGTCCCTTTACCTAAACTCTACCTTTAGATTATCAGTAAAGGAATATCATATTATATTATATAGCAAAGCCAACTTGGTATTTTGAAAAGATTTTGATATATTTGAGAAAAAAAAACATAATATTTGTAGCTTATATACTCACACTCTCATTCATCATTGATCATTGAGGTCCCTTCAATGGATGGTCAAAGATGAGTAACACAATGAATGGGTCAACATCCTTTGAACTTATTCCATATACATATATATATATATATATATATATATATATATATATATAGGGACTAAAATTCAACAATGCTCTAATTGACAAGACATGAGATTAACATTATAGTATGTGTGTCAGCCCTCCGATTTGAAATTTAACAAAAAAAAGTGAAATTTGATCAAAAACTATTTTAAAAAGGCAAGTTTCAGAAAATTGTACCCTATACAGTAGTGAGTTAAAAGTGGCCAAGATTTGCAAGGCTTGGCCAGAGAAGAATAAATGAGTGAGTTAAACCTTTGCATCCATATTGACTGAATATTATATCTACCACAACATTGAATAGTTTTCAAATATTTATTGTTTTAAGGTGATTGTGCTAAGAGGTGGTGGTATAAAGTTGTTATGCTAATATTCTATTTCAAGTAGATGTTGAAAAAAACGTTTCTTTTATGTTAACAGAATTTTAAATACCTAAAATGAAAAGTCTATAGAATAATATTTAATCTCTTGCATGCAAGAAGACGTAAAGAAAAAAAGAATATTTCGACTCAATTCATAATTCTAAAACTAAATAAGTATTGGAACTTAAGTTGTAAACTTTGGATAAAAACACAATCAACATCAAAGTTATGATAACTATTTTGAAAATTATGTAAATTTAAATTATTAATATGTAGATTTAATTGCTGTCATGTAGTGTACTTTAATTCATGGCTATTAAAAAAAATTTATGCATGAGTTAACATGTCTGTAACCATGGATTTAACTCAAAAACAACTGAAGCTAGTAACAGGAATTCTACAGAAGGTTTTTCTGGAAATTTTGAAAATTTCAGAAATTACAAATACGAAAGCATTATATTCTCTGATGGTTTGCTGGCGTAAATGTCCCCGACACTATCAATCACTAGATATTAGGGAATATAAAGAAAATGAAATATTGACAAGTAAGCCTTTTATTTATTACTATATTTATTTATATGTGTATATACATAGTATGTACCTCTTTTCTGAATACTCTCACTGATTCCGGACAAAACTAATTACAATTGCTATATGTGCCAAAATGAATATTTACCATTTTTCCTGTTGACAATGTCCATGATTTTTCCTCTTGCAAATGCACATTCCTAATTAAGAATCTATCTGAAACTGAAATGAAACAGATAGTTTCAGCATTTTAGTATAAGCTTATTTTATTTTATTCTTTCAGCATCCAATATCTAACGTCATTCCAAGCTTACCAAAAATATCATACAAACAAGCAAACTGGCAATTCATAATTTTTCATTTGTTCAGCCTACGAGCTTCATTACTGCTTCACATTCTAGATTTGCTCATAAGCTACACTGTCATTTTGATTCAACTCCTAAATGTCGGCGATTTATTTTAACGTGAAGTTTTTAATTCTATTCCTCGTCAAATTGTATACTTTTGAAATTTGTCTGGTTATTATATAACACTAACTGTACACCAATAGTTCACCTTTTAGTATTAAAATTAAAGTCAATTGTTTCCAAAGTATTACCAAATGGTTGCTGGCTAATATCAAATAAAAATTTGGGATAACTGAAATTAATTTTTTAAAAACTTCTTTATTCAAAACGTCACGAGAACCAGAAGGATATTTTTCTGAAAACAACTTTTTTAACGCTTCTATTTAAATATATTTTTAAGAGACAAACTAAATTAATGCATTCAAGTTGCCGTATTTCCAAGTATATATTTTTTCTAGGCTACTATTGTATAAATACATTATATTCTATCATGATGGGGTTTAATAAAAAGAAAAACATTGCGTATAGACTGGTGATATTAAAAAACATATAAAATGAATAGAAAGTTCCTAGATGACTAGTGAAGAAACATATAACCATTATGACTGTGTATTGTAGTCATTGATCGTTATAGTCATAACTGGTGTGGCTTGTATTAATTCCGAGTTGTAAAATAAATCATTGAAGTAATAAAACATTGACAAATATTAGTTTCCATATATCTGAATCAAGTGGTAAATTATATTCGAACTACTTTTCATAAAATGATTAAAGTAAGAGATTATTTCACAATTAGGTATCATAAGAGGACTCAATAAAATATTAGGTTTCTTAAGTAATTTATTAGATTTGCAAATTCCACTTTCCTGGGAGTCATGTAGAATTATTCTGGTTTACTTGCAAAAATAAATAAAAGAGATTGTTAATTTAATCACTACCTCAGTCGTACAAATTCGTAATTAATATTTAAGGTATAATCATTCGTAAATTTTCATTGAATTAAATAAACTTTTTTCACAGTTCCCACTTAAAGCACCTTGCTTTAAGTGGGAACTGTGAATTCTTATGTCAAATAAAGTATATAATTATGCCTGACAATCATTATACTTAATAATAAATCAACAAAAACCCTGTTTCAATAAAAAATTAACAAAAACTAAGCAAAACCATTTAATAACAGTAATAGATAGTATTAACTGGTAATCACATTAATTGGCAAATATAGAAAAATATTTTTATCTTGCATGGTTATCATGGCAATACAAAATAAACAAAAACCATATTTAAAAACAAATGAACAAATCTAAACAAACTCTTCTAATAACAACATTATAATTATTTAAAAATAAACAACTTTGAGATCAAAATGAACAAACTACTTATCACCTTCACAGGATGACATTTTTGATAAATTCTCACTTAAGCATGAATTAGTTACGAGTAAATTTAAGTTTTAAAACTAATTGACTTATAACTAAATAAGACGGAATTAAATTATCGTCTTTCCGATTACAATCATGCTGCTTGTTTAAATAATGCGATCGTAGAAATGACAACGTATCTATGGTTTTGTCACCTAATATGGATCTTAAGTGATTACAAATGTAACCTACAGAAGAGAAAACTCTCTCCGACTCCACACTGGTTGGTGGAAAAGAAAGAAAGTTATCGTAGGCTTTTTGAAGAAACTTTCCTCCAGTATCACCATTTTCATGTAAAGCCATTTCTATTTTAATTAAAGTATCTTCGTCTTCTCTTGCACTTGCATCATCTTGCTGGAAGCTAATATATTTTTTAATCGCAAGCTCTAATCTTTCTTGATTTTGGGCGGTGAAGAAGCATTCACATCTATAATTGTATTATTCAGATGATACATGATTACATGCTGCCTAATCTCATCGTTTGGTCGTATTAAGACGTCATTATAACCATTTGATTTTTGAAAATAGGCCTTCGGATTATGTAAATACTGTAGCGTTCCGCTCATAGGTAGGTGACTTTCTTTAATACGACATTTTAAAGCAGTCGCCAGATCATATGCTACTCAACCATCGTAGGACATACCATCTATATTTGTCAGCATAAATAGCAAAGCAGAGTCTGTTATAATTAAATTACTGCTTCTTTTGCAAAGCTCTCCTACTGTTGCCTTCACTATCTCTGGTATTTTATTAATTTTTTCCAGTATTTCAAATTCTTCTTCATTCACCTCTAGCTATGATCTTAAATCAATACGCGCTTTGTGGATGGGATCTTTTCATTTTAAAAACTGCTCTAGCATAACCGACAAACTACTCCTTCTTGTTCGACCATCAAGTATTAAATTGAGTTCTCCGCCAATCTCTTCTTTCACATATTTTTCCAATATGGCATTATCTTTTAGGGGTGACTTGCAAAAGATTTTTATTATTTTACGCACTTTTCGCAACATATTTTCAAAAATAAATTCATCCTTCTGTGTATGCCCTCTTAGTCCTACACTGAAACCATCGCTGTCATCCAGTTCCAACCCCAGAATTCTCAACTAAAGTTTCCTCGTCGACGGTGTGCTGTGGACCTTTCTTTTTTTTGTATAGGACATCCAATATTGCTAACTGAATTCTTTGTGCTAGGCACTTTTGGTGGTAAAGCGCTGCTTGACTTTCTACAGCATTCATGATGCTAGCTCCATCAGTGGTTAAACAGACTATATCATCTTTTATGGATAAACCAAATTCTAACAATCTTTCTTCAATTAACTCTTTACATACATTGGCTGGCATACCCTGATCAGACCAAGGTTTTCAAAATTATTAATAAATATTCCAGGAGTCTGACTTGCACTATACTGAATATTTATGTTCATAAAGCGTCTGTTACCTGAACTAGTCCACTCGTCTAAAGTCAAAGACATCTTGATAACTTTAGCCTTCATCTTATCCAGTTTATCAAATAAAGCCATCTGGATTGTTTTACTACGCGAAAGTATGATATTTTTAATTGAATTTGATGATTTAGGCAGCTTAGCATGTAGATAACATTGAGCCATGATTCGCCTTTGGTCAGTAGAATTTTCAAAGACACGGAATGGCATTCCATCTAAAGAGGTCAATCGGGAAAGAGTCTCTGATAAACTATTAGGACTGGAAAAATAATCTACGAACTTTCATTTTTTAACAGAAGTAGGAATCTCGTCGAGATCTGAAGCCCTGGAAGTTGAAGCGGACGATGTTGATGGTGATGGTGATGATGATGCTACTGCTGGTAAATTAATAGTATGGGCTGATCTTAGTTGTGTATGGAGTCCCGTAGTCGTCCCACCCGTTGTTTTTAAAATCTTGTCGCAGTATTTGCATTTCGCCCTCTGATTGTCTGTGGTTTTTAGAAAATGATACCAAACTGACGATTTCACTTTGCTCAATTTTGGATGATGGTAATGTATGTTTAATATAAGAATGAATTATAATTTTGAAAGTGGTACCTAGCCTATAAAATGAGAGATGAAATGTCCATAAATTCATGTACCTAAATTTTAATTTTAAGGTTTTTAACTTGAGCAAGTAGAAACAATTGAGATATTATTAGTAAAACTTATTGAACATCAATAAAGAATTAAAAAAACCATTTTGGTAGGTTGGTAGGTCTGTCTTATAACAGGTATCTAAATCAAGAAGGCATGTCTATCATAAAATAAATAAAAAAATGGTACAAGTTTGGGATTGATAGAATAATGACAAAATACAGTAAAATGTTAATATAAAATATTTTATTAAGTAGGTATATAAGTACTTACTTGCCATCCACACATATATTTATTAGATATATTATGGGTATTTTGTTTACTCTTCTACATTTAAATTAAATTGCAAAGCACGACAGAATAATCAATGGGTACAATTGTTTCCATTGTTTATAAGATTAGTATTGCTGAGCTAGCGCTGGAATCATCTGACGAATTTCCAGTCGCTCTCGCGTTGCCTGACCAATAAGCAATGAATACTCGCAACATTAACATATTTGGTGCGCTAGACGCACTCAACGCAATACCACAGTCTTATTATTGTTTATTGTTCTTAACACTGTGACAAAAACGCGCCCCGTGTGATCAGAAAAAAAAATACAAATAAAATTTTTATAATGATTATTTGAGTAATGTTGAAAATATCAAAAATCCCGGTTTTTACAAATCCAATATCGATATTTTACGGCACAATTTTTTTTCCAATATTCTGAAATTTTTGATATATGATATTCCGATATTCAAACCTTATCTTCAACCAAAGGGGCCAGTCAGTTAAAAATATCAGTCAAAAAATATGATCTCTGTTGCTAATCTGCAATTAGGTTTAAATTTAGTCCATCATAAATACATCACGGATTATTTACATTTATCTTTGTTGAAGAATGATCACCCAGAATCTATTAAATTTGCCTTATGTCAAATTAAAAAATATATAATTTGGTGTCGAGCGATTGAGCCAAGTTGTTATAATAAGGTATCACACAATATCAAAAAGTACGAAACACGCACATAATACAACAACACTAAGGAGAAATAGCAAGTAACAGAATCCAACCTAAATGCTGGTACCTGATTGGCAAAACTTCTATGAAGAAAATCTCAAAAAGGAAACAGTAGCTAACCCAAAAACAGATTCATGGATTTATTGCACGACAGAATAAAGAAACTCCTTACTTTAATAATTAGCCACCTGTGTTAAGAACAACAGCCCCTTTGTTCTCAGCACGGAAAGCTAAGCCGATAAGAATTGGTTAGCTAATGTAGCCGTAGTAGGGCAGATGGCATGACATTTGGGACTTCAAAGTGTTGTAATTAAGGCATAGAGAAATACATTACTTTATGATGTACGATATTATGGTAATGGTCTTTAAAATATTGAATTTTGACAACACTGACACCATTGACAGCTGTCATTTGTCAAACTTCACTTCGATGCAATAAGCCATTTTGTGTCCAGATCATGTACACCTGAGGCATCTAGACATAAGGTAAGCAATGCCATGAAATACTTCAATTTAAAAAGAGGGCAGAGAATAAACAGAATGCACAGGCCATATCTATTCAGTTAACCTGCTCCCTGTAACCATGACACTTGGTCAAATTACCTGAGGTCGGAAATGTAGCAATTGCACAAATTTTGAAGTTGTTTTCATCTTTCCACGTTAATAACGGAAAAAACGGAAAGAGAAATGTTTAGGGTGTATTTTATCTCTAGAAATATACCAAGAACGCTCCAAAAAATATGATTAGGTGCAAGAAGGCCAATAACTATGAGGTTTCAATATTTGTCATGTCGCAACAAATTTGATCTATTTGAAGTGATCATCAATTTTTTTAATTCTCAAAATCAATTCTTCAAACATATTTCTGTCACACGTTATATCAATCAACAATAAATGCAGAACAAGAATAATCTGAAGTGTCCTAAGTGCCAGTATAATGCATAGACCATGTTTGACTAAAAATGACCCAAGCAGCACTATCAATATTCCAATTATTAGCCAAGCGTATTGTACAGTCAAAATTCCAATCATTAGCAAAATGTTTAACTTATCATAATGTAAATATGGTGGAAATTTAGTTAATAGTTTTTCTGAAAATGCCAAACACATGTTGGTATACTAAAATTGGCCAAAGTGTATTTTCAATCAATTCGTCGACTATATTAAATCTTGTAAAATATTTGTATTCCAACTGAATCCCAGTAAGACTATTTTATTCAGTTTTTAGGAAACAAGGGACATTTTATTGATTGAATGCCTTTTGAACAGTTAGTCATTAGTTTATCACCTTGTGGAATCTGGAATGCTTGACACAAGTAACAAAACAAAATATTGACCTATTTTATGTGGAAACTTTATTGATTTCTATTTAAACACTACCTATCAATAAAATTTGCTTAGGTACAGTATATACCATGTTACTAATACCAAACACCAATGACCACCATTATCATGTATTTTGAACTTTGGTTTGAGAGTTTTGACACTTGGTATAATAAAATGATTTTAAATACTGTTTATCACAGATTTTTTTAGTAAAGTAAAACATGATTTTTATCCTATTTAGTTTTCTTTAGTACTGGAAAACCTTCTAATTCACAAACTGTTCCTCTGTTGGCAAACAAATGATATTAATTACAAAATTGTCTACAGAATACTTGCAACATTTATTCAAATTTTATCCCAACAAAAACTCACCAATATCAAAAAATCTTTCTACCTTTGCTCGGCTGTCTGGATTTTTTCAAGGATTGTTTAACAAAGAACAATGAAAACAACTTCAAAATTCGTGCATTTGATACATTTCCGACCTCAGGTAATTTGACCAAGTGTCGTGGATATAGGGAGCAAGTGAACCGAATGGATATTGTCTGGGCATTCTGTTTATTCTCTGCCCACTTTTTAAATTGAAGTATTTTCATGGCATTCCTTACCTTATGTCTAGATCTCAACACTAATATTGTAGAAAAAACAAAATATTTTTTTTCATTTCTTTTTTAAATTTAGAGATGTTTGGTTCATTATTAAAGATATTTACACAATTTTATCAGATTTTATTTTGTCATTATTGAGAAAAAGATGAAACAAAATATATTTCCGTTGTATTCTTTTAGAAAGCCACAACCATAACTCCAGGACTAATATTGAACAGTCAGAGAAAACTTTTTTACAAAATGTCGAATTACACAATTTATTTGTTTAAATGAGAATGAATAATAAAAAAAATCGAGAAGGGAAAGTCAGGTTTTCACATATACCCATATGGTAGATAAAGATAGTAAATCAGTAATGAAATTAGAGTCGGTATGAATCAGTTGCTGATTGGAACTCTGATATCACTGTGTGACAGTTGGCTAATATGAGGTGGTTTAAACCAGCAATGCTCACACTGAGTCAATAATACATAGAAAACTTAGTATACTTCAAACAACTGTGACCGATTTCGAATATAGAAATATAATATTTTACTGAACAACTTAATGGGAATATAGAAGTATAATACCTCACTGGGCTACTTAATAGGAATATACAAGTGTAGTATTTCACTGGCTCACTGTGCTTTGATCTAAACAATGTGAATAATGCGGGTTTTTATATAAAAGCTACAATAACTATATGTGAGCCAGCTCTGTATATAATGGCATTACATACATAAAAGACTACAATAATTATAGATGAGCAACCTCTGTAAAAAATTATATTGTTCAGAGTAGGTATGCGACGAAGCTTAGTAATTAATATGTCTGTAGGTTATTTTTAGTAGTTCGACGGCCCATAATCCATTTGATATTGACGGTAATTAAATGGATTTTAATGTATACACCAGAGCTCAACGTTCTTCTACCGAATTTGAAAATATATTTTAGGCACAATGAAATTTGTTTCCTTTACCTATACTTGAGTCACGTGAGGTCTCTCTAGCATCTAATTACAGCACAGTGGACAAGTCCCTGGCAATTGGAATAATATGTCTCTCATACTTATGCCTGCCTATAAAACTTTTTGGTCGCCCTCATATAAACCTAATCTCACTTCTGACAAATATTTAAAACCTTCCTTTTTTTATAAATATGTTAAATTTTTTAATTTTTACATTTTATATAAACATTTTTATAAATATGTTTAATAAAATTTAATAAAGGCGCTAAAAATTTCGTCCTGCTTAAAATATATTTTTGGTCTACTTTAAAAACACACATATTACTTTTTCAAATGTCAAAACAATATTTTGAAGGGCTAATTTTTTTCAAGTTTTATAGTTGTATTGCACAGCTAGCAAGTTCAACAGTATTTTCATTCCCCATTCTATTAATACACAGAAACTACTATACAAAATTTCATTTCGCCTAAAATAAGTTCTTAAAATTCATCACCACTACAATATGTAATTACAAAGACAGAAAACATTAATATTTTAATATATAATTAATTAGCTATCAAAAACCTACCGACTCAAATTGCAATACTATTAGAAAGTGAGTTTTCTAAATAACCATCAAGAAAAATAAATATAGTGCCAATTTATGTGTCGATATTTCACAGAGTATAATTTAAGAGTCATGCTTAGAAATAAGATAACGTAAATATAGAACCATTTTACTCTTTACGAAAGCTTTGGTATTTTTTATAGTAGCATAGTACAACTCAAATTTTAAGATATTTTTTATAGCATTGCAGTTGTAGAAATTGGACCATTTTCTAAGTAAAATATCATACCCTTTGGTAATTTAGGAAATATTTAATGTTTTAAGAATGCAATTTTTTTGAATAAAAAAATATTGGTCATTAGTTAAAAATCATATTTTTACAAACAGAATATTTCAAGACCAAGAAAATAAATTGACTCTTTAAAACTGATTTCATTAGCTTTAGTTTTCTTTAATCATATTTAATTTGGGTTACAACAACGCGTGACATTTTTAGTAATAGAGAGCATCCACATAGATTTCTCTATATCACCATCTTTCCAACGAATCCTCCATATAAGATATCAGTATTAAACAGGTTACAATAAAGAGGAGGTTATATTTCACAATGTCGAATTATTTTTAGACTAGGTTACATAAATTATTGTACTAATTATTATAAATCATTTGAAATTAATTTTTCAAAAATGCTATGTCGACTAAGTTAAGGTAATAAATAGATACAGCTGTTACATTTTTCCATCATTCGTTATATCCTTGAGAAGTTGTATTCACAGAGTGTGCACACTAAGCAGCATTCATGGAAAAAGATGTTACGTTTACAAACAAAAACGCAGTATGTTTACGTGTATTACATTATTATTTTTAACTGCATAACAAGTCAAAATAACAAATGAACACAGTTTTAACTTAACAACCAAGAGATGCAATTTTTATAAGAACATCAAGGAATATCTTTACTTTAATATATATTGTCCGCATTTGCACTGAGGTTATGTACAAAGTACAAATTTTAGAAACAATAATTTCATTCAACATTTAATTTCTGTTCGGCATCTCGTAATAATTTAGTAACAGAACCAAAATACCTCGGGGAAGTGTGACTGCACTTATTTTTCTGTGAAGCTAGATTGAAATGATATTTATTTAAAAATGATGGCATTATATTTTGAAAATATAGATATTCTCAAAGTTTTCAGATTAATAAAAAATATAAAAAAACAAAAGTCTTATATGTCACATTGATTTTTTTCCACAATTATAGACTTTCTAGTATATTTATTAATTTGCCATGCAAAATTTCTATGTAATCTATCTAATGTATATGTGGGATAATATTTCTCATTTACTTCTTACAATGTATACTCATTCACAATTCATTGTTCACTCAATCGCCGTTAAGACCTCATGATGAAAAGTATTGTTGATTTTCTTTGCATTTGTTGCCATATTTTATTTCATAATATTGAATCATACATTGTGGACAATTTTTATGGCGGTGTTAATTTAAATTTTATTGGTTAATATACATCCGTTTAATTTAATAGCAAATTACATTGGTGCTTCACTTTTATCTCTAATTATGATGATAAATTAATTGATATTGTTTTATATTTTTTTTATCTATGAATACTGTATATTTATTAAATCTCATAAATAATAAATACAGGTAAGAAATATCCAGCTCGTTGTTAAGGAGTACTGAATTCGAAAATCAAAATGTTTTTGAAAGGCAAGATAATGATCTATTTTTTTCACTATAAATATACGTAATATTTATAAGACAATAAGTTATGATTTGTGTTTCGAATTTTTTTAATTAATTGAGAAATTGCCGAAGAAATGCCATAGAATATGCTCAAAAATGCCTTTGCTTTTCTATTCTGAAAATGACTGGCTATTATTCAATGACTGGATAAATTATACTGGACATATAATGGAAAATTATAATGGTGGCGATTTATTGTGAGAAACAGACGCCCCCATCTTAATTCTCAAAAATATTCTGAAATTTAAATTCAACATCCCGAAGTCAGTTGAAATAAAATGTAGTGGCGATTTATTTTGAGACATGTAGACCACCATCTTGAATCTCAAAAATGGAGTGAAATTTAAATTCAGAATTGTAAAGTTTGTCAAAAATTAATATAATCACAATTTATTTTGAATAATATAGAATCTTTGATTTATTGCAAGAAAACAATTACCGCCATCAAATGCAATGCACTTAAGTTTGTCATTAGTGATAGACAGCAGCAACCCTGGACATGGTTGAAACCAATTGTCAAACGAATAGTTTTAATTTTTAACCCACTCTCTTCTATTGGAATTGATCATGATACTGTAAGCGTTCCGTATCACACTTTGTACGCTTTATCATCTTATGGTGTTGTCAAATTTAATGGCCTTCAATAAAGGAGTATAATAAATTCTAAAATACATACAATAAAAATATCATAAATATGTATATTTCAATTAACTTTTAAACACATCGAAATATATACAAATTGAAAATATATGTTGTGATTACTACAATCTTCTCTACTGAAATTGTTTCAGTATTGTAGGTTACCAGTTTTATAAACTTCATACTTTATCAAGTTAGGGGTGTTCTAATTCATTTTTAAATTTTTAAAATTTAACATTTATAAAAAATTAATGTAAAAACTTGCATTTCCACTTTTATTACTATAACGTTAAAGTTATCAATCACATGTGACAATGAGCAAAAAATAATAAATTAAAAAAATATATTGCTGTGTTCTTATTTGCAATTATATGTAGGTATTTCGCACAAGTTAATGTGAGTGTACGTGTGTAACGGCCAAACCCGTCTATGTTACGTAAAATATATAATTT
This sequence comes from Druceiella hillmani, assembly GCA_039881145.1. Lineage (NCBI taxonomy): Eukaryota > Metazoa > Arthropoda > Insecta > Lepidoptera > Hepialidae > Druceiella > Druceiella hillmani. The sequence continues at coordinate 1,922,042 of JAYKKI010000092.1, forward strand.
TTGGTGGTCTAAAAGGTTCATATTATTTTCACAGAAATCTTGCCTATGATTTCTGACAAACAATGCAACTTTGCAATATTTCTGCTATATTGTTTTGATTATCAATCATAATAAATGTCAATTATTGGGAAATTTTAAATTGGTGTGTGGACAATTCTATTGTTCTTGTATTTACTTAGAGATCTTTATTAACAGAGAGTTGATAAGGATGAGTTTTCCTGTGCAACAAGGAACATTTAAGAGGGTCTGTCGTTGTTCAATACTATTAAAAAATAGCTGGTATTTAGTTCTTTAATGATTCAGGAATAGCTTGTTATTGTCCAACACTATATTGGCATTACTTGAGATACCTTTATTAGAATCTTTAGTGGTTGATGCTTTTTACTGGTGATGTTATCAAAATCAAATCATTGGCTTGATTGAATACCAATATTAATATAGGGAGTTCCCATAAATTGGCAGAAAGTTTTTGTGTTATTATAAATTTCAAAATCACCAGTAGTGTAATTAATGAATAAATAAATAAAAAGAATTTAAAACATTTAGAATTAAATGTACAAATATAGGTAATAATACTATTACTTGTGTACAAACATTAAGGTAGGTTTTGAAGACACATCGATTCAGTTTACGAAGTAACCGGGTTGAACCGTGAACGAATCTAGTTGTAAATCATTGTTGTACATAATTGTGAATAACATTTAGAAATTTTTAAAACGTCATCACTACCTATTATTATGAAGATAACTTTCGCCTAGTTGCTACATAAATAGAAGTATTTAAGTTGTAATTAAATGACATGTAAAATTGAGACAAAAATAAAACAAGCATTTTCTTTCTTTGAACTTCATGAGTAGCCGAGTGAGTTAATGGGGGTAGCCAAAAATATAAATATTGGTTTATATTGTAATTAATTACATGACAATCCACTTTATATTTCGACACACGAGATGATAAAATCTATTTATTGTCATTTGGACAAAGAATAATCCTTCAGTGCAACGAGCTAAGGCCAGTTGATTAATGATGGCTGTATGGCCTTATCCATTTAAATTGTTTTCATTCATTTATTGATCATCAGTTTTATATACATTAGTTAGTTGCTATCTAAACTTGAACATATTCAGATCCATTCTCATTACAATACAAATGAAACAATCACCAATGTCTTCTGCTAGATTTTGATATAGAAATTAAGAATGTTCATTTCATAGATAAGCTTTGGCACATTCTGTTTTGCAAATATTTGCTCGGTACTCGAAGAAGTAACAAAATTTCATACAGAATACTCTGCTACATCAGGGTTGACATTATGTTAACTCGATCAATCTTATTATTGACCTATATAATTGATTTATATACATATAATGTATTTAGATTAGTAAGACTTAGAATTGTTACACTATTTTGTAGTAATTAGGTCCAGATTATACTTAATGGCCTCAAATGTTTTGTGGAAGAAAATTATGTATGAATTTAATATATAAAATTAATGAAATAGATGAACAATTTGAACTCCGTTTTCTAGATTAACACCTTCGCATTTTTTTTAAATTTGACAGCGGAGGATGGCAGAATAGGAAATAAGAAATGGTGTCAAAGAGCTACAAAATATATATTCAACAGACATTGTCAGTGGTTTGCAAGAGCAACTTTTAAAAAATTATTTAAAATCTAAGAAAAGCAAAAAACCAAAGAACTTGAAAAATTATGTTGATTGATTAGAAAGAATGAGCTGAAAAAGGTGTTTCCGTATACAAATATTTACATATGGTCGTGCGCACTGCAGTATGAATACCTGTATAGAGCGTTTATTACCCATGTTACGGATAATTCAAAATTACATGCGCTCACATAAAAGTGATGTATTTTTAAATATTAGCATTTCCCAGTAGGCAGGCAAACTTGAAGAAATTACTAGATTACGAGTATATTAAAGATGATTTTGCTAATGAATTGGAAGGACATAATAAATTATTATAATCTTTTGTATTTCTAGTTTGGTTGTTGAATTAATAAATGCCTATATGCAACAAGGTGACAATATTTGTCAGCCTATATTTTTTGTATTTTTTCACTTTTGTCATCAGGTAGGGTAAATTTTAATTATATTCATCCACGTTGCACAACTCGGGATTACATCTCTGATTCTACCTATGAATAGTTTTTGCTTGGATAATGCATACACCATATTACTAATACCAAACACCAATTACAACATCCGAGTGTCCACCGTTACCACATATTTTGAAATTCAGTTTGGGGGTTGTTATTCTAAAGTTTGGTGGAATGTAGAGATTTTCAACCATCCATCCTCAGTCCTTCATTGATATTTAAGTCTTGGGGGAATCCTGATAAAAGGAGTACAAATATAAATAAGAAGAATAAGAGAAAAAAAATTGAAATAATCTCTTTTTCTAATTTCAATTTTCAGACCTTTGTTTGCGCCGACTATGTGTACGTTCCGGACATCAGTGTTTTATTTATTATACAGTTTGGCAACATGAGCTGTAAGGAATATTCATAGAAAGAGGTCCATCTCATGTTTGGGACTAAGTTTATGAAGAGATTTTCAGAATGAAGCTGAAGGCCAAGCTCACCTAAGATTGAGAATGTAGACGCGAGGTAGTCTGGGCCACAAGAATACTTAAGTTTAAAAAAAAAGGTAGAGGATAAGCAAAATGTGCCAGTTGTGAATATCTATTCCAATCACCCGTGCCCTGTATGCACAAAGCATTATCAAATTACCTAAAGTTGAAAAGATCATCAGCCTAGATCCAGATAGCCAAACAAAGGTATCAAGAGCATTAGATATTCAATGGAACTTTATTTATTGTTGGGATAAAATGCGAGTAAATGAAAATGTTGAAAGTATTCTGTAGAAAATGTTATCACTAACAACATTTATTTATCATATGAGGTACAGTGCATGAAATACAAGTATTTACGGTATGTAAAAAACATAGGATTATAAAACACGTTTTACTGTACTAAGAAATATGTAATAAACAGTATTTAAAATCTGTATTTTACACCAAACACAAAATACAAAACCTCAAAACCAATTTAATATACGTGATAATGGTGTATGTACATTTAGATTTCATTGTTGATGTTGGCATTAGTAATATGGTTTTCACCTTGCCTAAGCAAATATTCAATAAAATGCCTCAACACTCAATAAAATGCCTCAACACTCAATAAAATGCCTGTATAAAAAAGGTCATTATTATATTTTGTTACTACTGTTAAGCGCCCAAGAGATTCTACAAGGTGATAAAATAATCACTGAATTCAAAAGGCATTCAATCGATAAAATGTCACATGTCTCTTAAACACTGAATAAAATAGTCGTGCTACAATTTAGTTGGAACGCAAATATTATACAAGATTTAATATGAGCGACGAATCAATTGAAAATATGCTTTGGCCTATTTTAGTGTACCAGCATGTGTTTGGTGTGTACAGAAAAACTGCAAATAAAATTCCCACCAAATTTGCATTATGGTGTAGAAAACTATATAGTTTATTGATAATTGGAATTTTGATAGCGCTACATGTGACATTTTTGGTCATAAATGATCATTACATCTTATGGGCATTTAAGACACTGTACATGATTCACGCTCTACGCGTGTTGTTGGTTGATATAATGTGTGATAGAAATATGTTTAAAGAATTAATTTTCAGAATTGATAAAATAGATTATCCTTTCAAAGCAGAGCACAGGAGACATTTTTTGAGACGTGATAAATGTCAAAACCTTATAATTATTGGCCTCCTCACACCTATTCATATATCTTATATTGCTTTGGATATATCTGTAGCAGTAAAACGTGCTATATACTTTCCCTATTACATTCTGTTCAACACAATTGCTGCCTCGATTTTTTATTTAGAAATAATATTGTTTTGTTCAATATTATTTAGTGTAACAAAACGTGTAAAAAAGATGAATGTCTTCTTAAAGTTAAAAAATGAACAAAATATAGTCGCAGATGTCGAGGCCATATTTGGCAGTCCACAATGTGGTCCCAACTCCAACAACCAATTTACATTGCCTATAAATGAAAATTCCATTCATCATGTATCTCAGTTCTACATTCATCTCTTAGATCTGTGCCATTATCTAAACAAGGTGTTTGAATTTCAGGTTTGTATTGAACATTTTTAATAAAAGTATTGAAATAATATGTGCATTTCAAATAACACTTTAAACAAATTTAAAACAAACATTATTATGAACTAACCTTTAACTTTATGTTTCAGCTGCTCATGTTACTCACTCTAACATTTTCTGTCATACTTCTTAACATATATAATTTTCTTGAGAACTTTAAATATGGTGTAAGTATTATTAAAACATATATTGACTAATTTAACTCGCAGCCTTAACATAAATCCCATTTAATAAACTACAAACTCGTAAATAGCAAACGATAATGTGATCATAATGTAAACTGCATTAGAGGCAAATAATTTATTATCAAAGCTGACCTGTAACTCAAAATACAATAAATATGCTCACAAAGTAACTTGTCATGCAGTCGATGGAGCATATGAAGATAACTTTATAGATATTTTCATTTATAATTTAAATATATTTAGATGTATTTTTACTTTTAAACTTTAGACTTTTTTATAAGCGCGAGTCCAGGAAAGAGGTCCAGAACTGACAAGCATAATCATATTGTAAAGATCTAAATCCACACCCAACACTGTTTTAATTGAGATGGAGGAAGAAAATGATGTTCATTTTCTTTTTATTTGAATCAATTTATTATATTTTGTTATTAGAGTTATTATTATTAGATTTGTTAATGACGTGTCTGATTTACATATAACATTTTACTCGTTTTTTGTTCATATCATCGTGGCATCCAATTTTTAACATTATCCTTTTGGTTCCATAATTTTCGTTATTTTTACATTTAATTCTATTTCAGTATCATAAAGTATGACTGTGACTACATTTATTTAAATACTTCTCTGTATACACAGTATTGCTATAAAATTGTTAATATTAATATTAATTTTTCACCACATAAATATATTGTATAGTACATCTTTTACATGGCCAAAACCTGGTGCACATTTAAGTAATTTTATTCCTCCCTATGTAACAATACAAATATATTGCCTATGGTATTTTTCTATATAAAGATAATCAATTTTAGGTGGCCCTATATTTTTCTTCAACTCGCCCAATATTTTCACTAACTGCTACCATAGGTAGGTAGCAATTAGTTTATAATATTGAACTAAAAATATTAGATTCCATCAGTTAAAGTTCCATATAAATAAGTTCATTAGTTCTTGAATGTGTGATGAAGTGATACTTTTGAATTACATAACATATTCTTTTGGAATTTCCCAATTAAAAATTGTGTCGCAAAGATACTGAGAGAGTCATTTATTTCAATTAAATAATAATAAAAGGTTATCTGTATGGTGCAGTAGATGTAGGAAAATGCCCATCCAAACACAAAACTTTTCAATTTTGTTTGAAATTATACCTGTCTGTCGCAGATTCTAATTACTTTTCAAATTATGACAATATTTCAGACTTTGGATGTACCATATTTCATCGGTCACATGTTATGGCCACTTCCTTGTACTGTGCTGTTAATGACTGTATGTCTTCTATGTGAGAAAATGTATTTACAGGTAGAAACTGCAAAATCTCTTTTGACATCAATTCAAGTCGACGGAGAATTACGTAAGTGAACAATTTTTCTTTATGAATTTATAGATGTTTATATTTATTTTATATTTCTCTAATATAAGTGCTCAAGAATTTGAATGGGATTTTTAATTCTCACATTTAGTGCCTGTTGACATGCTATGTCAATAGAAAACTAATTTACCTACATTTTGTTTGTTTTATAGTTTTAATTTAATTGAAAAATAGTCATAGACTAAATGGACAGACCCACATATTATTTAGGTAGTAAGATTTCATAATACTGGACTTCTGTATTGCAAAGGGACTGTCTAGACTCTTTATTTCTATAGAATCATGCCTTGACAGTTCTAATAACCATATTCCTGTTATACTGATAGTACCACAATTTTTAACAAAGAAAACAGACCAAGACTCTATAACAAACATACAGACTGGAATTCAGTTTGTGATATAGTGGACAAGACACTGAATCTCCGAATTCCTCTGAAGTAGGCAAGTGATATAGACTTTGCAACCCAAAAACTCATTCTGACAATACAATCGTCATGCTGGCAATGCACCCCAGAACCCATCAATAAATCGCCCAGACAAAATATGGTACCATGGAATATTAGGAAGCAAATACTGAACAAAAGGAGACTGTGAAGGGTTTAGCACAACAGTTGGCATCCAGATGATAAAAGAGCCCTTAATAAAGTCGTAGGAGAATTAAAAGATACCTTGAAGGAAATACAAAATGCAACATTTGAAACCTACCTGGAGTCACTTACTGCCACTAAAGCCACTGATTACTCATTGTGGCGTGCCTGCAAAAGCTTCAACCAGCCACAAAACCCCAAATCGCCTCTCCGTAAAGAAGGTAACAAATGGGCTAGATCAAAATTGGAGAAAACAGAACTCTTCGCGAATCACCTGGCCACGGTATTCACAAGAAAGCTGATACATCTACAGATGAAGAAATAGGCAGTATCTTGAAACGAGACTTTCAACTAAATTTGCCTCTGAGAGCTGCAACACCACAGGAGATAGCTAGGCACATCAATAGCATCGACAGAAAAAAGGCTCCTGGCTTTGATCTTATAGATAAGAAAATACTCACAGAACAATAAGAAATAATGTAAATAACTATCCTTCCCAATGTGATCATGAGAATAGGATACTTTCCCGCACAATGCAAGGTGTCCCAAATCGTAATGATTCATAAGCCAGACAAACTACCTCATGATGTGACATCATACAGACCGATCAGTCTACTGCCTGTAAGATCTAAACTCTTGGAAAAGGTGCTACTTCAATGACTGCTTAGTATCCTGTTTGAAAAAACAATATCCCCGACCGTCAGTTTGGATTCAGATAACAACATGCTACTATAGAGCAAATTGACGGAGTGTGTCATGTTATCAGAACAACGCTGGAAGAAAACCAATACTGTTCCTCAGCTTTCATTGATGTGCAACAGGCATTTGACAAGGTTTGGCACCAAGGTTTTATGTGCAAGATTAAACAACTGTTGCCTCACACCTTCTAAGTATTTGTACCTATAAGAAAGGATATTCCAGGTAAAAGAAGATGATTCTACATCCAAATTCCATGCCATTTAAGTTGGAGTACCACAAGGTTCAGTTCTTGGGCCTGTACTATACACAATATTCACATCGGACTTCCCACAGACCTCAGGAGTGACTATTGCCACTTTTGCGGATGACACAGCAGTTCTCGCTATCAACAAATGTCCCATAGAGGCCTCAAAAGCACTGCAACATAGCCTGAACAACATAAACAAATGGCTCAAAAAATGTAAAATTAAAGTTAGCCCAGCAAAGTCTGTGCAGGTAACATTCACGTTAAGAAAAGAGAATTGCCTAACCCTGGATGGTAACCAACTTCCCCCCCAGGAATCAGTAAAATACCTGGGTATGCATTTGGACCGCAGATTGAATTAGAAGAAACACTTAGCCACCAAAAGAGATGAGCTAAACTTAAAATTTAGAAGATTAAATTAGTTGCTCGGCCGAAATTCGAGACTGTTATTAGACAATAAGTTGTTGATTTACAAGACTGTACTCAAACCTATACGGACCTATGGTATCCAACTCTGGGGATCAGCCTGCGACTGCAACATTATTATGATTTAAAGAGCTCAAAATGGCATCATAATGCACCTAGCAAATGCTCCGTGGTTTATAAGAATCAATGAGTTGCATAAGTACCTGAAAATAAACAGTGAAAGAGCAAATTACATCTTTTAGCTTTAAATACAAAACTAGACTAAAAAATCATCCTAATCAACTAGGGGTGCGACTCACAACTTTCGATGACAGAGGATGACTAAAGCGATGCAAAATCATGCAACTAAATAGTCTCGAGTAGTAGACTATACATCATTTAAAGAGTTATGTCCTACTGAGGATGAACTCTACAAGACAAACTGCTCATCCACACATCTGCTCATAGTCTACGACTGATTGCACGATTACCAAAACAAAAAAAAAGAAATTTGAATTGAAGTGGGATACATATTTAACGTTGAAGAGATTGTACTTTAAAGAAAATCGATCAAGTAACATTTTATGTTTGAGAATGTTATGTGAAATCCTAATTAATGATCCGGGTTGAGATTTTTAATATCAGAATAAAATGGTACTGAATAGCCACTGAGGACCTCTTATGGTAGAGCAGTCATGCATTACATCAACTCTAGGAAAACTCTCACATTATTCCATAGAGTTACTAAACATTTGAGTGTTTAAACATTTAGATCGACGTTTCAAAATATTTCCATCTACTACATAAACCAAAATGTGTTTTGCAGTAAAGAAATCATCAATTTTTAATCAAATTACTGTTTATAAAAATTGTGTAAAACATGTTTTAACTTGCATTGTAACAAATATGTAAAAATACATCAATCAATGTCATTTTATGTAATTATCTTCAACATCACACAATGCACATTGACATTGAAACATTGACGTTTCAAACCCCCGGTACCCCTAGTAAATAATCCAATATAAACTTTGTGTTCTATTTGTTGTATTGATCTTCTTTGTTGGTTAGAGAAAAGTTAATCTATCATTTAATGAATTATTGATCTGTTGTCTTTATGATTATATCATGTATGTATACAAGGTTAATCGAGTTTGTTGTAAACCTGTAACCGGCTTTTTTGTCCATTTGTCACTAAGAGTATATTCCATATAACCTTAATTAATGAAAATACATATACAAATACACATGTTTGTATTTATGTACATATATGCAAGGACATCAAGAAATAATGTCAATATAGTAGAGGACTCAAGGTCTATCCAAATAAACGCCATGCAATGCCAGTGACTTGTAATGGTTTCAGAGTTATTTTTTATATTTTTTTATTTTAGTCCAAGTTCGACGAGTTCTTTTTTATAGTGACTTGAACAACTATTAAAAATTGCTTCGTTTTTTTGGTCAGATTAGATGGCTGACTGACTAGTTCAGTGATATGACATTTATTTTCATAGACCTTATTGCGGCACCGTATAAACCTAATAAAGAAAGGAATGTCCCACCACTGAAACGCAACATTGTATTGAAAGCAGTTTTACTTCAATGAAACTTACTTCATTTTGTTTGTTTAATTCAATTGATATATTTATATTATATAAAATTCCCAGTGTAAATATCAGAAATATTTAATTATGATAATTGTAGTTGAGCTGATTGATTGATCGACAATGGCACTGTAATTGCTGGTCAAACATTAATTATTCAATTTTGTCCGAAATAAATTATTTTCAATGCGGTCATTAAAATCTCTAGCTATTGATATTATGAAGCACACCGACTTCATATATTATGAAACAAGTCAAGGTCATTGAATAATAACTTTCAAAACATCAAACAAATAACATTTAATATATAATAGTTGCTACGATTCTGCTAGCAACAAATATCTTATTTACGAGCTAAATAAAATATGGTTATATGAATATGGTATACTACAGCACATATCTTATTAGATATGCTATACTCAACACTAGCTCTATTATAGGGAATTTTTTTGGTGATATCCTTTATTTTTAAGTAAGTTTTATTGAGTTTGTATAATAATGACTAAACTTTTTAATAATATATATTAAAATATATATTATTGTAATTTTATTGCTATGTAGAAATAAATGTATTGAAAACATTAAAATATAGCTCTGAGTCAACAAAACAATTATAAAAAAAATATTTATAATGAGAACTATCAAAAAATAAATTTTTATTACAGACATCTACAAGCTACTAACTTATCATGTAACTTTATTTATCACTTCAGCAATTTATGATCCTCTTATTGAATTTGCTTGTGGCAATTAATTTACATAAGTTTTTTATTAGAGGATTTATTAGAGGAAGGTAGGGATAAGCCATCGATAGTAATTTCGAGGGAAAGTAGCTTGAAAATCATTCGACATAATTATCATAAAGTGCACATGACATTATTTTTCTCTTATGAAATTCAGCCAAGAAGTTTCATTTACATAATTTGGGGAAAGTTGTAGCAGATGGAACTAGTATTTTTGACATTTCTTTAATGAATGTGCAATTTAAAAATGACCAACACCACCGTTGGACATTCCTTTTTGCTTTTCCTGTGACTCATTGACATTGCAAAAAAGTTAATATATTTTTTCTTACTTAATTTAAACTTTTTTAACTATATCTGTTATATGCTCTCTAAGTTTTGCCAGGCTAATTTTAGGGATAGGTTACAAAAAAATGACTCAAAATAAGGTTAGCGTAGAATCCTGATTTTTTAATATAAGTTGAAAGTGATTTTAATTGTTAGACTATCTGACCCTCGTCGAAAGATATCTTTCAATTTCCTCAACAACTCTATGTACCAAATAAGGTACCGTCATTGTAAATATAGTGGGGCCTAATCTCGGGTATGTGATTGTCCGCATAGGAATTCTTATATATATTTATTAATAAGGAATTATTAAAATCATGCAGCGGTCAGGGAAGCACTCGGGTTGAGAACCCTTCCATATTCTACATGTACCCTGTAGAGTATTGCCATTTAGCATATCCTCTTGTGTAACCATAATAATACAGCATTTCCATGTATTCTCTTTAGAAAAACTTGAATGATAATGTTAAATTTAGAAAACTTGAATGGTAATTCCAAGTAACTACACCAAAATAAAACATTAAGCAGTTTAGCAGTAGTCTACCTCCACCTCATCTCGTACAAAGTAGTTAGTCTGTGTTTAGTTTTAATGAAAAAGCCATTTTCGTCTGGAAAAGTAATTTTCGTCTGAAAAAGCAATTTTCGTACTGTCTAAATACTCATTATGAAAATTAAAAATTTACACTTATTTCTACCTAAACAAATTTTAGGTTGAGTCACTATAAGTGACAAAAAAAAATTTCTGATACCTTCAAAAATTTCTTAAATTTGGTTAGCAAGGATTTATTTACGTGAATTTTCTTAAATGTCAACAAAAATTATACGGAAGCTAAGCCGTTCCAGTTTTTGTTTTTGTTTTTTTTTCGCACTATGAAAATACCTACGGAAATAAATGGCATTGTGCATAATTGGTAAGTCAGTCACCCGTCTAAAAATGTTTCAAGCATCTATCACATTCATTCTTGTACATTATAAAGAACTCTTCAAACTTAAAACAGAACTCAGATAGGCCTTAAGATCCTTCACAAAAATTCATTCAGCGAAATTTAATATTCATTCAACTTTTACCAATAGTAGTAGAATGTTCTTTGATATATAAATTGCAGTAGTTTCTAGAATTTCAATGCTGGAAAAGATAAACAGAACTAGGTTTCTTAAACCTCCATAGCCTATAATTAAAACCAAAAATAAAAATCCGGTTAAGATAACCGGTTGATATTAAAAATGATATCAGTTATATTACTTTCAATACTTTAGCAATTTCAACAAATTTCTATTGTTTGTAAAGTCAAATAACTTATGGAATTTGAAAAACCAACCATTATGATTTCAGTAACCTTTATCAGATGGAACAAAACTATTTTGAGAGTAAATGATATATTTGCCATTGGTAAATGAGCTTACCACTTTTATTGACAACTCCATGTATTTGAAGAAGATATGAGGAAAAGATTTATTTATGGTTGTCATCAGCGATGATGATTGACTTATTTGAAAACGATGTAACTTTCTTTGGGTTTTCATCAACAGTTAAGATTAACTTGATTGAAAACAATGGAACTATCTTTCTCCTTGTCTTTCTACTGAAGAAAAAGTTCCTCCTTACGTTGATGTTTCATTTTAATACTTGATGACTTCATGCTTCACATGAAATATTCTGTGACATAGGTCAGTTTCCAGTAATACTGCATTATATGCGGGCTTGTTACAGAACTGGTGATGCTACAGAAATTTTGATTTCACAGAAGTTTGTGAAAACTTTTAATTCACAATTTCTTTTAATTCATAGTTTCTTTTAATTCACAATACCATTTAAATTTTCTACAATTCGTCCCTTTTCTTCTGATTAATAATTTTTTTACTGTCTCCATTTTGCTCCATATCTTTGTGGTTCTATGGTAGATACTTCTCTTTCAACCACATATCTTGGCATAGATCTTGCTAGCGATGTATGTAATCTTGTTAAATGCATCTTCGGTCTATAATTTTTTTGTTTTTATTTAAAAAAACCATTTGGTCAGCTACCGTTGTTAAAAGAATATTAAGTTTATGAAAGAGTCTGAAGGTAGATTTTAAAAAGTTTTATAACGAAAAATATGAAATTTTAGTAAAGAAGGACTACAAATTATTATACTAGAAGCAGGTAGGCATTTTATTAAGTAGTTACTTTTACCTACAGAATATACACACAGGCAATATAGATATTTACCTCACTGACACAGAATGAATAACAATTAAAATATATAAGAACACAATTTAATTCATACTTGCATTTAAAACCTGCATGGGAACCAAAATATACACCACTACAAATTACAAAATCAGTAGAATATTTCTCTGCGCTTGGTTATACAGTACTATTAAACCATTGGAATTCCCTCATTACATTTATGGTATTATTGGCTGTATTTTGTTCTGATTTTTAGTTATTCAAAATACCAAATTAAATTAAATAAGAGTAGATCAATCTGAATCAGAGGCTCTTATTGTCGCAGAAGGGAGAGGCCGATCAGCCAGTGAAACCCTCCTAATCTTAGTTTACCACTGTATTGTGTTATCAATGTATTCAAATTCCTTAAAATGTTAATTTATTTAAATGAAATATCTATTTATATCTTGTGAACAAAGGTGGTGTGTATGCAAAGCATCAAACAACATTTACTGACATATTGATACGTTAGAGCACTCAGTAGTTTTTTTTAAAAATTCATTGCTCTGCAACAACATTTTCTACAAGTAATGGACAGATGCATTATATTTATAAATTTTGTTAAGTTGAATTCAATTCTTTCAACTCTATCCCACCATTACATCACAATTACAAAGATAATTAAAAAACGAAAAATTTATCACGAAATCTTTTGTTTACCTTTTAAATTTCGATCTATTATCAGGTTTCTTACAACAGAGCAAAAAATCAATATATTATTTGCTCTATTTGTCAGTGTATGGAGTGAAAATGAATCATTTCATATAATCTTCGTTTTTATTTAACCAAATTGTTTAATAAACTCCATTATTGGTAGTTGATTTGTAGTATAACACAAATAAAAAGTGTTTTAAGATATGAATATTAATTTTTGAGTTTTTTTGTATTGATTTTTTAAACTTTCAAAATAATGCAATATGTCATGAGTTGTAGACATTCTGCATATGCCCTTTGCTACATTTGTAACAATTTCTTTGTTGTCAAACAAAGTTAATACAATTTTTATAAGGAGCGTTTTTACACTGTTATGGTTTCCGCATCAATAGTTTATTAAATGTATTGCATTGAATGCTCAAAAATTTTGACTAATTGGTTCAAAGGGTTGTTGAAAACAATTCCTTTCATTATTCAGATGATTTGTAGCCAACTGTAGAATCATTCAACTGATTGCTGCATTTGCTTGATGGAAAGATATACAAATTCTAACTGCACAAAAAACTAAATTCCTCGCCAATGAGGAACTGTCACTTCCAGTACCATCTGCTTATGACTTTAAACCAGGTCCTTCTGATATTAAACCAGATTTTAATGAAGTAAAAAGTAATTTATTTAAACCAGAAGAAATACGTTCATTTGACTTTGGCATTTTGACAGGAAAACTAGATTCGCCAAACCAGGCTGAACTGGATGACTTTGTACTTTTGAGGATAAAAGCTCAGCTTTTGAAATATGGCCGCCCATTGTGGAAATTTTAGCAAATAAAACACGAACTTCATTCTACAAAACAATGTATACACAATTCTTAAGTGACTCCTCTTAATGGAAACGTTTCGTTACAACCTGTTTGATAGTGTGACAGAGACTTGCATTGTTATAAATTTTTCTGTAAAAAATAAGTAAAGACGTATATTGTTGTAAACTTTTCTGTAGTACTATTGGAGAAGAACGATCTTACATATCTCTGATGATTTAAGCACTGCACATTGAGAAACCTCCCTTAAGGTTGATATTTTTGAGTCTTCATCATCACAGATCAGCTAATTTACACAAAAGACTAAATCTTCCACAAGAATAACTTTATCTATGGGTGAAAACCAAAGCAAAAAGTTTTCAGTAGATGCTGACATTAATCAACATAGACAGACAGATGCAATGGAGAACTTTTTTTATATTATGTGTTGATGAGTATTTTTTTAAGCCTAATCATAGACACTCTCATAATTTTTGATTGATTGGTTGAAAAGAATTGGTGAAGCACAACATTTATGTCCTTTAGATACCAGAAGTGACACAAATATCTAAATGGATGAAGATTCATGTCTAATTGTTCAAAAATATGGTGTAAAAACAGTTGTTTTTGTTACGACGGCGCCATCTATAATAAACTGTGCGTATGTCTACGAACGTATCGGCAATCTGTCATTGCGTTTTGATATATACTCTGTGGCATAAAAATGTACATGTAATTATGAATGAGAAATTCTAATACGAAATAAAACAATTAATATTATTATTCAAGTACGATATTTATTGGTGCATTCCTCATTAAATACATAACAGTTTTTATAAATTGTATAATTTTATTATTATGCCCAACCTATTAGAGATAGAAATATGTTGTCATAGACTTTTTTATAGAATTATTTGAAGTAAACAATATTACCATATATTGTTCTCAAATATCTCTAATTGATTCCCCAACACACTCCTTGAAAACACCCCAATAGTTGATTTTAATGCGACTTGCTTGAGGAAAATCATCTAATTTATACAACACAATTAATTATTTATTTTGTATCCTGCCTCGGGCAACAGTCTGTCCATTGGTGGAAACTGAAATTTAAATCCATTCAGTAGCTTCTGAGATTAGTGTGCACAGACAGGTAGACTGAAACATGTGGCCGAGACTTTGTTTTTTACTTAGTATTTATTATGTTTTGCAGTTGTAAATAAACACAGGAGGTTGGGAAACAAGTGGTATATAAAATAATATTAGTATATAAGCATATTATTTAATACTATATTTATTTAAATATGTATTTATGCATATATAACAATACACACCTCAATAATGAAGTCTACATATACTTCTAATACATTTATAATGAATACTCTTATTAGTCACAGAAAATGCTGGTTACCATTGTTAGAACATAATGAATATTTACCATTTTTTACTGTTGTAAACATTTTCCATTTTCCCATCTTGTAAATGTATTTTCCTAATTAAGACTCTGTTATCTGTTTTTTCGATTTCTTAACAATAATTTTGGTGTAAGTTTATGTTATTTCGTTTTTTCAGCATCAGCAGTTCGACGTCATGTGAAGCTTATTAAAAATATGATAGACATGGGCAAACAATTCACAATTTTCCACTCGTTCAACCTGCGAGCCACATTGCTGCTCCAATTTGTAGGCTTGCTCACAAGTTACGCTGTTGTTATAATCCAATTTCTCAATGTTGATAATCTATTTTAAGTTGATAATCTATTTAATTATATATAATTATTATGTAACACTAACTACACACCACCACTTTCCTGTTTGTGAAGTATTGATATATAAAAATTATAAAGTTATGTCGAAAGATAACTTTAAAAAAAATGTTTTTCTTGATTGGACCTGTTACCAAATAGACAATGACTAATATCAAATGAAAATATTGCTAAAACTAAAATACTGCAAAATAAATTCTTTGTCAGAAAATGTCACAAAAAATTGAAACTAATTCTTTTAAAAACAGTTTTTTTATTATTTTGATTTCTACATACTATTAAGGGACTAAATTCATGTTTTCGATTTGCATTTTACTAGCTTTTAATTGTTTCTAGGTTATTATTTAATAATTAAACAATTTATCTTTTAACACAACTGATTTTAATAAAAAGAAATATACAAATAGTATAACAGGTAGCGACATGTATTGGTGTTGAAAAATGGATCAAAAAAGTCTGCTATTAGACGTAAAATTTGTTCTATTGTATAATGTAATCTAGTTAATATTTGGTCCCAGAACTCTAATGCTTTACCTAGTACAATCAAATGAGACCAGATTTGCCTGAATAGAGGTTAACCGATGAAAAGATATGTTATTCAAGTATTCAATGTGAAATATATAGTCATTTAAAAGAGGATTAAACCACATGAGACAGAGTTTTATCGTGATTTGTTTGCCAAAAACAATGTTCCTTTTAAATGACATGAAAATAATTGAAATCGTTAGGGGCATAGAGAAAATAACAAAAAAGAAATCCTTTATGATGTGTCAAAATTAGTAACAAAATATCACAAATTGAGAACAATCTATATTTAATTGAAGCATACAATAAGCTGTCAGTAATAACTGTTTGGAGATTATTTACCAAAGAGATAACCAACATGATTGAATGTACAAACAGAAACATGTAAACATTGTCAAAATAGTTTGTCTCTAATTTGGATTTCTGCTGTATAAAATAGACAAAGAGTCTTTTTCCATGTTTTGCTGACTGGTGGTTGTATGTTGGTCATATAATTATAGGATTTTTTATGTGCCTTAAACACTCTTTATTATCTAACAGCCGGGTTTCAAAAATGTTTACAATTCCGTCAGCATTTATTAGCATAAAAAACAACAAATATAGTTCATTATAATGAAGTACAAGTGATAAATTTGCTACTTGACAACAAACAGTAGTGAGTCAGTTATTAAACAAAATAAATTATTAATAATATTACAATTAAATGAAACTATGTGATGTAGTATTATTTCTACTTTCCTTAAGTTCTTTAAGATAGATAGAATCTTTGCTAACAAATCTTTGCTTCAGGTGGGCACCTGAAGATGTTGTAATACAACGAAACCTAGGTCGTGGCAAAGAACTTAAAGAAAGTAGAAATAATATTACATCACGTAGTTTCATTCAATGGTGAATAATGAATTTCTACAAAATTAACGCCAAATATATTCAATATTCAATAATAATGTACGTTTCAATAATTATTCCATATGCAATAATTTTAGCTACAGCCATAAAACATATAATGCACCTTCATATATAAATATGTACACTTGCAAACATTTCTTTGAAAAACTATAGAGTTCTAAAATGGTCATTTCTCATATACAACACGACACTCTCGGAATGAGTCACAGTTTAAGATTTGTGATCCCAAATGACACATTTACCTGTAACCCGTGCTGCAACTATTTTATAAGTGTGTGTTTTATTGTGTGCATTAACTAATAGTTTCAAGTAAACTATTGTGGATTGTAATAAATATGACTCTTGCTATAGCTTATACCGTAACAGTCATTATGATCAGGTAACTTATATTATTTATAAGTTGTGAATTAAAACATTGAAGTAATAAAATATAAGGTTTGATTTATCTATACCAGTTGAACGTATTCATGTAAAACAATTATTCACAGCAATATCTTTTAAACATAACATTCAAAATATTCACGAATATTAGTTTTAAAATCTCTGAATCAAAAGATAAATTATAGTCGAAGAGAGTACAAGATTATGCAACTGATATTTCACAATTAGGAGTGATACAGGCGCTAAGTGAAATATGTTGTTCCTTAAGTGATTTATGAAATTTGCAAAACAAAATCACACTTTAATTATGAAATCAAACCTTTCTGAATATATAAATTTTCATTTCATTTGCGAGGATAATTGTGGTTTATGATCAACAAGTACCTAATCTTCAAAAAAGCTGCAGTCAAAAAACATGGTCTCTGTCTACAACCTACAACTAAAAATAAAATTTTTCCTTTAGAAATGGATGGTGGATTAATTACATAAATCACTCAAAGTTCAAAAAATATGTCTGACGTTGAATTTAAAAGAACTGTTTAGTTGATGTCTAGGGAATGGGCCGAATCATTTTGATAAGGTACGACACAATAGCACAAAACAAGAAACACATATATTATAACAACACAAGGAGAAACTGCGAGTGACAGTGATCATCAAAACTTCTGCAAAGATATTCTTGGCAGGAAGACGGTAAAAAATCCAAAACCGCATCATGGATAGGTAAGCTCTATCACGTCTTAATGTCAACAGTCCAAATATAAAAACGAGTATTAATATTTTGCAGTCATTTCAATAAGGCAACGAAAATTTTGAAAAGGGGAGATGTTTACTTTTATTCCTCACCAGTAATAAAATTTTATATGCTACATTAACCACATATTTCACAAAGTAAATATTCATGTGAGCAACACAATATGGTGAAGTTGTCAAGATAGTAAGTATGTAATTAAATGTATTAACCATCTTTGAAATTGTTAATCCGACAAAAAGTAAATGTTAAAAACTTGGGACAAGATCTCTTTGAGGAATAACAAATTGTTGGACTAACAAAATCGTTGAAATGCAAAGCAATGCCAAGTTCAGAAGCACTTCTCCAGCACCAAACTTGAAACATAATGAACTATAGGAATAAATGCTATCACATTTCAACCTGCTAGGTTTTCACAGTGATTACCATGTTTTTAATGTACCTTTACGTGCCTATTCTTTTCATAACATATTTTCTATAAATCTATCTTATAAAGCTATTCATGTCTGTTGTACTCTATTATAGCACTTTCCTAAATTTCAAACTGACCAGTATTCAAGTTTATAAGTGTGCTGCACTCAAATTTTTCACTCACAAAATAGCAGCATAAGCTTGGCCACAGGAAAATAAAGGATAGCTTATGTCAAGTAATGAATTGTCAAGAATCGAACCTTAGTTATTGTGAACGGTGATGGCATAAGCCAAATGTATTGGAAACTCTTCCAAATATACACATACTCTTCTTAATATTTCTAATGTTTTTATCCTTTCTAAGTCATGTTTTAAACCATGATAAATATTTTAAGTGACTCATTTTTAATACCTTGACTTTATTTCTATCATCAATGTCCCAATGAATTTCTTCCTGTGTACCAATCGACTCATTGACAAAACATAATTATGTTGACATTTCTCATAATTGTTACTCAAACTCCTGCTATAGTTTTTATTTATTTTTAAGTCAGCAATCGTTGATGAATCTTCTTCATGTTTTTCTAATACGTCCTGTGCTTTTTACGTACATGTTAGTTTACATATTTTTCTTCGGAAATAAACATATGTTTTCAGATTAAGATGTAATATAAAAGGCAATTGCCTTTATTTCACCTTCATTTGATTCTGTATTAACTAATTTATTGTTTTATGGCGTGCAATCATCCTCAGTAATAATTACAAGTCTCATTACGCCTTTAATTTCTAATAATGGTGGTTGTACTGACAAAATCAAAAGCATATGACAATTACCAGGCCTGCTGTAGACAAGCTAAGGAAGATATGGAAGAAGAGTAACATCACAGAACCAAAGAAAAGTTGACTCGTCTGAGCATTAGTGTTCTCCACAATCTATTACTGCGCAGAGACGTGGATACTAGAGAAAGGGAGAAAAAAAATAGACGTTCTGGAAATGTAATGTTGGAGAGAAATGCTGGAGTATCGAAGACTGAGTTCTATACTAATGCATCCATATTCTAAAAACTCGGTATGAGACAGCGTTGTTGCAATAATTATAATGAAATTCATTGAACATGTGTCGTGGGGTAGCAATGATAATACTGAACACCTAGAAGCGCAAGACAAAGTGGAAGATTACAGAATATGTGGGAAGCACTGAAGAGATAGAATATTCAGATGAAGGCAGCCAAATACTGACAAAAACAAGCTGTTCAACCAATAAAAAATAAAGCTGAAATAGCCATAAAACTACACTGATAAAAAAGATATAAATTGCTGAGTATGTAGCCTCATAACATGAGATTTATCCTACTGCAATTGCTCATTCCAATCAACAGCATCCCGTATAAATCATAAATCTGTTGTCTGGTTTCGGATAGATACAGCCAAAACCAGAAATACATTATCAAGCTGTATGTCACTACACTGAACGGCATCCATAACTACATCAAATTACTGCTATTGTCTGTAGCTAGCCAGACCTTGTAATCACCGTATGCATTTTGGTTTCGTCAGGACAGCTGCCATTATTTGAAATTATAGCCCTCAAACAGACATATGATTGAACCATTTTGCAATTTGCTAATTGTGTAACTTTGGGCGAATTGTCATTAGCACAGTCAACGAACATCATCTTCGTCTGATTATGATTAATTTTCAGTTTGAATTCCAGGACGATATTCTATACACCTTTTCATATATTACACAGTATTTATACTAAATACGTATTTTTCAGAGCATGTAAAAATACACCTCCACCGTTTATTATAATCCTTGTAGGTTAAACTATGTGCACTAAATTGAAAATCAGTAAGTATTTTTATAATCCTTGTAGTGTTAAACTGTGTGCACTTAATTGAAAATCATACATCCGCAATTAATGTTATAAAAATTATTTTCCTTATTATTGACTCAGTAATATTAAAAATAATTCGTTCAAATGAGTGAATGTATGCAGTAAAAATCCATATCATCATTATCATCATCATCATTAGCCTGTCACTATCTACCGTTTGATATAGGTTATTCCATTATTAATTCAAATTCTTGATATTTTTTGAACTCCTATGATTATATTTTTTGTTCTATGCTTGAGACAAAGAGCAATAGATGAATTTGAATATTGTTGCAAATACACAGTTATTAAAAACACTTTTATTAAATAGGCTAAAAGTGAAACACCTAAAGTTCACTTGTATTGAAAAATTGCTAATACAGTGTGCGATATATATATTTTACGTACATTTGTACACAGAGTTGCCTACTTTATTTGATAGATAATCAACAGTTTTTACCATGGGAAATTGTAAAAAGAAATAGATGAAAAAATAAACAGTGTAAATGACAACCATACATTTAAAAAAAGAAAAATGTATCTTTTCTGGAATATGTTGAATCTTTATAGAGACCATTGTCAACGGCTATGCCTTAAGAGATCCCCAATGAAATTAATTTAAGTACTAATAAGAAGAATGACAAGAGAGAAAAATTAAAATCTTAAGGTCTCCATTAAAAAACCAAAACACAAATATTTATAACAATTATTCTGATTGTTAAGAATGCTACAGATCTATTAGCAGATTTCCTTTACTAGACAATTCCAGTGACAGACACTTTTTTAATAGAGACCGATAATTAATTGGTTGATATAAACACTCTACTTAGGAAAAATAAAAATTTGAGACCGTGGATGCAATCGAAATAACGATTAAACACATTTAGCCATGTTAAATTTGGTACACAGAAAGGCATTAAATTTTGTATTAGCAAAATAAAACACACAGACAGGAGAAACTGTTATAATGTGAATTAATAATATGAATATCATCATTGCCGAGATTTAATATTTAGTATGGTGCATCTGAAAAAAATGTTCAATTTTATAAACTTAAAGCTTTAGATGAAACTTTTTTTTAAATATCTCTTTTTGACCACAAACTTTTCACTCTTATCCATTTAGATGAAAAAGTTACGATAGAGTCGGGTTGTCAGAAGCGTATAGTGATAGTTTTTTATAATTATATTTTTATATCCAAATGCAAGTGGTTAGCGGAATACCTCCCGCAAGATACTTTGTATCAAAATCCTCAGTTGTTGTTTAACCTTAGTAACAGAAAACCATGAGACGCATATGCATCGTGTACAAAGTCATGTTTCTTTGCTTGTATCCAAAAGAACCGAAAATGTTATAGAGAGACAATGCTAAATACATGAATGAAAATATAATTTTAATGTAAATAAAATACTTTTTGAAAGTAAGAAATGTCGATGACCTGCAAGACTATGGCTCTGAGCAAAAAACAATGAAAAGGAGGTAGACTGATGATACGAGTGTTTGAGAAAAATTCTAGATGAGTATTTTGTGTAGACAGGATTAAAATATATTATGTAACATTTTACCAAGACTTTTATTGATTCATGAAGTAAAATTTGGCGAACCACTTGGGCGAAAGAAAATTTCAATCGGAGATTGGAACAATGTGGCTGTTTATATGGGAAAACAAAAACTGAGTACTGAAAGATGACAATAACCTAACATATAAGAATTGTCTTTGTACAATAAAATCTTGTGTAACAAAACATATGAAAATAAGGAAACAAAAAAAGATGAGAGGGAAAAAAATTGGGACAAAAGCGGAGAGAAACTGGGTAGTTATGAATAGGGGTTACCATAACTATGTTTTTTTTAAATAGCTTTGAATTTGTGGAATGTGTGCTTATTACACATTGGAGGTTATTGGTGTTGGGTGGGTACTTATTCCTTAGTTTGACAGCATGAACAGTGAAGGAATATTCAGAGAAGGAGATCTACCTTATGGTTGAGAATAAGTAAAGTAAGGAGATTTCCAATGTGAAATCCAAAGCCATGCACATCTTGTGCTGAGAATCTAGACTTAAGGCAAGCAGGGCCATGAGAATACTTAAATTTGAAAAAAATGCAGTGAATGAGCAGAATACGCCAGTCCAGTCATCTGACTTCAAAAATATAGCGCAAGTAAAACCACCAAAAGCATTTGACATTCATTGGAATCTGACTTTTTATCGAGACAAAATGTGGAAAAATATTGTGAATTTGACATTCATTAGAAAATTTTGAGAATTCTGTAGAAAATTTTACGACTAATGTCATTATTTGTATAGTAGTTGAATTGCGAAGTTTTACAATAGGTAGTAAAACTACATAGAATTAAAACACAGTTCACTAAAAAATTTGTGATTAAAATCTTTGTATTACACCAAACTTCAAAGCAAGGTTCCAAATATGGAGTAGTGGTTGGACCGAGATTTTATTTTTGATAATTGTCATTAATAATATGGTGTATACCTGACGTAAGGAGACATTATTAATAGGTGTGATGCAAACAGAACTCAATAAATGTCCGTATAAAAAAGGTCAATATTGTGTTTTGTTACTTGTTGTAAGGACTTAAGAGATTCCACAAAGTGATAAACTAATGACTGTTGATTCAAAAGCATTCAATCAATAAAATGTCACTTATTTCTTGAACACTGAATAAAATAGTCGTGTTGGAATTCAGTTGAAACACAAATATTTCGCAAGAGTTAATATGGGCGACGAATCAATTGAAAATACACTTTGGCCAATTTTAGTCTACCAACACGTGTTTGGCGTGTGCAGAAAAACTGCAAACCGAATTCCCGCTAGATTTGCACTATGGTGTATAAAGTCATATTCTTTGTTAATTATTGGAATGTTAATGGCAATGTATGTGGCATTGTCGGTCATTCAAGTTCAATATGACTTTCTGGTGTTTAACACACTCAAGATCATTTTTGCTCTGCCCTTGTTATTGATTGATATAAAGTGTGACAGAAATATGTTTGAAGAATTAATTTTGAGAATTCAAAAAATAGATGATCTATTCAAATCAGAGCATAGAAAAAATTTGTTGCAACGTGACAAATATCGTAACCTCATAGTTATTTGCTTTCTTGTGGCTTATCATATTTTTAATTTCACTTTTTGTGTATATATAGCAATAAAATATTTTCCAAACACTTCCTTTTCTGCTCTGTTCAATATTATTACTACCGTAATATTTGATTTAGAAATAATTTTGTTCTGTTTAATATTATTTAGTATAACAAAACGTATAGGAATGTTGAATGTTTTCTTAAATCTGAAAAATAAACAAAACACTGTAACACCTATCAATGCTATATTTGACAGTCCACAACATAATCCTAACTCCAACCATTTTACATTTTGCATTTCTAAATGAAAATTCCATTTATTATTTATCTCAATTCTATATTAATTTGTTAGACCTGTGCAAGTATTTAAACAAAGCGTTTGAATTTCAGGTTTGTATTGAACGTTTTGAATAAAACTATTGAAATAACATTTTAACTTCTAATAACAATTTCAAAAAATTTAGAACGAAAATCATTATGAAATAATCTTCAACTTTATTTTGCAGCTACTCATGTCACTCACTCTGACGTTTTCTAACACACTTCTTAACATATATAGTTTTCTTGAGAAATTAAAATATAATGTAAGTATTATTAAAACATATATTAACTAATTTAACTTCCAGCCTTAAGTTAAATTACGTTTAATAAACAACAAACTTGTAAATAGGAAACTATGATACGACCACAATGCATTTAAGGGCAAACAATTTATTAAATTTGTCAAAGCCCACAAATCCCTCAAAAAATATATGCTTACAAGAAAACTTGTGATACAGTTGATGGAGGACACGAGGAAATGTTTTTTTTCATTTATAATTTAAATACATTTAGGTGTGTACATGTTTAGATTTTAAGATTTTAATATGAATGAGGGTCCAGGAAAGAGGTCCAGAACTAACAAGTGGTAACAATATTGTGGAAATCTAAACCTGCACCCAGTAGTGTTTGAATTGAGATTGAGAAATAAGACAACATTCATTTGATTTTGTTATAATATATTGATTTATTATATTTCGTTATTAGAATTATTATTATTAGACTTGCTGATGACAAGTCTAATTAATATATAATATTTTACTTCTTTTTCTTATTCTTATTGTGGCACCCATTCTTTAAAATTTTCCTTTTTCATTCCTTCATTTTCTTTTTTGCTACGTTTAATTTTATTTTCTTTCTGTTCTTCTAACTAGACTGGTAAAATGGTTTAATTTCCAAGCAAAAAACACTTTCAAGCATTATTAAAATACTTTTATAACAACTAAACAGGGATGATCAATTTTAGGTGGCCTTTTCTTTTCTTGAACTTGCCTGGTATATTCAATATCTGCTATCTCCCTGTGCAAAATATAGAAGTGGAAATATTAAAATCCATCAGTTAAAATTAAGTGAATAAATTTAATTTGGGTTCTCGAATATATGGTGAAGCAAGAGATTTTGAATTATGTATCGTATTCTCTTGGAATTTCCTAATTAAGAATTGTATCACAAGGATGGTAAGAGAATCACAAACACTTGACTGAATTAATGAATGCTTATAAGTAGGCTGAAGTAAATCTGAAAAATGCTCTTCCGAGCATAGACTCTGGTTATTTTTAAAACAAAGACAACATTTCAGACCTTGGATATATCACTTTCCATCGGTTACATGCTATGGTTACTTCCTTACGCTGTGCCGTTGATGGCCGTGTGTCTCCTTTGTGAGAAAACATACTTAGAGATAGAAACTGCAAAATCTCTTTTAACATCAATTCAAGTCAATGAAGAATTACGTAAGTGAACAATTTTTCTTTATGTATTTATAGAAGATGTTTATATTCGTATCATATTTCTCCAATGTAAGTGCTGAAGAATTTGAATGGGGTTTTTATTCTCACTTTTAGTGACTTTGTTGGCATACTATTTAACACGAGTAAAGTCGATAGAAAATAATTTCGTCTATTTATTTATATTTTTATATATTTAACTTTATTGAAAACAGTCCTAGACTGTAAATGAACAAATCCACAGATTATTTAGTTAATAACGTTTCAGAAGACTTGAGGGTGTACTTTCTGTTTATATATTTATTTGAATCCTTAATTTCATAATGTGCATGATAAATGATTATACTTAAAATGCAGTTCTGTGTCGAGGGATTAGGAAGGTTTTCTTACTTTTATAAATTAGTTCAAAGTGATAAGATGATAGGTGGAATTTGAATTAAAGATATGTAGATTTTGTCTGTTGTCAATATATTATTACATCAGGGAATTAATTAAGTAATACGATTGTAAAATGTTTATTTTCACAGGTCAAAAAATTTCTCTAAATAATTTGAGGTAACTCGCAGAAGATGAAACCGTTTCATCACTGAATGGTTTCATTTCTTCGATGAATGTATAATTTAGAAATGGCCAGCACCACTGCTAGGCATTCTGTTTTGCTTCTTCTATGGTATTATTGACATTTTGAAAAAATTGAGATACATACTTTTTTCTTATTTAATTTAAACATTTTCTAACTCTGTCAGCTATTTAACCTGTAAATTCTGATTTCGTTATTTTTAGGGATACATTACAAAAAAATGAAATTAATGCAGAATCCTAGTTTTTTAATGTAATTTAAAAAGTGATTGTAGTGTAATTGTTGGACTCTTCTCTATCTGAGACTTGTAAAAAGATGTCTTCCAATTTCCTCAATAACTCTATCTACCAAACACGGGACCATCTATGTAAATGTAGTCAAGTCTAATTTTAGGTATGTGACTGTCTGAGCAGGCACAAGAAACTTTTAAAATCATGTAGAGGTCTGGGAACTATTAGGGTTGACGCCCACTTCCACATTCTATAAGTCCCCTGTGCAATCTTGTCACATCTAAAGCTTTTAGTAAAAAAATCTATAAGTCTTTCTGGGAATTCTCTTTACAAAGAATTGATTGAAAATGTGATAATTTTCTACTTTTTCTGCACTGTGCATTACTAATAAAGCAATCTCCATCTCAGTCTAAATACTCATAATGGAAATTTAAAATTTACACTTGTTTAAGTCCAAATCAGTTTTCAATTCGAAGCCCTAAAACTTATGTGACGCAGTGGGGGATAATGCCTTCTTACGACTGAAATGACCTCTAATAATAAGTGATTTTTCGAACTAAGAAAATGTTGTTTTGTCAGAAAAATTATCAGGCATTTTGGCAACAGAGAGCGCAGGTTCATCTTTGTGGTACTAGAGCCATTCACATTTACGTTATTGCTGTCATTAGACAGATAACAGTTCTGGCTTGAAGATTTTAAAACAAGAGTGATATAGAAGACCACATTATATGTTTTTGTAATATTTTACTGTTGTCTCATTGTCAGAGATACCACAGGTGGATTAACCTGTAATCCCCTCCTATCCACAGTGTACCGCTGTATCTATGTATTATTTGGTTGCCCTGTTCAAATTCCTCAAACTATTAACTTATTCAAATAAAATATCTACATATATTGTGTCAACCAAGGTGGTGTAAAACTAAAATGTGCTGAAAAGGCATAATATTTGAAAAATTCAGCAGTTTTTGTAGGTATTCCTGCTCTGTTAAAGAATTTTCTCCAAATAGCTAGATCCGCAACGGCTAAGCTGACAAAGCTCACTCAATGTGGACATGCATCTCCCAAGGCAAGATCTCTAACTAAGTAGCATGGTATCCATCTTTAATTTAAGCGTTTCGGCCGAGCGAGATGGACAAAAATCAGTGTGGTAAATTTATATTCTACGTAATCTACCTACTTTCATATAACACTTTAAAGTTCAACGATTGCATCACAAACCTCAGAGGCAAAATTTGGTATGAACTGTTTTAATAAGCAAAAAAGAGAAAGATAACAGGATACTGCAAACTAGTGTGAGTCTCTTGCAGCTAAGAACCATAAAGTTATTACTAATCTTCCTTTCACAGTTACGGCTTCACCGTAATTTATATAATTCTTTTAGATTTTGTTGTCCAATAGTGAACATACTACCTCAAACTGATCTACATCCATTTGTCCAAAATTGTTTTCACCTCTGCCATTAATTATTTCTTCCTGCATCCGATTCTAATATTCAAACTTCGTTTTATATATTTTTTGAATCCAGTACCGTTTAGATTTTTCTTTTTTGTAAATATCTGAATAAAATAAAAGCAACAGCTGCCATGGCTGACTGCCGCACGTACAAACATTTCGAATGGATACTTATATGACCCACTTGCCCAAGATAGTACAGAAAATATGGCTCGGCTTTGCGGGGCATAGCATCCTTATGGTTACTAAATTTGAGCTGAGCCTGCATTGCATAGCATCTAACAGAAGAGGACGCCCTGAGGCATCTTCGTGATGTGACTTGGGTAATAATGAACAGATGTACTGCTTAGAATTTAGTAGGCCATATACAAATCTTGCATGTAACATACATTTATTGCTTGTTTTTAAAAATAACTGAAATAAAAATTTAAAGTAGTATCCGATTTCCTGATTTCCACAATAGAGCTAGCCAGCAATATATTTTTTGCCCTATTTGGCTCACAATTTATTATGTGTGTTTAGTAAATGTCGTAATTTTCAATTATTTTCCTTAAAGTTAATACAACACATCACTAAACGCAAACACCTTTTGCCATATTTGTAACAATTTCTTTGTTGCTAAACAGTGAGTAACAAGTGATAGAAAATGAAATCATTTTTTTAATGAGCTTATTTGCATCATTATTATTTGCAGGTTGATTGTTTATTAAGTTTGCTGGACAGGACGTTCAACAATTTTTGTTTATTGGTTTGTAGGATCTCTAAAAGTACACACTTTCTGTGTTCTGATTATTTAGAGTCAACCACAAAATCACTCAAACTATTCTTGCTCTATAAGGATATGAATACACAAATATACATAACATGAAAATATCTTCCAGAAATTCGAGTTATGATGGTAATTTCCTATGATGGTAATTTCAGCCCCATCCATGTGACTTTAAGCCACATACCAACTCATCAACCTTAAAAGAAGTCTGTTAAGGCCCAGAAAAATTTTTTTTTGTCTGTCCATATCGTTCAGACAAAAAAACCAAATTCAACAAACCAGTCTGAAGCGAATGATTTCGTATTTTCGAAGACAAAAGATCAACTTTGGTGTTGGGACTTCAATAGTGGAAATTTTTACAAAAAGAAACACAAATTTCACTCTTCAGAAGGAAGTATTCACAATTCCTAACTGACTCTCATTAATGGAAACTTTTCATCGCAATTTGTTTTTCTGTAGGACTAATTGAGGTGCACGGACTTGTTTTCATATAAACCTAAACGTTTAAACAGAGCAAACCAAAAAACATACGGTTGATTTTTTTTGTCTTCACTGTCATAGTTTGTCTAATTCACACAAAACATTTATAAAATACAACTAAAGCTTCCTTAAAAGTAAACTGATATTGCCACAAAAACAGACTCCCAAATGCAACGGGGGCCAATGTGTGACAAGAAGTAGTGATAGATATTCCTTCTGCATATAATGAAAGACAGTCTCATAACTTCTCAACAGTTGGTTCAAATGTTATTTATCTTCTTTAGATTACCAGAAGTAACACAAATAATTAAAAGGAAAATGACTCACATTTAATTGCTGAAAAATACACTGGAAGTGCTACAATTATTTTTATTGTTTTGATAAACAGTAAATTTTGTTATTATGGCTTACACATAAGTGCTGTCATGAACTATTTTATAAAACTCGAGACAAACAATATTACCATATATTGTGTTCATGTATCTCTAATGGTTTGCCAATGTGGACCAAGAAAATGTCCAAATGATTGCTTTTATTGAGATTTTCATTTTATAAAGAAAAAATTGCCAAAAGTCAGCTTATTTATACAACATATTCATAAATTATATATCTAAATGATCCTCGGGAATCAGTCTAACAATCATTGAGAGTTGAATGAAATTTGCTCAGTAGTTTCTGTGATTATTGGGACCAAAAGCAATACAGATGGAGCATGTGATATTTATAATATGTATTGATTATGTTTATCAAACTTCGGGTGGCTTATCACAGCAATATGGTATTTAATACTTTGAGTATTAAATACCATATGTTTTTATAAATATTACATGTTAATCTCATTCCCGTCAAACCAAACAGCAAAAATTTAAATGCATTTGATGTACTTGTTTCAATCAATCTAGTTTCTCTCATATCTAGATTCTCTGATTGTTATTGGTCCTCTCTGGATTCTCTGATTGTCTTGGTCATCTGCGTATTAGACCTAAGTTTATAATGATCAATAGTTAACAATAGTAAGTCTGTCTATAGTTTTAATTAAGATCAATAACATGTATTGTAACAAGAATAATGTGTAGCATGCAATATTTTGAACTGTAGCTATAAAGTATGTAATGTCCTACCTTAAACTATTAATTGTATAGCTGCAAAAACTTGTTCTAAAAACTATAAACAGCTGACTGTCACAATAATACTAGTTGCCCAATTATCCATAAACATTTGATACCATAGACATTTTTTCATTCAGTTTGAGTTTTGTAATCCCAGATGACAAATTTGCTTTTAACCTGTACTGTAACTAATTTATAAGTGTGTGTTTGTGTGCATTAACTAATCGTGTTGCATAAATAATTGAGGATTTGTAATAAATGAAACTATTTATTATAGACATTCAGTGTTTATGGTCATGATCTAGCTTGTAGAAAATATAACTTGCATAATAAATCATTAAAGTAATAAATTGTAAGACCTCATGTTACTGATTGATCAATACCTTTTTAATAAATTAAAGTATAAAAATGATTCTATTCTGAATTACTTCTATTCACAATTAACAGTTTTTAAATGTCTGAATCAAGTTGTACATTATATTCCAACTACTTTCAATTAAATTAAAAGATAATTTTACAATTAAAACTTATACAAGTGCTAAATAAAATATTATATCCCTTGAATGAAAACTCTGAATCTCTAATTTTAAAATGTAAACTCTGCTGGGGCTTGTTGAGAACCATGGTGGAGTACCTACTTGTTTGTAACTAATCTCAATGAAAACTATTTTCAGTATAAAGTTCCTGCGGAAAGGTACTCTTCAATAAAAGTTACAGACATAAAATATCTCTGTCTATGACCTACAAGCGGGTTTAAGTTCGGTCCGCCATAAAAATTCCATAAAATGCCGACTTAAAAAGTCTCACTCAAAATTTTAAAAACAGGTTTGACATCAAAGAAAATAGATAACTCAATGTCCAGAGATCAAGCAGAATAGGGCACACAATACCAGGAAGCACAAAACAGGAAGAAACTAAGAATGACAAAACCCATCTAAATGTTGAAAAATGTGAAAAGTTTTTAAAGGAATTCCTGGAAAGGAGGCACCACCAGTAACAAAAAAAAGTTTATGGATTTAATGACAGCATAAAACAATCCTTATTTTGATAATTAGCAATCCACACCAAGAATAAAATCCTTTTTGTTCTCGGCACGGGAAGCAAAGCTCATAACATTGGTTAGTTAATCTAGCAAAGCTTCCAAAAAGATTAGACTATTTCTGGTAATGAATTGTACGTAAGTATTAAAGTATAGAGTATTAAAGTTAACAGCCCAAATACAAAAAGAAGTCCAAATACAAAGAGAACATTACAAAAAATTGAGCAAGGAAAATTTGGGAATGCGCACATGTTTATTTTTATTCCCCACCAGTACTAATATTTTATAGATTGTTTAAACTGAATATTTTTAGATACACACAAGAAAGACATAATGTGGTGAAGTTTCCAAAATATTAAATCTATGGAAAATGAAGATTCTGTAACATCATTAATGTGAAAAGATATTAGATCATAAATTATGGTCATTTTGAAGATGATTGAAACTTTTCATCTTGCGGTATTTTATAACCCTCACAAATAGATTACCTTATAGTGTATAGGTGTTAATTTATAACATTCTATAACCTAAGTGATAAAATGATACAATTATGGGCCAATGCCGTCCACTACACCCACTGTCATAAATAATTGAAGATGTTTTGAGTTTATGATACCTGCAGAAGTAGTACTTCTCTTATTGATTTTGAACTTTGAACACGTTTAAATTTAGAACACCGAAATAATTTTTTTTTAATCCTAGATTATTAGGATTAAATCAATTCAATCAAGTCAAATTACAAATGGTAAAAGTTCAGTTTAAATATACTCCATAAATTATTTGCAAATAAATTCAAATATTTAGTGACAATAAAATATTACAAGAACAATATTAATTCTACTCTGAATGTAATGGATTCAGAAAAATTGTAAATGAAATGAACTTTAATAGCTAAATATTGAAATACTGAATACACAATATGATACTGAATACACAATATGGTATAAGAAAGCAAATGATTACAGGATTTCATTTTTTATAACACTTTAAAATTATGTTTCTTTAATTCAGCTTGAGAGCGCTGTTGAATTCTCACTAACAATTCTTTAAGAATGTTCCTTTTTTCCTCACAAAAATTTAATTTTGGTGTAAACTTATACAAAATTATTAATTTCACAAAAATATGTGATAAAAGTTAAGAAACCGAGGACAAATTCTCTTCCAGGAACAATACATTTTTGGATCAGCAAAATCCAAAGCAATGCCGAGTTCAAAAGCACTTTTCCACGTAAAAAATTGAAATGTGGAAAACTGAAAAAATCATAGTGATAATCATGTTTTTAATGTAACCTTGTGCCTATTCCTTTGCCAAGGTATCTTCTGTAAATCTGGTCTATAAAGTTATTCAAGTCATTGTACTCTATTATAGCTGTACCGATTGACTCATTGACAAAACAAATGATAATATCGATATTTACCTTAAGCGTTATTAAAACATCTACTTTAATCTTTATTTATTTTTTAAGCCAGCTTTTGTTGGTAGGCTGTGTTTTTTTCTCACTATATCTTTTGCATTGTATTTTTTCAATTGTGTCTATTTTCTATGCCAGATTGTTCTAAGCTGTTAAGCATTGCTCCATTGAGCTTAGCACAAATATTTTTCTTTTCTTTCTTCCAATCCAACCATTGTCGTATTTTGACCTGTCATAATTGTCCCAAAAATGAAAATGAATATATTTTAATACTATGTTAGATTTTATGGATACTACATCGATTTTATTAATAGTACAACGTCAGAAAGTTTAAATCTTAAAACCCGTCAAACTAAGCAGAGAGTGATTTGTATTTGGACAGAAATTCATGTGCATTTGACAGTATTTTTGTTAAATGTCCCGTTAACAAAACTTTTGATTATGTGTTTTATCTAAATTTTTTCAGTACCATTTGCACCATTGATGCTAAGTTATTTTGTCATCTTTGTAAATCATCTTTCTTGATCTAAATTAAGATTATCTATCAATTTATAATTTCATCATCTGACACATACTTACATTTTTTAAATCTTCCATAAGCTGAGAAGTATAAATACTATATAAATTATCAGAACACATACAATAAACATCAGACACCCAATGATCAAAGAACCGACAACAGATGCAGTAGATGAGTTCTCAAGTAGAGACTAAAAACTTTGAAATGTAATGTGGAACGCTTCCTAGCTAGATGGACTGATGACCTGAAGAAGTCGGCAGGAAGTGGTTAAATGCAGAAAGGGGGGGAAAGTGTGGAGTGGCGTGGGTTGGGGAAGGCCTGTGCAAATAGTGGATAGTGACAAACTAATGTGCGTAGTGTTACCGTACTCATTTGAACGAGTAATTTTTAATACAAGTTAGAGTTAATAATCAGGAAAATCATTTTTATAACATTAATTTCGTATATATGATTTTCAATTTAGTATATATAATTTGACACCGTGAAAAACTGCAAAATTATAAAAACAACACAATCTTTTTGTTTTAAGAGTGGAGTTTATTTCTACTTGTTCTGTTTGTGTGTGCTATTTTTGTATGTATCTTTTTTGTATGTGCTATTTTTGTATGTTCTCTTTAAAATATAAATTAACCTCAATTACAACTATACTCAAAAAAAATATAACAAAATTAGTTTTATTTTCCACTACAATGGAAATTGTGTATGTACCACTTGATAGATTGTGAAGCTATACCGCATATAATTATTTCTATACAACATGATGGCAGCTGTACATGATGTGTGACTAATACATTGCACAATTGCATAAATTACAGGACACAAAACAGATGATCGCAAACATTGAACGAAATGTTAGTATCCTGGAGTTGCAATGAGAATATATATTTCTGCAAATGAATATCACGTTGAAACATTTATTATGTTGAAACTTTTGACTCTGTGAGTTGAGGAGTGCAACGGCCTTGTACTCTATAAGGATTGAATAACGGGCTGCATATGGGTCGTTTTGGTTCTAAAAGTTCGTTTCTTTAAGAAATTTTAAAATACGGGAAGTCATTTACCTGTATTTGGCCATTATTACTTGCCTATACTTGATTAATATATTGTATATACAAGTAACCTACTACATTGAACAACACCCAAAAGTAATTTATATTGCTGCTATTGTCTGTATTCTCAGCGCTATCCAGATGTTAATGTAAAATACAAAGAGCAGTATAAGTTAAAACAGTGTTGAAAGATTATGACAATTCTCAGGACATTACTAAAGTATAACAAAAATAGTGAGACTTAGATTGGAAAGTAAGAAAATCAGGATATCCTATAGTATTGTGGAAAGTCATCTGTATGTGTCAGATATGAGCAATTTCATAAAAGAAAGTTGCGGGAATAAAATTTAAGAGGACATTTAGTAGTACATTTGATAAGTTTCATGAACTAGAAGGGAAAATTTTGTGTCAACCGACACACAAGCTTTTTTATTATGAAATGTTTTACATACAATTGAAACAAATTGATCTAATTATAATAAATAATGAAAGGACAGAGGTCTGTTTTAAGAGATGGCAAGAATAGGAAGAAACAGAAAATGTAAAGTGATGTTCGATCGTGTGATTTTAATAATTGTTCATAACATGAAACGATGCTGAAAAATTTGCAATAAATCGGGAATTTTTATTTAAAATTAACACATTGTTTTAACTTAACATTAGAAAATAATGAAACGTATTTCCGCAAAGTCGAATTTCTAAATAGTATCAAACCTAAAATACAACCGCCGTGAGGCAGGTTTACCAATTGGCAAGTGTAAGTAATAAAATTATAGAAATAAATAAAACATTCCAAAGTACTGATATAGAAAAAGTAAGAGTTTAGAGATTCCCCAAAATGTAAAAGCTTAGAGAAGCAAATTATTCACCATTGAAGCAATTTATAAAACACAATGTCAGATGAAAATTAAATAATAAACAAATACCGTGTACCATTCAGTATACCTTCTTATTCCTAGCCTTTACACTCTTGGAAAGGCAGTCATAATCATCATGTCGAGTGTATTGCAGATGAGTAATGCGCCACAGGACACGTCACCATTCCTTTCTATCGAAGGTTTTATGGGTGTACTTGCTTAGAGGAGCATTCGTGGCTGGCTTGACTTATTTTTCACTACAATGGAAATTGTACACCTGTCAGTGTATGGGGAAGCTATACTAAACCCCATAAGATTTTTTTCTATTCTACCTAATGGCAACTATATATTTTATACAAATAGCTTATAAATTGCATGATTGCATAAATATACGGGGCATAAAATAGGTGTGGTTAAACATTGGTTAACAAATTGGGTCAATTACAGTGCTTGGAATTGCAATGAGGATAGGAATATATTCTCCAGACAAGTATTGCACTGCTTAATTGAAACACTCAACTTATGAATCTTTATGAGGGCTAAGGGTTGTGGGAAGCTTGTGTCCTATAAAGATTGGAATATATTCTAATAGCGGCGTACTTATATGGGTTGCTTTCATTTTGAGGGTAGTTTTATAAAGCAGTTTAAGTACATGGGAGACTATTTACTCGCATCTGGCTATCACAAAATGTATATTCCTGTTGAAATTAACAAAATTGTATAACAGAATGGAATTATCGCACAAAAGACAAAAATAACCACCGCCTGGGAAAAAAGATATCAAAGGCCGAGTATGCACTCTCACACAAGTGTCTCGTCATTTAGCTGTGGCTTGCTACAACTAGCCGCACCCAGGAATAAATTGTATTGCTTTGGCCTGATACAGGTAGCAAAAAATCAAAAATTCATAATGAATTATTGGTTTCTGTGGTCCCCTGGACCAAAAAGCACCTGTAAGCATAT
This sequence comes from Druceiella hillmani, assembly GCA_039881145.1. Taxonomy (NCBI): domain Eukaryota; kingdom Metazoa; phylum Arthropoda; class Insecta; order Lepidoptera; family Hepialidae; genus Druceiella; species Druceiella hillmani. Next base: position 1,957,989 of record JAYKKI010000092.1, read on the forward strand.
TGGCCAGCAGCCAACAGAAGCGAATCATGAAGTAGTGGCGCAATATTCCTTGCTTCATCCAGATGTTAACGCAAAATTCAAAGAGAAGTATAAGGTAGCAAAAGCATTAAAATATTGCACCAATACTGGGGAAATCACTAAAAAATGAAAATAATGAAAAATAGATTGAAAGGTGAGAAAGTAATAAAATGAGTCTTACAACGCCGCAGCAATTAATCAGATCATATTAAAATCACATGACTAATTTCTGGTAAAATATTTGTGTGGGTTAGAAAGATTGAAGAGTTTGTCACCTGACTGTGGCACACTTAATAGGTTTCATGCACTAGCAGGAAAAATTTAAAATCACAATTCTAATAAAGTTTTAAAATCACAATTCTAATAAAATTCTAATAAGTCAATCACATTGTGATTTTAAATTTTTCCTGCTAGTGCATGAAACCTATCAAGTGTGCCACAGTCGGGTGACAAACTCTTCAATCTTTCTAACCCACACAAATTTTGTCCGGATTCTTCATCAAGGAATATCTCAAGAATCATTTATACAATTCCACCAACTCCATAGCATTAGCTGGATACTGTTAACCATACACATATATATATATATAAATATATATATATATGTATATATATATATATATATATATATATATATATATATATATATATGTATATATATATATATATATATATATATATATATATATGTATATATGCAAATGATCAACTACCAAAATTGAAACGAGGTAAAAATGATGGATTAATATAGTCAATAAGTTAACTGGTAATCATAATTACTACTTGTGGAGATTTGCTGTAAAAATGTATCTCTAATATGAAGAATTGTGGAACTGTGTTGAAAGTAACGAAATTGATTCAAAAGATTATTTGAAGGCAAGAACCAAAATTATTTTGTTGGTTGCTTTCACATTCGAGAAGCTCAGAGTGCAAAAGAAGTAAGAATAATTTGGCACATGCTTTCGACAACTCTGGGCTATCACGCCACATTGGATTGCCTAGAGATCTGTGTATGAGTACTTTTGTGAGTTTTTAAATTGTAGAAGACTATATCAGCCGAATAAGGACCAAAACATACAAACTTTGAAAATATAAGGTGTTCTTCTTTCTGAAATATAAGTTTTCACCGAAATATAAGAATGGTTAGGTACAATGTTGTTTTCAGGTCTACCAGAATCAATGCAAGTCAATGACCTCTCAGGTATAAAAATAAGTACGGATCTGATCAAAGCAAAAATTTAATAAGTCATAAAAATAATTGACTGTGATGCCAATAACATTTCAAAGGGAAAGGACATGAAAGTAATCCTGGTAAAAAACTCCGGTGCTTTAACTCATAATGAATCTGGGAAAGAAGAACTTAAACAACAAGAATTAAACTTTTACCACCTCATCCAGTCACAACATGGCATAGGGACCATGTCATCTATGAAGACGATAAGAGTGGCAGATGACAAACCACATTCAGTAAAAGGCTCTAGTCAAAGGAACTTTAGCATCTGTAACAATAAATATTAAATACAAAAATGTTAAGTACAGAAATTACACTCAAAAATATGTTATATGCGCTCGATTTAGCAATAAACTTAGAATAAAATTTGAAATAATAATAAAAGTTGTTTCATCACAAACAAAAATAATGGAATTAGCTACTGTTAGTTTGAGCAACAAGATGTAGAGTTCAAGTACATATAGTAATGATGCATGCTTGTCGTATGGGGACAAATTGAATATTTTTGTGTGGCACTGGCATCTGGGTCAACTAAATTGCAACGATCTTGATGAAATCGTATAATATATTTGACCACTAACTATACAAGAAGGATAATGGACCTAAATATAAAATATATAAAACAAACTAACACAATGGCCTCATAAATATAATGACGCCATTGTGTTTATCTGTATTATATACGCTCATGAAACTCTATGAAACTACATGCTCGGTGAAGTGAGATAATTTTTGACATTAGCAGATGACTGTATAAAAAAGATGTTTACTTACTTCCTGCAAAGGAAGTGGGAAGCATTAGAAAAATAGAAGAAATTAAAAATCTAGCAGAAAATCAATTGAATTGCAGCATTAAATGTCTCTGCACAGGCAAAATGTCCGAATATAAGAATAAAGAATTCTTTGAATTCACAACAAAGGTTGGAATAATTCATTAAATGATTACCATGTATAAACATGAATGAAAAGAATATAAACGTGAATGAAAAGAGAGATGTGTGAGAGTGGAACGAGTGAAGGGAGCATTGGGTGAAAAGTGAAAGTGCTTGACGCTAATTTCCCAAAGCAATGTTGGGCTAAAATAGTGTATATGGCCCCCTATCTCATTAATAGAACTCTAAAACTGATATTACTATATAGGATGCCAGAAGAGATGTGGTCAGGAAAGGAAACAGATATCAGTCGTCTAAAAGTATTTGGATGTGAAGCAATAATACAAAGGAAATGGAGGGAGACAGTGTTCCTGAAACCCACCTTCAAAAAAAATCAAGTTGCACTGGATCTCACATAGTCAAAGTACGAGTCAGGTGCATCTTGCTCTTCGGAAGGATTCTGAAATAAATTAGAGTTGGCATATATCGCTATACACTGTGAGTCTATCAAGGAAGACCCATCTCTAACCAAGTCTCATCATGTCGGAGCTCCTATTCAACAAATATGAAAATGAAGACTTCTATACTTTTTTATATGATGTTGAGACCAAGAAATAAACCAAGAGGTTTAAAGATTATCACAGGTAACCTTTGCTGCGTTACCTGAATGAGTTTAATCAAAAGGCTGTGTGTTAAAATATTGATATTAGAAGTGCTAGCAAGATTAAAAATAGTGTGTTTTAAAAAAAAAATACTTATAGATATTAACAATGAATTTGTTACAGAAAAATATTATGAAAACAGTGGATTTTAATTGTTTATAAACATGCACATATATTCAAAAAAGTGTTACCTTGAACATCATTTGAATCCATAAAAGGTAAGGTTGCAATGTCAGAGTTAAACGCAATTGTTTTATACTTAGACGGACTGTAGTTATTGTTGGATTAATGTTAATAATCTATTGGTACTCAACTTTATCCAATGGTTAAGTCTATATTTAATTGCATTATTAACCAAGATTCCTAACTTATTAACACACATTAAGGGTGTTAACTGCAGTCCATATCGCTTGTGTGCACTATTTTACAATGAAGAGTCTGTCTTCTGATCCATCAATGTCTTGTAAGCACATATCAACTGTAGCTTTGGTGCTAAGACTTCACTAGTATTGTTAATGTTAGTAAAGCGATTAATTCTGTCAATCTGAAATTATTCTAGGACTGCATGGTTTTTTATATAAATTTTATTATAAATTTAAATCAGTTTAAATATGTTTTTGGATTTTAAATTTTTCTGTGGAATTTGAGTTGAGGAACAATGTTTTGAATAAGAAGTGAATTCAGATAAAATTGGATATATACATATACATATACATACTCATGTAAATGTAGAGTAATAGCCACTTCGTAACACTATTTTAATGCATATTAATACTAAACACGTAATACTCACAAACTTAGGTAAAATCAGAAACATAGAATAATGATTGTCACATCACTTCAATGTATAATTTAATGTGGAAAATGTAAAATGTGAAACGTAAAGTGTAAAATGTAACATGTAAAATTTAAAATAAGCTTGTAAAGCATAAACTTATTTAAAATTCAATGCATACCTTAGTAAATTTAGAATAAAATCTACTGTATAATTGTGATTTTGTTCAGGAGCATGATAAATGAACATACAACTGTCAAAATTGCTCTAATTGGAGGAGCACAGTAATGCAGTATTTTTATGTTAGTAGATGTCTAGCGACATGTAAAAGCTACATATAATGTGTGAAACATTTTAGAAATGGGTAACTTTCATCTGTCAAAAAGAGTCCAATTGAGTCCAAGAGTGTTAAAATATTTAGTCTATAGCAATGTCGTACCTTCTGTATAATCCTTGAAGGAAGAAGGTACAAATATACAAAGGGCCATAGTGGAGGAAAAATTGGAAAATATAGAAAAATAATCTATGATTATTACTTAATATAAACAGCACATTTTCATAAACTGATATTTAAAAAAATGAAACATGAGTACAGTTTATAAATAGTATCAAACCTGCTTTCCTAAAATTAGAACCGTTATATGGCAGTTTTATCAAGTGCAAGTGAATGTAATAAAATTACTGAGATAGACGTAGCTTCTGATGGTACTGGCGAAAAGTATATAGACATTAATTAATCACCATCGAAAGCAATTTATAAAATTCAAGTTGAAATAAAGATGAGCCAATAGACAAATATCAAATTGCATTCAATTGTTGGAAGAAAGTCACTTGACGTACCGAAAAACATATTCATTTCTTGTCAACGATATCTGTGCTAGCTATACTTATTAATAACAATAAGATTATACCAAAATATACATTTATACATAAACATTTATATATATATATATATATATAGATAGATGTATATATATATATATATATATATATACACATATTTATGTATGTATATATATATATATATATATATATATATATATATATATATATATATATATGTGTGTGTGTGTGTGTGTGTGTGTTGTGTAAGTGTAGATGTGAGTAACTACATGCAAATTATATGCTTAACAGGTACATTTCCAAAAATGATAAGTAGACTTGACAACAGAAAATATTGATTCAAAGACTGAACATCGAATAAGATTCCATTATTTAAGAAAAAATAACAAATAGACAAATAATTCAAAATGTTACAGGAAAAATTGTTTATCAGCTGCTACTATTAAAAAACTTTCTTCTTAAAAGAATAAGAAATAATATCTATCTGTAACATCTAATTTCATACAATGATGTTTAACAGCTTAACTTTTTGGAAAATTGTTACGGTAGTATCTCACGGTCTACCTAGCACCAACCGACAGTTCAATAATCAAGAAGAGTACAACTCAAAAATTTAATCATTGATTGACACACAAAAGTTGGGAACCTGCGGAAGGAACATAACCAAACAAACCAACTATTACAATAAGCATCTTCGAGGAGAAGCTCTTGGTCGAGTGTGGGAATCAGAAAGGAAGGCTTATGGCAATCGCAACAGAAAGTTGAAATAAATTTTATAATTTAAGAAACCAATATTGAACATGCAAAAATATTCAAAAACAATAATTTCGGTGTAACATCTTTAAGACCTGTATAAAATACTTAGTATTAAAGGTGAGTATTTAGGTTTTTAGTTACAAAGTGGAACCATGAATACCTACGTTCAAACTGCCAGTAATGAAAATGTTAACTTTCATTCCTCTATTCAATATTTTTCTTAATTTTTCAATATGAATTTCTGGCACTTTCCAATATTTTTGAATGGATAATATCCTCACTATGTTTATATTTCAATTTCTACCATTAAATTTCTGGGAAGACCCTTAATTCGTAACTTAACTGTCATGATTATAGATTTAACCCATGATATAGGTTTAAACTTTTCAATTACCTTCATCACTTCTGTACAACTTAGATCCTCGTGAAAATCTTTAGGCAGTGTTCCCAGAGAATTCACAGATGGAAATGCATCTGGATTTAGCTTGTAATGACATATACGATATACCTTTGGAATTTTTGGATAATATAATATCTGCTCGTGAATATAATATGCACTTAATATTTTTTCAAATGTACTTGATATTTTTTCATTTTTTTTGCAAAATTAAACTCTCAGCGTCTATTAAAAACCTTTACCAATACAAGAATCTCTCCACGCATTTAGTGTTTTCAATTTTGAGATCTTACGATTCAAAATTTTTTACATTTTCATTTTTATAGCAATATTTTGCAAAATGAGTAAATAAATTTCATTAATAACATTTCAAAAAGCACCAAAAAATGTGTTTGTTGAATACCTATATCGTAGATTTTTAACTACACCTTCAGCAGAAACCTGGCAAAGATCTTTGATATTAGGAGATTTGATGTTGACAATAGCACTTTTTGCTTGACTAACTCGATGATTGATTCGGTGAGTGATTATGACTTTGAATTCAATTCAGACCTGGGCTTTGATTTTGATGGTTAATTTGAATGAAATTTCTCATCGATATTACAATTTATAACCAACAGATCGGCTACTTATTGAGTGTGTAGGACAGTTTTGGCAATTTGTAGAGTACCATCCAATATCAAGTTCGGATTTTGCAAGAGGTGTACTGGGTAGTTATAATTTGAAAGAACTGTAAATACGAAAAAAAAAATAATATGAATTCTGTATTAGTAAAAAGATTTGTTACAAATTATCTATTACTAGCTTTTACTCACCTTTTCCCCCGTGTGTTAAATTAGGTATTAAAGGGAGTGATTCATTTGCTCTTTTATATTGCATACCTAATGTTTCAAAAAATCACATTGATCCGTTGCTCCATTCTGAGATTGCTTCGTTATTCCGTTTGTGTACATTTCAATTTCAAAGGATTTCCCAAAGTAATAAAATTTTATAGGATAAAAAGTAACCGGTGTAGTTTCTTGGCCTACCAACAACCTCTTTGCAAAAAATTAACTGGATCTGTTACTCCATTGTAACGTGAAAGAAGGACAAACAAAAATACTTGCATTTACAATATTAGATTGAGATTATCTGGGATAAAATTAACCTATGTAGTTTCGCAGCCTGCCAACTATTTTGGTGAAAAAAAGTTTTCAGCATTCATTTTTATACCTGATGGATTCCTACTGAAGACTGTTGAATAATGCACATTCCTTTCCATAGCAATAAATGAATTTATATTCAGCATGTACAAGAGGTAGAAAGACAGTGTTATCTATTCTTTAAAATTGTACTATTTGGGTCAATCTTTTCAAAGATGGCGAAATTCAATACATTTACCATCCAATGAACTTTGCAATGAAGGATATAACGTTTCAAATTTATGGGCAACAAGTATCTACTTTGCCATTGTTGATATGAAAATCATAATTTTATTTTGTAACACTTTAATTATTGCTTTTATAGTTGTATGGACACTATTGGAAATGTTGTTGGCAGCAATATGAGTGTAATAACTGAGATTTTAAAATGTATTCCCTGTGGCTCAAAACCAGAGAGTCATTGAAAATTTGACCCTTGGTGACGTGTCTTCTTGCATAATCTTACTCTTATTTTAAATATGTGGCGTTACTAATGTCATCACCTCATTCCACGAATCTTTCAGCATCCGGTTGTAATTTATGAAATATGAAGGATTTTCTGAACTGAAGTTAACTAAAAATATGCTTGAAAGGAAAATATCGGTCGAAGACTGCCCGAAGAAGAAAATAGAAGAAAACGAACAAATTTTTATTAAAAGGTAACAATAGAATTTATTTAGAATTTTCTAATAACTATCAATATACTGTCAAAAAATTAATTGATGACTTATGTATTTTATCTATTGAAATGCATATTTTATATCAATATGTTAACACCCGTCTTTCTTATTTAATAATTCAAAGAACCGTATAATACATCATCTGTTAACTGTACACTTAAATCCTTTCTAGTTAAAATTTTCATTAAAACTACATTTGAAAGATAAATCAATGAATTAAGTTTTAAAATTAATTTGTTTACATAATTATAAAATTTGCTTTGAGGTATTAGAAGAAGAGATTTGTGTAAATTGATCTTGATAACTGTTAATAAATCCTTTGCTTGGAGTAGATATATTTCAATACTGAGGTTACATACACAAGTCCTTCAATTAATATTCTTATAATACTGCTGGTTTTCACGATGTAATAATCATAAATGACTCCATGATGTAGCCTTTATTTTTTTCTGTGGTTATTCATCAATTATTAAAAACAATAATTGTTCACATGTGACAGAAAGATTGATAATTTTTGTTAACTGTAACTTTGCATGCACAGGAGCCATCTACTAACCTAACACAAAAACAACATACATTATATGCAGCCTATATCGTAGAAAAACCATTACAATGACTAGCACAACAACAGTTTGTTGGGAACCAGCATTAACATCAAATAGACAATTCAGTAGTGAAACAAATATTGTGTGGGCTTTATTCAATAAAATGTAACTATTACTATTCTCACAGGCACGGTGAAACTTATGTTATTTCTTCAACTATTTACAGGTTATTAAAGTTGTCACTGTAAATCACTTTCTGTCTGAAAATGTTACATCTCTTAAGATCAGATGTTTTTGAAGTCATACTATTAATAAGTCACGAAATATCCACGCATTAGGGAAAATTATGTTGGCACAAAAAAAGACAATTGCTCCTTTGTAAGTTAAAGTAGTTCAGTGTTTATATTTGACTTATTACAGATAATCACCTTCCCCTCCTCACCTCCCTCCCAACAAAATTAAAGAACATTCACTATTAAAATTATTACTACTTCAGACGTAAATAAATTGCTAAGTTAATTAAGTGCTCCCAATCTCTGGAAAGAATTATTTTCTTATGAGGAATTCACTACTAACATGAGTGAGAGAGACGATTCTACATATATAGACATGTTGAATCATTTAAGATTTGGTATCATTATTAAAGGCAGTCAGCATTATTAAGCGTTAAATTAGTTTAATAGAATAAGGGAAATTACACTTATGTTTCTTCTTAACCTGAAAATATAGTGTTCTTATTTCCTACGAAGAACAAGTGCCCTCAGTTCAAAGAAGTAATGTTTTACAGTATAGAATAACTTATGGTAAAATAACATTAAATAAGCATTCTTAAGTAAAACTGGTTGTAATTAATCCAACATGCATTTGTGATGGACAAAACATAAACCAATTTGCAGGTCATAAAAAGGGATCATATTTGTTGACTGTAGCTTTTGGTGAAGATAACTCAATTCTCAAATAAGATATATCACTGATGGTAATGTGTAGAAAATTAAGATAATTTAATTAATTGTCAACGAGATTAATTACAAACAAATACTCCACAATGGTTCTCAACCAATCTCAAAAAAGTGGAGTTCTGCAAATTTATGAAATTATTTAAGGAACATAATATTTCATTTGACACTTGTATCGTTCCTATTTGTAATATAACTTCATACTCTGATACTTTTGTCAAATACAGTTCAGTTATTATTTACAACTTAAATCAGACATTTAGAGGTTAATGTTTGTGAACGCTGTGAATAATTTTTAAACATTAATATGTGCGACAGGTAACGGTAAATCAAAAGTATGTGCCCTCATATTTTCTTACTTCAATATTTATTTCACAACGTATAATGAACACAAGCCAGCCGATCATGAATATAATAATTGAATGATTACATTAAATAGTCACACTTGTTACAAATACATAATAATTTATCAAAACCACTAGTTAACTTACACATTAAAACACTCATAAATAAGTTAAATTACAGATTAAATGCAAAGGTGTCATCTGAGATAGCAACACATAAATTGTGACTCATTCCGAGAGTTTGCACATTATATATGAGAAGCGAATGTTCGGAAACATTCTGAAATTTCGATTATCATGAATAATCACAATCATTTTTCCATGAATCTATTAAAAAATTGATGGAAATTGAGAAAATCAATCTGATCTCTAGAAAAAAATACCTGTGGTATCAATTAACGATGGAAAATCGGACAACTAGTATCCTTGTCATTGTCAGTAACTGTTCAATGATTTAAAAACATTTTAGCATCTACACAAATTTATGCCTTAAGGTGGTGCAATATATACATAACGTCTGTAGCTAAAATCTTCGCACACAGCAGCAAGTGTTACAGTATCAATTATAGATGTTAATTAAAACTACTGACTTACTATTGTAAATTATATATCAATTATTATAGACCTAAAGTACAACGCAGGCAACCATAAGTAAACAGAAAAGCTACCACATATGACATTGAATACTCTACGCACTCGCTCTACATAAATTGGCCCTACAAAATAATTAGAGCAACTCTGGTTGACTCACCAATCCAAGTAAGAAATGAAACACACATGTTCACGTGTAGTAATGGGGTAAATAATAGAACATATGAGTGAACACATGCTAATGGAGACTACAGATATTTAGTTAGCTATGTTTGTATCTTGGCTTGTGTGCCAACAAAAGTCTGTATCGCACCTGCATCTCTTTAATAAATTTATTTATGGAGTATTGATATACCTTGATTTCTTACATCAATCCATGTTTAAAAATTGTAAACATTTTTAATATTTTCTGAGAGAGAAGGTATTTCTGCAAGGTTTACATATTTCTCCTTGCATGTCTCAACCACGTTGGTCATCTATTTTACATAAACACTTCCTGGTAGTTGTTACTAGCAGCTTATCATATACATATATAAAAGGGTGTTCTTGAGATGTGATGTTTTAATCCTAATTTTTAAATATCACAAAGAATTTTTTCTCTTTAAATTTGATTTTCATGTCGCTCAAAAGTCATGTTTTTTGCAGAAAATATATCACAATAATACCATACTTCAACCTGCACACCTGCTGCATGTGTAATACGTTTGGATTTCTCATTTATTTAAGTAAAAAAATGGCTTTGAGAAAAATTTGCTTCAAATTTTTATAAAATTTAGAAAAGGAATTTTATAACAGTACTTTGATTTCATATGGGTTGGTGTTCATTTGATAGTACATTCTATAAAGTAAACAAGTTTTTTTTTTAAATATCTCTTTTTACATAACTTACTCATTATGATTTTTATAACAGTGCCTTTACAAGCCGAAAAGTAGCAGTACACAAGTAGTTTTAAATAATAATTCAAAAAACCTTAAAAAATTTAAAATTTTACAAAGAATCAAATTAAAATATTTTGGTTAAAATAAATCATTGACATTAAGGAACTGGATCAGTACAACAGCATAACTTGTGAGCAGCCCTATGAAATGGAGCAGCAACGAAGCTCGTACATTGAATAACTGGAAAGTTGTGAATTGACCCAGTTCGCCTGCTTCTATCATATTTTTAATGAGCTTCACATGACGTCGGACAACGGATGCTGAAAGAAGTAATTAACATAAGCTTATAGTATGGTTCTGTTAATGAATCTTAAATACAGATAACACAGGATAGAATGTTTGCAATAGCTGAAAGTGGGATATGTTTACAAGGGAAAAAATGGCACTTAATCATAATATACTGGAAACGGTAACCAGCATCAGTAGGAGTATTCATCATAGAGGTATAAGTTACGTGCATGTACATGTAACTGTCATAGCAATAAATCATGCTTATATGCTATTATTATATTTCCCAATACATATTATTTGCTTTCTAGCTTCTAGTGATTGATATCTGCTTTGAGGGGCGAGCTGAAGTTTTATAAACATAGCCAATACACAGTATGAAACATAGTCACACCACCATACCTGTCTATTTATCTGTGTGCATTAATCTCTAAAATTACTAAACGGATATTTAAAAATACGTTTAATGTTTTCGTGCTGACTACAGGTTGTGTTTTCTCGGTGCGCTTTGGGCAAACTGTTGGAGATATATGAAAACAATATATGATAATATTTTGCACATCAAATAGTTTTATAAAGAAGTCTATCACAGCATATATCTTTCTTTAACTGTGTGGAAGTTATAATAACAAAATATGTGGTTCATCAAAACAAAAAAAATCCCTCTAGCCATACTGATGCATTTTTGAGCAATTAAATATGAAATACATTAAGATATTTGTGTCGTTTTTAACATCTAAAGGAGACAAATTTTGTTTTTTATAACAATTCATTTGAACCAATAATTCATAAGTTGGAAAATACTTTGACAATATATCAACACATAATATAAAATAATTTTCCCTGTTTCATTTATTTTTTTGTGCGGGCTGATAGCAGTAACTTGTGAACATTTTTTTATTTTTACCAATATGAATCTTTTTCATAAAAATATAATATGTAATATATTTATGCTATATATTATTCAATTCTAATCTAACAGTATATTAAGTCTTTTCTAATTTTATATGGAATATGATATAGTTATGCCCAAACAAGGTGTATAATTTATTAATGTTTTGTGTAAATTAGCTGATCTATGACAATGAAGCTGCGAAAAAATCAATATATCGAGAGGTTTCCTGGCACATTCTGCTTATAATTGTATGGAAAGGCCGTCCATCTCAAATAAATAAAAGTTTGTAATAGTATATGTTTATCTACCAAAGCTAATGAGTCGTTTAAGTTGGCAAAGCGAATTGTTTTTTAATTCAATTTGTTCTTCTTTTAATGAACTCAACTCTGATGAAAATTGTCATTTATATTGAATCGTTTCAATCAATAGATAAGAATTTACAATAGGTACTTGAGTAAGCGTAATAAACTCGGACCACTGTCTTTATAAGAATGTTTGCATTTGTAAATTGATGCTCTGTAATTGGTTACTCTTACTGCTATTGTATTATCTGGGGAACAAATGCATGTGAACTGAGTACATGCATTTGTTCCCCAGATAATTAATTAAAAACGACTCACCTCGGCTTTTTTTTTGTTGTTTTCGTAATTGTCAGGACAAGATTTTTAGAAAATCCACCATAAAGTCGAAAATTTGAATGGTAGTTTTGTATGAAAAACTCAATTAAAAAAAGGGACATTCGGTTGACAGTTCTGCTGTCGCATGTTTTCGTAATTAAAAAAAAGTGACGTTCAAATTACATAAAAAATTGGGCAGGTTATTAAATATTGGTTTTTGATGACACGAACATGAGATGCGGATTTTTTTAAATATTGTACAAATTAATTAAGCAAGTAAAAGTATTTATTCTAGTGGAGCCACTAGCACTATCATATACTTCTAAAACATTATTCTGTGAAAAGGTTCGGCTGTTATAAACAGATAGATGGACAGAAATTATGGAATTATAAGAATTTCTTGTTTCACTGTCACTCACCCATCAACTTCACTATTATGAAACTCACTTTTATGAAACTCACTTCACTATCAATCACTTGTTTATGAATAAAATAACAAATACAGGTTTGCAAACTTTAAGAATCCCGTTACAGACAAATTTTCTACGTGTTTATGATTTTATGAAATTAGCCAAATGTCATCAGTTTTGCTCCATCCTGTCAAATTTTGGAGTATTATGGTTTGTTTTTTTCAGTAACGAGTTGAATTATTTAACTGATAAATCAGGAGATAGCTAGTAAAATTTTTCAATGTAAGTTGTAATATGCCGACATGTTTGTTTTTCAAAATGCAAGAACATATATTTAATCCAATAATTTAATTTATTAAATTATCGGATTAAATGCGAACAAATATGCTCTGACTACTTTGGAAAGTAATAAAACAAAACTTGCATATTTGAGAAGAAAAATAAAAAAATTATTTTACATGTTACTGGCGAAAGATTAAACCTCGTCTAACCTTAAAAAGGGTGGTGTTGACATTTTTGATTACTTTAGAGAGGTTATGACGTTTAGTGTAAGAGAATGTTAATCTGCTCATAATAATAAAATAAAGTTTCAAAAAGGCAACTGAATTTAAACATTAATCTTTCTAACATAATTGATGTAAATGGAAAACAATATTTGCTTATTTGTGGATTCGGCCGCTACATTACTGTTAATGACAATAATATAAATATTATATATGGCAAATGGTTTCTGGCAACTTTTCTGTAATTGTACATATATCCCAAGAATGCATATGCATGATGCAAAATAAGAAGATAAAAGATCTTAAGGCCTATTCTCAACAATTCCACGATTTTTTGATGGTTTTGCAATTGTAGGTTTTTCTCTGTTTTTTACTTTATTCAAAGTTTGAAGAGTATCTTTTCAAAGTAAGTTCTTTTTAAATTTCAAGCATCTATCACAAAAAATATTCTAATATCTAATATTCTAATATAAATTATTAGAATTTTGTCTTCATTTTTTTCTAATTATTAAAATATGTAGTCGTTATTGCATTAACCCGATACAACTTACTTTAACATAGGCACAAATAACGTTAGTGTTGTGTATAGTGTAGTTAATTATATGTATTATTGCTTATTCAGTATATTTTTATTTTTATTTCTGTTTCTCGTATCTGTCATAAAATCTTGACAATTATTTATTATGAATGGAATAAATATACCACAGTCGAATAGCCGTATGAGTTGTTCGATATTTTGAAAGCCCTATAGTTAATATTCAGCGAAGTTAGCGTGTTCCATAATATATGGTATAGCTAGACAGAAGCCAGGTAGAGGTTTTACTATTTACAATACATAATATTTTAAAACAATATTACATCAAGCTGTGTTCGGGTATCAATGATCGATTACTACTTTATTCAGCAAAGTTAACATGTTCCATAATATATGGAATAGGTAGATAGAAAACAGATAGAGGGTTTACTACTTACACTACATAATACTTCAAACAATATCAGAAAAAGTAGTGATCGAGCATCAATGACATTGCCCAACGTCAATTGTTAATATTCAGTTCCTTATGAGATTCACAACAGAAATAATTTTTTACTTCAATATATTGACTTAATCAATCAATATATTAAAGGTTAAGACAACAGTAGTGCAGGCATTTCCAATTTTATCATTTTATTTCGGTGCCAAGAAATGGAAATAAATGTTAATTGTCAGTCGCCTAATTTGTAATCTTGTTAGTGTCACCATAAAAAAGAACTTGAATTTGAATTCAAATATAAATAAAAAAAAACAATAGCACCAAAAATAAAATTGCTGGAAATAAATGAAGTTGATTTTTATAAGCCTTAATTGAGGTCATCTACACCCTGCCACCACTTGATATTATTTTGTTGACAGACTTTGCATGTATTTACATAAATACAAACATATGTACTTTTATGTAAATGTTTTGATTAATGAATGCTATATGTAATGGCCTCTTTGTGACAAATAATGCTTTATCATATTTTGACTTATTTACTCCTAACTTTGCATATAAAAGGGTGGTTGAAAGTTCCTTTCTCAATGTTGTAGTGAGGCCCAACAACTTGATCAATATACACGTATACATACATGACACATCTGTGAGGCCAATGGATCAATAAATTTTAATCATTAAAATTAGAATTGTATTACTTACTAACTTAACTATCGTCTAATCAACAGAGAGGTTTAATGGAATAAAACAACACAAAGTTTAGGTTGAATTAAAGGGACGCTGAACTTAGTTCTAGGGACTTAGTTCTAGCTAATTACTAGGGACGCTGGGAGGTTGGAACACTTGAATGTTGTGCCTGTTGTTAGGTATCAGAGATAATTAAGTAAGATTGCCAATTACTGATCTAAACCCAAACAATTATTGTACAACCAAAAAAAATTGTTGAACTTTGATTCCAAAAACATATTTTGTTTTTTATAGTAGAAACAAATGTTATGAAGATTCAAGCAAAATGTTAAAATCCTTATGTATGATACTGCTCTTACTATGGAATCATTCCGTTGAGTAGTGTATAAGTTATATTAAATTTCCTTCCATCGAAAATACGCACAATTGCTCTTCTAGAACTCGTCATTAGTGTCTTTTTTTTATGTTAAAATCTTGACCTAACAGCAGCTAGGTCAGCGCCTCACAGAACATCCTCTGATAAGTGACATAACTTATAAGTCTTTTTTAGTATTAAAATTTTTCCTGTGTCAATTCAAAAATATATCCTATATTATAGAGCAGTGTATATATAACCTAGCTGATAGTGGTATATGTAACCTAAAGTTAAGCATGTGGCTTGTTAGTAAATTAGAAAGACTTTAATCCCAGTGTTGTGCATTCAATTCATTCTCGGTCTAAAAAAAAATTGATCATATTGCCAAACATTGATCACAACGAAATGGTTAGAAATAGTAGAAGGGTAAAATGTACATCTTGTATCACTTTTATATAATATCTATAATAATTCATTCATCCCTTCATATTGAAATTTAAATAGTATCTTGTAGTACTTTATAAAAATAAGAATAACATTTTAATAGCTCGATGCAGAATTATATTTTATCGAAAATTATTATCATACTTGTTACAAAATTACAGAATCAGCTAAATGTACATAGAAATATATACATTCTCAGTTTCTGCTTTCAAAAGCTGTCTGAAATCACATTACCTACTGTAATCTAGAAATTTATCCCTTTATAGTGTTCTGTTGCATTTAGGAAACTTTAATGTATCAAACATTCACGAAAATAATTATCTATCTACGTTACTAGACCCTAAACACCATTCGAATTCTTTAGCAACAACATTGGAGAAATATTAAACGAACATAAAAACCTTCTATAGTTAAGTAATGGAAAAATTTCCACTTACTTAATTCTTCATTGACTTGCATTGATGTCAGAAGAGATTTTGTAGTTTCTATTTGCAAGTACATTTTCTCACATACAAGACACACGGCTATCAACCGTGCAAAATAGGGCATTGGCCATAACATATGACCGATGGAAAGTGATAAGTCCAATTCCTGAAATATTGTTTTTATGAATGAATATGTGATAAAAAAACAATATGAGAATCTGTGTGGGACAGATTTAATTTGACACAAATTTTAATTTATTCTCTTATGTAAGGGCTAAGTTTGTATTTGGATGGGCATTTTTCATACTACTCCAGCTTATGGATAATAATTCAATTCCCTCAAGTCTTTATGCCTCTCTGCGTGTATCTTTACAACACAATTTTTAATTTGGAAATACAAAACAAATGTATTATATATTTAAATATCATTCACTTTGCCATATAATCGAGAGTGGTACAAGTTGTTTGTGTATATACATATTATTATAAAAGTTATTTTTATAAATATTGCTTTTACTGCCAAAATCTAATATTTCTGGGAATAGTTACAGACTATTTGACTCCACAATGTTTTCAACAGGGATGCAACAAAAAAAGTAAATAAAAAAAAATAAAAATATTTTATAATGGTACTGGTATACAAAACTCACTTAATGGTGTTAAAACAAAGTAAGAAAAAGATTAAACTTAAAAACAAAGAAAAGTGGTAATGTAAAAGTATGAAAAATATTATGTATTAATCAGACGGATAATCAACAGGTCTAACAATAATAATAATCCTAAGAAAAAAAATAATAATTTTGTTTAATAAAATAAAAAGAAAATGAATCTCATCTCCTTTCTCAATTCAATTACTGCTGGGAGTAGGATTAGGTTTTCACGGCAGTGTTGTGTTGATTATTTTCGGCCTCTTTCCTGGGTTTTCATACAAAAAAGATCTAAATCTATCCAAAAACGTATCTAACTAATTCAAATAATAAAAGAAAAGACCAACAAAATTTTAGTTTTATGCTTCATGATCTGTGTGACAAACTTCCCTGTAATCATTTTCATTATTATTTGAGGGATTTGTAAGATTAGATAATAAAATGATTGCCTTCAATCCTGTATGCTTCGTGATTGTATTTTCGTTTTTCAGCAATGAGTATGTAGTTTACTGATATGATCTTAAGGTTTTAAGTTAACTTAATTAATATATGTTATAATAATACTTACATTACGTTTTAATTTCTCAAGAAAACTATATATGTTAAGAAGTACGTTGGAAAATGTCAGAGTGAGTAACATGAGTAGCTGAAAAATGAAGTTAAACGAGTTAGTTCATAATAATATTTGCGTTCACTATTTGGAGAGTGGTATTTGTAATTAAAATGTTATTTCAATACTTTTATTTAAAATGTTCAGTACAAACCTGAAATTCAAATACCTTGTTTAAGTAGTGGCACAAGTCTAACAAATTAAGGTAGAATTGGGATAAATGATAAATTGAATTTCCATTTAGGGGTAATGCAAATGTAAAATGGTTGTTGGAATTGGGATTATGTTGAGGACTGCCAAATATGGCATCAACAGATGCGACCATATTTTGTCTATTTCCAAATTTTACGAAATCATTCAACTTTTCCACACGCTTTGTGATAATAAATAATATGAAACAAAATAATATTATTTCTAAATCAAAAATAATGAGAGAAATGTTAACAAACAGGTCAGAAAAGAAAATGCTTAGAGAATATTTTATCGCTACAGATGCACCAAAAGTGGTATAAAAAATGTGAAAAAGTACGAGAAGGCCAATAATTATGAGGTTTCGACGTTTGTCACGTCGCAACAAATTTCCTCTATGCTCTGATGTGAAAAGATCGTCTAATTTTTGAATTCTCAAAATCAATTCCTCAAACATATTTCTGTCACATGTTATATCAATCAACAACAAGCGTACAGTAAGAATCATGTGAAGTGTGTTAAATGCCAGTAAGATATATCGATCCTGAATGACCAAAAATGTCACATGCTGTGCAATCAATATTCCAATAATTAATAAACTGTATAACTTTCCACACCATAATGCGCATTTGGTGGGAATGCGATAGGCAGTTTTTCTGCAAATGCCAAACACACGCTGGTATAATAAGATTGGCCAAAGTGTACTTTCAATTGAATCATTTCTCATATTGTCTTTTATAAAATACTTAGGATCCTACTGAAGTCCAAACGACTACTTACTCAGTGTTTACGAAACAAGTGACATTTTATTGATTGGATGCCTTCCGAATGTAGTCATTAGTTTATCACCTTGTGGAATCTTTTGAGCGTGTAACACAAGTAACAAAACATAATATTGATCTTTTTGTGGGCATTTTATTGAGTCCTATTTATATTCCACCCACTAGTAACACCTAGTTAGATCAGATATACACAATATTATTAATGATACATGCCAAAAACCAAATCTGGTTGTCCACCATTATCATATATTTTGAACATTGGTTTGAAGCTTTGTATTTTGAATTTCGGTGTAATGCGATAATATTTAACATTGTTTATCACAGATTTTTTAATAAACTAAAATGTGTTTTTAATCTTATGTAGTTTTTTAAGTAGCATAACACTCATAATTCACCTAGGATTGCTAAAGAACCGAATGATGAGAACTTGAAACTTTTTGCATATGCTACATTTCCAGCCTCGAGTAATTTAACTGGATCAGGTCAACTGATTAGATATTCATTGCCGTTGCATTCTGCTTATTCTCTGCCTTTTTTTAAATTCAAGTTCTTGAATTTCACTCTGAAAATCCCCTCACTATACTTATTCCCAAATATGAAACAGACCTCCTTCCATAAATATTCCTGCACTGTTCATGCTGCCAAGCTACAATGATGCCCAGTGCCTTATAAGCAATTACAACTAGCTTGCCCTGGTCATCTGACCTATATACATCATAAAATTATGAATATTTGAAAATGTTTATTTTATGGTATTCATGCAAAGTCCACTATTTAATATATGTACCAATGTATGTAACAAATGAAACATGCAAACTTCATGCCTATTAAGTCACACGTAACATTGCATTGCTAAATTTGTCTATAAGCCACTAAAATTTATTTACGTCATTTCAAGTGCCGACCTATAGGGGAAAAAGTAATCTGTAACCTGCTAGCTTTTTTACAATTAGAGAGAGCCATGTTTTGTTACATTTCGAGTGAAACAATACACACACACACACACACACACACAGAAGCATAGTCGAATACCAAACAAATTTTATGAAATTACTTTTTGTAAAAAAGTCTAGTTTTCCAGTTTATGAATACATAGATTATGATTTATCAATGTATTTAATTCATTGAATTAGTTATTGTGATGTCGATTTCCAGTTTGTTTTGATTTTATTAGTTTATCATGGCATACTTTCATCATGACAGCTTAAAAACAATATAATGTGCGTTGTTATGCAGATAAGATTTTCGAATTATCTTTAATCAAAGAAGTAATATAATTCTGAATTGTAGACTAAACCCAATTATAAATTACATGTTTTTAATAAATGTATTGTATGCCATCTTTACATGCGATCAATATTTGCAGTTAACTGGGAGTTGTATTTTGAATAAAATTTTAGAATTAGATCAAGCCTTCATCTATAGTTCACGTTGATTACTTTTCATTAGTTTCATATATGTATCTCAAAAACATCAATTTTGTGCGACTCATTTCCCTATGAAATTGCTAAAGAGGGGCAAGTTTAGAGGATTCATTCCAAATACCTTAATTTGAAATGCGAGAAAAACCAGTAAAATACCCATTTTCTTTAATTTAATCAGAAAACAATATAGATTAACACAATAGTAAAAAGGAAAAGAAATAAAAAAAATCATTATGCACTGAGATGTGCTCTTGATCGGTTGTGTGTACTGGCTGCTCTGAATAAAAATATCTGCAATGTTTTTTTACACTGTTGGTATAATGCAGTCGGACTGGTCATTCCTAACTATGATAAATAATTTCATCTAATTGAAGTATTTTATTTCATGTCCATCATTTGATGATTTTTATTTGTAGTTGCATGATGCTACGTCATAAACTATAAATGTACATAGATATTCATATATATATATATATATATATATATATATATATATATATATATATATATACGTATATATATATATAAATGTATCTTACATTGTCAGACGTAATTAATAACACGGAGAAAGATAATAAAAACCTAATAAAATCAATCATATATATATATATATATATATATATCCATTTGTCTAGTTGTCAGTTTGTCTCAGAAACCGGTGTACATAAAAACTTTAAATTTCGCATCGCAGTAAAACATGTCAACCCGCGCATACTTCAATAGCTTGCACTCAAAAATATTCATGTCAACATTTTCAGGGAAGCGGGAAACAAAAAATCTAATTTTTTATTTAATTCCATATATAGTGTGGGATACCGTGTATATGGACTAGTTATAGGATTCAAACATATTCTGAAAAATATGAAAAATAATACAACCTTCTTCTGAGACTGATTAACCCAAAATTATGAAGAAATAGGTGTTTTCAGAAGCCCACGAAAGGCTGTAGGAAAACTACAGAAATGATTTATAATGTCATAAATTTATAAATAAATACTATACTTTTATGGCTATGAATGTACAGCAGGCAAAATATTTATGTTTTTCTATATTCTCAACCTATTTTCTAAGAAATCATACATAACATAAAAGGTTTAAATTGACTTGTAAACCATTTTATTAGCAAATTTATCATTTACAAACTTTTTTTAATTCTTAAGTATGATATACGAATACAGAGTAAATTAAGGCTTTAATTTTTTTTTAATGTTACACATTTTATGGACACATTTGCTTATGAGGCATATATTGTGTACATTTTTGTTCCAAATAAGAATGTTTCCGAAGGCATAAGATTTCCTAAAATAAAAGTACCCTCTATCATATCTCAGCCTGCCAACTATTTCTGTGCAAAAAATCATGTTGATCCATTGTTCCCTTGCAACGTAAAAGAAAAACTAAGAAATGATAATGTTGCGTTGAGCGTATTAGTTAGGATTATAATATTAGTTAGGATAAGATTTTTTGGGATGAACGGACCATCAAATATCTCTGTGCAAAAAATCATGTTGAACTACTGCGATGGGAAAGAAAAATAAAGAAACACACTTTTGGATTTTTAATATTTGTTGGAATTGTAATATTAGGATAACATTTCCTGGGTTGGAAAGTAACCTATATCATTTCCTGGCATGCCAACTGTAGAATTTTAGAGAAGATAATTTTTTGTATTTAAATTATTATTCATATAAAAAACAACATTTAGTGGTAATATTTTTAAACTGTGTTTTCAATTTACAGACGGAGACCAACCAAAGTGCATTTCAAAAGGCATAAGATTTGTAGACACTAATAAGTAATCACGAGTTATTGAAACCTTCATAAAGCCACATGTGGAACATAAAATCATTGTACACAGCCATTCCAGTTAGCTGGCCTGATCAATGGATGAAATCTTAATTAATACAGAAGAAATAAAACTGATTATCAAACAAATACTGACTACATATTTTCATTTTAATTATAATATAGTTGATCGAGTAATGCGAATGGACTATATAACTTTCGATTCAATGGCGCTTGTGACAAGCACTTTCATTTCCATGGCGCTTGTGACAGGTTGCTACAAGCGTAGCAACCGTGCTTGGTGATTCTACAGGAAATATCTATTCTCGAGTCGCATAATTTTGTAAAAATGTCCTTAACACAGATATAAGAAATATAATTGACCTTTTTAAGGTTCCTTATTTAAATGTAAAAGACACCCTTATAAGATCTACAACATGTCCATTTATCTGTCTGATAAGTATATTTTTCTTAGGTAGCACTTGATATAAAAACTAGAAATTTGATACAGTAATAAACACAATAAAAATACAGTAAAAATACATATGTCAAAATATGAAAATACTCAAATGTATATATATATATGTATATATATATATGTATATATATATATATATATATATATATATATATATATATATATATATACATACATATATATATATATATATATATATATATATATATATATATATGTATATTATAAGGATATTTTAAGGATGATCATTAAAAACAACAAACAAATTTTTAATTTCACAAATAATGGTGGAAAACCATTTCACAGAACTAGTTTCAAAACTTTTGATAACATTATTTCATGCTTTTAGACAGTTACCTTCAGATATGTCTATGCTGAAAATATGCAAAAATTTGTTTCTGCCATTTATTTCAGAAACTACCAAACCAACAATTATGAAAATGCAGACTTTTTAGAAGTGTATGCAGAGGTTTTAGAAAAACTATAATGATGTTTCTGGATATCATAGTTTTTTAAATATTCACGAGAATATTTATTATAACCACTACTTAATTATATTAGGTTTTATTAAATATTTATTGAGGTAAGAAGTTTCGTGATGTCACGACTTATGATAAAGAAAGTAAATTCACTTCAAATGAGGCTCGGACTCTTGATGTAAGAGCTAGACTCGCATTTGTCGGATTTCTATACGGTAGTTTTATTGAGTTCGGTTCCCACCATACCTTTTAATAAACTTTGCTTAAAGAAAGAATTTACTAATACCACATACTAATTATTGTATTACTAATACTTAACACCAATTACTAAATGCAGCTCTCCACCACATTAGTACATATTTTAAATTTTGGTTTTGCGACTTTGTCCTTTAAAGTTTGCTATGGTAAAAAAAATTTAAATTACACAGTTTTTAGTAAATTGTGGTGTGTGTGTGTTTTTTATATTTTTTTACACAAAGTAAAATCCCATAATTTCAATATAAATTATTCAAATTTCAACTATTCAGATGGAAATTTGAATAATTTATATGATTGACTTCAAAACTATTTAAATAACAATTCTTTATATTGATGTATTATAAAGAAATACATGTAATTCCTATACAAAAAAAGTAGAAATAATATTGAAATTTAGAGTAGGCAAAATTAGGAACTTTTCTAAAATTTGTCTATATAAACTTGTCTGTTGATAAAATTTATATTTAAGAGATTCTTGTGTACGATTTTTAAAATAGCATTACGTCCAAAATTTATATAAACCATGACCTTCAATTAATAATATAGTCGCCCTCACCATTAACAATTGCCTGGCATCACTGGTACATCCTTTCCGCTAGTGTCATAACATAATCCGGGGGTAAAGACCTTCGTATAAGGTGCATCTATCGAACAAATTGCTTAAAGTGTGAAATTGTTTCCATTGGCACTACACTTAACGAGTGGTCAAATATTTTTATAACATCACATTCTCGTGTCCATATTGTACAAAGACAACTCCGGTACTTTGGATCATTATCACTCTACTGTAACCAAGTTTCGGTTTGGCTTATAAATCACATTTAAATAGATGGTAATTTAACCCAACCATATATTTTGATGATATTGACCTTAGTGAAATAGCTTTATAATCTCCTGTGTGACAGATTTGACAAAAATAAAGATGCCAATTATTAGTTACACTACATTTGTAGTTCCAAGGTCTTAATTTCTCATTGGTTCTTTCCAAAACTGATTGTCACTGGAATTGTCATTCACTGATTGGTAGCATTCTTCAGGGTCAGAATGATTATTATGAGTATGTTTAACAAAAGGTTTTATCTTTCATATTAACAGATCTTATCAGAATAAGATAAATTAAAGTGTTCGAGATATGTTTTGACGCTGGTCCGTTTGCTTTAAATTTTTAGTAGAAGAATCCCTGACCAATAGAAAGTGACATATCTTAGAGATCATCTGTGCTCATTGGGAGTCAAAGTGGTCTTCCTCTGATTCCAAAATAGAAACTACCAGGTTATTTTTCCCCAATGTATCTGAGAAATTGAGTAAAAACTGGCTCATTAGTGATTATTTTGTATACGCATTTCATGCCAGTTTATTTAGATTCGCTCTAAAAAGTAATTCAGAAAGTTCCTGTGGTTTTGAGATGTAGGACACCGTTTCGTTAGAGGGCACATGTTTTATTATTAGAGTAGAATCATGCGGAGTCTTAAAACATGGTATCTTTAGTCGCCGTAACTTGGTTGAGGATGAATCGAACTTTGAGTCATTTAGAGCGTTTGCAAAGTGCTTTCTTAAAAAAATGGAAATACAAAAGGACCCATTGCGACGGGAGAGTCTTTAACCCAGTTGGGTGGAAGTGCTTGAGTGTATATACAGGACATTGTTAGGGGAACTTTGAAAGCCCTCTCTCTTTTATGAGGAGATTGTTACCAGCCCCAGGGCAACCTGAGTGAAACTGCAGGAATAGTCTTAAATAGTAAGTAAGGCTGCTAAACTTTAGGATCAAAGTATCTAAATAGACCCAATAATGCAAAATACAAAAGTCAAGATCTGAGGGGTTTCATACTTCAATATTTGTTGACTGATGCACAATTATCACATTACTGAGGAAAAAAGTTGATTCTATAGTACTAACCATGGATAATTTGCATCTAACATGCATCCCTGCGTAATACGGTTATGTAGACACAAACATGAGATTTTTATTCCTTCCTCCTAATTCTTTCTATATTTCTTAGCTTTGGATGTTTGTGTGTTTGGACCAATGAAAATGAAGTACGGAAAAATCCTATGTGTACCCAAATTGGAAACATACTTGAAACATTCCTTAATAAATATTAATAATCCTATCATATTAAGATAGGTAACTGACGATTCCATCAAAATTATTAAAATGGCTCTTACATTTGCCAGTATTGATATATATTTTTTAAATTCTAATGGGGTTTTAGAGACACTACCCAAATATGAAGAATGAACTCATTATGGTAGTAAAGCCATTCTGTTAGATTAATTAAAAGAAAGCCTGTCCGATAAGAAAATATGATACAATAAATTAAATATCGAGCCAGGTATATCTGTATCAACAGAAGGCTTTCATGCTCCTATTACAGTCAAAGTGGACCATTCTCCACAAAGAAAACAAAAAATGGTCCTGAATCTTTTGTGAAAAACATTAAAGCTTGGCAGCACTTTGCACAATTGTGAGTGTGAAAACACTTTAAGTTCAGTCTTCTGATAAGTTCTGGCCATATAAATAACAAAACCGATAGTTAAACATATTCACAATAATCATTCTGACTCCGAAAAACGCTACCGATCAGCAGATTTTCTTTTCTAGACAATTCAAGTGACACACACTTTTCAAAAAGAGTAACAGCAAATAAAGGGCCTGGAATCATAGATACAATATCACTAACAATTGGCACCTTTATTTAAACAGACTTAAGAAGTAAAGCGTTAAAAATAGGAAAAAGGTTTGGTTGTTTCTCAAAGCTAGGATTTGGTGCTTTACATGTCATTAGAAAAAAATTGGAGAAGGTAAATACCATCAAAATATATGCTGGGGTTTAATTACCATTCATCTAAAGGTGATTTATAAGCAAAAATATAATCTGGTTACTGCAAGATGATAATGACCAAAACACTGGAATCATCTTTATACAGTATAGACACAAGAAAGGGTTTATAAAATTTTTAAAAAATTTAGACACTTGACTGCAAAAAAATATTTGGCCACTCTTTAAGTGTAAGCTCCGGGGGGCACGATTTCAAACTCTAAGCAATATGTTTGACACATATGCCTTGCAATATGTTTGACACATATGCCTTGCAATATGTTTGATACATAGGATTGTGGTATGAAACTAGTTGAGAGGATGCCCCGGAGCTGCCAAACAATTGTTAATCGTTGGGGCAACTGTATTACTAATTATAGGTCACGGTTTATATAAGTGCTGTTCATCATACATGAATCTTGTACAAGAATCCTTCAATTACAAATTTTATCGGCAGACAACACATTTGGTATTTCACCAAAAAGCTTGTATAGAATTTGAGAAAGTGGTTAATCAAAGCCACTAAAGCACCACAAATGTCAAAATACAAAGTCGCAATACCAAAGTTCAAAATGTATGGTAGTGGTGGATAGCATCATATATATATATATAAATACATATATATAATCTTTAATTTAGAGTCCTACCTATAATATTATAAATGCAAAAGCGTGTTTGTCCTTTTTCACATCATGGCTCAACAATGTATCAACACAACTTTTGGCCCAGAGAGAGTTGGTTTATAGGGAAATGACATAGGCTACTTTTAGTGCCGGTAAACCTCATTCTAACTAATATTATAATCCAAACTAATATTATAAATCTAAAAGTGTGTTGTTGTATTCTGCTTTCATGTCACAACGGAGCAATAGATCAATGTGACTTTTTGAACAGAGATATTCAGTGGGCTGGGAAATGACATAGGCTACTTTTCGTCACGGAAAGCCTTTTTATAATTAATATTATGTGACTTTTTGAACAGAGATATTCAGTGGGCTGGGAAATGACATAGGCTACTTTTCGTCATGGAAAGCCTTTTTATAATTAATATTATAATCCAAACTAATATGTCAAATACAAAAATATGTCTTTTGCTCTTCCCTCACGACACAAGGGAGAGAAATAGTCAGCAAGCCAGGATATGATATAGGTTACTTTTTATTTCTGGAAATCTTATCCTCTGGAAACATTCTCATTTGAAACAAAAAAGTACATACAGTAGGTCTCACAAGCAAGTGGTATCCAGAAGATGTATGAAGTCAAAAAAATTAAGGCCCTTATTTACTCCGTCTTTAACTTTCATATTTAAAAATTAAAAAAGTTATAAAAAAAATGTATAAACTAATAAGATGCATTACTATGCCAACTTCAAGCTTCAATGCATTTTGGTTTCTGAGCGAATCAGATGAGAATATAAAAAAATGAATATGTCGCCTGTTGAATGTTTAAAAATACAGTATATATTTACAAAATTGTGACATCTAGAATGATTGCTACGGATTTCCTACAGCCTTCGCGTGGGCTTCTAAGACCCCTATTTCTTCATAATTTCGGGTTCAGTAGTCTCGGAATAAGGATATATTATTTTCCATATATTCAGAATATATCTGAAGATGTAATAAATTAAATTATTAAAAAAAATTTAATCTTATGACTAATCTATAAATATGGTATCTCACACTATATATAGAATTTAAACAATTAAGTGTTCTTGTTTCCGTAAAAATTTTGATTTGGGTTGATATGTTTTACTACAATGTCAAATTTCAAGTTTTTACTTAAACCGGTTTCTGTGAAAAAACGACTTTGATAGAAAATGGAATACATACATAAGTGATTTTATGAGGTTTCCATTTTATTTTCTCAGTATTATTATTTACATCTGATAAGAATCATTCAACTTTAAGGATAAATGTTAAAGATGATGTGTGAAATAAAATATTTCAATTAGATAAAATTATTTGTCATGGCTAAGAATGACCATTCCGACTATATTGTACCAACAGTATAAAAAGTATACCTTTTTATACTCTTGGCACAATATGGTGGCGGATGTTTTTCTTTAGAGCGGCTGGTACACACAACCGATCACATACACATCTCAGTACAAAATGACTGACAGGTATGTTGTAACGTTTCACACGCGTGGAAGGTTGAAACTATACTTTTACATTTTCTTTTTCTCTTTTACTATTGCGTTAATCTAAATTGTTTTCTGAACAAATTAAAGAAAAGGAGTAAGCATTTTACTGCTTTTTCTTGCATTAAAAAATTAAAGTATATTTGTTTGGAATAAATCCTCTAAACTTGCACCTCTTTTGCTATTTCCACGAGAAATGAGTCACAAAAAGCTGATTTATATTAAATAAATATATGAAACCAATGAAAACTAATCGACATGAATTATTGATCCAATCTTTCATATCATAATCGTTGTACTACATATTCTCACTGTCGAGAGTAAACTTGGCAAAATGGAGATTTCTCATCATAATGTAGACATATCTTTAAGCACTCAAAACGTGCCACAAAATGATTAATGGATGTTAACTAAAAAGATATTTAATCAGTATAATAACTGTCTCTGCCCTTCAGAATACAAAATTTCAAACCTAAGTGCTAAATACGCGGTAATGGCGGACATATAGATTTAGTGTATGGTGTTTGTCATTAGTAACAAAGTGTATACCTACCTAAGCAGACATTATTAATAGGTAAGATGTAAACGAACTCAATAAACCGCCTATAGCAATAGATTAACATTATGTTTTGTTACTGGTATTAAGCACAGAAGATAGAAGAAGATTCCACGAGGTCATAAACTAATGACTGTCATTAATTGAATAAACAAAAAAGGGCACTTTTTCTTAAACACCGAGCATGGGGAATTCAGTTCGTAAAACGAATATTTTACAAAATTGAATATGGGCAACGAATCAATTGAAAATACACTCTGGCCAATCTTATTGTACAAACATGTATTTGGTGTGTGCAGAAAAACTGCAAATAGAATTCCCACCAGATTCATATTACGGCGTCAAGTCACACAGTTTGTTTATTATTAGAACATTGACAGCAATGCATGTAATAGTTTTGTTCTCTCAAAATTACCCAATACTGGCATTTAAGACACTTTAGATGATTTTCGCTCTGTGCTTATATTTATTAATATAACATGTGACAGAAATATGTATGAAGAATTGATTTTGAGTTTTCAAAAAACGGATGATGTTTTCAAACCAGAGCACAAGAGGAATTTGTTGAGACGTAGCAAATATCGCAAAAAATATCGTAGTCCTTGGCCTTGTTGTACCTTTTCATATCTTTTATACTGCTTTTGCTATATATCTCATAATAAAATATAAGCTAAACACACTTGTTTCTTTTCACTGCAATTATTTTCAGTTTAGAAATTATTTTATTTTGTGTAATATTATTTAGTGTTGCAGAATGTGTACGAATATTGAATGTTTTTTTAAATACTTCTATATATACAAAGTATTGCTATAAAACTGCACGTATCTTGCACTTTAAAACCTGGTACAAATTTAAACAACTTTATTCCTCCGTACTAAGATATCTATCTACAAATATATCGCCTAAGATATTTTTCTATATAAAGGTAATCTTTTAAAGTTTTAGATGGCCCCATTTTTTTTTTCAACTTGCCCAGTATTTCCACTAACTGCTACTTTCTTGTCTATAGTGTTGAACTGGAAATAATAGAATCCAATAGTTATACTTCAATATGAATAAGTTTAAGTAAGTCATTCTTGAATATATGGGGAAGTGACTAACTCTGAATTACATAATATATTCTTTTTGAATTTCCTAATTAAAAATTGTGTCGCAAAGACACAGAGATTGGTAAACACTCAAGCGAATTAAATAATAATATAATCTGTAGGCTGCAGTAGATATGAGAAAAGTCCATCCAAACGTAACATTTTTAAATTTTGTCCAAAATAAATCCGTTTGTTGTTGATTCGTATTGTTTTTAAAATGAAGACAATATTTCAGACTTTCAATGTATCATTTTTCATCAGACACCTGTTTTGAAACAAATCATCAATATTTAATTAAATTAATGTTTATGAAAATTGCATAAAACTTGTTTTAAATTGCACTGCAATAAATATGTGAAAATATATCAATAATTGGCATTCTTTTTGGCCATTGTTTTCTGGCCCTTTGTCTGGCATCAATTATCTTTGACGCCAGACAATGGGCAATCATATTAGAGTGTTTCAACCTCCAGCACCCCTTGCAATTCAACTAAATACACCACCCCTTTAATCCAATATAAACTTTGTGTTCTATTTGTCACATTGATCCTCTTTGTTAGTTAGAGAAAAGTTAATCTCTCATTAAATAAATTATTGATCTGTCGTCTTTGTTATTATATCATATAGGTAAAGAAGGTTAATTGCGGTTGTGTGGAACCTGTATCCGACATGAAGAAATGAACTTCAGACCACCCTTTTGAATATATAGTTATATGTAAATAGATCAAAATATAATAAAGCTATATCATCCATTTGCTACAAAGAGTATATTCCATGTAACCATTAATTAATGGAACACATATATAAATATATAAATAAATAAATATATATATATATATATATATATATATATATATATATCTATATATATATATGTATATTTATATATATATGTGTATATATATATATATACATATATATATATATATGTATGTATAATAATACCAAGAGATTAGAGGTCGTACAGATCTATCAAAATCAGCTCCATGCTAATTTAGTAACTTTTTGTGGTTTCAGAGTTATTTTTATATTGTTTTTTATTTTAGTTCAAGTTCGATTTTATGGCGACACGTACACTTATATAGATGCTTCAGTTATTTTGGTCAGATTAGGTGACTAAATAACCAATTACAACATTTATTTTCAAATACCTTATTGGGCACTAAAAAACCTCATAAATTTGGGAATGCCCTGTCTCTGAAACAGCACCGTATTGAAAGTGTTTTTACTTAGATGAAACTTAATTCAGTTTGTTGTATTCAATTAATATATTTACATTGAAAACAAATTCAGAGTGTAAATCTCAGCAAAAGTGTAAAGCTAACTAAATCTAGATAAATGAATTTGAGCAGTACCATTGATGCTCTATCACTATTTTTTCAGCAGTGTTCGCAATTTTTCTGTGCCGTCATTAAAATTTTTATTGTGGAACACACCAACTTCATATATCATCAAACACCAGCTTTACTAAATAATGACTTTCAAAACATCAAATAACTCAAACGTCTCTGGTACCTTTAAACAGTTTGAGGTAAGTTGTTGTATAAACTATTGTGTCATACATTGGCAATAGAAATATAAGAAAAAAACAAATATATATGTACCATAACCATATTTTATTTTAAGCAACTCTTGTGGGATGTTGCAATTGCATGTTTTTCCAAAATCAAAAATATACATAAAAAAGTTTTATAAACCTTTAGAACCTATCTATTGTTTGATGAAATCGGCTATAAAGTTGCTATTAAAAATTATCCATTTGTACTACTCCCATTAGTTTATTAATTAAGAAGTTTCCATTGTAAAGTCATATTAGTTCTGTCATTTGAGAGACAAATCATTTTGATTTTACTTCCCTTCGTCAGATGAAACTTCTTTGTGAACGGATGATACATATGACCCTGGTAAATGAGCCTACCACTTTCATTGACACCTCCTTGTACTTGCACAAACTTTTATTATTATAGAAGTTTGAGTTTTCATGATAGAAGTTTGAGTAGCTGTAGAAGTTAAAGCATGGCCAGGTAGTCTCTATATTTTCTCCTTTTTGAATTGTCATAGTGGATTCATTTTTCTTCACCAATGACTATATGGTGCAGGAAACACTTTTGTTTATGCCTGCCAAGCAGCATTTCACATGTGCAACACGTGAAATGCTGCTTGCCAGGCATAAACGACATTCAACATTCAAGGTTTCTCAGTGTCAATTCATATGAAATGCAATTTCCTTATTTTAGAATCATTGCCAATGATTTCAATCGATGTGAAATTACTCATTGAATCACTCCTAATGTAAGTTCAAGTTCTTCTTGCATTTGGCTTGATCCTATAATGCTTCCAATTCTGCGTCTTCGTACACTTTTGCACAAAAACAATAATTTCTCTCACTTAAGGCAGCTTCACCATAAGCTTCTACAGCAATCAACGCGCCTCAGCTGCAGATTTCCCCAAATTTAAGAAGTAAATTAAAAGTTCCTGGAAATTATGCTTATTCACCTCAAAACTCGACATTTTCACACATAAAACAATATATTGTACTGATAAAGGATCACCAATATTTTATGATTATGTTATTGACAACCTTACGATAATACCATCATCAGTTTTAACTATAACTTACTGGTGGCACCGACTTTTCTCAAATGCTGGAAACTTCTTTGTACACCTAATATGTATATGTATATATATATATATATATATATATATATATATATATATATATATATATATATATATATCTACGTATATGTCTATTTATAGTTTAAAACCTAAACATCATTCAATTGTAAAAATAAATCTTAAAGTAATAGAAACTGGGAAATAAAATATTTGAATTAGACAAAAATTATTTATCATGGCTAAGGATGACCAGTCCGACTACATTACACCAACAATGTAAAAAGACATTCCAGATATTTTTATTTAAAGCAGCTGATGGATACAACTGATTAGGAGAGCATCTCAGCATAACGACCGACTGGTGCGCTGCAGCGTTTCACTTGAATAGAAGATTGAGTATTTTTCTTTTCTCTCTTACTGTTGCATCAAACTAAATTGTTTTCTTATTAAATTAAAGGAAATCTTCTATATTCCCTGAGTTTAGAATAAACTTGGCAAAATTGGAGATTTTTGTAGATACGTCTTTAAACACTCAAAAGATTCTACAAGATGTATGACTAATGAAAGTTAACTAAGCAGACATTTAATCAGTAAAGTAACAAATACAAAGCTTCAAACCAAAGTTCTAAATACACGGTAATGGTGTATGATGTTTTTCATTAGTAACAAGATGTATACCTGACCTAATTTGACATTATTAATAGTCAGGATGTAAATAGAACTCAATAAAATGTCGGTATTAAAAAGATTAATGTTATGTTTTATTAATTGTATTAAGCATTCAGGAGTTTCCAGAAGGTGTTAAACTAATGGCTGTCAGTAATTCAAAAGGCATTCAATCAATAAAATGTCACTTGTTTATTAAATACTGAGCAATGAAGTCGCGTGGAATTCAGTTAGAAAAACAAACATTTTACAAAACTTAATATGGGTTATGAATCTATTGAAAATACACTTTGGCTAATCTTACTATATCAACATGTGTTTGGCGTGTTCAGAAAAACTGCAAATCGAATTCCCACCAGAATCGCATTGTGGTGTCAAAAGTCATACAGTTTGTTAATTATTGGAATACTGACAGCAGCGCTTTTGTTCTCTCATGATCCTTACCCCGTACGCGCATTTAAGACACTGAAAATTATTTTCGTACTGTGCTTGTTATTGATTGTTTTAAAATGTGACAGAAGTGCATTTGAAGAATTGATTTTGAGTTTTCAAAAAGCAGATGATCTCTTCAAAGTAGAGCATAGAAGAAATTTATTGCGACGTGACAAATGTCGAAATCTTATGGTTGTTGGCCTTCTTGCACCTTATCATATCTTTCATACCGCTTTTCCTATATATGTTGTAATAAAATATATGCTAAACATTTCCTTTGCTTTTCTGTTAACTGTTATTACTGATTTTATTTTCAATTTAGAAATAATATTATTTTGTATAATGTTATTTAGTGTAACAGAACGTGTACGAATGTTGAATGTTTTCTTAAAGTTAAAAAATAAACAAAATACGGTCGCATCCGTTGATGCCATATTTGGCAGTCCGCAACATTGTCCTAATTCCAACAACCACTTTACATTTGTATTGCCTCTAAATGAAAACTCTGTTCATCATGTATCTCAATTCTACATTCATTTGTTAGATCTGTGCTGGTACTTAAAAAAGGCATTTGAATTTCAGGTTTGTATTGACCATTGTGAGTAAAAGTTTAACTACAAATACCACTCTGAAAAAAGTTAACTAAAATTTCATTATGAATTAACCTTAACTTTATTTTTCAGCTGCTCATGTTACTCACTCTGACATTTTTTAGCGTACTCGTTGACAAGTATCATATTCTTGAGGAATTAAAATATAATGTAAGTATTATTAAAATTATGTATTACTTGCAGCCTTAAATTGAGTCACGTTTAATAAAATACAAACTCTTAAATAGCAAACAATAATACGATCATGATGCACACTGTATTAGGGATAAATAATTAATTACCAAACTTCACAAATCCCTCAAAAAATAAGAAATACGCTAACAAGGTTTGTTGTAACACATTTAAACTTTTCTATGAATGAGGTTCTAGAAAAGAATTTTCTTTTTATTTGAACCAATTTATTATATTTCGTTATTAGAATTATTATTAATACACTTGCTGATGACACATCTAATTAATATTTACCATTTCTCTTTTTTTGTTCGTATCAGTGTGGCAGCCAATCTTGACAATGTTTCTTTTGATTCCTTTATTTTCTTTATGTTTGCATTCTGTTGTTCAAAACAAAGTTCTGGGGCATTCGAGACTTTTTGAAATAAAATAAGAATCGAGTTCACTTTTTGTGAGTTGTATCAATAAAATCGCCATTTTAATAAAATCAACGTTTATTCAATCTAAAATAGCACTGTAATGTTTTTAACATTAATTAAATTCTAAACAGTTTAACTCTTGCAACTGCGGATTATTGTTTTGAAAATAAAATATTATCATCTTTTCTTTGTGGTAATAAAATACACAAGAGATTTAATAAAGTATCATACTAATCATTAATAATAATAATATAATATCTAGTCACATTTCTCCTGCGTACAGATCCATTTCTTAACTTGTAAAGTTATAAAATTATTAAACCGACTTAGTAAAGTAATCACACTAATTGTAAATACTCATCACCTAATCTAGAAACCAACCTGCCATTAAAATGATTAAATTCCACCCCATTTTGACATCCAGCAATAAACTGTCCTGTCTCTTCCAAATTTTGTTTCAACATATTTCTGTAATTGATTGATTTCTGAGAGCTTCTCTAAAGAATTTCATTATGCATTATGAATCAAGTGTCATCAAGCATTTTAATATCTTTCATTCGTTGTAATGGGCAGTTTGTTACGTAGCTGTCATTGTAATCTTTGTTTCCTTTAGAAGAATTTTTTGTTCTTGGCAATTCCATTATCCATACCACCAATATATTTGCAGAAAGACGCTGCAAATATGGCAATAACTTAATTTAAAAAAAAATGTCTGCAACTCCTACATATATTGCCTGATTTAAAAATAGGATAATCTCGCTAAAGCTTTCTATCGTAGTGGCGACAATATGTTATTTTTTTTAGAATTTGTTGAGTGGATGACTGAATTAAAATCTTTGGTTTTGCATTTCCCAAGTATATATGATCCTTCTGTTAACACCACGCAAATACAAAATAAAGTACCTCTGATTTCGGATGCTTGTCTTTATCAAACTAAAGGCTGAAAGAAGCAAAAGTGTACCAGAAGCGATTAAATCTTTAAAAGTCAGAATAATTTCTCCTTTATTCTCTTCATAGCATTATGATTTTTATGCCTTCAGTTTCGGTCGTATGCATTTTGCATATACACATACAAATCAATTTGCCTTTTGCGATCGTCCTTAGTGTAAGTCCATTTTCTAGCACCAAGCAAGAGCTTATTTTTAAGATTTTTTACAACATACCTGTTACTATAAATTGCTTTTCTGTTTTAATTTTTATCCATTACTTTATGCAAAATTTCCCAAGCTGTATAACAAATTTTAATTCTTCTGGTTAGTTGCAAAAATATTTGGACACTTTCGAAGTACCTACTCTGGCTTGTGTTATAAATTCAATCCTTTGTATGAAATTGTTATGGACATCATGATGACTGTGATGTCGACTTGTTTGTTTTTATATAACACTTACACAATTTTTTAACAATTGCACCTTCCATAATAAAAGATTTGATCTCTATTGAAGTTTTTTGAAAATTCCTAATAACAATAGTAATTCAAAATTAATTTTGTATTTTTAGTCTTTATTGAGTAGCGCTATGAAATCAGTTCTTTTTAAAGTAACAACTGTCGTTCAATGTAAACATCTGACTGATGTAAACAAAATTTTAAGTGTTTTTTCAACTTGCATGAGATGGGCATCGTCTCCACAAGGGATTCGTAATACAACATTTGCATCTAATATCTGACAGTGACCGACTAATTATACTGGCCCACCTCATAGATTTTAGAAACTCATTCACGTTGGGTACTCACTCGGTGAATATTAAGTAATTACTGACATATGAATATCAAGCAGTTACTTGTTAAACTAACAGATGGCGCTTTCAGTGACAGAGTGTGGGAAACTTGAGAAAATGAAGCTTATTATGAACTATTTTAAAGGAAATTATTACAATGTGATTTTGATCTGCATATCTCAAGTCTCAATCCGAACATACTTTCGGACTCAAGACAAATAAATTTTCATAGGACTTCGAGATACGAGACATCCTGAAACCCAAACCCTGATGGTGACTAGCCTTGATATAAAGTATATTATGGATAAATAAATTACTGCAACACTTTCACACATTGTTTAAATACTTCTACATACACACAGTGTTGCTATAAATCCGTTTACAAATATTTATTTTTCACTGTGTAAATATATTGCCCACTATATCTTTGACACATCAAAACACGATGCATATTTAACAAATTATTTTATTCCTCCCTTTGTAAATTTACAAATATATTGCCCCAGATATTTTTCTCCATAAATCTTTATGAGGTGACTTTATATTTTTCTTTGCTTGGACTTGCCCAGTATTTTCACTAACTGCTACCTTCCTGTTTGTAATGTTGAACTGGAAGTATTAAATTCCATTAGTAAAAATTCCATATCAATAAGTTTAGTCAGTCTTGAATATATGGTGGAACGACTCTGAATTATATGAAATATTAATTTGGAAGTTCCTAATTAAAAATTGTGTTGCAAAGACACTGAGAGAGTCGTAAACACTTGAGTTAATTAATGAACGATCTGCAGGCAGCATTAGATAAGAAAAATGCACATCCAAACATAAAACATTTGCAATTTTGTCCAAAATTACAGCCTTCTGTCGTAGATTTTGATTATTTTTAAAATGAAGACAATATTTCAGATCTTGAATTTATCACTTTTCATCGGTCACATGTTATGGGTACTTCCTTATATTGTGCTGTTGATGACCGTATGTCTCCTATGTCAGAAAATGTGCTTAGAGATAGAAACTGCAAAAACTCTTTTGACATTGATTCAAGTCGATGGAGAATTATGTAAGTGAACAATTTTTCTTTATGTATTTATAAACGATTCTTATGTTCCTCTCATATATCTACAGTTTAAGTGGGGGTTTTTATTCTCACATTTAGTGTTTTATCGGCATGCTATTTAAGAAAAGAGGCAAATAGAAATAGAGGAAATAGAAAACAGTTTTACTCATATTTTGATTTTATTTGTACATTTAACTTTATTGGAGACAGTCGTGTACTATAAACAGATAGACCCTCAGATTATTTGGGTAATAGGATTTCAGAATATTTACGAATGCAGGCACAAAGGGTGCACTTTCTGTTTATATAGTTGATTCCATAACTCTATAATATGAACCATGAACAATTATACATAAAATGCAGTTCTGTGTCGAGGGATTGGGCAGGCGTTCTTATCTTTATATATCAGTTTAAAGCAATGAGCTGATAGGTGCAATTTGGAATAGAGATTTTGCCTGTTGTCTGCCGTTATTTTGTCACCATTTTAGTTAGGATTAATGCTCAGAGTTGTGGCTGTTTTTTTAAGGCTGAGGATGAATTGAAATGCGACACAAGTTCTGAAGTTATTCAAATTTATTTGACTGTCTCTCAGTTACGTTTAGATAACTTTCACCTTCATAATCTAAGATAGGCAGAAGTAGAATATTAAAAGATTTGTGCATTTATTGAATTGAATTGAGAAACATTTTTAACGTTTAAGAGAGTACACTCAGAAGAAAATCTTACGAGTAACATTATATCATTGAGAATGTTACATGAGATGCTAATTAATGATTTGGCTTGAGGTTTTAATTTCAGAACAAAACAACATTGAATAGCCACTAATGACTTATTGATTTTGAAGCAGTTATACATTATATCGACTTTAGGAAAACTATCACATTACACCATGAAGGGCTGATTTATACAAAAATGTTTAAATGTTTTGCTCAAATCTTCAAAAAAATTTCCTTCTGCGACTCAAACGAAAGGTGTTTTGCAATAAAGAAATCATCAATTTATTAGTTTAATTAATTTAATAGTTTAATTTAATTAATATTTTTAAGAATTGTGTAACAATTGTTTTAAATTACGTTGTAACGAATGTGTGAAAATAGATCAATCATTGCCATTCTTACGTAATTATCTTTGACATATGACGATAGGCACAGACATTTAAGTGTTTCAACCTCCCTCCTCTCCCCAAGTACCCCTAGCAATTTAACTAATACGCCACCCCTATAATCCGACCTAAATGTGTTCTATTTATTGTATTGTTCCTCTTGGTCGGTTAGAGGAAAGTTAATCTATCATTTAATAAATTAATGATCTCTGGTCTTTATGATTTTATCATGCATGTATACAAAGTTACTTGAGTTTGTTGTAGAAACTGTTTTCGACATTGAGAAATGAATTCCAACCATCCTTTTATATGTGAAGTTAGAGGTGAATAACTTGAAAACATAATAAAATTTTATTGTCCATTGGCCACAAAGGGTATACTCCATATAACCTTAATTAATTAAAACACAATGAACGTATATATGTTTGGGTTTATGTACATATATGCAAGGTCTCCCAAGAAATAATGTCAAGAGGGTAAAAGATATCAAGGCCTATCCAAGTCAGCCCCATGCAATGCCAATCACATTTTAAAGTTTCAGTTATTTTTTATATTTTTTTTTATTTCAGTCTACATTCGATGAGTTCTTTTTTATAGTCACATGAACAATTGTCATAGATGTTTGATGTTTTTTTCATCAATTCAATGATATAACATTTATTTTCATAGATCTTTTTGTGGCACAAAAAAAATTGTAAAGAGGGGAACACCCATGCCACTAGAATACAGCGTCACATTGAAAGTGGTTGTATCTCAATGAAACTACTTCATTTTTTTGTATTCAATGGTTATATGTCAATTAAAAGATAATTCCCAGTGCAAATATCAGTTATATCTAAATATTGACAATTGAAATTGACGAGGGTCATTGATGGTCAATTACTATTTATTCAGTATTGTTCGAAATAAATTATTTTCTATGCATCTATTAAAATCTTCCCAACTTTGTGAAACACCCAAATATTACTGAATAATGATTTTTAAAACCACAAACAAATCATAAAATTATGGTACCTTTACTGAATTCATAATGAGTCGTTGTCAAGATTATTGTGAGAGATATGAGCAATACAAATATGACAAATGGAAACAAATATATTCTATATGTACCATAACCATATTTTGTTTACAAGCTAAATAAACTACAACACATGTATTGTTAGACATGTTGTACTCAACACTAGCGTTATATATCTGGGGATTTGTGTTTTTATGATACTCTTTAT
Source organism: Druceiella hillmani (assembly GCA_039881145.1). Taxonomy (NCBI): domain Eukaryota; kingdom Metazoa; phylum Arthropoda; class Insecta; order Lepidoptera; family Hepialidae; genus Druceiella; species Druceiella hillmani. The sequence goes on from JAYKKI010000092.1 coordinate 1,997,593, forward strand.
TTGTAAGTATGTTTTATGAAGTTTATATATTACTCTTTTTAATAAATATATAGAAAATAAATTATTGAAAAAAAATTAAAATATAAATCCAAAGTAATAAAAGAATTACAAAAAACTAGTCACACTGCGAACTATCAAAACATAAATTTCCACTAAAGACGTCTTGCAATACGCTACTAATTTATCATGTAACTTTATTTATTTAATCAGCAAATTATAATCCTGTTATTAAATTTACTTATGGCAATTAATTTATATAAGATAGTAAAGTCATGTTCAATAAAAACATGATTGACCTTAATTAGGTGGAGATAGGTATAAACTATCGATAATAACTTCGAGGGAAAGTAACTTGGAGGTCATTGGACATTAATTATAATATAAAAAATAATATAGTGTGCAACTACACCATTTTTTCTTATTAAGTTTTGCGAAGAAGTTTCATTTGCATATTTTGGGGTAAGTCACAGTAAATGAAAGCAATATCTTTGACATTTCTTTGATGAATTTACAATTTAGAAATGACACCACTGCTGGGCAATAACCCACACCACTGTTTTGCTTTTTCTGTGATATTGTTGACATTTTAAAAAAGTCAATATATTTTTCTCTTATATAATTAAAATTTTTTTTTACTCTCTTAATTTTGTTAGGCTATTTTTAGGGATCACCATAAAAAAATACTCGAAATTATGTGCAGAATCCTAACTTTTAAATGTGAAATAAAAAGTGATTTTAATTGACGGACACTTCTCTATCTGACACTCTTCGAAAGATATCTTTTAATTTTCTCAATAATTCTATATTTGATACCCGGGATCATCACTGGAAATATAGTCAGGAAATTCTTCCTGACTATATTTCCTTCGGAATTCTTAAAATCATGCAGCGGCCAGGGAACTATTTGGTTGAGGCTCACTTCCCGATTCTACAAGTTCCCTGTATAGTCTTGACACTTCTTAATGTTTCCTTTTGTTTAAGCATAATAGTATAGCATTTCCACGTATTCTCTTTAGAAAAAATTGAATGGAAATGTGATGATTTTTGGTTCTAATTTACAACATCAAATTAAAACATTACGTAGTTTGGCAGTAATTTACCTCCAGCTCACCTCGTACAAAGGTAGTTCATCTGTGTTGAGTGCTATTGAAAAAGCAATCTCCGTTTCAGTCTAAATAGTCATTCTACAAATTTAAAAATATGGTTAGCAAGGAATTATTTACATAATTTTTTTGTAAATGTCATCAAAAATGATGGGGAAGCCAAGCTAATCCATTTTTTTGTTTTGAACAACAGCACAGCGCAAAAATACATAATTTTTATTTTTGATTTACATGGATCTATTTTCATTATGAAAAACTTTAAAATTCATTTAATTTTTTGCTTTATTATTATATCTCGACCAATAAATAATTTGACTCATTATTGAAGATGGAGCATGTCAATAAAAAACAATTAGACAATCATTGTATGGTGTGTCTACCCTTAAGACTTGTTAAGAAAAAATATATTAAAGCAGTGATGGATCAATGCTTTCCTAGATCTGAAATGGTCTCTAATATTAAATGATTCTTTAACTAATAAAAAGGTTGGGTGCTTGGAAAAGCCACTAGGATTGTGGTAATAGACGATGCTGGTTTGTTTTTGAGGTACTAGGGTTAATTGAATCTATATTGTTGCTATTAGTTGATAACTGACATTTCCAGCTTCAATCTAAAAAATTATTCAGCGATTGAGTTGAGTTTTGAACATTTTACAGTAAGGGTAAGATGACAGACCAAACTGAATTTTTATCACATTTTACTCCTCTACTAATAATAAAGGGCAAGAGACGCATCAAGTTTGTACGAAGTTGCATAAAGTTCATGGTAAGAGTGCCCCATCCAGAACATCGGTGACAAAAATGTTCCATAAAGTTTCATGTGGGTGATTCTTATCTCAACATACTACAATTCATTGACAACATTGATGACAACAACATCAAGGCATTAATGAAGTCAAGTCCATAATACATAATACATGAAAATGCAGAAACCTTGAACATCCATGATTCAAGTGTAGGAAAGCTCAAAATTGGGATGTCTTGTCAATTCAAAAAAGTTAATTTAACAACACAGCTAATCATCTGCACTATGGTCATGAAAAATTAGGGAAATTATCTTTTTTGGAACGACAAGTTATACTTGGAGAAACACAAATAAATGAATGTGTCTTGCAAAAATTTAAGTAAAAGATAAACATCAAAATTTTTTTTCAACCTCCACAACCTATAATGTGATGACATTAACTCTCCAGGTTGGTATTAAAAAAGACCCTAATTATACTACTTCTAATCTCTCTTTTGGTTATCATCAGAGGTCAAGACTGACTTGATCAGAAACAATGGAACTATCTTTCACCCTCTCTTTCTACGGAAACAAAAGTTCCTCCTTTATGAGGAGATGTTTCATTATAATACTTGATGACTTCATGCTCCACATGAAATGATCTGTGATACAGACCAGTTTGCAGCAACACACATGCTACAGAACTGGTGATGCTACAGAACTTTTGGTTTCATAAAAGTTTTAATTTTCTTGTCATTTGCAATACCATTCCAATTTTCTACAATTCGTCCCTTTTCTTCCATTTAATCTTAATTTCCTTTATTGTCTTTGTTTTGTTCCATATCTATGTTAGATTCTTTCCTTTCACCAAATATCTTGACATAGATCCTGCTAGTGATGTATGTAATCTTGTTAAATGAATCTTCAGCATATGAGTTTTCATTTTAAAAAACCATTTGGACTCGTTTTATTTACCAAAATTAATATAATATTTTCATGAAATATTCTGAAGGTAGATTCCAGTAAAGACACACCACAAATTATTATACTAGAAGCAGATAGTCATTTTATTAGTTGCTATTTCCTACAGAATAAATATGTGGGTGGATATTTGACTCACTGGCACAGAACGTAATAACAATTTAAACATATAAGAACACAAATTTATTCACACTTGCACTTGAAACCTGCATAGAAACCAAAATATACACCACTACATACCTTATATTCAGTCGAATATTTCACTGTGCGTGGTTTACTATTAAAACTATGATTTTATGGATTCTCTCAATACATTTATGTTATTATTAGCTGGATTTTGTTCTGATTTTTAGTTATTCAAAATATCAAATTAAATTCAATAAGAGTAGACCAATTAGATTCAGAGGCTTTTATTGTCGGAGAAGGGGGTAGATCACCTCCTAAAACTCTCCTACCTTTAGTTTACCATTGTATTGTATAATTAAGCTATTCAAACTCCTTAAAATGTTAACTTATTTAAATGAAATATCTTTTTATATCTTGTCCACAAGGGTGTTGTGATGTTCGAGTATATTCAACGCACATCAAACAACATTTACTGTTGAAGCTGTAAAAAATATATTGATATATTAGAGCACTCAGTAGTTTTTATAAAAATTCATTGCTCTGCAACAACATTTTCTCCGAGTAATGAACAGATGCACTTTATAAATTTTATTAAGTTGAATTCAATTCTTTAACAAAATCTCACTATTGGATGTGATCCAAAATATAAAAAATAATTAAAAAATGAACAGTAAATTATTTGTTTACCTCCTAAATGTCTATCTATTATCGCTTTTTCAACAATAGAACGAGGAAGAGATATATTATTTACCCTATTTGTCAGCTTCAGTTTACTGTATGGAGTGAAATTTAATAATTTCACATAAGTTTCACTTTTATTTTACAAAATTGTTTAATGAAGTCGTTATTGGTATTTGCTTTGCAGTTATAACACAAATACAAAGTGTATTTACGAAATGTGTGTTTATTTTTGTGTTTTAGTGTGTTATTTTTTTAATCTTTCAAGATAATTATACATAATATGAGTTTGTAGGAATTCTGCATACATAGCAAAAGGCTACATTTGTAATAATTTCTTTGTTATTAAACAATAAAAAAGTTAATAAAAATTATATTAACTTTTTTTATTCTATAAGGAGCGTATTTACATTGTTATGATTTCCGAGGCGATAGTTTATTAAATGTACTGCACTGGATGTTCATTAATTGTTTCAAAGGATCGTAGAAAACGATTCCTTTCAATATTGTGATGATTTCGAGCCAACTGCAAAATTACTCAATTGATTGTTGCATTTGCTTGACGCAAAGATATACAAATTCCAACTACACAAAGACTGAATTCGTCGCCAATGGTGAACTGTCAGTTGCAGTACCATCTAATTATGAATTTAAACCAGATCCTTCAGATATTAAACCAGACTTTTAGTGAACTAAAAATTAACTTATTTAAACCAGAAGAAATGCTTTCATTTGCCCTTAGCACTCCAACAGAAAAACCACATTCCCCAAACCGGGCTGAACTTATACTTTCAAAGACAAAAGCTGAGTTTTTGTAATTTGGCCATGCATGGTGGAAATTTTTCCATAAAAAACACTTCAATTTCATTTTTCAGAAGCAGGTATTCACAATTTATAAAATGTTTATTACAACTGGTTCGATAGTGTGATAGAGACATTCATGGTCACAAATTTTTCTGTAAAAGATAGGTAAAGACCTACAATGTTGCAAACTTTTCTGTAGAACTATTTGAGATGAACAATCATACATATTTCTAACAATTTACGCACTGTACACTAAGAAACCTCTCTTAAGGTTGATATTTTTCAAATTCGTCATCACAGTTCAGTTAAATTACATAAAACATCCTTAAATTATACAACTTCAACAAATCTTCTGCAGAAATAAGTTTATCTACTGGTGAAAACTAAAGCAAAAAGCTCTCAGTAGTTGCTGAGATTAGCTAAAACAGACAGACAGACAGACACAATGGAGGACTTTTTTGTATTATATAGTGATGAGTATTTCTTTTCAGCCTAATCAAAGACACTCTCATAATTTTTGATCTGTTGGTTCAAATGGATTAGTATGAAGGACAACATTTATGTCCTTTAGATACCAGAAGTGACACAAATATCTAAATGGATAAAGATTCATGTCTAATTGCTCAAAAATACACTGGAAATACAATTGTTTTGATAAACTGTATATTCTGATTATTATGCCCAATATGTTAAAGGCAGAAATATGCAGTCATAGATTTTTTGGTAGAATTATTTGAGGTAAACAATATTACCATATATTGTTTTCACATATCTCTAATTGTTTGTCCAATGTACACCTAGAAAACATCCCAACGGTTGATCTTATTGCGACTTGCTTGAGAAAAACCATCAAAAATTATCTAATTTATATAACACAATAAGATTTATATTTATATATCCTGCCTCGGGCAATAGTATATCCGTTGGAAAAAACTGGAATTTAAATCCGTTCGGCAGCTTCTGATATTAGTGCACACAGAGAGATAAATTGATACATATGGCGATGAATTCATTTTTGCTATGTATTGTTCATATTTTGCAACAGTAAACCAACACTGGAGGTTAGCAAAAAGGAATATGTAAAATGATATTAGTATATAAGCATACCATTTAATACTATATTTACTTACATATGTATTTATGCATGTAATGCATACCTCAATGAAGAAGTCTATATATACATTTAATATATTTATAATGAATACTCTTATTAATCGCAGAAAAAGCTGGTCACCATTGCCAGAACATGGTAGATATTTATCATTTTTCTTATTGTACACGTCTCCCATTTTCCCATCTAGCAAACATACTTTCCTAATTGACACTGTTACCTGGTTTTTCAGATTCCTTAGCAATAATTTACGTGTATTTTCTTTTTCCAGCACTGGAGGTTCGACGTCGTGTGAAGCTTATTAACAATAAGATAGAAGCAGGCAAATTGGGCCAATTTCAAATTCTTCACTCATACAACCTGCGAACTTTGTTACTACTCAATTTGCTAGGCTTGCTCACAAGTTACATTGTTGTTTTAATCCAATTTCTCAATGTCGATAATCTATTTTAATCTACTGTAACACTTCTTAAGGTTTTACTAATTATTATGTACCACTAACTGCGCACCACCACTTTTTGGTTTGTAAAGTGTTAAAATATGTGTGTAAAAATGATAATGTATTAATTATGTGAAAAGATATATTTTTAATAAAAATTTTTCTTTAGCGAATGTGTTGCTAAATATATGATGGCTAATATCTAATGAAAATTCTGCTAAAACTAAAATACCTGCTAAACAAGTTCTTTATCAAAAAATGTCACAAAAACTTGTAAGTAATTCATATAAAAACAATTTTTTTATTATTTTGATTTCAAGCTACCTTTAAGAGACTAAATTAATGTTTTCGAGTTTGCTTGTTACTAACTTTTAGTTTCTAAGCTGCTATTGAATAAATAAATAATTTATCTTTTAATGTGACTGGTTTTAATATAAATAAAAGCATTATACGAAATTAGAGCTTAAAAGGTAGCAACTTCTATTGGTGTTGACTAATGCATCAAAAGTATCTACTCTTAGACGTAAAATTTGTACATAACTTAATGCAGATAATACTTGCTATAAGAACTCCAATATTTTTATATACCCCAAACAAATGAGACCAGACTTGCTTGAATACAGGCTAGCCTATAAAAAGGTGAGCCACCCAAATGTTCAATGTGAAACATATAATAATTTACAGAGGATTAATCCACATAAGACTGAGTTTTATCATGATTAATTTGCTAAAAAACGATGTTTCTTTTAAGTAACTTAAATATAAACTAAGTCATGGACAAAATAACAAAAAAAAAATTCTTCGTGATGTGTCAAAATAAGTATCAAAATATCACAAATCAAGAACAGTCTATATTTAATGTATACATACAATGAGCTGCCAGTAATAACTTTGTCGAGAGTAGTTAAAAAATAGGTGACCAATGTGGTTGAATGTATATCAAGAAACATGTAAACCTTATCAAAGTAGTTTGTTATTTATACTATATTATATTTCTATATATATATGTATATATATATATATATATATATATATATATATATATATTCAAGTTCTTATTTCTACTATAAAAAATTGGCAGAGTCCTTTTTCATTTTTTTAAAAATTTTTTAGCTGACTGGTGACTGTATCTTCATCTTGTGAGTACACGATTTTCCAAGAGCTGTTCGACCTTACCTTTATAATTTTGATTAATTAAGAGCCAGATATTAAACATTTTTACAATCCTGTGAGCATTATAACAAATGACAATGATGAATGAAAATATGACAAAAGTTAATATATGTTCAACACATTTAATTGGATAGTATGACATACAAGAGATAAATTTGCTCCATACAAAATATTTTACACACATCAAGTTATGCCTTGATGTGTGTAAAATATTTTGCACAGACAACCGACTTTTTTAAACGATAACTTGGCTGTCAATACTTGCTGACTTTTGTTGAAAATTGTAAGTGTTCATGTATTGACACTACATTCATATGTTCCATTTTTTTTTCAGATTTCTGAGTCTCCCAAATGGTCCTGATTTCTGTATAAAACTTATTTTTGTAAGACATTTATGTTAAAGTGGGTATTAAATATCCCATGTTCTAGTTTATATTATTATTGTCAGCCATTTTAATAGCAAGCTAGATCTATAATAATTGATAACAAACAGTAGCGAGACACTATTCCCGATCCATCCACCCGGGTTGTCCCAGGGCCCCTCAAAAAAATAACGATGTAACGACCCACCTCATACAAGAGAGGGGACCTTCGAAAGTCCCCTAATAGTGTCCCGTATCTACAGTCACAGAGTTTCCACCCAATAGGGTTAAAATCTGCCACTACTCAATGAATCACTAAGGATCTCATACCCGTCTGACTTGCTGGACCCCGACACACCACGGAGCCCAAACTGATGGCAATTAGGCTAATACACCGAGGTATATTGCCGTTTACATCAATTTGAGGGTAAAGTTGTTCAGGCACCGGCAAGCCTGGACATGCGAGCATCGCCTGGTCAACTTCAGTGTCGCCGTCCTGCAAAAAGACAACTCGATCACAAAAGTAATTCATAATAATCTGGTGGAAGTCCGCTGATACTCCCCGGGACTCTAACGTGGACAAGTGGCTGACCACCAGGCATTGTCAAATGCGCGGGAGATATCCAGGATCCTAAGCCATATTTGTCCAGCCATGCTTCAACCCAGGACAAAGCTGAAGAAATCGTGTCTGAAGTGGATACTCCCGAACGGAAACCAAATTGTCTCTCAGAACCCGGGAATGAGACAGCTGTACCAATAAGCGCGCTGCCAGTATTCGTTCAAGCAACTTCCGAAAGACTGGAACGAGCATAATGGGTCTGTACACTTTTGGATCGCCAGGCAATTTCCCATTACTCTTCAGTATGACCTTAAGTCTCCCCCATTTCCATATCTGCCCTAAATGCGAGGCAGGCGTCAGTGCCGACTCTGTGGTCTGAAGGCTTCTTGAATCTCATGCAGGTGACGTAAATGTCAGAGGCTGGTTCCTTCGGGCATTCTTTGCCATCGTGGCCTTTTTCTGTACATCGGTTGCAGAATTGCTTGTCCTTACAAAGGCGAGCTACGTGGCCATACAGATGGCATCTGAAACATCTCGTCACCTGCAGAAGTCAGCAACTCGTAAAGATGTCCAATTTACAAAGGCGTGTCCAGATCTGATCAGTCTTTCTCTTAAGCTCTGAGGGAGTTCAAGAACAAAATTTTTATTGTCGGACTGGAAAGTACGGGTCTTGGCACAGATTTTGTCCAATTCTGTGGATGGAAATTCTTTTAAGTTGGATGGAAATTCTTCCTTTAGTACTTGGATTAAGTCTTCGGATGTCAACTCCTTTGGTACCTCATAGACGATAAGTGAGGGCAGTTTGTCTCTTTTCTCTTCAATTTTGATTCAATTAATAGAAGACGCTACCTCCTGGAGCTTTTTCGCACTCGCAGCATCACGTGCCTCCACAGCAACGCCACCATTCCACTGCTGAATGGTTGATCTTGATAACAAGGCTCTGAGGTTTGATCTCTTTTTCAACAAGTTGAGCAATTCTGAGCTTGTCCTGGGTTTCTCTTTATTAGAATCAGAGATAAATACAGGTCTCTGCCTTGGCTGCGGGTCTTTGTGTACTTCCAGAATTTTGGCTTTTAGAGGCACAGGTGGAGTGCGACCAGCCAGGACGGCTGCACTATAATAGTTAGAGGCAGGGGCCGACTTTAGGGCAAGCCGAGACTTAAGGTATCTAATGGTCTCATCCTTTTCCCTAATAGTGGCGTAGGCAACTTTTAAGTCACCTTTAACCTAACTTAACCTCCTCAGCGAATAGTGTCACCTTGGTCGCAAGTCTACTGTAAGTTTTGCTACTGATTCCTTAACCCCTACGGAGACTCTGGTAGAGAAACCCTCTCTCTCATTTATTTTATCCATGATACCTTGGGTCACCTCAGTCCTATCAGTGCAACGGTCGCCGTCCACCAGTGGCCTCTTGGTTGCAATCTTTGGGGGGGCATAGTCCGTGGATTCTTCCAAGTCTTCCTCCAAGTTACAATCATCTTCCTGGCTGTGCTCAGCCCTAGTTTAGGTCCTCAGCTCCTCTTCATCAGTTGTACCACTTGACTGGGCCCTTTTTCGGGACCTGTTTAGGTACTCTGCCATAAATTCTGGAAGTAGGTCCTCGTCAACCATCACCTTGCGCGATGAGGTCGCACTCTCCGATCTAAGACATTTTCCTCCTCTTTCAGTAGGATCACTGCCGCTCATGTTCCATATTCATAAAGTCTAGTAGAATAGAATAGGAGATATTTGATAAATCAAATTATCTAATACAACAGGTGATTCATATATTTTGATGTCTATAAATATATATACAATCAAAGTATACCTCTATGCAGGGTATGGGAGTATCTATATACAGTCTAGTAAGTATCAAAGTCCAGTCAAAATATAAGTATACATCACTAAAAATAACAAATTCAGTCAAATATTTCTCTAAGCATGACATTCAGTATTATTAAAACATTTAATTTAGGGATTCCCTCATTACCTTTTTATTATTATTTGCTGCATTTTGTTCTGATTTTTAGTTATTCAAAATATCAAATTAAATCAAATAAGATTAGACCAATCTGATTCAGAGGCTCTTATCATCGGAGTAGTGGTGGCAGATCACCCCTAAAACTGTCCTGACCTTAATTTACCACTGTATTGTTTAATTAACTTATTCAAACTCCTTAAAATATTAACTTATTTAAATAAAATATCTACAGTCCAGCCCAATTATTAGACGCACTGCACAGAGGGTAACAGAGGTGGCATGGTAAACAGAGGTAAAAAAGTGGGTTTGGAATATTTTACTGGAATAAATCAAATTCGTATATCTGCTGCACGTAATTAAATATATATTGTTTCAATTAAAACATGGTTTTTATCGAAAATTTATTAACTTCTAGTGTAGGAACAATATTCATACTCCAATTATATTTCTGTATTAATATTTTCTCTTATCTTCATAAAATTTCATGGTTGGAATACATTTTGTTTTAAGAAAGGCGTTGAATTCAGTTTTTTTTTTGCAGTATGAGTGCTCCCTTTCTATCCATACTTGGAGAGTTAAAAAATAAGTTTTACAATAAGGAAATCTGCTAATTTCAATCAAAATAAACTTAAATATAATTAAACAATGCAAAAATTGTCTATCAACCACCACCAGGTCAAACAAACACATCCGCACATCTGGTACACAAAAATGCAAATGAAGTGTGACTATGCTTGTTTGCAGTCCAATATCAAAAACATTCATATTATAAAACAGAATTATTACTATACAGAATTATTGCGGTATATTATACTATACTACTATTTATAAAGTAAAATAACACCAAGTTGAGTACAAAATTTGTAATTATTGAAATATGCTAAAAAATGATGTATACGTCTAATAAATTTGGCCAGGGATTGTAGTAAACAGAGATGGCGTGATGTTGGAGTATGCCCAATGCACATAAAACAACATTTGTTTCTGGTGCTATAAAAGACACAGTGATATATTAGAGCACTCAGTAGTTTTATAAAAATTCAATGCTCTGCAACAACATTTTCTTCGAGTAATGAACCGATGCATTTTATAAATTTTGTTAAATTGAATTAAATTCTTTCAACAAAATCTTGCCATTGCGTCACAATTTTAAAAATAATTAGAAAGTAAAAAATTAACAATTGACCTTTTGTTTACCTCCTAAATGTCTATGTATTCATCTCTATTCACATTCTGTTGTGTTTTCTACAATAGAGCAAAAACACATTATAAAAAATACATTATTTGCCTTGTTTGTAAGCTTCAGTGTACTGTTTGGAGTGAAACTTAATCATTTTACACAAGTTTCATTTTTATTTTACAAAATTATGTTAATAAAGTCATAATCGCAAATTGTTTTGCAGTTATAACACAAATAAAAAGTGTATTAATTTTTGAGTTTTTCTGTGTTAATATTTGAATCTTTCAAGGTCATCATTGTCAATCATCATTACTACATATCAGTCACTACACGTCACTAGTAACAATTTCTTAATTATTAAACATTAAAAGAAGTTAACACCATTTTTATAAAGAGTGTATTTACATTGTTATGGTTTTCAGGTGGAACACTTATTGATAGGTGTACAAAAATATAGGCTAATTGATTCAAAGGATCATGGAAAGTAGTCTCTTTTAATATTGTGAAGATTTGGAGCTGACTGCAAATCACTCTACTGATTCCGCATTTGCTTGATGCAGACATGTAAATTCACAAATTGTCAAATTTGAGGTAAACAACATTACCATATATTGTTCTCATATTCCTCTAATTGTTTGCCAAATGTATGCCTGGAAAACACCCCCATATTTTATTTTATTGTGACGCGCTTGAGAAAAATCATCTAATTTATACAACACTGTACATTATATATCTATACATCGTGCCTCGGGTAACAGTTTATCCGTTGATGAAAAGTGGAATTTAAATAAGTCCATTAATATGCACAGACAGATAGACTAACACATGAAGCGGGGACTTTGTTTTTACTATGTATTGATTATGTTTCACAGTAATGAACAAACACTGGAGGTTTTGAAACAAGTGGTATATAAAATAATATTAGTATATTAACAAATCATTTAATACTATATTTATTTACATATGTATTTATGCAATTAATATATACCTTTATGACGAAGTCTATAAATACATTTATAATGCGTACTGCTGGTTATCATAGCTGGAACATAATGAATATTTACCATTTTTCCCTATTGCAAACATCACCCATTTTCCCATCTTGCAAACATACTTTCTTACATTGAGCCTCTGTTACCTCTTTTTCAGATTACTTAATAATAACTGATGTGTAAGTTTACGTTATCTTCTTTTTTCAGCATCAAAAGTTCCATGTCATGTGAAGCTTACTAAAAATATGATAGAAGTAAGCAAACTGGGTTAATTCGTGATTTTCCACTCGTTCTAGCTGCGAGCTTCGTTATTGCTTCAATTTCTTAGTTACACTGTTGTTTTGATCCAGTTCCTTAATGTCGACAATCTATTTTAAATCACTGCATCACTTTTTAAGATATTAAAAACAGAAATAAAGCATAAGATATGTGAAAGACATATTTTTAAGAAATTTTTTTTATTATTTTAATTTCCAAATATTTTTAAGAGATTAAATTAATGTTTTAAGATATTACTTACTTTTACTTTTTTCTAAGCTACTATTGAATATATAAATAATTTATCTTTTAACGTGTTCGGTTTTAATATAAATAAAAGTATTATAGACATAAATAGTCTGACAGGTAGCAACATCTATTGGTGTTGAACAATGGATCAAAAGTATTAGCTCTTGAACATTAACTTAATATACTATATAACGTAACGCAGTCAATATTTGGTTTCACAACCCCAGTATTTTTAACTACCACAATCAAATGAGATCAGACTTGTCTAAATGCAAGCTAACCTATAAAAATATATGCCACCCAAATGTTCAGTGTGAAATATAATGATTGAAAAGTTCAACAAATTCTATTATAAATTGTATTGTAATAATTGTGAGGGGCTAATTACTAATTACACCTAACAACTGGCATTGACATTGAAGTGTTTCAACTGCCCAGCTGGCAACTGATCTAAGTACACCAACCTTTTAGTCCAATTGAAACTTTGTGTTATTTTATTGTGTTAAACCTTTTTGTTGAATAGACAGTAATTAGACTATTAAATAATACAATCCTATTTTTGTAAAGATTAAAAATTATTGATCCATTCACTTCGGAAATGTGTCATGTATGTAAATAAATTTATCCAATTTAGTCGTAGAACCTTACTTCAATACTGGGAAACGAACATCCGATAATCCTTTTATCTATAAAGGTAGACATGAATGAGTAAAATATATATAGCATTTTTGTCAATTTGTCGCAAAGAGGCCATTTTATATAGCATTCATTAATCAAAACATTAATATTAATATTGAATGTATTTGACGTTAATTTTGTAGAAATGCATTATTGATAATTAAATGAAACTACATGACGTAGTATTACAACATTAACATCTTCAGGTGGATAGGTCAAGTGGTCAGGTCTTTGCTAACAGAACTGAATATGTAATACAACGAAACTTAGGTTGTGGTAAAAACTTAAAGAAAGTAAAAATAATACTACATCACGTAGTTTCATTTAATTGTCATTAACATGAATGTATGTATCTTTGTATTTATGTATGCCCATTGCCATATTACACTGAATGTTATCGAAGGTAATCAATCGATACATTGAAATAAAAAATTGTTCCTGTTGTGAAACTCAGAAAAAAACTAAATATAAACGATTGAAGTTGAGCAATGTCATTGATACCCGATCACTACTTTTTATAATATTGTTTGAAATATTATGTACCGTAAATATTAAAACCTCTAGCTATATAGCCATGTAGAAATATAATGGAACAAGCTCATTTCACTGAATGATAATTAAAGTGCTTTCAAAATGTCGAACAACAAATATGGTTGTTCAATTTTGATACGTTTTCCCCGTTCGTAATAAATCATTATCAAGATTGTTGTGACAGATATTAGGAACATAAATAAAAATAAGTATATACTAAATAAGAATAATTCATATCATTAGCTGCACTATACTATTGTATACGTACTGTGTTCGTGCAATAACAAATCCACATTTTAATAATTATATAGAAAATAATTAAAACATGATTCTAGTAATTGATATTGGAATGTTTAAAATTTTGTAATCACAATCAATCACCTTACACAAAAAATTTGTAGAAATCACAAAAAACTGTGACAGGCTCAAGAAATTTTTAAAAGAAATTGCCTTGAAAAGATACTCTTTGAACTTTGAGTAAAACAAAAAAATGGACAAAAGCTCGTAACTACGAAACTATCAAAAATCGCTAAACATATATGGCATTATTTTCTATAGACCTTAAGATTCTATTTTTGCTTCAGCTTTACGCATATGAATTAATGAGACATGTACACCAAGATAAAAAAATTGTCAGAAACCTATTTCCCATACATATTGTTGCCATTAACAATAATGCAGAGGCTGAATCCTTGTGGATTCAGCCTTAAGTAATTCTTTTTGTCCCTTTACATAGCTTACATTAAAAAACTATGTTTAAATTATTTTTATGAGTAGATCTACACTTTCTCGCACTAAATGTCATCTTCTTGAACATTGCATTCTTCATTTCGAAAGGTCATGTCCATTCTGAAAAATCCTGGTGGTTTCGTTTATTAGTTTTTTCCATTTAGCCCTGTCCTCGGCTTTCCTAATAGTAGATGTAATTGGGAGTCCTGTGAGTGTAGTGACCAAAGTAGCTGAGGATTCTTTGTTAGCAGATGGTAGACAATGTGGTTTTGATTCTGAGTTGTTTTCAAATCTATATGTTCATTCTTCTGGCTGTTCAAGGTATGTGCAGCATTCTTCTCCAATATCACATCTCGAATGCATCTATATTCTTGCGCTCCATAGATCGAATTTTCTACGATTCAGAATCTTAAAAAGAGAGAAAAAGAGTTCTTAATATTATCTTTTTGATATTTTTAGAGACTTTTATGTTTTGCCATAATCCTGTTAGTTTACTGATAGCAAATTTGGTCATTTGCGTTCTTCTTCGGATTTCTCTATAGCTTCCTCCCTGGTCAGTGAGTAGCGATCCCAGATATAAAAACTCACTGACAAACTGTAGGTCAAAGAGCTCTCCTGTCTATGAATCTTGGCCACTCTTATTTATAACCATGACTGTTTACTGAGAATCCGAACTGCTCGCTCTCATACTCGACTCTTTTGAACAAGTCAGCCATGTCTTTCCCTGACATTGCAGAGAGTGGTGACATCTGCAAATCTTAAATTGCTAATTTAGGTACCACCTGCTGAGATATCAACCTCCAATTCTTCCAAGGCCCTCTTCATTATGAATTCGTCATATATATATATTACAAAGACATATGGCAAATTCATTTATATGAGAAAAGGTGTACGGCGGGAATGTATTTTATCTCCGTTTTAATGTTTATCAGACACCATTTATATTAAAAAGGAGATAAAATACATCCCTGCCGTACACCTTTTCCAGGCTTAAACGCATAGCACATTGTTTACTCTTACTCTGGAGGTGTCAAATTTGAAATGTCATAACTTCTCTAAAGTAATCAAAAATATCAGCACCACACTTTCTACGACTGGACAAGGTTTCGTCTTTTCCCTACAACTTATTTCTCTTCCCTACACACTACCTAGAACATGTCAGTTTGCATTGAATCCTTTAATTCAATTATTAGAATGTTTAAAGTCTTGCAAAAAACAAGGATGTCGACATAATTTATTCCAAGTTATGTTGGAATATTTTACTGGCTATCTGATCTGATTTATCAGTGAAATAATTAGGTTCGTTATTTAAGACGTGGAGTGCTGAAAAATCCATCAGGCAACCATTGTATGGTATGTCCATCCTTACGACTTGTTAAGAAAATTATATTTAAGCAGTAGGGGATCAATGCCTTGTTAGGTCTGAAGTGTTTTTTTAATAACAGGTGTCTTTTTTGAACTAAGAAAACTGGGCTGTTGGAAAAGTCATGAGGCATTTTGGCAACTGACAGCACTAATTTGTTTCCTAGGTACTAGAGTCAATTGTATCCATACTAGTAGTCATTTGGTAACTGACCATTCTAGCTATTCTAAAAAAAAATTATTCGGAGGTCCAGTCGAATTTTAAAAATTTTACAAGGATGAGAGAATAGACCAAACTATGTATTTTTATCTTATTTTACTCTTTTACTTTGGTGAAGGGAAGAAAGTGGAAATTAGTGTGGAGTTGCGTATAGTTTACGGTAATAATGCTTTACGTGAATATCAATGCTATAGAATGTTTATAGAATTCCATTCTATCTTTCAATATTTCCATTCTTTCCTTTCTCTTCAATAGCACCTTTATTTTCTTCAAATCATCCCTTTATTTGCTTTGATCTTAATTTTCATTACTTTTTTCATATTGCTCCATTCCTTTCTTCTTTTCTACAATATTCTTTTCCTTTAGCACATATATTGGTGTTTATCGATCTATTGATTTTTATAATCTTGGATAATGCCTCCTCAGCTTACAGATTATTGAAGTTTTAATTTTGAAGAACCATTGGGACCTGCTTTCTTTACTGAAAAAATATATTATTTTATCCTTTTTCGGAGCTGTGCTCTATAAGACTGTAGACTATAAAATCCTTTGCGAATGATTTAATATTGTGATAATAATAAAATATGTTTGGCAGCTGAGTTGTCTTCAATCTAAAATTAATACAAATTTATTTCCATACCTATAATTCGTTCTTTGAACAATCAGTAAAAATGACAATATTCATATGATTCTATACATTTTCTTTGTACAACATTGTGGGACCGTGTTTTTAAAGCAGTTTACATCTGAATTTCTGGACTAATGCCGCCACCTAAAGCCAACAATATTTTTCATTTAGTATGATACCACATTATGAGTAGGCTACGAAAACATTTCTAAATTTAGCATAATTAAATTAACATCTCGTACCTTTCTCTATATCTGCTTTCACTAAATTTACAATGTATTTTGCATATGTCTTCTTGAAACGATATTTTAATTTAAAGGCTTCTTCCAATAATGTTATAAAAGGAATTAATCGGTTTTTGAACACCTTTTCTTTCCTTCTTTCAATAATGGATATTGCGTGTGTCGTGACGAGGTCGTCTAAAATTCTATAAAAATCCATTTTTGTCATTTAGTTAATATAAAAGTATAAGAAATATTGATCAAAGTGATGTGCTTCATGAAATGTCAAATGTCCGGCAAGTATACGTCAGCTGTTCGACAGCCGCCATTTTTTTCCCCATTCCGCCTTAGTCAACACTTAAACTTTCTAATTTAGCAGATAAGTGGCGGACTAATGTTTCTATGGCTGCTAAACTGTGAACTAAGCTAGGCCGTGTTTATTGCTGAAGTTTTCAACTAAACCAAGTTTTAGCTGCGGGCTAATTTTTAGTCCTCTTTTATTGCTAAGGCTGCAAGGGTGTTAAAATATTTAGTCTATAGTAATATCGCCTCTTCTATATAATCCTTCAAAGATTATACAGAAGGGGTCTATGGTAGAGGAAATATTAAATGTAACTTTGTCACAGCAGGTTTTGCTTATTCTGCTGGATAACATCAAGATTTGTGCTGGCAGTTTGTCCAGATTCCTCATCAAAGAATATCTCAAAACTCAACATTAATTCAACAGAAACAAGACTTTACGACTGACGTTACTTAATATTTCACACACACACATATGTGTGTGTGTGTGTGAAAAATAAATCAATGGAACTACATGCAAATTATGTGCTTAACAGTTTCCAAGTTGGTAAGGTGCCAGAAGTAATAAGTAAATGGAACGACTGAGAAAATATTGGTTCAAAGAACAAATATCTAATAAGATTCTAACATTTAAGAAAAAATATCAAACAGACAAATAATTCAAAATGTTACAGGAAAATTTTTTTATTTACTAATACTATTAAAAAACTTTCTTCTTAAAAAAATAAAAAATACATAATCTGTAACACCTAATTTTATGCAATGACGTTTAATAGTTTACATTTTTTGAAAATTGTTACAGTAGTAATTCACAAGTCTACCTAGCACCAACTGACAGTTCAGTAACCAAGAAGTGAACAATCTAAAAAATTGAATCATTGATTGACACACAAAAGAAAGAAATTTACTGAAGAAACATAACCAAATAAACCAACTATCATAATAAGCACTTCCGAGGCAAAGCTCTTGGTCGAGTGTGGGAATCAGTAAGGAAGGCTTATGGTAATCGCAATAGAAAATTTAAATAGATTTTATAATTTAAGAAACCAATTTAATATCAAACATGCAAAATTATCCAAAAAAAAATAATTTCAGTACAATATCTGTAATACCTATATAAAATACTCAGTAATAAAGAAATGAGTATTTAGGTATTTAGTTACAAAGAGGAACCATGAGTGTCCACATTCAAGCCGTCAGCAATGAAAGTGTTAACTTTCATTCCTCTTTTCAATATTTTTCTTAATTTTTTCATATGAACTTCTGGCACTTCCCTATATTTTTGAATGGATAATATCCTCTTTATGTTTATATTTCAATTTCTACCATTAAATTTCTGGGAAGACCCTTAATTCATATCTTAACTATTGTGACTATAGATTTAACCCATG
Source organism: Druceiella hillmani (assembly GCA_039881145.1). Lineage (NCBI taxonomy): Eukaryota > Metazoa > Arthropoda > Insecta > Lepidoptera > Hepialidae > Druceiella > Druceiella hillmani. The sequence continues at coordinate 2,016,351 of JAYKKI010000092.1, forward strand.
ATGTAGGTTTAAACTTTTTAATTATCTCCATCTCTTCCATGCAACCTGGATCCTCGTGAAAATCTTTAGGCAGTGTTCTCAGAGAATTCGCAGATGGAAATGCATCTGTCTTTAGCTTATAATGACATTTACGATTTATCTCTGGAATTTCTGAAAAACATAATAATATCTGCTCATGAATATAATATACACTTAATATTTTTTCAAATGCACTTAATGGTTTTTCAATATTTTTGCAAAATTAAACCCTCAGTGTCAAAATTAAAAACTTTTACAAATACAAGAATCTCTCCACGCATTTAGTGTTTTCAATATTGAGATCTGACAATTCAAAATTTTTGACATTTTCATTTTTATAACAATATTTTGCAAAATGTTTAAATAAATTTCATTAACAACATTTCAAAAAGCACCAAAAAATATGTTTGTTGGATACCTATGTCGAAGAATTTTAACTACACCTTCAGCAGGAACCTGACGAAGGTCTTTGATAATAGGAGATTTGACATTGACAATAGCGCATTTTGCTTGACTGACTCGATGATTGATTTCGTGAGTGATTATGACTTTGAATTCAATTTAGACCTGGGCTTTGATTTTGACGGTTAATTTGGATGAAATTTCTCATTAATGTTAACATTTATAACCAATAGATCAACTACTTATTGAGTGAGTAAGATAATTTTGGTACTTTGTTCAGTACCGTCCAATATCAAGAGGTGTACTGGGTAGTTATAATTTAAAAGAATTATGAATACGAAAAAAAATTATATAAATTTAGTATTAGTAAGAAGACTTGTTACAAATCATTAATTACTAGCTTTTACTCACCGTTTCCCCCATGTGTTAAATAAGGTATTAAAGGGAGTGATTCGTTTACTCTTTTATATTGCATAAGTAATGTTTCAAATAATCACATTGATCCATTTCTAAGTTATCAACTTTTCTGGGATAAAAAGTAATGGGTTACTTTAAAGTCGATAACTTTGAGAAATTCTTTGAAACTGAAAGTACACAAACGGAATAAGGAAGAAATCTCAGATTGGGGAAACGGATCAATGTGATTATTTGAAACATTACTTATTTAATGTGATTATTTGAAACATTACTTATTTTTTTAAATTAAATTTATATAATTTTTTTTTCTTGGCCTACAACTAACTCTTTGCAAAAAATTACGTGGATCTGTTACTCAGTTGTGAGGTGAAAGAAGGACAAACAAAAATATTTGTGTTTACAATATTAGATTGAAATTATCTAGGATAAAATTAACCTTTATCGATTCGCAGTCTGTCAACTATTTTTGTGAAAAAAAATGAAGTTTTCAGCATTCATTTTTTTACCTGGTGGACTCCAACTGAAGACTGTCAAATGAATGTGCATTACATTCCTCTCCACAGCAATAAATGAATTTACATTCAGCATGTACAAAGGGTAAAAAGACAATGTTACTTATTCTTTGAAATTGCACTATTTGGGACAATCTTTTCAAAGATGGTGAAATTCAATACATTTACCATCCAATGAACATGTGCGATGAAGGACATAATGTTTCAGATTTATGGGCAACAAGTATCTACTCTACCATTGTTGATATGAAAATCGTAATTATATTTTGTAACACTTTAATTATTGCTTTTATAGTTGTATGGACACTATTGGAAATGTTGGCAGCAATATGAGTGCAATAACTGAGATTTTAAAATGTATTCCCTGTGGCTAGAAACCAGAGGGTCAATGAAAATTTGTCTCTTGGTGACGTGGCTTCTTGTACGACCTTACTCTTCTCTTAAATATGTAGCGTTACTAATATCATTACCTCATTCCACAAAACTTTCAGCATCCGGTTGTAATTTATGAAAGATGAAGGATCTTCTGTACTGAAGTTAACCAAAAATACACTTGAAAGGATAATATCGGCCGAAGACTGTCCGAAGAAGAAAATATAAGACAACGAAAACAATTTTATTAAAAGGTAACAATAGAATATATTTAGAATCTTCTAATAACTATTAATAAAGTGTCGATAAATGAATTGACAATTTATGTGTTTTATCTATTGAATTATATATTTTATATCAATATGTTAACACACTTCTTTCTTATTTAATAATTCAAGGAACCATATAATGCATCAACTGTTAACTGTGCATTAATCCTTTCCAGCTAAAATTTTCCTTTCATTTGAAACTACATTTAAAAGATAAATTAATCACTCCAGTTTTTTAATTAATTTGTTTACATAATTATAAAATTTTCTCTGATGTATTAGAAAAAGAGATTTGTGCATACGGATCTTGATAACTGTTGATAAATCCTTTGCTTGGCGTAGATCTATTTCAATACTGAGGTTACATACGCAAGTCCTTCAATTAATATCTGTATAACACTCTGCTGGTTTTCACGACGTAATAATCATAAATGACTCCATGACGTAGCCTTTATTTTTTTCTGTGGTTATTCATCAATTATTAAAGACAATAATTGTTTACAGCCTATGACAGAAAGATTGGCTGTGACGGTGTCCATTTTTTTTAACTGTCACTTTGCATGCACAAGAGCCATCTACTAACCTAACACAAACGCAACATACATTATATGCAGCCTATATTGTAGAAAAACCATTACAATGACTAGCCCGAAAGTTTGATTGGAATCAGCATTAACATCAAATAGAAAATCCAGCAGCGAAACAAATATTGTGTGAGCTTTATTCAATAAAATGTCACTATTACTGTTCTCACAGGCACGGCGAAATTTATATTATTGGTTCAACTATTCGCAGGTTATTAAAGTTGTCACTGTAAACCGCTTTCTGATTGAAAATGTTACATTTCTTAAGACCAGATGTATCTGAAGTCGTACTATTAGTATGTCACGAAATATCCACGCATTGGGGAAAATTATGTTGGCACAAAAAAAGATAATTTCTCGTTTGTAAGTAAAAGTAGTTCAATATTTGTATTTCACTTGTTACAGATACCCACCTTCCCCTCCTCACCTCCCTCCCACACAAAATTTGAGAACATTCGCTATTAAAAATATTTCTACTTCAGACGTAAATAAATTGCCAAGTTCGTTAAGTGCTCCCAATCTCTAGAAAGAATTATTTTCTTATGAGGAATTCACTACTAATATGAGTGAGTGAGACGATTCTTCATTTGTAGACATGTTGAATCATTTCAGATTTGGTATCATTATTAAAGGTGACTGTGCGTTATTAAGCGTTAAATTAGTTTAATTCAATATTGAGATAAATGACAATAGAATAATGGAAATTATACTTATCTTTCTTCTTAACCTGAAAATATAGTGTTCTTATTTCCTATGAAAATCATGTGCGCTCATTTCAAAGAAGTAATACTTAACAGTGTAGAATAACCTATGGTAATATAAGAAAAAGGCTCAGGAGGTTGGACAAAGTATGAAAAAGCAGCTTCCTCTAGTTTTAGGCATAGTTATTGAACATTAAATAAGCATTCTTATGTAAAGTTGGTTGTAATTAATCCAGCAGGCAATTGTGAAGGACAAAACATAAACCAATTTGCAGGTCATAAAAAAGGATCATATTTGTTGACTGTAACTTTTGGTGAAGATAACTCATTCCTCAAGTAGGCTATACAACTAATGGTACATGTGTATAAAATTAAGATAATTTAATTAATTGTCAACGAGATTAATTACGAACAAGTACTCCACAATGGTTCTCAACCAATCTCAAAAAAGTGGAGTTTTGCAAATTTATACAATTATTTAAAGAACATAATATTTCATTTGACACTTGTACCATTCCTATTTGTAATGTAACTTCATACTCTGATCCTTTTGTCGAATATAGTTCAATTATTATTTACCATTTGATTTAGACATTTAGAGATTAATGTTTGTAAATGTTGTCAATAATTTTTAAACATTAATATGTGTGACAGGTAACCATAAATCAAATTATAATTAACACAAGCTAGCCGATCATGAATATAATATTTGAATGATTACATAAAATAGTCACACTTGTTACAAATCCAAAATAATTTATGCAAAACACTAGTTTAGACACTAAAACACTCATAAATAAGTTATATTGCAGATTAAATGCTAATGTGTTATCTGAGATAGCAAAACTTAAACTGTGACTCATTTCGAGAGTTGTACATTATATATGAGAAGCGAATGTTCGGAAATATTCTGAAATTTCGGTTGTCATGAATAATCACAATCATTATTCCATGAATTCGTTAAAAAATTGAAGGAAATTCAGAAAATCAATCTGAGCTCTAGAAAGAAATACTTGTGATATCGAATGACTATGGATAATCGGACAACTTCTATCCTTGTGATTGTCAGTAACTGTTTAACGATTTAAAAACATTTTAGCATCTACACAAATTTATGCTTTAAGGTGGTGCAATATATACATAATGTCTGTAGCTAAAATTATCGCACACAGCAGCAAGTGTTATAGTATAAATTATAGATGTTAATTAAACCTACTGACTTACTATTGTTAATTATATATCAATTATTATAGACCTAAAGTACAATGCAGGCGACCATAAGTAATTAGAGAAACTACCACATATAATATTAAATACTCTACGCACTCATTCTACATAAATTGGCCCTACAAAATAATTGGAGCAGCTCTGGCTGACTCACCAATCCGAGTAAAGAATAGAACACACAAGTTCACGTGTAGTAATAGAGTAGATAATAGAACATATGAGTGAACACCTGCTAATGGAGACCACAGATATTTAGTTAGCGATGTTTGTCTACTATATGTGTAATACGTTTGTATTTCTCATTTAATTAAGTAAAAAAATAGCTTTGAGAAAAATTTGTTTCAAATTTTTATATCATTTAGATAAGGAATTTTATAACAGCACTTTGATTTCATGTGTCGGTGTTCATTTGATAATACATTCTATAAGGTAAACAAGTTTTTTTTTTAAATATGTATTTTTACATAACTTACTCATTATGATTTTTATAACTGTGCCTTTACAAGTAATTTTAAATAGTAATTTTAAAAAACCTTAAAAAGTGTAAAATTTTACAAAGAATCAAATTAAAATATTTCGCTTAAAATAAATCATCGACATTAAGGAACTGGATCAGTACAACAGCGTAACTTGTGAGCAGCCCTAGGAAATGGAGCAGTAACGAAGCTCGTACATTGAATAGCTGGAAAGTTGTAAATTGACCCAGTTCGCCTGCTTCTATCATATTTTTAATGAGCTTCACATGACGTCGGACAACGGATGCTGAAAGAAGAAATTAACATAAGCTTATATTATGGTTCTGTTAATTAATCTTAAATACAGATAACACAGCCTCGATTAAGATAGAATTTTTGCAATAGCTGAAAGTGGCAGATGTTTACAAGGGAAAAAATGGGATATAATCATAATATACTGGAAACGGTAACCAGCATCAGTAAGAGTATTCATCATAGAGGTATAAGTTACGTGCATATACATGTAACTACCATAGCAATAAATCATGCTTATATGCTATTATTATATTTCCCAACACATATTATTTGCTTTCTAACCTCTAGTGATTGATATCTGCTTTGAGAGGCGAGCTGAAGTTTGATAAACATACACAGTATGAAACAAAGTCAAAGTTTTATAAAGAAGTCTATCATAGCATATATCTTTCTTTAACTGTGTGTAAGCTATAATAATATATGGTTTATCAAAACTTCAAAAATCCATCTAGCCGTACCGATGCATTTTTGAGCAATTAAATATGAATATTTATACATTAAGATATTTGTGTCGTTTTTAATATCTAACGGAGATCAATTTTGTTTTTTATAACAATTCATTTGAACCAATAATTCATGAGTTGTAAAATACTTTGGCAATATTATTTATATATCAGCACGTAATATTAAATCAATTTCCCTGTTGCATTTGTTTTTTTGTGCGGGCTGATAGCAGTAACTAGCCAACGGTTTTTGATTTTTACCAATATGAATCTTTATACATAAAAATATAATAAATAATATATTTATGCTAAATATTATTCAATTCTAATCTAACAGTATATTTAGTCTTTTCTAATTTTATATGGAATATGATGTATTTATGCCCAAACAAGGTGTATAATTTATGAATATTTTATGTAAATTAGCTGATTTGTGGCAATAAAGCTGGAAAAAAATCAATATGTTGAGAGGTTTCCTAGCACGTTCTGCTTCAAATTGTATGAAAAGGCCGTTCATCTCAAATAAATAAAATTTTGCAATAGTATATGTTTACTTTTCAAAGCATTAGCTTTGTCGTTTAAGTAGGGCCGTAGCACGGATGGTAGTTCCTTTAATGAAAATTGTCATTTACATTGAATCGTTTGAATCAATAGATAAGATTTTACAATAGGTATTTGAGTAAACGTAGTAAACTCGGACCACTGTCTAGTGTGTTTATAAGAACGTTTGCATTTGTAAATTGATGCTCTGTAATTGGTTATTCTTATTCCTATTGTATTATCCGGGGAACAAATGCATGTACAACAATGCATTTTTTCCCCAGATAATACATTAACAACAGCTCAGCTTGGCCTTTTTTTATTGTTTTCCTAATTGTCTGGACAAGATTTCTACGAAAGAAAATTTTTAGAAAATTCACCAGAAAGTCGAAAATTTCAATGATAGTTTTGTATGAAAAACTCAGTTAAAAAAAGGGACATTCAGTTGGGAATTCTGCTGTCACATGTCTTCATAATTAAACAAAGTGACATTCAGTTTGATAGTTCTACTGTTACATGTTTCAAAAATGAATTCCACATAGAATATTTAAATTTTGCGAAAAAGAATTGAATTGAAAGTAGTGATGATATCTTTGGTGCGTTCAAAATCATAAAATTCATCTATTTTGTGTGTTGCAGACATAGAATTGATTTCAGTTCGTGGTTCATTTCTTTGAAAAAATGCATCAGTTAGGCATTGAAATATCGATCGGTGTACGCACAACATAAGCCAACTACATGATGAACTAAAGAGCGTAGACAGCATTTGGAGGCAAATCGAATAAGAATTTCTGAAGCCCAATCCATTATGACTGAGGGAACAGCATATACGGTAGAGGTTGACTCATTTGGCTTATGAATAAAATAATTTGAAACGTTAACAAAACAGACTGCCAAATGTGACAATTCGAAATGAACGTTTCGTGTTCAGATACGGTCCAACAGTCAATAACGCCATGGATGTACAAATCGATTTTGGAACAATGAGCAATATTTGTTATTGTAATACTTTGAGCTTTCAACACAAACTGATTATGTTGTGCAAGCGGAAAGGTCATATTGCATGAAATATTTTAAATACTAGGTATATCTCACCTGCATTAATATTTACACTATGGTATATTCATGCAAAACTAAGCCAAGTAACTAGCATATTATAATAGTATGTTTAGTCTTATGTAGTCATATTATTTGAAGTCATTATATAAAAATTCTTATGACATATAGACAAAAAATTCATATGGATTCTTATCGTAAAAAATCGATATTTGCATATAGAAGAAAGGATTTGATATACATATGGCTTTTATATCTGCAGTACACCGTAGCGTTGCATTTACTCTCATACACTCTACATATGTCAATTAGTGGAAAACTAATGGTGTGTGTTGGCACATGGGTAAAGAATGATTCCACAGTTGCCTATATCTTCTAAAATTGTTGCGGCAAGTTACGAAAGAAATTAATTTGGAAGTTAGTATTATAATTTCTTATTTTTTCAGATTTATGAAAATGGTGGCAAAAAATTAAAGCGTGGGGTTACATAATGCACGTGATATTGAAATTTAAATGTCACAAATGGGGCTTGAAAATGTAAAGATTATAAAAGAAACCATTATTTAATTTTATGAGATCTGCAATTGTCAACGAGATTAATTATGTTATATTAATGAACTGATATAATTGGACAGGTCCCATAAAATTAAATATTGCTTTCTTGATGACACGAACACGAGATGTGCATTTTTTAAAATATTGTACGTATTAATTGAGCAAGGAACAATATTTATTCTAGTGGAGCCACTAGCACTATCATATACTTCCAAAACATTATTCTATGAAAAGGTGCGGCTGTTATAAACTGATAGATGGATAGAAATTATGGAATTATAAGAATTTCTCGTTTCACTATCACTCACTCATAAACTTCACTATCAATGACTCATTTATGAATCTCAGTTTTATGAAACTCACTTCACTGCCAATCACTCGTTTATGAATAAAATAACAAATACAGGTTTGTAAATGTTTAAGAATCCCGTTACAAACAAATTTTCTACTTTGAAGAATAAATTTCATGATCTTATGAAATTAGCCAAATATCATCAGTTTTGCTCCATCCTGTCAAATTTTGGAGTATTACAGTTTGAATATTTCACAACATAATATTATATAGATAATGTTTATTTCATTTTTAAAATAATATCACAAACATTTATATATAAAATTTACCAGCTTTTATTTCAAAATAGAAAAATATACAAAATTAAAATAATTTTTTGCTTTTCGATTGGCGTGGAAATTGAAAGTACAACATCAAATACCATCTGCGCACCGTTTTACTGTTCATTCAGTTTGATTTATTTATGCTTTTCAATTCCCCATGCAATTTCAATTTCAGGGGTTCGAATCCATCTCCACTTTGTCCAGAAATCTGAGCTTAACGTAAAGCCATAAAAATATTTTGAATCTTTTAACTAGAAAAGAGAATTTGTTATATTTTCATGTCCTAATGCTAATTTTTTAGAGGGCAATATTCTTTGCAGTAGTTGCTGTCTTACTTTTTTGTCCCGTTCATGGAGGAAGCGAGGAACATTTAGTGTGATCACCTCACGGGCCAGTCAGTATTGGAGGAAGCGAGGAACATTTAGTGTGATCACCTCACGGGCCAGTCAGTATTGCAAGAAATTTAGATCAGCATAGACATGCTTTAATTTCACATTTCTTTTATTCTCTTTTTAACATTTTATACCGTCGTATACTTTCTTCATAGTGATGTCATAGTGCAAAGAGAATTAATTGGCATTGTGAAGAAGAATATCCTTCAAGCTTGTTTAATTGGCATCGTGCAATAAACAACATCCATTTATCTGAGTGCTCTGGAATCTTCAGTTTATGTAAAACTGACGATTGTGGTCTAAATAGAAATAAGAACTAAAATAAAACTTAAAATCGTTGAAGTAAAATAAAAACAAAGCTAGAAAATAAAACTTTAGATCATTGAAGTAAACTGCATTTTCATTCTTAATCAAAGGTTTAACAAATTGTAAATTCCTCCTTCTGAAGAATGAAAATCATGCTTTTTTTTTAAGAAAGATTCTATTGGTCTTCAAAATCCAGAAGTTGCACTTTTGACTTTACAACTTACACGTCTTTCAGTCTGGTCTATTAAATGTCTTTTTTTGATACTAAGTATAGATAAAAACATTTCATCTTGGGTTCAACAAATTTTTTTCAACTTTTCTCATCATCAGCATCTTGTCTCCATCTACTACTCGACATAAGTCTCTTCCACTGCATGTATCACTAGTGGTAATGCTTATAAGCACCACGTCGGGCAGGAAGGTTTGTGATCGAAACTTGTAGCTTTATGCACCTGTAGCATTTAATGCAGAACATAATTTTTTGGCCATCATTGGTCTGTATCATTTTAGCTACATAATTAGAAACATCAGTCCAACCCTGGTTGACGAGTGGCTGGAAATCAGGGCCGGGGATTCTGCAGCACTCAGCTCCATTAAAGGATATAATGATAAATTTTTCAGTAAGTATAGTTTTCGAAAATGAAACCTACAAAAATCTAAAGGCTGAAGAGACATTATTCAATAATACAAAAATCACTAGTTCGATCCATGTCAACACATGTAGTCGAAAGAGAAAAATCTTTTAGAAAAGAAGAAGAGAACAGAGCAAAATGATGAAAATAATGAAAATTGAGATTGTATAAAAGAAAATGAATGATTTGAAACAAATGAAGGTGCTATTGAAGATGAAAAAAAATGGTAACTTCTATAAATATTGCTGGTGCTGACATTCGGGTAGAGCATTGGTACTCTAAACTTTATGTAACTTCACAGAAAATTCACATGCATTCTTCTCTTTACTGAAGTGAAAGAGTAAAATAAGATAAAAATATACAGTTTGGTCTACTATTTTATTCTTGCTGTAAAATCTCTAAAACTCAACTTCATTTCTCAAATATTTTTTTTATAATAACTGGAACTATGAACTATCGAATAACAATAATAACATAGATGCAAATAACTCTAGTACCTTGAAAAACAAATTAATGCTATCTGATGCCAAAATACCTCACGACTTTTCCCACAATCCAATATTTTCTTAGTTCAAAAAGGTACTTAGTATTAAAGAACTACAAAGCAATAAAGGTACTTAGTATACAGACCTAACAAGGTGTTAATCCTCGACTGCTTAAATATATCTTTCTTAACAAGTCATAAGGATGGTCACACCATACAATGATTGCCTAATTGATTTTTCAGCTTCTTCCGTTTTCAGTAACAAGTTGAATTATTTAACTGAGAAATCAGGAGATAGCTAGTAAAATGTTCCAATGCAACTTGTAATATGCCGACATCCTCGTTTTCCAAAATGCAAGATTTTAAACATTCTATTTATTGCATTATTGGATTAAATGCGAACCAATATGCTCCGACTACTTTGGAAAGTAATAAAACAAAACTTGCATATTTGAGAAGAAAAATAACAAAAATTATTTTACAAGTTACTGGGGAAAGATGAAACCTCGTCCATCCTTAAAGAGGGTGGTGTTGATATTTTTGGTTACTTTAGAGAGGTTATGACGTTTAGTGCAAGCAAATATCGATCTACTCATAATAGTAAAATAAAGTTTCAAAAAGACAACTGAATTTAAATATTAATATTACTAACATAATCGATGTAAATGGAAAATAATATTTGCTTATTTATAGTTTTGGCTGCTACATTACTGTTAATGGAAATAATATAAACAATATATATGGCAAATGGTTTCTGGCAACTTTTCTGTAATTGTACCTATATCCCAAGAATGCATATGCATCTTGCAAAATAAGAGGATAAAAGATCTTAAGGCCTTTCCATAACAATTCCACATAAGTTCCACGATTTTTTTATGGTTTTGCAGTTGTAGGTTTTTCTCTATTTTTTTGCTTTATTCAAAGTTTGAAGAGTATTTTTTCAAGGTAAGTTCTTTTTAAATTTCAAACATCTATCACAAAAAACATTCTAATATCAATTATTAGAATTTTGTCTTCATTTTTTTCTATCTAATTATTAAAATATATAGTCGTTATTGCATGAATCCAATACAACTTACTTACTTTAAAATAGGCACAAATAACGTTAGTGTTGTGTATAGTGTAGTTAATAATATGTATTATTGTTTATTCCGTATATATTTATTTTTATTTCTGTTTCTCGTATTTGTCATAAAATCTTGACAATTATTTATTACGAATAGAATAAATATACCACAGTCGAACAGCCGTATGAGTTGTTCAATATTTTGAAAGCCCTATAGTTAATATTCAGCGAAGTTAGTGTGTTCAATAATATATGGAAAAGCTAGATAGAAAACAGCTAGAGGTTTTACTATTTACACTACATAATATTTGAAACAATATTACAAAAAGTAGTGATCGAGCATCAATGACATTGTCCAACTTCAATCGTTATTATTCAGTTCCTTATGAGATTCACAACAGAAATAATTTATTACTTCAATATATTGACTCAATCAATCAATATATTAAAGGTTAAGACAACAGTAGTGTAGGCATTTCCATTTTTATCATTTTATTTCGGTGCCAACAAATGGAAATAAATGTTATTGGTCAATCAGTCGCCTAATTTGTAATCTTCTTAGTGTCACCATAAAAAAGAACTTGAATTTGAGCTCAAATATAAATAAAAAAAACAATAACACCAAAAATAAAATTGCTGGAAATAAATGAGGTTGATTTTTATAAGCCTTAATTGGGGTCATCTACACCCTGCCACCACTTGATATTATTTTATTGGCAGACTTTGCATGTATATACATAAATACAAACCTATGTACTTTTAAGTAAATGTTTCGATTAGTGAATGCTATATATAACGGCCTCTTTGTAACGAATGAACTATAATGCTTTATCATATTTTGACTTATTTACTCCTAACTTTGCATATAAAAGGACGGTTGAAAGTTTCTTTACTAGCTAACTATCGCCTAATCAACAGAGAGGTTTAATGCAATAAAATAACACAAAGTTTGGGTTGAACTAAAGGTATGGTGAACTTAGTTCAATTACTAGGGGTGCTGGGAGGTTGGAACACTTAAAGTTGTGCCTGTAGTTAGGTATCAGAGATAATTAAGTAAGATCGCCAATTACTGAACTAAACCCAAACAATTATTGTACAAACAAAAAAAATTGTTGCACTTTCATTCCAAAAACATATTTTGTTTTTTATAGTAGAAACAAATGTTATGAAGATTCAAGCAAAATGTTCTAATTCTTATGTGTGACACTGGTCTTAACATGGAATCATTCCGTTGAGTACTGTAGATATAATAAATTTCCTTCCATCGAAAATACGCACAACTGCTCTTCTAGAAGTTGTCATTAGTGTTTTTTTTTATGTTAAAAATTTTGACTTAACAGCACCTAGGTCAGCACCTCACAGAACATCTTCTGATAAGTGATATTACTCATAAGTCTTTTTTAGTATTAACATTTTTCCTGCGTCAATTCAAAAATATGTACCTAACATATTTTTCAAACTTGACCTCTGTGAATCCTATATTATAGAGCAGTGTATATATAACCTAGCTCATAGTAGTATATGTAACCGAAAGTTAAGCGTGTGGCTTGTAAGTAAATTAGAAAGACTTTAAACCCAGTGTTGTGCATTCAATTCATTCTCGGTCTTAAAAAATTGATCATATTGCCGAACATTGATCACAAGTAAATGGTTAGAAACAGTAGACAGGTAAAATGTACATCTTGTGTCACTTTTATATAACATCTAGAATAATTTATTCACCCGTTCATATTCAAATTCAAATAGCATCTTGAAGTCCCTTCCCTTATAGTGTTCCGTTTATACTAATCCCTTTCTAGTGTTACGTTGCTTTTAGTAAAGTTTAATGTATCGCACATTCAAGAAAATATTATCGACGCTACTAGACCCTAAACGCCATTTGAATTCTTTAGCAATGGCATTGGAGAAATATTAAACGAACATAAAAACCTTATATAATAAAGTAATGGAAAAATATCCACTTACATAATTCTTCATTGACTTGCATTGATGTCAGAAGAGATTTTGTAGTTTCTACTTGCAAGTACATTTTCTCACATACAAGACACACGGCCATCAACCGTGCAAGATAGGGCATTGGCCATAATATATGACTGATGGAAAGTGATAAGTTCAATTCCTGAAATATTGTCTATATGAATGTATATATGATAAAAAAACAATATGACAATCTGTGTGTCAATACTGCACATTAACAGTACTGCACATTGTCAATATGACAATACCGCACATTATGGATAATTATTCATCAATTCCCACAAGTCTTTATGCCTCTCTGTGTGTATCTTTATGACACAATTTTTAATTTTGAAATACTAAACAAATGTGTTATATATTTCAATGTCCCTCACTTTACCATATAGTCGAGAGTGGTAAAAGTTATTTGTGTATATTGTTTATATTATTATAAAAGTTATTTGTATAAATATTGCTTTTACTGGCATAATCTGATATTTATTGGGATAGTTACAAGCTATTTAACTCTACAATGTTTTCAACCAGGACGCAACAGAAAAAAGTAAAAAAACAACCTAAAATTTAGTATTTAATTAATTCTTGATAATATTGGCGGAATTAATTTTTCCATATAAGCTTCACATCGGGACTAGTTGCAGTCATATTTTGTAATTGTACTGGTATATAAAATACACTTAATGGTGTTAAAATAAAGTAAGAAAAATAATAGGTAATGTAAAAGTATATAAAATGTTATGTATTAATCAGACACATAATTAACAGGTATAATTATAATAATAATCCTAAGAATAAAAATAATAATTTTGTTCAATGAAATAAAAAGAAAATGGAATAGGATTAGCTTTTCACGACAGTGTTATGTTGATTAGTTTTGAACCTCTTTCCTGAATTTTCATAGTAAAAAGATCTGAATTTATCCAGAAACATATCTAACTAATTTAAATTATAAAAGAAAAGGCCAACAACACTGTAATCATTTTCATTATTATTGGAGGGATTTGTAAGATTAGATAATAAATTGATTGCCTTCAATCCTGCATGCTTCGTGATTGTATTTTCGTTTCTCATTAATGAGTATGTAATTTATTGATATGAGCTTGAGGTTTTAAGTTAACTTAATTAATATATATTATAGTAATACTTACATCACGTTTTAATATCTCAAGAAAACTATACATGTCAAGAAGTATGCTGGAAAACGTCAGAGTGAGTAACATGAATAGCTGAAAAATGAAGTTAAATTAATTAGTTCATAATAATATTTGTGTTCACTATTTTGAGAGTGGTATTTGTAATTAAAATGTTATTTCAATACTTTTATTGAAAATGTTCAGTACAAACCTGAAATTCAAATACCTTGTTTAAGTAGTGGCACAAGTCTAACAAATTAATGTAGAATTGAGATAAATGATAAATGGAATTTTCATTTAGGGGTAATACAAATGTAAAATGGTTATTGGAATTGGGAATATGTTGTGGACTGCCAAATATAGCATCAACTGGTGCAACCATATTTTGTCTATTTTCAAATTTTAAGAAATCATTCAACTTTTCCGCACGCTTTGTGATAATAAATAATGTGAAACAAAATAATATTATTTCTAAATCAAAAATAATGACAGAAATATTAACAAACAGGTCAGAAAAGAAAATGCTTAGAGAATATTTTATAGCTACAGATGCACCAAAAGTGGTATAAGAAACGTGAAAAAGTACAAGAAGGCCAATAATTATGAGGTTTCGACGTTTGTCACGTCGCAACAAATTTCTTCTATGCTCTGATGTGAAAGGATCATCTAATTTTTGAATTATCCAAATCAATTCCTCAAACATATTTCTGTCACATGTTATATCAATCAACAACAAGCGTACAGTAAGAATCATATGAAGTGTGTTAAATGCCAGTAAGATATATCGATCCTGAATGACCAAAAATGTCACATGCTGTGCTATCAATATTCCAATAATTAATAAACTGTATAACTTTCCACACCATAATGCACATTTGGTGGGAATGCGATTGGCAGTTTTTCTGCAAATGCCAAACACACGCTGATATAATAAGATTGGCCAAAGTGTACTTTCAATTGAATCATTTCTCATATTGGCTTTTGTAAAATACTTAGGTTCCTACTGAAGTCCACACGACTACTTTACTCAGTGTTTACGAAATAAGTGACATTTTATTGATTGGATGCCTTCTGAATTTAGTCATTAGTTTATCACTTTGTGGAATCTTTTGAGCGTGTAACACAAGTAACAAAACATAATATTGATCTTTTTTGTGGGCATTTAACTGAGTCCTATTTATATCCTACCCACTAGTAACACCTGCTTAGATCAGATATACATAATATTACTAATGATACATGCCAAAAACCAAATCTGGATGTCCGCCATTATCATATATTTTGAACTTTGGTTTGAAGCTTTGTATTTTGAAGTTCGGTGTAATGCAACAATTTGGAACATAGTTTATCATAGATTTTTTAATAAACTAATATGTGTTTTTAATCTTATGTAGTTTTTTAAGTAGCATAACACTCATAATTCACCGAGGATTGCTAAACAACCGAATGATGAGAACACCTTGAAATTTTGTGCATATGCTACATTTCCGGCCTCGAGTAATTTAACTGGGTGTTGTGAATACAGGGAGCAGGTCAACAGTTTAGTTATTCATTGCCGTTGCATTCTGCTTATTCTCTGCCTTTTTTAAATTCAAGTTCTTAAACTTCACTCTGAAAATCCCCTCACTAAACTTATTCCCAAACATATTATTATTATATTTTTCATTCTATAAATATTCCTGCACTGTTCATGCTGCCAAGCTGTAGTGGTGCCCGGTGTCTTATAAGGAATTACATGTAGCTTGCCCTGGTCATCTGATCTATATACATCATAAAATTATGAATATTTGAAAACGTTTATTTTATGGTATTAATGCAAAGTGCACGATTGAATATATGATTTGGAAGTTGAAAGCTACCAATGTATGTAACAAATGAAACGTACAAACTTCATGCCTATTAAGTCACACAGAACATCGCATTGCTAAATTTGTCTATAAGTCACTAAAATTTATTCACGTCATTTTAAGCGCCGACTTATAGGGGAAAAAGTAATCTGTAACCTACTAGCTTTTTTGTTTACAATTAGAGAGATCCATGTTGTGTTACATTTCTTGTGAAACAATACACACACACACAAGCATAGTCAAATGCCAGCCGAAGTAAACAAATTTTATGAAATAACTTTTTGTAAAAACATCCGGTTTTTCATTTTATATAAATACATCTATTATGTTTTAACAATGTATTTAATTCATTGAATTAGTTATTATGATGTTGGTTTCCAGTTTTGTATTTATTTGATTAGTTTAATATTGCATACTTTCATTATGACAGCTTAAAAACGATATAATGTACATTGTTATGCAGATAAGATTTTCGAATTAACTTTTATCGAAGAAATAATATAATTCTGAATTGTAGACCAAACCCAATTATAAATTACATGTTTTTAATAAATGTATTGTATGCCATTTTTACATGCGGTCAATATTTGCAATTAACCGGGAGTTGTGTTTTGAATAAAATTTTAGGTCACCCTTCATTTTTCAATTCACTTTTCTCTTAACAAATCTTTGACAATTTAACTTTTCTCTTTAAACAAATGAAAGAATATTAATAGAAAACAAAATACTTAATAAAAAATGCCCCTCATGAATTTAATAAAAAAATAATAATAACCAGCGCAGTCAGCTTGGCTTCCCCTGCTGTGAGCAAAAGGGTTTCGTTCTTGATACAAGTGGCTAATTATCGAAGTAAAGAATGTTGTGTGCTGCCTTACATTAAATACATAATGCTGTTTTTGCGTTTGTTATTGTTTTCTTTCCAAGTATATCTTTGCAAAAGTTTTGATGGTCAGGTACAAGCATTTAGATGGATTCTGTCATTCACAGTTCCTCCCTCATGTAGTTATAATATATGCATATGTTGTGCTATGTGATATTGTTTGATACCTTATTCTAACAACTCAGGCCAATCACTAGACAGCAATTTATCTGTTTTTAAATTCTACGTCAGATATATTTTTGCACTTTGTGTGGGCATTCTTAATTAAAGATGGATGTAATTAATCGATGGTGAACAAATTTGACTCCCAGTTGCAGACTGTAGACAGGAATTATGTTTTTGGCTTCAACTTTTGTTAAATATTACTCATTCATCAGGAACTATATGTGCCTCCGCAAATGAAGTGAAAATTGTACATGTTCAAAAAGGTTGGATTTCATAATTTATTGACATCAGGATTAATTACAAATCAGTAAACCCCAATGGTTCTCAATCAATTCCAAAAAAGTTGTCTCCAAATTTAATGAATTATTTAACGGATATAATACTTTACACTTGAATCATCCCTAATTGTGAAATATCAATTGAATAATCTTGTGCTCTATTCGAATGTAATTTACCACTTGAATCAGACATTTAGAAATCAATGCTTGTGAATGTTTTGAATGTTATTCTTATAAAGTAATTCAATAAATAATTTTTACACATTATTATGTACAACTCGTATCAATAAATTTAAGACGTTAAACCTATGTTTCGTTCGATAATTTATTTCACGACTTATAAATAATATGAGCTACCTGTCTGTAACGAGTAGTCATGTTTGTTACAATCAACAATAGTTTACGCAAGACCATTAGTACACTCACTTATAAATTATTTACAGCCAGGTTAAATGCATATGCACTGTGACTCAATCCGAGAGTGTCGCTTTGTATATGAGAAATGAACTGTATAGATATTTATGATCATGAATAATTACATTCTTTGTCTCACAAATTCTTGAAAAAGTGGAAGAATTCTTCAGAAAATCAATTAGATCTCTAGAAAAATGATAATGAAAGATCTATGAAAGATGATGCTATGGTAATTGTTTAAAAGACAACTAGAGTCCATATCAGTCAGTGTTCATAGTTTTTCAAAGAAATTTTTGCAAGTGTACAAAATTTATACTTCATATGCTTTATGACTGTTGCTAAATTTGTTACACATAGAACAGTTATTATAACATATGTTATTGGTGTTGATTTTATTTTTTAGCAGACTTTCTACTGTTAATTATCAATTACTAAATATCTAATGTGCAATGAAAATGGCCGACAATAATCAGAGAAACTTGAACATATGATAATTATTATTTTACACACACATTTTATTAAAATCAGTCCTATGTATAATTTTGGCCGACTCTCACTGATCTGAAAATAACTCTGTGTATTATGTGGTTTTATTATTGTGTATCTTGCATTGAACATTTGAGTGGTATATCTTCTTATAAGTTGACCAGTTTTTACTCTCAGATAAGATCTTTTTTAATTTTGGTAAACAAATATTAAGGTTAAAAAAATGTTTATTCATTGTTCAACACCAATAAATTTTTCCACCTATTACACTATTTATATGTATAATGCTTGTCTTTTTATTGAAATCAGACACTTTAAAATAATAATTCAATAATAACATAATAATATTTCGTCAATGGTACTTTCAGAAATACTAAAAATATGAAATCTTGGGTAGATTCACTTAGAATTTTTAAAAATATATTGAAATTGAGATGTTAAAAAATTGTTTTTAGAAAAATTAGTTTTAAGTTTTTTGTAACTTTTTTACTAGGCATATAGCCAACCACTATATATTTTATTCAAAAATCATATTATACATAATATGATTTTTTAATAATATATAATTTTACATAACTTACGTAAAATAATATATTTTGTGTATTTTTATTTAATATATATATTATTTTACATAACTATGCATTATATATTTTTTATAGTCGTATGTTACAAACTGAAAAGTGGTGATGTACAGTTAGTGTTACTTAATAATTAGCCAAACCTTAAAAATTTTGTAAAAGTTGTTTAAAATAGATTATCAACATTAAGGAACTGGATAAATACCACAGCATAACTTGTGAATAAGTCTAGAAAATGGAGCAGCAACGAAGCTTGCAGACTGAACGAGTGGAAAGTGTTAAACTGGCCCAGTTTGCCCACCTCTATCATATTTTTAATAAGATTCACGTGACGTCGGCATTGAATGCTGAAAGAAGAAAATAACATAAACTTACATAAAGATAATAACGAATTTAGGAAAAGAGTAAACAGAATCTTAATTCACTCATATCAAGGGTCACTACATCCATGCTTTGCATTAATACTTTATGAATTTCTTTACATATCCTACTATAATGTTTTTTATTAGAATTTGTCAAATTGTTTAGATTTGGAACAAATGCAGTTTAATATCTGTGAACATTTCATTGTTTATTAGTTATTAAATGAAAGAACATACATTAAAAAGATATATTTAACAATTTGTGGTCACAATCATTTCATAACCAAAAATATATGTTAAAAAATATTTAACACACAAAATTTGCGAGTTGTTAAAATTCATTGATAATTGTCGTTCTTAGTTACACTAAATACTATAAACACAAATGCAAATGCATTTGACAGTTGGATGCTCTTTACAAAGTGATTCAGTGTGTGCGAGTGTGTTCTTTTACTTCAAGTATAACAAAACACAGATTATTTCACTCTGAACATAGCCAAAGGAAGCTAGCCTGTTTCAGCTTATTATCATGAGACCAATTTATACTGTTGCTTCAAATAATTATATAAATAAAATCTACTAACAGCATATGCCTACCTTATGGTCTAGGCCACAATAATGAAATTTATAGTTTGGCAAGTGTATTTTTGAGCAATTAGATATGAATTTTTATTCATGTACATATTTGTATCACTTTTGGTATCTAAAGGAGATAAATATTGTTCTTCATATGAATTCATTCGAACCAACGAATTTAGAAATTACGCAAATGTCTTCTATTATGTAGAGAAGCAGTACGTATCACTAAGAGATATAAAACAAAAACGCCATTGCGTCTGTCTGTGTAGGCTAATCTCATTAACTACTAAATGGTTTTTACTCTGGTTTTCAGCAATAGATAATATTATTCCCGAGGACGGTTTTGTTGTATAATTTATGGGTATTTTGTGTAAATAAGCTAACCTATCGTTGTTCGTCTCCAATAGTTCTACAGACTTGTTCACAACAATATAAAGACATATGTTAATCCATATGATCGAAAAACAAAGTGAAATAAAAAATTTTCACTAAAGATGTTAACTTAGTAATTGGGAATACCTCCTTCGGAATAAGGAATTTGTGTTCCTTTTTGTAATAATTTCCACCGTTGGACCCAAATTCCAAAAGCTGAGCTTTTGTCTTTGAAAATACAAACACTTTCAAAATCAATTCAGCCTGGTTTTTAAATGTGATTTAGAATGTATTTGTTCTAATTTGCATAGGTTTTTTTTAAGTTCACTAAAGGTGATCAATAAGAATCCTATTTAAAATCACGTGCGGAACTGGCAGTTCACAATTGGTGTGGAATTGGTCTTCGTATAGTTCGAATTTACAGGTAATAAATTTTTTTTGTATATTTCCATGTGTATTCACATGTTTTGCATTAAGTAAAAGGAGCAGTTGATTGATTGATTTTGCAGTTGACTCCAAATCATCAAAACACTGAAGGGTGTACTTTCAGAAATTCTTAGAACCAAGAAGCCAACGCAGTATGAATTTAGCTAGCAATTTGGTTATGAATATTTAATGCGGTATGTAATAAGAGTCAACTTAGAAACCTTAACACTACAAATATGCTTCTTCTAAATACAAAGCTAACTTCTTTCACTGTTAAGCAAAAATGGAATGGTGACAAATTTAACAAAAGTTTTCATCGGAATTCTTACAAAATTTTGACTTACAAGAAAAAGTCAAAAATTAACACAAATACCAATCAATTCATTTTTATTTGTATTACAACTACAAATAAAAATGAATTGACCAAGATAACTACTGATAATGAGTTTGTCAATAAAATTTTACAAAATAAAAAGAAAACTTTAGTGAACTGATTGAATTTCACACCACACAGTAAACTAAAGTTACCACATAAGGCTCTTTTTGTTGTAGAAAACGTAATAATACATAGATGCTAATAAGGTAAACAAAAGACAAATTGTTAATTTTTTCATGGTCTTTAATATGTGTAAATTGTTAAATGGGAAGGCGAGATTTTGTTGAAGGAACTGAATTCAACTTATCAAAATTTATAAACTACAACTGTTCATTACTCAGAGAAAATGATGTTATAAAGTAATGAATTATTAGGAAGAGTTTGCTGAATGCTTGAAATATCTGATAAATTAAATTAATATGTTTTTTATAGCTTTAGCTGTAAATGGTGCTTTATGTGCGCTGAGCAGACACAACCTGCATCACACCATCTTTGTTCACAAGATAAAAATACATATATGATTTAAATAAGTAAATATTTTAAAACGTTTGTTCAAGTTCACTAAATAATACATAGATACAATGGTAAAGTTAGTGATTTTAGAAGGCGATCCGCTTATGTTGTATTTAAATAAATTTAAATCGTCAATATTTAATGATCTCCGAGATTTACACTACGACAGGTTTTTTTAATTCAATTCCTTGACTGATTGCAACAAAGTAAAGTAAGTACCTTGAAGTACAACTATTTTCAATAAGATGCTGTGTGGCGTAGTGGTGTAGGCATTCCATGTCTACAATTATTTTCGGCGCCACAATAAGAGTTACGAAAACAAATGTCATGACAATGAATTGGACAATCAGTCACTTACTCTGGAAAAAATTCAAATGTCTATCGCATAAATACATAAAAAATGACTAGAAATACATGGGGGTGCTTTGGGTAGGCCTTGAGGTCCATCACTCCCTACTCTTGCTTGGCATTCTTTCTCAAGAAGCCTTACATATATACATATAGACCCACATAGTTTAGATAATTAAGGTTATGTGGAAAGCTCTCTTGGTGGCAAACATATCATTATGCACTATTCATTTTTTTTTTATTTACTGCGCTGCGACATAGAACAGAATGCTTGGAAGTTTGTTTCCCAATGTAGGAGATATATTCTACAACTCGCTTGATTACATGACATGTTCATAAAATTGACAGATCAATAACTTTTATTAATTACATAATTTCAATTGTATTACTTAATAGATTAACTGTCGTTTAATCAACAAAGAACCTAAACTTTGTTTTTATTGTATTGCATACAATAAAAACAAAGTTTAAGTTGGGTTAAAGGAGAGGTGCACTTAGTACAATTGCTGTGGGTGCTGGGAGTTTGTAGTACTTCAATGTCAATGCATGTTGTCAGGTGGCAAAGATAATTAAGTAAGAATATAGATTAGCATTCTAACCCCCAAACAATCATTACAAAGCAAAATTTAAAACAACTGTCGTAAAATTTTACAAACCAAGAAATTTGTTGAACTTTGATGACTTCAATATTACAAAGCACATTTCCTTATTAGCGTAAAAATAAATTTTGTGACAGACCGAATTATTTTGCTAAGTAATGTGAAAATAGACGACAGTCAAAATCTACATTTTTCATCATTTTTATATAATATACATAATAATTCTTTCATATTTTCTGTACATAGTTAAGAGTTGCATCTAAATCCCTCCATGTTTAATGAAGAATTATTAACTGTACTTATTACAAAATTATGGAATCAATGCGACTTCAATTAAAATTTGTAATGGATAGTAAAGATAGTGCATAATTAGTGCCTGCTTCCAAAATGCTCGTTAATTAGCATATCAACCAAAACAATAAACGTGAGCATTTAAAAGACTATTCTAATTCTTTAGCATGTACGTCAGAGAAATATGAAAGGGACATCAAATTGTCTATAAATATGAAAAGGAAAATTGTTTACTTACGTAATTCTTCAACAACTTGAATGATGTTAAAAGAGATTTCGTATTTTCTGTCCGCAAGTACACAAACACAGGGAAATGGCCATAAGACGTAACGCATGGCTAAGCACAGGTCCAATCTGGTAATATGGTCTTTATGAAAAAATATGTGACAAAAAATATTGAAAATCTACAGCGGACACGTTTAACCTTAGACAAAATTGAATTTATTTCACATTCAATTTTTATTCCGTAGATTACAAATAAGTTTGTTATGTAATTCAATGCCTGTTTCAACTTATAATTGAGGATGACTATATTTATATGTGACTTATTAATTGAATATAATTTTTCTCAAGATAGTTATAGGCTACATAACTCTGCAACGTTATAAACAGGGATGCAGCAGTTAGCAAGTCAAAAAAAAAATAAAAAAACTACTTAAAACTCGTGATGACCATTAGGGTCATTTAAACTCGTGATGACCATTAGGTCCAATTGTTTAAGAAAAATTTAAACAATGCTTGAAATTGTAGTAGTAATTAATTTTTTCTATAGAAAACTCCACACCGAGACTAGTTACAGTCACACTTTACAATGACACTGGCATACACAGCACACCAATTCATGTTGGAAGAACGGAAACGGAATACAAGTGTATTAAAGTATGGATACTGCCATGATATGAACAAAAAAACAAGAGAAATAATATAAATTAATCGGACGCATCATCAAGTCCAATAATAATAATGAAATTATTTTAACAAATGTCAACGTACAAGCATATTTATTATTTTTAAAGGACTTTTAAGTTTACATAGTAAATTATTTGCTTTTATTCTTAAATGCACCAGGCTTTCATTATCATTAGCTTAAATGTACAAGTTAAGTTAGTTAATATATATTTTAATAATACTTACATTATATTTTAAATCCTCAAGAAATCCATACATATTAAAGAGTATGTTGGAGAATGCCAGAATGAGTAACATAAATAGCTGAAAATAAAGTTGAAGCTGTTGGTAAGTTCATAATAACATTTCTGTTATTTAAAGTTAAAATGTTATTTCAATAAACTTAAGCAAAATATTCAATACAAACTTGAAATTCAAACACCTTGTTTAGATAGCGGCACAGGTCTAACAAATTAATGTAGAATTGAGATAAATTATAAATGGAATCTTCTTCTAGCGGCAATACAAATGTAAAATGATCGTTGGAATTGGGATTATGTTGTGGACTGCCAAATACGTCATCAATGGATGCAACCATATTTTCTTGATTTTTCAAATTTAAGAAAACATTCATTATTGCTACACGTTTTATCATACCATATAATATTAAACAAAACAATATTATTTCTAAATCAAAAATGATAGCAGTAATAATATTGAGTAGAACATGATGGGAAATATTGAGAGCATATTTTATGACTACAGGTACATGCAAAGCGATATAAAAAATATGATACGGAACAAGAAGACCAATAACTGTGAAGTTTTGGCATTTGCCATGTCTCAACAAATTTCTTCTATGCTCTAATTTTAAAAGATCATTCATTCATTCATCATCATCAAAAGATCATTCATTCATCATTCATTGAATTCAAAAACTAGTTTTTGAATTCTCAAAATCAATTCTCCAAACATATTTCTGTCGCAGAGTACATCAATCAACAATAAACGCAGAGAAAGAATCATCAATAGTGTCTTAAAAGCCAGTTTGATACACTGAACGTATGCACCCAAAATTGTCACATGTAGCGTCATCAACATTTCAATCATTAGCCAAGAGTACAACCCCATCAACATTCCAATTATTAGCAGAGTATATATTTTTCCACACCACAATTTAAATCTGGTGGAAATTCGGTTTGCAGTTTTTCTGCAAATACCAAACGCATGCTGGTAAAATAAAATCGGCCAAAGTGCATTTTCAATTGATTCATCGGCCATATTAGCTCTTATAAATTGTTTGTATTCTAACTGTATTCCAGCACGACTACTTCATTCACTGTTTAAGTAACAAGTGACACTTTATTGATTGAATGCCTTTTGCACTAAATTATTAGTTTATCACCTTGTGGAATCTTTTGGGTGGGTGACACAAAACACAATATTGACCTTTTTTGTATAGACATTTTATTGAGTTCTGTTTATAACCTTCCTATTAATAATGTCTGCTTAGATCAGATATACATGATATTACTAAATGACAAAAGTCAAAAACAAAGTCTGGGTGGCCACCATTACCATATATTTGGTACTTTAGTTTGAAACTTTGTATTTTGAATTAAATTTAATACAAAAATTTTAAATACTGTTTATCACAGACTTTTTAGTAGAGTATAATATGTTTTTTAATTCTATGTAGTTGTTTTACGTAACGTAGAACCCCATGATTCACTTACTATACTTGAGTTGGTAAATAAATGATACTAGTTATTAATTTTTCTAAATAATATTTTCAATATTTACATTTAACCACATTTTAACCCAAAGAAAACCAAAATTCTAATTGATATGTCCAATTAATATAAATGTAATGCTTTTGCTACCTTGCTACCTTTGCTTGGCTATTTAGATCTTTCTGGGGATCCCTTAAAAAATAAACGATGAGAATGACTTAAAAATTTGTGCGTATGCTACATTTTCAGGTAATTTAACTATTTGTCGTGAATGCAGATGCAGGTGATACAAATAAATATTCACTGCTGGCGCATTCTGCTTATTCTCTGCCTTCCTTTTAAATTTAGTTATTCTATTGGCCCCGCTTACCTTAGGTGTAGATTTTCGGTCTT
Source organism: Druceiella hillmani (assembly GCA_039881145.1). Classification (NCBI taxonomy): domain Eukaryota; kingdom Metazoa; phylum Arthropoda; class Insecta; order Lepidoptera; family Hepialidae; genus Druceiella; species Druceiella hillmani. The sequence continues at coordinate 2,042,347 of JAYKKI010000092.1, forward strand.
AGGTGTGCGGGTTATTGTACTTCACTTTGAACATTTCCTTATTTTATTTATTTCCAAACATGCAACACCTTCTGTGAATTTTCCTCCACTGCTCATGCTGTCAAACTGTGGTATAAGTAAGAATCTGATGTTTGGAATGCGTCCACAATTGGCACATTCAAAGGTCGTTCGAAAAAAATATTGCTTTTGAACTCCCCATTTCCCCTTTAATTTTTTTCCTACCCCCGTCCTTCATCTTTATTCTTGTCAATATATAATAAACACATTTATATGTTAATATGAGTATTTTTTCTTTCGTTCTTTATACATATTTTATTAATAACTTTTAACTTGCTTTTTTAGTAGCTTGCTAGTTTTTAGTTAGTTTAGCTTACTATTTTTTATTCTGTTTTGCAGTTGTATTCACAATATATTGTATTTTTCACAACACAACACATTTGATTACTCAATGTTTTGATTGGCTAAAAGAGACAGATTTTACGGCCATTAAGTTTGTTTTATGTGTTTGTATATTAAAGTCAATAAATAAATAAACACCATTCAGATTAAAATTTATATAACGTAAACAATATTGAAAATTAATTGTTTATTTAAAAACTGCTTGAATAAGAATTATAAAAATTTTTAAAGGGAACATTAGGCACTTTTCCTAACTTTTTCTCTTAATACACTATTGTCGGTACTATTATCAGCGGATAAAATGTGTATTTAATAGAAAATCTGAAGTATTTAAATGAAAATAAATTTACAATTGAAATATTATTAAAAGACAAGTTCAAGTCTATTAGACCATTAAAAAAAGACCTTTATGTCCAATCAAATACTACCGTCTTTTTGATATGAAGGTGCATAACTAGATAACTATTTGGGATAAAATATTGAAAAAAAAAACATATTCTTTCATTATATAAACCGTAACTTTTAATTATTAATAACTTGTACCGTCACCTCCAATTTAACAATCGTCTGACATCTTTGAGGCATGCTTTCTCTCTCTCTTTGAGGCATGCTTTTTCTCTATTTCGTTTTGCACATTTCCATAGTAGAAAATGTTATTAACTTTAATAGAAGTAGGTAACTTTGTAAATATACATAAAACTTGTATATCACACATTGTACTCGCAATTTTATCGTGCGAATCAAACTTTAGAATTTTCAGTTTTGGCCTATTTTTATATAAAGTGTTTTCCATAAACATGTATTCATCACAATATCCAAATTCAACTAATAGAATTTTTACAAATGCTAAGTTGATAATGGTAAATACAAAACAAAATTTATTATAATGTCACTTTTCGATCGAAATCAAGTAAAACTAATATCATACAAACAAATTTAATGAAGCAAAATTCATCCTTAAAGAAAAAGTTTAATTTTACATCAACCAAGGCGTCTACCTTTTTTAAACTCTTTGAAAGTTCTGTTTCAAATGAAACGGTAATGGTATTAACTCCACTGCAAAATTAATGAAATCTATTCCATCATTCCGTCTACTAGCAGTGGTTAAGGCAAGTACGGACATCCATGTTTTATTAAATATGTTGTTCCATTTTCGACGATTGATGATGGTTAAAAAAAATCGAGAATGAAAACCATCTCTATTGAAAATAGTGATTTTTTGTTACCAATATGTGATATAATCTCACATAATGTAAGGTGAATTATAAGTTTATACTCATAAATTCATTGCTATATACTAATTTGTTATAAATTTGTAAAAAACTTATTCTTTAAATTATAAAATATTATTAATTGCAATCTTGGCTTATGCTATTATGCAACTAATATCCTAGATATGAAATAAACAGATTTAAATGATAATTATGCAAAATAAACCATTATGTTTTGAAATTAGAGATACGTAATAATTGGAATGATGTAGACGATATAACTATGTCAGTTATTATAATTATGTGTTGTGTGCAATTATATATTTGCAAAAAAAAAAACTTGTGAGCCGCCACAGGACGCCTGGCAATTGTGAACTTCTAAATTATTTTATACTGAAATATTTTTTATTGGAAGCAAGTGAAACTGAGAAAAAATTCTACTTAATGATGAAATATTTTTTAAACTTTTATATTTTATTTTTATGAAACAATTTATCACAGAAACATTTCTTAACAATCCATTGCAAATAAAGCTTTCAATGTTTTAATACATTTTAATGCATTACACCAATATAAATGAGTAAAGTTTTAAATGTTAGTTAATAAGGCAGGTCTTGCCATCACAATGTTTTAATTCCTGTTAAAACGCATCATTCGATGTTTCACAATAAACTTTTCCTAAATTTCATCTTTTTTTGTGAATATGTTCATACCCATGTTGACTTCACACATCTGTCGATTTATTAGTAATAAAATGAGTTATCATGTTGTTATTTAACATTACATATTGCGACAATCCTACAGTATAGGTAAAGTTTTTGATAGTGATTTTATTTTAATTGTTTGAGTGAGAAATTTCAGTGGTGTACACTTAATAAACTTACATCCTAGCCAGATCGAAATTGAAGAAAGTGCTAGATTAAGTCGCTTTATGAATTAACTTCACGAAGAATATCTTGTGAAACGATTAGACTTGGTAATGATACATTAAAAACATGATATCACCATGAGAACCTGGCATGTTCAAAGTTGATAGTATTTTATTTCAGGATTTACCACATTTTAAGTTCAGTGCACAAAGAAGTGCTTTTGAACTCAGCGTAGCTTAGGATTTCAACAACTTTGTTGCCCAACAATTTAATATTCCACAAAGATTACTTGTCCCGGATATTTCAGCATTTGTGTTTATGATGGGATTAATATTTTCATACAAGTTTAGATCAAAAATGAGATTTTTATGAGGACGAAAATGTCTAAAGAAACATTTAAAATCATTTGCTTTCTCGTACCCGCTCTTATTTTGTATGCAGTATTTCATTACTTAGCGATTAAAGTTTATTTTGTTTACAATTTTACTGCCTCCATTATGTTTGAATCAGAATTAATATGGTTTGTCTTCCGAAATATGTGTGATTTGTAGTGAATTTATTTGCAGATAATTTCTTACAGAATAAATTTAGACTGCCCTTTGAATTAATTTTTATTTGATGACTCGTTAAGATTGAGAAAAAAAAATAATTTGGTGTTTCAATTTCTATCGTAATTAAATTTAAAGAGCAATAACTAGAGACGTATTAATTCTACAAATATCCTAAAGCCAAAACATTTTCAGTTATTTTAGACAGCGTGAGCGGTGGACGGCACATTACAATCTAATATTTTGGCAACATCACCACATTGTGTTGTTAATGTGTGTGTATTTCTTAACATATTTAGTTAAAGCCATGTGTAAGATTTTAGTACTCGTGAGGAATAAAAATAAAAATGTGCATATTTCCAAATTTTCATTTGACACTTGATAGAGTATATGTACCATTCATTTTCAGAAATAGTTTAAGCTTTTTAGAATACATAATTGCTAGATTAGCTAATCACTGCTATCAGCTTAGCTTCCCTTGCTGAGAATAAAAGGGTTTTTTTTGACATATGTGGCTAATTATCAAAGTAACGAATGTTTTATTCTGTGGTATATTAAATCGATAAACTTTTTTTGACTTTGTTACTGCCACCTTTTCAGGAATTTCTGGTATTGTGTGGTACACTATTCTAAAAATTTGGCTTCATAGTAGGTTATAGACAGAGATTATATTTTTTGTCTGTCACTTTTGTTTAAGAGGGCTCTTCCTCAGGAACTTTACATTGAGAATAGTACATGCTCAGAAAGGTAAGATGACGCAAATAATTTTCATCGATATAGTTACAAACAAGTAGGTACTCCACAATGTTTCTCAACAGCCCCAGTGAAGCTTGCATTTTAAAATATTATTTAAGGACATGATATTTTATTTAGCGCATGTATTATTCCTAATTTTAAAATAATCTTTTGTTCTAATTAAAAGTAGTTGGTATATAATTTCCCAATTGATTCGGACATTTAGAAACTGTTAATTATGAATACTCTGAATAATTTTTATCCATCAATTTATTCAACAGGTATTGATAAAACAATATTTGGGATCTTATATTTTATTACTTCAGTGATTTATTACACAACTTATAATTGCTACGACTTAACCTGATCATGACTATAATCACTGAATGTTTATAATAAATAGTCACACATCACAAATCCTCACTAGTTAATGCAACACCATTTGTTAATGCACACACTAAAACACACACTTATAAAATAGTTGCAATACAGGTTAAATGGAAATGTGTCATCTGAGATTGCAACATTTAAACTGCGGCCCATTCTGAGAGTTTCGCTTTGAGTGTGAGAAATGGATATTCTAAAATTTTGGTAACCATGAATAGTCATTATGCCGTGAATCCTTTATAAAACTGATGGAAATTCAGAAAATCGATCAGACCTCTAGAAAAAAATGTCTATGATATCAAATGATGATGTACAATCAGACAACCAGTATTATTGTGATAGTCAGCTGTTATAATTTTAGAAGTTTTTTCAGCTATACAACGAATAGTTTAAGGTAGGACATTATATACTTTATGGCTGCAGTTGAAATTATTACATACTACACATTATTATTGTTACAATACACATTATTGATGTTAATTAAAACTATAGACAGATTCATTATAGTTAACTATCAATTATTATAGACATAGATCTATAATGCAGATGACTAAGACAATCCGGGAAACCAGAGAAGACCAACAACAATCAGAGGATCTAGATATGAGAGAAACTAGATAGATTGAATCAAGTACATCAAATGCATTTCAATATTTGCTGTTTGGTGTAATGTGCATAATGTTAACATATCATGTTGATAAAACATATGGTATTTAATACTTTGACACACGTATCCTCCAAGAATCAGTCCTAACAAAACAATTGGAATGACTAGCTGACTCTCGCCAATCCGAAAAAGACAGAAAATGAATCCCTATGCATATAGTGAATATGTGATCAAAGCTATGACATATATTTAATTGGCAGTGTTTGTGTCATAACTGTGCAGCAAGTTGGTGGAAAACCGGCCACTGGCCTTCCTCAATAAAAGTCACCAATTGTTTGCCACCGACTAATCACTTACAAAAGTCGGTCATCTGTGTTAAACATTAATCTAATCTCGGTAGCGAGTGTCGGTAAACCTTGACTTTTTATTTTAAGAAATGTTTGGAGTTTTGTAAATATTTTTAAAATCTGGATTGTAAAGGGTGAGTGGAGAATTTTTTTTTGGCCTGCGAATCAATATACTTATATTCAAAATAAATATTCAAAATATTTAGATTATTTTCATATTACATTTTAACAGCTTGTAATTTTTGTTCGTCCATGTTCAAATCATAAAAAATGTAGTGAAATTGTTGTCCAAATATGAAAAAAATTAGCTACTAAAAGCTCTTGTGTCCATATATCCATGATATATCCTCCAGTTAAGAATTTTTTTAAAGAATGAAAAAGCACTTACTTTTAACATAAATCAGAGAGAAGTAATTTCTATAACATTTATATATTTCTCCTTGTACATCTCACCCACATTGGACATATAATTTGCGAATACTCTCCAATAGTTATAACTAGCACCTTATTTTATGCGCACATTGAATAAGTATATTGAATAAGTATATCCTAATTTTTATATATCACAAAGAATTTTTTTCCATTTTCTCACATTGGTAATTCCAATAATGTAATTCATGTCGTACAAAAGAAATGTCTTGCAAAAAATGAGTTGCATAAAGATGTACTTCAATCCGCACTGCTGTAGGTATTATATATTTGTATTTCCCGTTTCAGTGGAGTGGTAAAAAAGCAGTTTTCAGAAAAATGAGCTTCAAGTTTTCATCCTGTTTTGATGATGAATTTGTTTACTAGGGGTTTTTTAATTTCAGCAAAGTTTTCACTTGATATAGACCAGTGTCCATTTGACAGTACATTCTGCAAAGAAAAACAGCTTTTTGTTTAAGAATACATCATTTTATTTAACTTATGCATCATAATTTTTATATCAGTAATTTACAAGAAGAAAAGTGATGATGTATGATTAGTTTTATATAATAATTACCAAAATATTTTGACAAGGAAACAAGTTAAAATAGAATATCCACATTAAGAAATTGGATGAAAACAACAGCGTAACTTGTGAGTAAGCCTAGCAAATGAAGCAACAACGAAGCTCGCAGGTTGAATGAATGGAGAACTTTGAACTGGCCCAGTTGTCCTGCTTCTATCATATTTTTAATAAGCTTCATATGATGTTGAACAATGGATGCTGAAAAAAGGACATAATATATACTTATAGCAAGGTACTGTAATGAATTTAAAAAACAAGTAACAGATTTCTCAATTACGAAATTACGTTTGCAAGAGCGAAAAGTAGGAGATGTTTGTAAGAGGAAGAATAGTAAATATTTATTACACATTGGGGATGGTAACCGGCTTTTTCCCGGATCGGTAATAAATGAAGTATACTTATAAGGTGATATTGTTTTTCATATTACCTACCACTTACTTCTTAGCCTCTAGTGATCAGTAACTGATGTGACAAGCCACCCGATTGAAGTTTGATAAACATAATCAATACATATTATAAAAATCACATCACTCAATCAACACGTATTATAAATTTTCACTGATGGATAGGCTGATTCCCGAGGATCATTTAGATACATAATTTATGAATGTGTTGCATAAGTTAGCCACGTTTTGGTAATTATTCTCTATAAAATGAAAATTGCAATAAAACCAATTATTGGGATGTTTTCTTGGTCTAAATTAACAAACCGTTAGAGATACATGAAAACAATACATGGTAATATTGTTTGCCTCAAGTTTTGTAAAATAGTTCATGACAGCATTTACATGCAGACCATAATAACAAAATTTACTGTTTATCAAAACAATAAAAATCACTATAGTACTTCCAGTGTGTTTTTGAGCAATTAAATATGAGTCATTACCCTTTTAATTATCTGTGTTACTTCTAATAATCTAAAGAAGATAAATATTGTCCTTCATGCCAATTCCTTTGAACCAACTGTTGTGAAGTTATGGGACTGGGTTTGATTACATGCAGAAGGAATACCTATCACTACATGTTAACACACAAAAGCCCCGTTGCATTTGACAGTCTATTTTTATGGTAATTTCAGTTTCCTTCTGAGGAAGCTTTAGTTGTATCATTAATAAATGTTTTGTGTAAATTAGACAAACTATGACAGAGAAGACACAAAAAAATCAAGTGTATGTGAGGTTTTTGGTTTCCTCTGTTTAAATGGTCAGGTATATATGAAAACAATGCACGGAAGTCCGATTCTACAGATAAGTTTGTGACAACATACATCTCTATATTAAAGTTAACCTACACTGATGAAAAACAGGTTGCAATGAAAGTTTCCATTAATGAGTCGCTTAGGAATTGTGAATACTTCCTTCCGAAGAATGAAATATGTGTTTCTCTCGGTAAAAATTTCCACCATTGAAGTCCCAACACCAAAGTTGATCTTTCATCTTCGAAAATACGAAATCATTCAGTTCAGATTGGTTTATTGAATTTGGTCTTTTTCTCTGAGTTATAAGGACAGATGAAAGAATCTCTTCTGAGCTTTGAAAGATTTTTTTTAAGGTCGATGAATTGGTATGTTACTTAAAGTCACGTGAAAAAAAATATATGTTGCCTGTCTCTATTGTGGAAGTCAGATACACATTTTACATATATTTAGCGTGTAAACAAATACTTTTTAATTTTTTAAAATCTTTATTTGAATTATTTTGAAAAACAACTTGCAATAAATAAATGTTGTTCCAAGACTTGTATACGGCTTATTAAAATTTAAGCAGTACATCTGTTCATTACTACCCAAATCACATCATGAGGATGCCTCAGGGCGTTCTCTTCTATTAGATGCTATGCGATGTAGCCTTGGCTCAAATTTAGTAACCGTAAGGATGCTGTGCCCGGCAAAGCCGAGCCATATTTTCTGTATTACTTTGGACGAGAGGGTCAGAGGAATGTTCATTTGAAATGTTTTCATGTGCGGCAGTCAGCTGTGGCAGCTGTTGCTTTTATTTCACTCAGATATTTACAAAACAGAAAAATCTAAATGGTGTCGGTTTAGAAAAATACATAAAACGAAATTTGAATATCAGAACCGGCTGTAGGACGAACTAGTTGATGGCGGAGGTAAAAACAATTTTGGACAGAGAGATGTAGATTAGTTTGAGTAACATAGTTCACTATTGGGCAACAAAATATGAAATAATGATATATATTACCGTGAAGCCATAACTGTGAAGGATAAATTAATAATAACTTCAAGGTTTTTAGTTGCAAGAGACTCAGGCTAGTTGGCAGAATATTTATCTTTCTCTTGTTTGCGTATCAAAACAGTTCATTACCAAACATTATCCCTGGTGTTTGTAATGCAATCATCAAACTTTTGAAGGATTAAATGAAAATAAGTCAATTATGTTGGATATTAATTTATGACATTGATTTTTGTCCGTCTCACTCGACCGCTTACGTTAAAGATGGACACCATGCGACTTAGTTGCAATGCCTGAGCTCTTGCCTCGGGTGATGCATATCCACACCGAGTGGACTTTGTCAGCATGGCCGATGCAGATCTAGCTATTTGAAGAAAATTCTACAGCAGAACAGGAATGTCTACAAATACTATTGAGTGCTTTAAATATTACCATAAATGGTGTTTTATATGTGTTAAGCACCTATCAGTTTCACACCACCTTGGTTGACAAGATATAAATAAATATTTTATTTGAATAAGTTAATAGTTTAAGAAAGTTGAACAGGGCAACCAAATAATATATAAATACAGTGGTACACTGTGGGGAGGAGGGGACTACTGGTTGGTCAACCTGTGACCTTTCTGACAATGAGGCAACAGTAAAATATGACAAAAACACATAATTTGGGCTACTATATCACTCTTGTACTAAAATTATCAAGCTGGAATTGTTATCTGTCTAATGATAACAATAACGTAGATGTGAATGACTCTAGTACCTCAAAGATGAACCAGCGCTGTCTGTTGCCAAAATTCCTTATAATTTTTCTGATAAAACAACAGTTTCTTACTTCGAAAAAGCACTTACTATTAGAGGCCATTCCAGTCCTAAGAAAGCATTATCTCCCACTGTGTCAATAAATTTTTAAGAAGTCCTAAGGGTGGACACCATGAAATAATTGACTAATTAATTTGTTGGCACATCTTCAATAAGCGGAAATATTTACCTGATAAATAAAGCAATATCTTAATCTAATAAAGCGACTTACCAATGTAGCACAATGCCATTTATTTTATTGTAATGTACAGCGCAGAAGAACTAGTTTTGTATAATATGAGTTGGAGGCAGACAACTGCCAAACATGTAATTTTTATGCTTGTTGTTATTACTGGAAACTGAAAACCATGACATTTTCATTCAATTCTTTGTAAAGGGAGTACCCGGAAAGATTTAAACTATCATGGTTACGTGAGACAAAATGCTTTAGATGTGACAGACTGCACAGGGGACTTGTAGAATATGGAAGTGGACCTCAACCCGATCAGTTCCTCGACCTCCACTTAATTTTAAAAGTTTGTAATGTCTGCTCGCATAGCCACATGCATAAAATTAGATTTGAGTACATTTACAAAGACGGTCCCAGGTTTGGTAGATAGAGTTATTGAGGAAATTGAAAGACATCTTTTGACAAGTCTCAGATAGAAAAGATCCAACAACTAAAATTGCTTTTTAAATTACATTCAAAAATTAGGATTCCGCACTAACTTCATTTTTAACTATATTTTTGTAATGTATGTCTAAAAATATCCGAAATCAGAATTTACAGGGTAAAGAGATAACAGAGTTAGAAAATGTTTGAATTAAGTAAGAAAAAATATCTCAATTTTTTAAAAATGTCAGCAAAACCATAGAAGAAGCAAAACAGAATACCCAGCAGTGGTGTTGGCCGTTTCTAAATTATACATTCATCAAAGAAATGAAACCATTCAGGGACGGTTTCATCTTCTGTGACTTACCTCAAATTATGTAGATGACCTGTGAAAATAAACGTTTTACCATGAATTTGGTTAATAGGTTCTCGAATGTCACCAAAAACCTCAAGCATCTATTACATTTGTTCGTGCTACCATAAAAAGAACTCATCAAACTTCGACTAAATTAAAAAAAAAAAAAAATTCTGAAATCAGAAAAAGGCAATACATGGGAATTATTTAGATAGGCCTTGATATTCTCTACATTCTTGATATTATTTCCTGGGAGTGTTTACATATATGTACATAAACACAAACATATATTTATTCATATACATGTTTTCATTAATTAAGGTTTCATGGAATATACTTTTCGTGGCAAATTAATCACAAAGCTTTATTATATATTGACTTATTTATATCTAATTAACTTTGCATATAAAAGGATGGTTGGAAGTATATTTCTTCATGTTGTATACATGTTCTACGACAAACTCGATTAACTTTATATGCATGCATGAGGTAATCATAAAGAAAACACTTCAATAATTTATTAAACGATAGATAAACTTTCCTCTAACCAACAAAGAGAATCAAACAAAAATACTAACCAAAACTTATGTTGGTTTAAAGGGTTGATGTATTTAGTTCAATTGCAAGATGTGCTGTTGAAACATTTTAATGTCAATGGCTCTTTTCAGGTGTAAAAAGTAATTAAATAAGAATGTACTTTGTTCAATTGATAGGGATGCTAGGTAGTTGACGCAGCACAATATGAGTGCCTGTTGTTAAGTGTCGAAAATAATTCCATAAGAATAACATTAATGATCTCTTTTCACACATTTGTTCCAATGCAATTTAAAACAAGTGTTATACGATTTTTATAAACATGAATTTTGTTAAAAGGGTCATTAGTAGCTATTCAATGCCTCTTTCTTCCAAAATTTTAAAAATCTCCCTCCCCCAAATCATTGTGTAGCATCTTCCAGAACATCCTCTAGCATATTATGACACTTGTATGATTTCCTTCAGAGTGCACACTCTTAAACGTTAAAAATGTTTTCCCCTTCAATTCAAAATATGCACAAATTTTTCACATTTTACTTCTGCTGATCCAAAATTGTCTAAACGGATATAAAGAACTGTTAAAGACATCGGAATAACTTCAAAACCTGTGTCGCATTTTCAATTCATCCTCAGATTTAAAAAACACAACCATAATTCTGGGCTTCGATCCCAACTAATATATTGATAAAACAACAACAGACAATAGACAAAATCTACATATCTTTAATCCAAATTCCACCTATCATCTTATCAATTTGAACTAATTTATAAAAGTAAGAAAACCTTCCTAATCCTTCGACACAACTGCATTTTAGGTAGAATCATTTATCGTACACATTATAAAATTATAGAATCAAATAAATATACATATAATAAACAGAAAGTACACCCTCAAGTCTACTGAAATGTTATTAACTAATTAATCTGTGGGTTTGTTCATTTACAGTCTAGCACTATTTTCAATAAAGTTGGATGTATAAAAAAAATTAAAAAATAGATAAAATGATTTTCTATTGAAGCTCTTCACTCTTGTTAAATAGTAAGTCAACAAAGTCACTAAAAGTGAGAATTAAAAACCCCGTTTAAATTTTTCAACACTTAATTGGAGAAATATGATACGAATATAAACATCTTCTATAAATACATAAAGAAAATTTGTTCACTTACGTAATTCTCCATCGACTTGAATTGATGTCAAAAGATATTTTGCAGTTTCTATCTGTAAGTACATTTTCTCACAAAGAAGACACATGGCCATCAACGGTACAGCATAAGGAAGTGACCATAGCATGTGACTGATGGAAAGTGATATATCCAAGGTCTGAAATGTTGTCTTTGTTTTAAAAATAACCAGAATCTACGATGGACGGGTTTAATTTCGGATAAAATTGGAAAATTCTTTGCTTGGAAGGGCATTTTTCGTATCTACTGCGGCGTACTGATAGTGATTCATTAATTTGCTCAAGTGTTTGTGATTTTCTCACCATCCTTGCGATACAATTTTTAGTTTGGAAATTCCAAAAGAATGTGATACGTAATTCACAATCTTTCGCTTCACCATATATTTGAGAACCCAAATTAAATTTATTCACGTAATTTTAACTGATGGATTTTAATATTTCCACTTCTATATTTTTGCACACGGAGATAGCAGATATTGAAAAGGCCACCTAAAATTGATCATCCCACAAAGAAGAATTTTTTTTATACATGTCTACAAATACTATTGAGTGTTATAAATATTACCATAAATGGTGTTTTATATGTGTTAAGCACATATCAGTTTCACACCACCTTGGTTGACAAGATATAAATAAATATTTTATTTGAATAAGTTAATAGTTTAAGAAAGTTGAACAGGGCAACCAAATAATATATAGATACAGTGGTACACTGTGGGGAGGAGGGGACTACTGGTTCGTCAACCTACTTTATAAAATACTTTTATAACAACGAACAGGGGTTCAGTTGTTATAAAAGTATTTTAATAATGCTTGAAAGTGTTGTAGGAATTAATTTTTCTATAAACAACTTTAGATCAAGGCTAATCACAATCATGTTTTATAATTGCTGGTTTGTAAGGTGCACCCAGTCTAGTTAGAAGTACAGAAAGGAAATAAAATTAAACGTAAAGAAAATGAAAAGGAATATGTTAAAGAATGGATGCCACAATATGAATAAAAAAACAAGTAAAATATTATATATTAATTAGACTTGTCATCAGCAAGTCTAATAATAATAATTCTAACGACAAAATATAATAAATCGGTATATTGTAACAAAATCAAATGAATGTTATTTTATTTCTCAATCTCAATTCAAACACTACTGGGTGTAAGTTTAGATTTTCACAATATTGTTACCGCTTTTTAGTTCTGGACCTCTTTCTAGGACCCTCATTCATATTAAAATCTAAACATGTCACACACTTAAATGTATTTAAATTATAAATGAAAAAAAACATTTCCTCATGGCCTTCATCAACTGTATGACCAGTTTCCTTGTGAGCATATTTATTATTTTTTGAGGGATTTGTGAGCTTTAACAAATTTAATAAATTATTTGCCCTTAAGTGCATTATGGTTGTATTATTGTTTCCTATTTACAAGTTTGTTGTTTATTAAACGTAATTTAACTTAAGGCTGCAAGTTAAATTAGTTAATATATGTTTTAATAATACTTACATTATATTTCAATTTCTCAAGAAAACTATATACGTTAAGGAGTGTGTTAGAAAACGTCAGAGTGAATGACATGAGTAGCTGCAAAATAAAGTTGAAGATTATTTCATAATGATTTTCATTCTAAATTTTTTGAAAGTGTTATTAGAAGTTAAAATGTTATTTCAATAGTTTTATTCAAAACATTCAATGCAAACCTGAAATTCAAACACCTTGTTTAAATACTTGCACAGATCTAACAAATTAATATAGAATTGAGATAAATAATAAATGGAATTTTCATTTAGTGGCAATGCAAATGTAAAATGGTTGTTGGAGTTAGGATTATGTTGTGGATTGTCAAATATGGCATTGATGGGTGTTACTGTGTTTTGTTTATTTTTCAGATTTAAGAAAACATTCAACATTCCTACACGTTTTGTTATATTAATAATATTAAACAGGAGAATATTATTTCTAAATAAAATATTATGGTAGTAATAATATTGAACAGGGCAGAAAAGGAAGTGTTTGGAAAATATTTTGTTATTATATATACACAAAAAATGGAATTAAAAATATGATAAGGTACGAGAAGGCAAATAACTATGAGGTTACGATATTTGTCACGTAACAAATGTTTCCTGTGCTCTGATTTGAAGAGATCATCTATTTTTTGAATTCTCAAAATTAATTCTGCAAACATATTTCTGTCACACGTTATATCAATCAATAACAAGCGCAGAGCAAAAATGATCTTGAGTGTGTTAAACACCAGAAAGTCATATTGAACTTGAATGACCAACAATGCCACATGTAATGCCATTAACATTCCAATAATCAACAAAGAATATGACTTTATACACCATTGTGTAAATCTAGCGGGAATTCGGTTCGCAGTTTTTCTGCCAACACCAAACACGTGTTGGTAGACTAAAATTGGCCAATGTGAATTTTCAATTGATTCGTCGCCCATATTAACTCTTGCGAAATATTTGTGTTTCAACTGAATTCCAACACGACTATTTTATTCAGTGTTCAAGAAATAAGTGACATTTTATTGATTGAATGCTTTGTAATCAACAGTCATTAGTTTATCACTTTGTGGGATCTCTTAAGTCCTTACAACAAGTAACAAAACACAATATTGACCTTTTTTTATACGGACATTTTATTGAGTTCTGTTTGTATCACACCTATTAATAATGTCTCCTTACGTCAAGTATACACCATATTATTAATGACAATTATCAAAAATAAAATCTGGGTCCAACCACTACTCCATATTTGGAACCTTGCTTTGAAGTTTGGTGTAATACAAAGATTTTAATCACAAATTTTTTAGTGAACTGTGTTTTAATTCTATGTAGTTTTACTACCCATTGTAAAACTTCGCAATTCAACTACTATACAAATAATGACATCAGTCGTAAAATTTTCTACAGAATGCTTTTGACATTTGCAATATTTTTCCACATTTTGTCTCGATAAAAAGTCGGATTCCAATGAATGTCAAATGCTTTTGGTGGTTTTATTTGTGCTATATTTTTGAAGTCAGATGATTTGACTGGCGTATTCTGCTCATTCACTGCATTGTTTTCAAATTTAAGTATTCTCATGGCCCTGCTTGCCTTAAGTCTAGATTCTCAGCACAAGATGTGCATGGCTTTGGATTTCACATTGGAAATCTCCTTACTTTACTTATTCTCAACCATAAGGTAGATCTCCTTCTCTGAATATTCCTTCACTGTTCGTGCTGTCAAACTAAGGAATAAGTACCCACCCAACACCAATAACCACCAATGTGTAATAAGCACACATTCCACAAATTCAAAGCTATTTAAAAAAAACATAGTTTTGGTAACCCCTATTCATAACTACCCAGTTTTCCTCTGCTTTTGTCTCAACTTTTTTCCCGCTCATCTTTTTTTGTTTCCTTATTTTCATATGTTTTGTTACACAAGATTTTATTGTACAAAGACAATTCTTATATTTTCTTTCGCCCAAGTGGTTCGCCAAATTTTACTTCATGAATCAATAAAAGTCTTGGTAAAATGTTACATAATATATTTTAATCCTGTCTACACAAAATACTCATCTAGAATTTTTCTCAAACACTCGTAACATCAGTCTACCTCGTTTTCATTGTTTTTTGCTCACAGCCATAGTCTTGCAGGTCATCGACTTTTCTTACTTTCAAAAAGTATTTTACTTACATTAAAATTATATTTTCATTCATGTATTTAGCATTGTCTCTCTATAACATTTTCGGTTCTTTTAGATACAAGCAAAGAAACATTACTTTGTTGCATGATGCATATGTGTCTCATGGTTTTCTGTTACTAAAGGTTAAACGACAACTGAGGATTTTGATATAAAGTGTCTTGAGGTAGGTATTCCGCTTACCACTTGCATTTGGACATAAAAATATAATTATAAAAAAATATCTCTATACGCTTCTGACAACCCGACTTTATCGTAACTTTTTCATCTGAATGGATAAGAGTGAAAAGTTTGTGATCAAAAAGAGATATTTAAAAAAAAGTTTCATCTAAGGCTTTAAATTTATAAAATTGAAAATTTTTTCAGACACGCCATACTGAATATTAAACTCAATAATGATGATATATATATTAATACTTCACATTATAACAGTTTTTCCTGTCTGTGTGTTTTATTTTGCCAATACAAAATTTAATGCTTTTCTGTGTAACAAATTTAACATGGCTAAATGTGTTTAATCGTTATTTCGATTGCATCCACGGTCTCAAATTTTTATTTTTCCTAAGTAGAGTGTTTATATCAACCAATTAATTGTAGGTCTCTATTGAAAAGTGTGTGTCACTGGAATTGTCTAGTAAAGGAAATCTGCTAATAGATTGGTAGCATTCTTTACAGTCACAATAATTGTTACAAATAATTGTGTTTTGGTTTTTTAATGGAGACCTTGAGATTTAAATTTTTCTCTCTTGTCATTCTTGTTATTAGCACTTAAATTAATTTCATTGGGAGATCCCCAAGGCATAGCCATTGTGGTCCCTATAAAAATTCATTGTTTTCCAGAAAATATATTTTTTTCTTTTTTTAAATGTATGGTTATGTCATTTACACTGTTTATTTTTTCATCTATTTTCTTCTGCAATTTCCCATGGTAAAAACTTTTCTGTCACATAAAGTAGGCAACTCTGTAAATGTACGTAAAAAATATAAATATCGCTCACTGTATTTGCAATTTTTCAATACAAGTGAACTTTAGGTGTTTCACTTTTAGCCTATTTAATAAAAGTGTTTTTAATAACTGTGTATTTGTAACAATATTCAAATTCATCTAATGCTCATTGTCTCAAGCACAGAACAAAAAATATAATCATAGGAGTTCAAAAAATATCAAGAATTTGAATTAATAATGGAATAATCTGTCAAGCAGTGGATAGTGGCAGGCTAATGATGATAGTGATGATGATGGTGATATGGATTTTTACTATTTTCATTTGAATAAATCATTTTTAATATTATCGAGTTAATAATCAGGAAAATAATTTTTATAACATTAATGGCTGATGCATGATTTTCAATTTAGTGCACATAGTTTAACCTACAAGAATTATAATAAACGGTGTAGGTGTATTTTTACACACACTGAAAAATGTGTATTTAAGGATACTTTGTTATTTGTATGTGTCAGTTTAAAATATAAGTCAGACTGGCAAATATAAACTGGCTTCATTTACAACTATTGTCAACTAAGTTAATTAGTTTTATTTTTCACTATAATGGAAATTATGTACCGCTTGCTGGATGGCGAAGTCATAACACATATGGTTGTTTCTATACATCATGATCAAAATATTAGTGTTCTGAATTTGGATTGAGAATATATATTTCTCCAAATTAATATCGCACTGTTATGTTGAAATATTTCACTCATAGATTTTTATGTGAGCCAAGACGTGCTGCAGCTTTGTACTCTATAAGGATTGAATAACAAGGTATATATGGATCGTTTTGATTCTGAAGGTAATTCTATTAAGCGGTTTCAGTATATCGGAAATCATTTACCTCTATTTGGCCATTACTATATATATTCCTGATGGACATAATAAAAGCATGGCAGAAAATAATGGATTAACCAAACAGACTCTTTTACATTTTTTAAATCTTCCGTAAGCTGGGAAGTATAAATACTGTGTAATTTATGAAAACAGGTGTATTGAACATCATCCTGGAATTCAAACTTTAAATTAATCATAATCAAATGAAGATGATGTTCGTTGACTGTGCTAATGATAATTCGTCCAAAGTTACACAATTAGCAAATTGAAAAATGGTTCAATCATATGTTTGTTTGGGGACTTTCATTTCAAATAATGGCAGCTGTACTGACGAAACCAAAATGAATATGGTGATTGCTAGGTCTGGCTAGCTACAGACAATAGCAGTAATTTGATGTACTTATGGGTGCCGTTCAGTGTAGTGACATACAGCTTCATAATGTATTTCTGGTTTTGGCTGTAGCCATCCGAAACCAGACCACAGATTTTTTATTTATTAGGAATGCTGTTGATTGGAGTAAGCAATTGCAGTAGGATAAGACTCAAGTTATGAGGCTACATAACTTGAGTCTTATCCTATTCCGAGAGTGTCGCATCGTATATGAGAAATGAACATTCTGGAACTCTTTATAGTTTTTCAAGGAAATGTTTGCAAGTGTACATATTTATATTTTAAGGTGCATTATATGTTTTATGGCTGTAGCTAAAATTATTGCATGTGGAATAATTATTGAAATGTATATCATTAATAATTTATTTTATTTAATGAATGACTCGCTACTGTTTGTTGTCAAATAGCAAATTTATCACTTTTAGTTCATTATAATGAACTAAATTTGTTATTTTTATACTAATAGATGCTGATGGAATTGGAAACATTTTTAATACCCAGCTGTTAGATAATAAAGTCCTATAGTTATATAACCAACATGCAACCACCAGTCAGCTAAACATGGAAAGGGATTTTTGTCAATTATATAGAGAAGAGACAAACTACTTTGACAAGGTTTACATGTTTCTTTTTATACATTTAATCATATTGGTTATCTATTTGGAAAATACTCACCACACAGTTATTACAGGCAGCTTATTGTATCATTACATTAAATATAGATTGTTCTTAATTTGTGATATTTTGTTACTAATTTTCACACATCATGAAGGATTTCTTTTTTTTGCTATTTTCTCTATGCCCCTAATGATTTCATTTATTTTCACATCACGATAAAAGTCCGTTTTATAAGGTTTAATCCTCTGTTAAATTACTATATATTTCACATTTCCATATTTGGATGACACATCTTTTCATCGGTTAGCCTTTATTCGGGAAAGTCTGGTCTCATTTGTTGGTACCTGATAAAACATTATGGTTCTAAGACCAAATGTTAACTAGATTATATTATATAATAAAACAAATTTTACGTCTAATAGCAGACATCTTCGACCCATTGTTCAACACCAATACATGTCGCTACCTGCTACACTATTTGTATATTTCGTTTTATTAAAATCAGTTGTGTTAAAAGATAAATTATTTATTTATTATATAATAACTTAGAAACAATTAAAAGCTAGTAAAATGCAAAATCGAAACATTAATTTTGTCCCTTAATAATATATAGAAATAAAAATAATAAAAAACTGTTTTTAAAAGAATTAGTTTCAAGTTTTTGCAACATTTGCTGGTAAAGAATTTGTTTAGCCGTATTTTAGTTTTAGCAATATTTTCATTTCATATTCGTCATCATATATTTGGCAACAGGTCCAATCAAGAAAAACATTTTTTTAAAAATATATCTTTCGACATAACTTATGTATTATCATTTTTTTATATAAATACTTCACATACAGGAAAGTGGTGGTGCGCAGTTAGTGTTACATTATAATTAGCGAAATCTTAAAAAGTGATGTGGCTTAAAATAGATTATCATCATTGAGAAATAGGATTATAACCACAGCGTAACTTGTGAGCAAGCCTAGAAAATGGAGCAGTAATGAAGCTCGCAGGTTGAACGAGTGGAAAATTGTGAATTGACCCAGTTTGCTTGCATCCATCATATTTTTAATAAGCTTCACATGATGTCGAACTTCTGATGCTGGAAAAAGAAAATAACATAAACTTACACCAAAATTATTGTTAAGGAATCCAGAAAACAGATAACAGGGTCTCAATTAGGAAAGTACATTTACAAGATGGGAAAATAGAAAATCTTTACAACAAGAAAAAATGGTAAATATTTGTTATGTTCTAGCAATGGTAACCAGTTTTTTCTATGACCAATAAGAGTATTCATTATAAATGTATTAGAACTATATGTAGACTTTATCATTGAGGTGTGTATTGTTATATATGCATAAATACATATGTAAATAAAGATAATATTAAATGATATGCTTATTAAATGAGATTGCTTTTCCAATAACACTCAACACAAATGTGCTACCTTTGTACGAGGTAAGCTGGAGATAGACTACTGCCAAACTTGTAAATGTTTTGTTACTTGGAACCAAAAACTGTCACATTTTCATTCAATTTTTTTCTAAAGAGAATATGCGGAAATGCTATATTATTATGGTTACACAAGAGAAGACATATAAAAAGTAGCAAGACTATATTGAAAATATGTAAAATATGGAAGAGTTTTCAACCAGTGGGTTTTCCTGACTACTGTGTGATTTTAAAATAATTTCCCAAAGCCTGCTCGGACAGTGACTTATCCAAGATTAGGCCCGACTATATTCACAATGACTGTCCCAGGTATGGTATACAGAGTTATTGAAGAAATTACCTTTCAACGAAGAGATACCATTCAACGAATGTCAGATAGAGAAGAGTACAACAATCAAAATAACTTTTTAATGTATGTTTAAAAAAATTAGGATTCTACACTTATATTATTTTGAGTAATTGTTTTTCTAGCCTATCCCTAAAAATAGTCTAACCAAATTTGAAGAGTATATAACTGAATTTAGAGAGTAAAAACTTACAAGGTTTAAGTTAAATAAGAAAAGTTATATTGACTTTTGTAAAATGTCAATGAGTCACAGAAAAAGCAAAAGAGAATTCCTAGCAGTGGTGTTGCTTATTACCAAATTGCATATTCATCAAAGAAATATCTAAAATAATAGTTTCATCTGCTATGACTTATCCAAATTACGTAAATAAAATTTCCTGGAATTTAATAATGAAAACAGTGTCGTGTGCATTTTATGATAATTATGTCAAATGATTTTCAAGCTACTTTCCCTCGAAGTTACTATTGATGGCTTATCCTTACCTCCCTCTAATTAATGTCAAGAATCAAGTTTTTATTTAATATAACTTTCCTCATCCTATGTAAATTAATTGCCTTAAGCAAATTCAATAACAGGATTACATAATAAACTGCTGAATAGATAAATAACAAAGGTAAATAACGTTATATGATAAATTAATAGTGTATAGCAAGATATTTGTGGTGAAAATGTATGTTTTGATAGTTTACATTGCGAATATTTTTTTTAATGATTTTGTTGTATCAGATTAATATTTTAATTTTTATAATAAATTACTTACTATATATTTATAAAAAAATGTATTCATTATTATACAAACTCAATAAAACTTACTTAGGAATAAAGGATATTGTCGAAAACAAATCCTCGTAAATATAGTGCTAGTGTTGAGTACAGCGTGTCTAATAACATTTGTGTGGTGGTGTATTTAGCTAGTAAGCAAATTATGGTTATGATTCATATAATATATTTTTTTTTATTTCTTATACTAATATTGCTCACATCTGTCACAATAATCTGGACAACAAATTATCCCGAATTAAGTGAATGTACCAGAATCAAATGATTTGTTTGATGTTTTCATTCGGTGAAGTTGGCACACTTCACAATATAGATAGTCAGAGATTTTAATAACTGCATAGAAAATAACTCATTTCAGACAATATTGAATAAGTAGTGATACAGCATCAGTGACACTGCTCAACTTCAATGGTCAATATTTACACAGAGACTTTCTTTTAATTGAAATATATCAATCGAATACAAAAAAGTAAAGTAAGTTTCATTGAAGTACAACCACTTTCAATACGATGCTGTGTTTTAGTTTTATTCCCTTCTTCACCAAATTTTTTAGCGCCACAATAAGATCTATGAAAATATATGTCATGTCACTGAATTAGTCAGTTAATCGCCTAATATGAGTAAAAAACTCAAGAATATTTCACGTTGTTTAAGTCACCATAAAAAAAATTGTCAAACTTGGACTGAAATAAAAAAGAATTTCTGAAACCATAAAATGTCACCAGCATTGCATGGAGGTGATTTGGACGGACCTTGATTTTGTCTGTAGGCAAAATGGAGGTGATTTGGATGGACCTTGATTTTGTCTGTCTTTTCGTCATTAATTAATGTTATATAGAATATACTCTTTGCAGCAAATGGATTATGAGGGTTTATTATTATTATATTTCAACTTATTTAGATCTAACTTTGCATCTAAAGGATGGTGGGGAGTTCATTCCTCAATGTCGAATATAGTTTCTACGGTAAACTCGATTAACCTTGTGTACATACATGATATAATCATAAAGACAACAAATCAATAATATATTGAATGGTAGATTAACTGTTCCCTAACCAACAAAGCGTATCAATACCATAAATAGAACACAAAGCTTATTTTGGAGGAAAGGGGTGGGGTATATAGTTCAATTACTAGGGGTGCTGGGGGGGGATGAAACAATTCAATGTTAGTACGCGTTGTCTGGTGTTGAAGCTAATTACATAAGAATACCAATGACTGATCTATTTTCACATATTTGTTACAATGCAATTTAAAACAAGTGTTACACAATTTTTATAACCATTAATGAAATTAAACACTGACGATTTCTTAATACAGAACATGATTTGTTCGTGTAACAGTAGAAAATTTTGTGGAGATTCAAGCAAAACATTTAAACACTTTTGTGTAAATCTGCTTTTTATGAAATAATTTGAAAGTTTTCCTGGAGTTGATGTAATGCATGACAGTGGGTCTATCCATTTATAGTTTACGACTATTTTTAATAAAATAAATGGACAAAAAATTAAAATATGGTTAAAATAGTTTTCTATTGCCTGTCTTCACCTTTCTTAAACAACACGTCAACAAGGACATTAAACATGTTGATTAAAGCCCCATTCAGATTCTTCAGTACTTACATTGGAGAAATATGAAAGGAATAAAAAAATTGTTCACTTATGTAATTCTCCATCGACTTGAATTGATGCCAAATAATATTTTGCAGTTTCCATCCGTAAGTACATTTTCTCACAGAGAAGACATACAACCTTCAACAGCACAGCATGAGGAAGTGGCCATACCATGTGACCAATGAAATATGGTACATCTAAAGTCTGAATTATTGTCTTAATTTTAAAAGTAATCAGAATCTACGACAGACAGGTTTGATTTCAGACAAAATTGAAAAATTTAATGTTTGGATGGGCATTTTCCATATCTACTGCAGCCTACAGATAACCATTCACTAATTCACTCCAGGGTTTATGACTCTCTCAGTATCTTTGCAACACAATTTTTAATTAGGAACTTCCAAAACAATACATTATGTAATTCAAAATTAGTCATTTCACCATATATTCAAGAACAACTAAACTTATTCACATGGAACTCTAATTAATGAATCTAATTCTTCCAGTTAAAATTATGAACAGGAAAGTGGTAGTCAGTGAAAATACCTGGCAAGTTGAAGGAAAGAAAAATTAATCAAAACTGATTATATTTAAATAGAAAAATATCTTAGGCAATATATTTGTGTATTTTTACATAGGGAGGAACAAAATGATTCAAACCTGCAACACATTTTGACGCCTGTAAAAAATATAATAGGCAACAAATTTACATTATATAAAATTAATATTTATAAACAATTTTATAGCAGTACTATATATGTATAGAAGTATTTAAATAATTTTTTCATAAACAACTTTATATCAAGCCTAGTCGCATACTTTATAATGACACTGGTATACAAGGCACACGTAGTCGTGTTAGAAGTATAGAAAGAAAATAGAATTAAATGTGAAAATGAAGGAATCAAAAAACGTGTTAAGAAAAAGAAAAAAACAAGTAAAATATTATACATTGATCAATCACGTCATCCGCATATCTAATAACAATAAATAATAAATTGATTTAAATAAAAAGAAAATGAATGTCATCTTCTTCCTCAATCTCGTTTCAAACACTGCTGGGTGTAGGTTTAGTTCTTCACAATAATGTTATGCTCGTTAGTTCTGGACCTCCTTGCTGGACTCTCATTCATTAAAAAGTCTAAATGTGTCATAAACCTAAATATCTTATAATTGACCGTTTTAAGTAATGGCCCAGGTCTAAAAAATGAATGTAGAATTGAGATAAATGATAAATGGAATTTTCATTTAGAGGCAATACAAATGAAAAATGATTATTGGAATTGGGGTTATGTTGTGGACTGCCGAACATGGCCTCGACCGCTGCGGCTACATTTTGTAAACACTTTAAGAAAGCATTCATCTTTCCTACACGTTCTTTTATACTACATAATATTAAACAAAACAATATTATATCGAAATAAAAAATAATGGTAGTAATAATATTGAACAGAACGTAATAGGGAAAGTTTACATCATGTTTTATTGCCACAGATATATCGAAAGTGATATAAAATATATGAAAAGGTGCAAGCAGGCCAATAATTATAAGGTTTCGCCATTTGTGACGTCTCAAAAAATTTCTCCTGTACTCGAGTTTGAAAAGATCATCTATTTTTTCAATTCTGACAATCAATTCTTCAAACATATTTCTGTCACACTTTATATTAACCAAAAATATGCGCAGAGCATGAATCATGTAAATTGTCTTATGTGTCCCTAAGACGTAATGATCAGTTATGACCAAAAATATCACATGTAATATCGTTACTATTCCAATTATTAATAAACTGTATAATTTTCTACACCACAATGTAGATCTAGAGGGAATTTCGTTTGTAGTTTTTCTGCACACGCCTAGCAGATGCTGGTGCTTTAAAATTGGCCATAATGTATTTTCAATTGACTTGTCGCCCATATTAATTCTTGTAAAAAGTTTATGTTCCAATTGAATTCCAGCACATCTATTTTACTCAGTGTTTAAAAAACAAGCAATATTTTGTTGATTGAATGCCTTTTGAATTAACAGTCATTAGTTTATCATCGTATGGAATCTATTGATTGCTTAACACTAGTAACAAATCATAATATTGATCTTTCTTATATGAGTATTATATTGAGTTCTGTTTACATCAAATAAATGATATTAGTCATTAAAATTTCTACAGAATATTTGTTATGACGGAGCAGGTGATCACGCAAGGTGCAGGAGATCAGAATAGATATTCACAGCCGGTGCATTCTGCTCATTACCTACTTTCTTTTTGAATTTAATTATCCTAACCTGCTTACCTTAGGTGTTGTCTCAGCCTGCGGTGTGCGTGGACTTAAATTTACTCGGAAAATCTTCTTTTCTATTTAACCCAAACATGTGTCCCAAACATGCTGCCATACTGTGAAATAAATATAGCACTGACATCTGGAACGCACCCATAACTGGCACATCCAAAGGTGATTCGAAAATTAAAATGAGAATTGAAGATTATTAGAATTTTGTCCTCTTACCGTTCATCTTATTTATATTTTTATTCCATTT
Organism: Druceiella hillmani; assembly: GCA_039881145.1. NCBI lineage: Eukaryota > Metazoa > Arthropoda > Insecta > Lepidoptera > Hepialidae > Druceiella > Druceiella hillmani. The sequence continues at coordinate 2,067,374 of JAYKKI010000092.1, forward strand.
ATCAGGATTCTCTCAAGATTTGGTGAAAAATCTTTTTGAAATTTCTGCACTCTGCATGAAAGTCAATGAAGAATTACATAAATAAACAATTAATTTTAAGTATTTGTTGAAAATTTGTAAGTTCCTTCCGTAATTTATCCTACGTCAGTGTTAAAGAATTTAAATGGACAGCATTGCCTTTTTTGCAATAAATATCCAGATCTGAAAGGAAACTTTTGAAAGCTACCTTGCTTCCGAGGTTTCGCCATTTAGCTGTAGAACCGACATGAAAATGTACAAAATGACATTTTGTTGACATGTCAACAGCAACTACATTTGAAAGTAGGTCTATGCTATGGAGAGGTAAGTACAACTTTTGTATAATGATTAAGGAAATCGGTCAGTTATAAGATTTTTGGTTCTTACGAAATCTTACAAAAGCCACAACTTCAAGCTTGTAACTGTCTAATTATAGGCTATAAATTCTATAAAATTGTGTACGGGTGAAAAGTGGGATATGAAGTGAGTATTTCTTTTTATTTAATGTTATAGACCTTGTGTTAGCATAATATTGAGAAATTGTATTATTATAATTAATAATATCAGTGTTTAAAATAAACATTTTACAACTGCATAAAGACATTTTAAGAAAACTAGAAGACATTCAATTTTATGAAACAATTTGAGCAATCATTTTTACAGGGATAACTGAAAAGGTAAAAAATAAGACGATTATTTGCGAGCTCATACCTACAAAAAAAGAATGAACAAAAGTGGTGATGGAAGTGTAATTATAAAGTTATGCTAATAACTTTTTAATCTAAATACCATTTAATAACTTGAACTATGTCGCCATTTCTTTCTAAGTAATTTTTAAATCTAAATGTATTTATCAGTGTATTTTAGTTTTCAGAATGAAAATTAACAGCTTCGCCATTTTGTAATTTTAATTATTTAACCAAATAATTGAGATCTTTGTTATCTGAAATACACATTATTTTCTGTTAGGTACCTCAATAACATTTCTATAGTTGATTGAATGACAATTACCTTCTAGTATAGTATTATAGGGAATTAGATAGGATTTATCAGCGCTTGGTGAAACTTTTTTGTGAAATGCTTTTAATAAATTTATTAGTATTTAGTGAAAATAAAAATATGCCACTCTTTTTAGTGCAAAATAAAATTTAAATAAATAGTTATTGACAAAATTTCACGCATAACTTTTATCAAAATAGCATTTAGGTTAATTTTAAATTTATAGGTTCTATTAAAAAAAAAATTAAGTGTTCTTTGACACCAGCTGATTCAGTCTTTTGGTAATTGTTTTATATAATAATGAATCTGCAATAACTGGGAAGTATAAATTTAGTTTTTACCTTTACTATAATATTTTCTAAATAAAACTAAAAACATTATGTACCATCTGAAGGAATAAATCACAATTTTTCTGATTCCAATCTAATTAAACTTTTCAGTGTTATCAAATCGATTTGGATTTTTAAACTCTGAAAGTTATCACTTTTTTTGTTCCATTGAGAACTATCAAATAAAACTTCATAGTAAATCGGATGCTTCCTTCAGAACTTATAAGCCATAAAAGCACACATACGTACATACATGCATACATACATACACATAAAACTACAATGTGATCCATGTTTATCCACTAACATTTCGTTAAAAACCCACTTCGTCCCTCACTTTCACTGACTCCCTCCATAGAGCTAACGTAATATCTAAGTTGTTTTAAATAAAGTAGAAAAACACTTCTATTTTATAAACCTGTCAGGTTCTGCAGTCATAGATCTGTAAATAAACATATGGCATGAGAAGTGCATCCAAAGCTTCTATTTACAGACCAGTTTCATTGGATTTGGCAAAAAGTGATTGTTAATTTGTAGAATAATTCAGGGATAAAGTTTTTAATTATTTATTTTCATTACACTTGCCCACTCGAGTCAAATTTATGTCCAAGTCGAATATCTGGAGTTGTTTTAATTTTGTTTTTACTAAGTATTGCAGTGTTGTACTCTTTATATACTGTTTCCAAACAAAATGTGTGATTGACCTCAATGTTATCAATTATTGAATAAATTATTCATGTCCATTTATTGAAATTCTGTATAGCAAACTGCTTCCAAAAGTTTTGAAAAATTTGATATCATCCGGCATAATATAGGAAACAAAGAAGAAGCAACACCTTGTAAAGTTAAGTAAGTATATTTGAATATACAAAAGGAGTTATATTTTACTTTTTGATTATCTAAGTTAAATGTGAAAATTATTATTTAATTGAGAAACAAAAAGCCAATGTTTACATTTTTCCCTTAGAATCCTTGGACCCATTGATATTTGGCACTGAACTCAGAAATCTGTAATAAGACATACAAAGTGGCAACATTGTATCTATCCCTATTATGTCTGTGTATAGAAGGTACTTGTATCAGATGACTGTGAATATTTTGTCATTTTTAATAACGTCCCCCAAAAAATGACAGCACCAAAAATTTGTCTATATAATGAACCAAGAGTGTCATTAAATATATACAAAAAATTATTCAATGATATACACATATTAATAAAACTCATCAAAATCAAATACTAACTCATCCCACAAAATAGAGATAAAATTTTGTGGGATAATTTAATTACAGAAAAAATGTATTGTGTGTAATTTTCTATTTTCAAAGATTTCATTTTATGATAATAATGTTGAAGGATCTTCAATGGCACACCATTTCTGTGTTATCATTTGGAAAAGACTCGTTCTGCAGTGCCAAGTGCTTTATCGCTGTCGTACTGCTACCCTTGCCATGTCGGTGCATTGCTGTTACCTTCCAGTGGACAAGCGTCCAATTTAAAGTTATATATATTGTAATATTCATTAGCAGCAGTTCTTTGACTGTTTCTTTTTAATTAATTATCAAAGTTAAAGCCATCGAGCTCTTTTGGGGTTTCTATCAAAATTAAGACATTGAAAAAAACGTGATTGAAATTTTTGAAAGGGTCTATAATAAACGTAATTTACATTTTTTTTATTTACTTTAACACTTTTCTCAAATTCATGAAATTTAAAATAATTAGAAGAATTATTTGTGAATATTTGGAAATATATTTTTTCAACTTTAAATAAATATAAGTCTGATTTTGATATGTATTTAAAAACTTAAAAATTTCATGCTAATTTCAAGTCTCAGGTGTTTACTTCTAAAATTAGTATTTGTGTTTTTGCAGATAGTGCGAACTGGTAATCTAATGTCATTGCTAATTTATAACGTAACTACTTTACAAATTAGTGTTTAATTAGTCATTAAATAATGTTCCTGCATTAACTATTGTGGACATGTAACAAGTGTGGACTATTTGTTATAGTTTTAATGATCAGTTGACATTGATCATTATAAACTGTGTAATAAATAAATGAAGTAGTAAAATAAAATAATATACGCTTTTGATTTATTGATACCCATCAATCAATAAAATACAAAGTTAACTTCCTTAACACTTCCTTTGCCAAAGGTGAGAATGAAGAATTAACACGTTGGGCAAAGAAATTAAGATATGAATCATTAAACAATTTGGCGACTTCTTGTTCCTTCATACTGCGTTTTTTGTACATCAATACGTCTATTAGTACTTGGTCTTAGTAACTTATTCCAAGCATAAACAAACAATCAGAACTTAACAAAGAGTTTGAAATTATACTAAATGCATGACTAATAATTAAAAATGAACTGCACTACAATAAAAATAACTGACATTAGCCCGACTAATCGATGGCAAAAGGGACAATGGAGCGCATGTGGTAGATGAAATACTTTAAAGTTTGCTCGAACTCACCAGGCAATATTGCGTGGTTGGCCACTCTTTTAAAATGATGAGTTATACAATATTGCGTGGTTGATAATGAACATATTAGTCTTTATAGAATTCAGATATAATGTGATTTTATTTTAAATGAGTCAAAAATACTCTTTTAATGAACACTCAACTCCTACCACTTCACTTGCGTTTACAGATTGTATTTACTATTGAATGAAACATATAGAATGAGATTTACTATTGTGTGAAATGAGATTTCCCAACTGCTCAGAATCTTATAATATTGAAAGGATTGCCTTCTTAGGAAAGCAATTAAATGGAAAAATCATTACAACATGTTATTCACACAAATTACTGTATTAACATTTTTGACATCATTAATTTATGACAGTTTCGTGAATTGTTCCACATTATGCAGCAATATTGGCAATCCACATTACTTGCTCGATATCTGAATCAGGTAATAGATTATATAGAACCCAATTTTGATAAAAGGATTAGATTGTAAGATATTTTTACAATTAAGAACGACACAAGTACAAGTGCAAAATCCTTTAATCTATTTATTAAATTTACAAATTAACTTTTTAGGGACTGATTGAGAAACAATGTGAGGTGTTAGTTTGTAACTGATCTTGATAACTGGGTGGATTATCTTCAAGGAAAGCTGCAAAAAATGTGAGGTCAGTCTATGACCTGCAACTGGGTTTAAATTTCGTCCATAACAAATGGATGGTAGATTAATCAATCTTACTTAAGTTCACTCTCTCGAGGTCCAATAAATATATTCGAGGTAAATTATAACATGTTTATTTTCTGTTCAGAGATTTAGCCAAGTTGTTATAATAAGATATCACAAAATATTTCAAAGTATAAAACACGCATGTGCGCATCGTGAAGGAATACATCTGAGTAACGGAACCCATCTAAATTCTGACCCCTAATTGTCGAAACTTCCGCAAAGAAACTATTAGAAAAGAGACAGCCATTAACTCAGAAATAGACATTAAAACAAAAATTTTTACTTTGCCAATCATACTGTGAAAAAAAGTCCCTTTTATTCTGACCATGAGATGCAAAGGCCACACTGGTCAACTAATGTAGCAGTTTCATACATAAGTTTACATAAGTTTTTTTTGGTACATAAGTTTCATCAAACCTAGCAATGTAAATCTAGTAAGGCCACTGGCAAAATAAAAAAGAAGTAAGAATATTTGTATTTTCTTATAAAAGTTTTTCAGACAGAGAAAATATGGAAGCATTGGGGGTTTTTTATTCCTCGCCAGTAATCAATTTTAAGCCTTTCTAATATGGAATATATTTAGCGTTAATTTTGTAGAAATTTATTCTTCACAATTAAATGAAACTACGTGATGTAGCATTATTTCTAACAAATGCTAATTGCCCACCTGAAGATGTTGTAACACAACGAAACCTAGGTCGTGGTAAAGAACTTAAAGAAAGTAGAAATAACACATCACGTAGTTTCATTTAATTGTTAATTGTGTTTAAGCCTTTCATTAGCTAAATATATTTTGAGGTATACATGCACATGAACAGTACAATATGGTGAAATGGCCAAAATATTAGAAATATGGAAAATGATGATACCAATGTCTTTATATTATAATATTATAATATTGAAAAGATGTTAGACCATAAATTATTACATCACTTTGACCATAATCAGATTTATTGAAATCTTGTAGGGATTTGTAATCTCAAAAATAATTTAATTTACCTAAGTTTAGGAGTACGTTCATAAGGTTCTATAATGAAAATGATAAAACGAGACCATTAGGTGCACATTACAGACAAATGCTATCCATCAGGCCGTGCTTATTACCATTAAAGTGACTGAAAATTTTTGAAATCAGGATATGTTCAGAAGTATCATATTTTCTATTACTTTGAAATTGGAAAAATCCATAAAAATATTTATCTATTAAACCTTAATATCAATGAAGACTGGTAAAAAATAATTTAAATCAAGAGTTGTGGTACGCATATTTCTATTGGTATGCAAAATTTCTGAACATGGTACACAAACAAATACAATATATCATAAAAAACACAATAATGTTGTTTGTTATTATACAAAAATAGTTTTACATTTTTACGTACAGTATATTTAGTTTTCCCACAATTTGAGATGTAGGCCACTGATGTGTTTCGTATGAGTGGAACACTATGAAAATGTTTGCAAACTCTTGGTCTATACGTGCAATATACACGGTGTCCGTGAATAAGTGTTGGATAAAGAAAAACGTAATTTATTGGCTATAATATACAGTCTAAACCTGGCCCCTAGCGATTATTTCCTCTTTTCAAATTCGAAAAATATCCCAGTAACGAAGAAATGAAGAAGGCCGTAAACGAACATTTTGAAGATAAAAATTGCAGGTGATATCGAATGATGATTGATAATCAGACAATTAGTATTCTTGTGGTTGTAAGTGATTGTTTGAGCGGTAATGAAGTTTTTTTTGTCCAGGGAATCTACATCGATATATTTAAAATTTTGATCATTATCATTTTAATTTACACAAATAAATTTTAAACCATTTTTGATATTTGCTCCTCCATGGTGAAGTTGTGAAAATTATTCCATTGAAAACTTTTGTACGTGCGTGACAATTTGTTTAGCGGTAATCAGAGAGAAAGGCAATTTCTACTAGGTTTACATATTTCTCCTTGCACATATCCACCACTTTGTTCGTCTATTTTGTAAATACTCTGTGATAGTTATTGCTATTAGCTTATTGGATACTTACATTAAAAATTGTTATTGAGATGTCATGTTTTGATTTTTTGTGTTTAGAGTGCAGGGACATATGGTCAGCTTGAGTGTCATTATTCTGTCGTTACTTATCACTGTGATATACCCCAGCACATAATTGTTCAGGTGGTGTGGTACCCACAGCGTGACACCATTTATATTGGAGACTACAGATCTTGAAAAATACAAAGTGTTTCTATTGGAGGTTTTTAGTGACCTTAACCTCTCATATGTGTCTCCGTTATTCCCAATAAGGTTAGTTTGTGTGTTTCTGCTTTCTTTTCCACAATGTCCAGCTTCCCCGGCGACAGTAGGCTATGAACATTCTAAGTAGCAATTCGTTGATGTTTTTTGATTGAAATTTTTCTTTTAGATTCACCAGTAGCGTGACCACTAACCGAGACCTGGTGGTCCATTTCCGTAGCCAATTTCTAACCAAAAGGAGCCGATTGTCAGAAGGATCATCCAACGAACTCGCTTTATATGTTGCACATCCTATAGATGAGTTTTTCTTGGGTAAATACATCATGGTGAGTGCCCAAATCCTTCCATGGCAAAAAAGTTAACCATCGCCCGGTATTCAGCGTTGAGAATTTTAGGGTTAGGTGGTTCTCTTTCATACTAACCCTCCTCCTTTTTCATCCGGGTATGGGACCGGAAACGGTGGAGTTGAAGAAAAACATATTTTCTTAAAAATATACATTTTACGCAACTTATGCATTATATTTTTTATTTTATTTTGTAAGCTGAAAAGTGGTAGTATACAATTAGTTTTATGTAATAATTAGCAAAAATTTAAAAATTGCAAAATTTGACAAATTTGATCAATTTAAAAAAGATCATCGACATTAAGAAATTGAATCAATACAACAGCATAACTTGTAAGCAAGCCTAGAAATCGAAGCAGCAATGAAGCTTTTAGATTGAACGAGTGGAAAATTGTGAACCGGCCCAATTCTTCTGCTTCTATCATATTTTTAATAAGCTTCATATGACATCGGACAATGGATGCTGGAAAAAGGAAATGCAAGATATTGTAATGAATTTAAGAAAGAGGTGACAAGTTACATTTAAGAAATTAAGTTTACAAAAGCAGAAAGTAGATGTTCATAAAAAAAATTAAAAAATGGTAAATATTTATTATCTACTGACAATGGTAAACGGTTGTGTCTGGGATCAGTAAGATCATTCATTATAGATGCAAGTGATATATTATGTGCTATATTATATACACTTGTAATAAATCTATACATACAATAACCCACCACCATCTACTCACCACCAACATTTCTTCCACCACACTCTAATCTCAGCAATAGGTAAACCAATTTGGATGTGGTTTTCACTGTTGTATTTAGATTAACTTAAGCTAAAATTTAGGTTTAGTTTCATTTCAATCGGTTCACAAATAAAAAAGATATGTCAATCTTTAGTTTACTTTCATTGTGTATGCTAATATCAGAACGGGCGGAATAGATTTGGCAACCAAAACCATTTATTGGCTTTTTAGTAAACTTTATTTATATATTTATAATAATTCGGAGGGAAAAAGAAAAAAAAAACGAAAAAATTCCTAATAACTTTTTAACTCCAAATTGCACGCGAATGAAGTCGCGGGCACAGTCAGTATAGCAATACATTGTAATATTGTATTTAATATTACATACCAGTCGCTTCCTAATAACTGGTGATTGAGAACTGCTGTAAAGATCCAGTCAAAGTTTGATAAATACAAGCAATAGTTAGTATAAATATCCTCTACTGTGTCTGTCTTTTTGTCCATGCTTGTTAATCTCAAAAGCTACCGAACAGATTTCATTCTGGTTTTCATCTATGTATAGGCTGATTCCCGAGCATCGTTTTGATATATAATTTATGATTTTTGCAGTAAAACCAACCATTAGGATGTTTTCTTGGTTTGCACTGGCAAACTGTTAGAGATACATGAAAACAATATAAGGTAATATTGTTTGCCTGAACTAGTTACGTAAAATAGTTTAGGATAACATTTATATGCAGGCCATAATAACAAAATTTACATAGATTTTGGTTTTAAATAGATTTCTTCTAATGTTGTTGAATTGAATGAACTGGAACGTGATTTAAAGTCACGTGCAGATGGTACTGGCACTGCCATTTTACTATAAGTGAGATTTTTGTGCAGTTGGAATTTCTGCGTATTATATTTTTTTATGTACTTCTTTATTCATATGTCTGCATCAAGCAAAAGTAGCAGCAGGTTGAGTGACATTGGGGTTGACAGCCGGTTGAGTGACATTGGGGTTGACAGTTAATAGCAGTTTATGAATTTGTATTTTGTAGATCATGCCATTTATTTAAACCAAGGTGAAAAAATAATCTAAAATAGAAAAATGAAGAGCCTGGCTTCATCATAAATTTTGATTATATTTAAAAGAAAAATATATAAATCGTCCATAAATTTGCGCCACTCTTAAGGCTTCAACCTGAAAACTGATTTGGACTGAAACAAGTGTATATTTTTAAATTTCCTGAGTGAGTATTTAAAGAGAGACGGAGATTGCTTTATCAATAATGCACAACACAGATGAACTACTTTTGTACTAGGTGAGCTAGTGGCAGACAACTGACTGTGCTAGTGGCTAGGGTTGGTAAGAAGTTGTCTAACTTCTTAATGTTTTAGCCTAGTGTTGTTGACAAGTGTCGAATAGAGAAGAGTCCAACAATTAAAATTACTTTTTATTTTATCTTTAAAAATTAGGATTCCACATTTACTTCATTTCAAATAATTTTTTTATGGTGTATCCCTAAAAATAATTTAACTTTTACAGGATAAACAGCCAATAAAGTTAAAAGATATTCTAATTAAATAAGATAAAAATATTTAAATCACTTTTTTAAAATGCCATCAAAATCACTGAGAAATCGAAACATATTGCCCTGCAGTGATATTTGTCATTTCTGAATTGTACATTCGTCAATGTAATGTCAAAATTAATGGTTTTATCTACTGTGACTTACCCAAATTATACAAGTGAAACTTCTTTGTAGAAATTAATAAAAGAAAAATTGTGTCATGTGATTTTATATTAATTACTTCGAACGATTTTAAAGTTACTTTCCTTCAAAGTTCCTGTCAATGGTTTATTCCTACCTACTTCTAATTAATGTCAAAAATCATGTTTTTGTTTAAAATGACTTTCTCTAGAAATATAAAATCAAAATAAAATCGTCGAAGAGGTAAATAAAGTTGTATGACAATTGGTAGCATGTTACAACATGGCTGCAGTCTCAAGGAGATAATATTTTGAATATTATTTTCATAATTTGTTTTGTTGCTTCAGATTTACATTTTAATTTATTTCAATAAATTATTTTTTATATAAATTATTAAAAAGTGTAATCGTCATTTTACAAACTCTATAAAACTTAATTAAGCATGTCATCAAAAACAATTCCCCGCAAATTTAATGTTAGTGTCGATTATAGTGTGTCACGTATTTAAATAAAATATGTCTGTAGTATACATAGTATAAATTTGTTTTCATTTGTCATACTAGTATGGCTCACATCTGTCACAATAATGCCAAATTAAGTGAACATACCAGAATGATATGTATTATTTGACGCTTTGAAAGCCATTATTCAGTGAAGATGGCATGTTCGATAACGTATGAAGTTGGCGTACTCCAAAATATTGATAGCTAGAAATTTTAAGAATTGCACAGACAATCATTTATTTCGAACCACGTTGAAAAAGTAATGAGCCAAGGACACTACTCTACTTCAGTTATCAATATTTAGTTACTTATAATATTTACATTTTTAAATTAAATATATTGTTTTAATGCAACAAAGTGAAATAAGAATCATTTGTGTAGAACAATTCTCAATACGATGGTTTGTTCAAGAGTGGCATTAGCATTCTCCTTTTATCAAATTTTTTTGGTGCCACAATATTATTCAGTCAGTCAGTCACCTAATCTGAAAAACTCAAGCATCTGTCAAATTGTTTTGTCATCGTGAAAAAGAACTCGTTGGATTTGAACTCAATCAAAAAGCATAAAAAAAACTCCGAAACTAAAAATTTGTGGGAAATACGTAGAGGTGATTAGCTTTGACATCCTTTATTCATTCAAAGATAATTGACAGTATTTCTTGAGAAACCTTGCATATATGTACATAAATATATACAAACAAACAAATATATATATGTATGTATATATATATATATATATATATATATATATATATATATATATATACATACATATTTGCATTTACATATTTTCATTTATAAAGGTTACACGGATTAACCTTTATGGTAAATTTATGATAAAGCTTTCTTATATTTTAACTTTTTTACATCTAACTTCGTATATAAAAGAACATTTGCAAGTCCATTTCTCAATGTCGAATACAAGTTCTACGACAAACTCGATTAACTTTATATACATACATAATATAATCATAAAGACAACCAATCAATAATTTATTAAATGACAGATTAGCTTTTGTTGGGGGTTGGTGTACTTAGTTTGATTGCTATGGGTGCTAGAGGGGGTTGAAACTTCAATGTCAGTGTTTGTTGTCAGGTGTCAAAGATAATTAATTACATGGGAATACCAATTATCATTCAATATTCACACATTTGTTACGATGCAATTTGCAACAAGTGTACACGTTTCTATAACCACTAGTTTAATTAAACATTCATTGTCGCTTTGTTGTTGCACACATTTCATTTTTGTAGTAGAAAGAAATTTTGTGAAGAAGAGTAAACTACCATAACACGTAGTTTACTCTTCTTAAAAGAGTGCTCTACTATAACATGTCTTTAATGGTTATTCAACATCTTTCAAATCATATAACATCCTCAATTATATAATGTTACTCGTATGATTTCCTTCACATCCTCTTAAACATCTTCAAAAGTATTTCTCACTTCCATCCAAAATAGGTAAAAACTTTTGCCTATCTTAGATTATGGGGGTGAAAAATATCTAGACATAAATGAAGAACTGTTAATTAAATTAAAATAACTCCAAAACCGGTTTCGCAAATTAATTTCGTCCTAAGCATTAGAAAACCAAATATAATTCTAGGCAATTATCCCAACTGTAATGATAGCAAAACAAGGGCAGACAACAGGCAAAATCTACATATCTTTAATCCATATTCCACCTATCAGCTCATCACTTTGAATTAATTTATAAAGGTAAGAATTCCTATGTAATGCCTCGACACAGAATTGCATTTTAGGTAGAATCGTTTATCATACACATTATAAAACTATGGAATAAACTATATATATATATACAGAAAGTGCACCCTCAGTGCCTGGACTCAAAAATCTTTTGAAATATTTTGCACTAAATAATCCGTGAGTCTGTCCATTTATAGTCTATGTCTGTTTTCAATCAATTTAAATACATAAAAAAATTTAAATATGGTTAAAATGGTTTTCCATTGACGCTGTTCACTCTTATTCAATAGCATATCAACAAAGACATTAAACCTTACAATTAAAAACCCCATTCATATTCTTTAGCAATCACATTATTGGATAAATATGAAATGAATATAACAATCTTCTATAAATATACATAAAAAAATTATTCACTTACGTAATTCTCCATCGACTTGCATTGATGTCAAAAGAGATTTTGTGGTTTTTATATGTACGTACATTTTTTCACACAGGAGACACACGGCCATCAATAGCACGGCGTAACGAAATGGCCATAACATGAATCCGATGGAAAGTGATACATCTGAAGTCTGAAATATTTTCTTTATTTTAAAAATAATCAGAATCTATATGGAACAGGTATAATTTCGGACCAAATGGCAAAATTTTGTTTGAATGGGCATTTTACAGATCTACTGTGGCTAGCAGATAATCAGTCATTAATTCACTCACATGCCTGTGATTCTTTCAGTGTCTTTATGACACAATTTTCATACAAGGTATACCTAGTCATATTAGATATATAGAAAGAAAACAAAATTAAACTTTGTAATGAAGAAAAGAGAGGATTAAAAAAAAACATTTTAAAAACTGGATAACATAATTATAAGAACAAAAAAACAAGTAAAATACTAAAAATTAATCAGACACACCATCAGAAGGCTAATAATACTGATTCTAATAACAAGGTAATTGGTTCTAATAAAAAAAAAAATAATGTCATCCTCTTTAATCTCAATTTAAACACTGTTTAGTGAAGGTTTAGATCTTTAAGATATTGTTATGCTTGTTAGTTGTGGACGTCTTTCCTGGGCAGTCATCCACAGAAAATTACAAATTTGTTACACACCTAAATTTAATTATATTATAAATGAAAAATATATAAAGTTATCATCATACATTTCATTAATTTAATGAAAAATTTCCTCATGAGTGTATTTATTATTTTATGAAGTATTTGTTGGTTTAGATAATGATTTACTTGTCCCCAATGCAACAAGCGTCATTATCATATTATTGTTTCATATTTCAAAGTTTGTAGATTATTAAACCTGATTTAGCTTAAAGCTACAAGTTAAATTAATTAATATTTGTTGTATTAATACTTACGTTATATTTTAATCCCTCAAGAAAGTGATATATATTAAGGAGTATGGTAGAAAACGTCAGTGTAAGTGACATGAGTAGCTGAAAAGTTAAGTTAAAGCTTATCTCATATCATTTGTGTTAACTTTTTAAAAAGTATTATTTTATGTTAAAACGTTATTAAAATATTTTAATTATAAATTGTCACTACAAACCTGAAATTCAAACACTTTGTTTATATAGCGGCATAAATCTAATAAATTAATGTAGAATTGGGATAAATGATAAATTGAATTTTCATTTAGAGGCAATGGCAATGTAAAATGGTAGTTGGAATTGGGATTGTGTTGTGCACTACCAAATATAGCATTGACGGGCTCGACAATATTTTGTTTGTTTTTCAAATTTAAGTAAACATTCAACATTCCCATACGCTTTGTTACACTAAATAATATCACACAAAACAATATTATTTCCAAATCAAAAATAATAGCAGTAACAATATCAAACAGAAGAGAAAGGAAAAAGTTTGGAGCATAGTTAATTGCTACATATACGCCGAAAGCAATATAAAGTGTATGATAAGATATGAGAAGACCAATAACTAAAAGATTTCGATATTTATCACGTCTCAACAAATTTTTTCTATGCTCTGATTTGAAGAGATCATCTAATTTTTTAATTCTCGAAATTAATTCTTTAAACATATTTCTCTCAAACTTTATATCGACCAATAATAAGTGCAGAGCATTAATCATGTAAAGTGTCTTAAACGCCAGCAAGATGTAGTTATCAGTCGTGACCAAAAATGTCACGTACAGCGCTATTAATATTCCAGTTATTAATAAAGTGTGTAATTTTTGACACCATAATGTAAATTGGGTGGGAAATTGGTTTGCAATTTTTTTACAAATGCCAAACATGTGTTGGTATAATAAAATTGGCCGAAGTGTATTTTCAATTGACTTGTCACCCATATTAACTCTCGTAAAATATTTTAATTCCGACTGAATTCCAGCACGACTATTTTATTCAGTGTTTAAGCAACGAGTGACATTTTATTGATTTTATGCCTTCTGAATTACCAGTCAGTAGTTTATCTTCATGTGGAATCTTTTGAGTGCTTAATGCTAGTGACAAAACATTTTATTGATTTCTTTTATATAGAAATTTTACTGAGTTCTATTTATAACCTGCCTATTAATAATGTTTGCTAAGGCAAGGTTTATATTAATATCAAACACCACAACTATACCCCATTAGTAATACCAAACACCAATACCTGAATACAAATGCCTGCCATTACTAAATATATATACATATATATATATATATATATATATATATATATATATATATATATATATATATATATATATATATATATATATATATATATATATTTATACATAAACATTGGTTTGAGGCCTTTGTATCATATCAAACTTCAAAATGCTAAATTTTGAAGTTAAGTGTCATAAAAATATTTTTAATTCTGTTTAACACAGATTTTTTAGTAAAGTAAAATGTGTTTTAGAATTCTGTGTAGTTTTAACCTCAGTTTTGCCAACTGAACAATAAATGACGTTAGTCATAAAATTTTCTATAGATCACTTTCGACATTTACCAAATTGATTAACATTTTATCCCAAAAAAAAAACAATTCCAATCAATATCAAATTGTCTTGCTTCCTTTGCTTGGCTATCTTGAGCTTACCGATGATCACTTACAAAATTAGCAAATGAGAATGAATTGTAAATTTGTGCAGATGCCACATTTTCTACCTCCGTAGACAGGAAAGTACAAAAAACGTAAAGGGCAAAGTTTCAAAAGAGAGGAATGACAAATTTATAATAAGCAGTGTCTTAAGGTACCGCAATTCGACTTCTTCTGATATAAGAGCCAATCTTCAGGAAATTCGACAAGTGACAGTTAGCACCAAAATCATCAGAAAAAGACTTAAGGCATCTGGAGTAGGAGCATACTTGCCCGCCAGAGACCTTTTACTCACTGCAGGTCATTGAGTAGCTCGGTTCAACTTTGCTCATTCTCACGGAAATTGGAATGATGACGCTTGGGTTAAGGTATTCTTTACTGATAAGTCCAGATTCAGTTTTAAGTCAGATAATGGAAGGGTTAAAGTATGGAGACAACTTGGAGAAAGATGTACGAAGTGTAACATAGTTGAAAGAAACATCATAAAAAACATTGATAGAAAAATTCCTAACTGTGGCGAGATACGTAATAGACATTTAAGAGCAGATTATGGTGTTTTTTATTTCATATATTGAAGACGATTTTCTTTTATGCATGATTCACATTGCAGCGGTCGTTTTGGGGTTTTGAGGTGGCCAGCACGCTCACCAGACCTTAATCCATTAGAACATGTTTGGGATAGGCGGGGAAAACAAATTAAGCAAAGAAATCTGGTACCAGTTAAGTTAAGGGACCCCAAAAGTGAATTGGCATGAGAATGATTTCACGACAAAGTTTGATTTACAGCAAGAGGAGGTGACACTAAATACTGACTACGTTCAAAACTCCTTATGATTAAGGTATTGAGATTACTGTGTCTAATTTGTTTTTTTAAGTCTAAATTTTTTAATATTCAAAAATGTCAAATGAATTAATTGAACCAATTCAATAATTATTATAAGCTCATACAAGACAAATAAAGCTGTTTTTATGTAAATTTGCCCCTTTTTTTGCATTCCTCTAAATATGTCCACGAGTGTATAGTTCATTACTTTATGCTTTAGCTGCTATTGCAATAAATTTGTCTTATGTATCTGTACATTAAAGTCACTAAATTAATATGTACTCCTAATTTAAAAATTTATATAATCTAAATAATCAAAAATGGATTGCTAATTTCCAAACTATATAAATAATAATTATTTAAATTGATTCTTTTTAAATAAATAACTATAGTTACTTTATAATAATAAGTTTAAATAAACTGAAATCTTGAGTAGGCAAAATCAGTTTTACTTGATTTCACTTGCATAAGTTTCTATGTAGTGTATCTATTGTACTGTTCTCTTCTTCTTCGCTGGCTTGACAGCCTAGGATGGGCCCCTTCCTTCCGCAGAATCAACTCCCAAGCTCCCCTGTTCTTGGCCAGAAACATCCAGTTCGTTACACTTAGGATTTTAAAGTCTTTTTCCATTATACAGTTATTGGTGACTAAATTCGTTTTCAGTAGGAAATCTGAAGCATATACGTAAAGACGGCTATTACAGTTGAAATATTGCATTCTTTTATGAAAACAGACAACTTTATGTCTATTTTCAACTGGTGAGCAAATAGGTACATTAAAAGATACGTCTACGTAAATAGCACAGTCCTTTGAGTGTATACACTTGAAAAATATTTCAGATAAGGCATTGAAAAAATAAACACATACTTTCAGAATATAAACCGAGATGCTTAACTGTTAATAACGTGTACAGTCACTTCCGCTAATAACACTTGCCTGGCATTTACAAGGCAAGCTTCCTTCTTATATTTTATAGTACAACCTGAAGATAAGACCTTCATTTAAGTCAAATTTGTTGAATATTTTTGTTTGTTTCCTTGCTGTACAAAAGTGACTCTGATATTTTGAGTTTTTTTGTTTTGCAGTACCCAATTTTTATTTTTCTGCATAAACCATCTTTGGGCAGATGGTAATAAAGGCTTCATATTTTGACTATTCGGCAGCTGTTAAATATTTTGTAATAATGTGCGAAGTACTAAAACACTGCTTCGAGGAACAGCCATTATGACCTTTATTGAGTTTTTAACAGTTTGCTGTATAAATTTGATTAAATTAGGTGTGGTTAGTGGAAAACAGTACTCAAAAGAAAACTTTGTCCAAAAGAATATTCTAATCTGTGTCCAAGTTTTTTTTTGCCCAAGGGATTTGCTTCTCGTGCAGTTACAGTTTCTGCACAATGATTCAAAATTTTATTTCACAGGGCAATAAAAGCCTTCATTTAGTGTCACTTGGTAAATTAATACATATTTAGATACTTTTTTGCAAAACTGTCTGCTTGCCACTGGATGTTAGATGGAGATTCTACTGAAAAACCTGTAAAATCCATCTACCCTATCTTTTATTGCTTTTGCTCAGAACCATGACGGACAGCTCTATGATCTTTTAGATGAGAAAACTATTCCATAGCAGAAAGTCACGATTTTTAAATGGGAATACTGTTTCACTCACTTAATTACAAATGCTTTCCATATTTTCATTCATATACTTAACATGGTCTCTGTATGGTATTTTCGATACTTTCAGATGCAAACGTAGAAACATAACTTTCTACGTTTGCATAGCTCATAAAGCATACACGTCATTAATGTTGAAATATGTCCTGTGGTTAAGATCAAATGACAACTGAGGCTTTCGACACAAATCATTCTGGAGGAAGAATTCCGCTAACTGCTCACATTTGTATATAAAGGTCTACATGCTTTTGTCAAAACCAACCATTTTGCAACTTTTTATCCAAATGGTTAAATATTTCTTCAGATGTGTCATATGAAATATTAAGTGCTCACCACAACCAAGCTTTGGTTTTTCAAAAATGTCTTGAAAATTACCCACATTAATAGTGGGTACATCTTACACTAGAAGCCAAGCAAACTTCTCTTTTCCTTTATTTTGTAGTAAACACAATAGAGTTTTCACTGTCTATGACTTAATTTACCAATGTTAAATTTAATGCTTTTAAGTGAAAAAATTTCCAACAATAAATGTATCTACCTTTAATTCGATTGCATTCATAATCTCGACTTCTTTACTTTTGTTGGTTGAGTGTTTATATCACATAATTTGTTGTTCGCTTCTCTTGAAAATTAAGTGTCACTGGTATTGTCTGGCAAAAATATTTGTCCTTAACAGTAATTAGTAGTGTTGCTGTGAATAATTATAATAAAAATCTGATACAGCCAATTTTGGTTTTAATACGGCTTTACTAGGAGCAGGCTAAATTAAAATGAAAATTTGAGAATATTTGAACTTCATTTCACTTTTTGAATTAAATATTATTTGAATTTTTTTCCTCTTATCATTCTTCATATTTATATTTATATTAATTTTATTAGGATTCTACTAAGAAGTAGATTTTGATGGAGGTCCAAGGATGGATGTTGATAAATGCTTTTGAAATATTTGATATATAAAGAAATTCCTCCTCAAATCGAAATTCCTCATATATGGTAATTAGTGTGTGGCATAAGTAATATAGTGTATCATGTATTATACTAAGTGTATCATGTGTAATGTTTGTGTAATAAACGTATAGTAGTAAAATAGGCAGAATTCGAGACATATTCTTGAGTTTGAAAACCTGATGATGAAAGAGAAAAAGGACTAAAAATAGGTGCCGACCAAAATTTGGACTTTGCTGCACATAATTATTTATTAATTCAAAAACAAAACTGCAAACACAAACAATTACAATAAATTAATATGTCCCACCAATTCATTAGCAAAAGAATCTCTAATTCACTCGTAATCTAGTATTCTCTTTAAGTCTGCCTACCTGTATAATGGATAATGCTAATAAATACCCCTCACTTTTGTATGAGACCACATCATTTTGAATTCATCACAACACGGGTAATAAACGTTCTACACTGCACTGCAGCACCATACGTAGATATTTGTGTACAGAAATATCTTGTACAGCTCGTTCTGTCTCATCAATGAACATAATTGTCTCAAGTTCTTTGGTTTTTTTGTTTTTCTGACATTTTATGTAATCTTTTAAAAGTGTAATTTTTTTAAAGTAATTTTTTAATACTTCTATAACAACTCGATTAGGATGGTCAGTTTTAGGTGGCTTTATATTTAACTCGTCCGGTATTTTCACTAATTTCTGCATCCCCATTGATAATATCGTGGAGGCACACAGCTCGTAACAAACATATTAGGTTTCTTCAGTAAAACTTACATTTAATAAATTTAGCCATTCTTAAAAGTGAAGTGAAACGAGAAACAGAATTACATAATAAATTCATGTGGAACTTGTGTTGCATAAATATATAATGGCTGCAGTGAATTAGTGAATGATTATGTGCAACCTGCAATAAATATGAGAAATGCCCATCCAAATATGAATGTTTACCTTAAATAAGATAAATTCAATTTTCTGTAAGTAATCCTGTTCTTCAGAGATTCTCAATATTTTTTTAGCCCACATTCATTCGTAGAGAAAATATTTCAAAAATAAACATATCCTTATGCTATAATAATGATTTCTCAAAATCTCTTTTGACAAACTACATGTGATTTGTTGAAAACTTTTAAGTTTCTTCGATATTTCTTCCATGTCAAGGCTAAAGAAATAAATGGTCATGACTGTCTTTTCCGCAATAAATATCTAGATCTAAATGGGAGCCTTCGAGAGCTTCCTTTTCAAGTTGTAAGAGATCCATTTTTGCCACTTGGAATCCTTAAAAAAATATGCAAAACGGCACTTTATTGACACGTCAACAGAGATTAAATTTGAAAGTGGAGCTATGCCAGCGAGTACAACTATTGTGTAATCATTAATGTAATGGGACGTTACTAGACTTATAACTGACTCGATCATCTTACAAGAGGTGTGACTTCAAGCTCGTGGTTCTTTTGTATTTATTATGGTGTTTAATGTGACGCTTGAACAATTCATTATTTACAATAATGTCATATTTTAGTTATACTGACATTATTTCATTTAAAATGAAATAAGGCAGTAACTGCTAGATAGCAGTTAAATAAAAATTAAACGAAAAACCCTGGTCGCCCGAAAAAGTCAATTGAATAAACCATGTTTACTCTCATCGGAAAATTTATTTCCCACCATTGCATAAACGCAACATTTCTATTTTCATTTTATTTAGTTAATGAATTGTTAAAGCAATACTGTACTACTCTATTTTTATTGTATCTTTTCACAACAAAAGAAAAATACAATAAATCATAATTATTTCAATTTGGATACAAATGCAACTTCTGGGCCATTTGATACATAATTCAAAACTTTTTGTTTATTTCACGGCTCTGTGAAATTGTGCATTTACACAACACTGGAAGTACTCGAGATTGTTAAATATTGTTAGTTACGCTGTGAACTTACATGATTGTTAAGTGTTCAGAAAGTAGTTTGGTAAATTAAAAAGTATATGTGTTATACTTGTAGAAATAAATTAATATATGTTTCTGAAAACATACAATATCTTGACTCAATCCTCCATTGATCATTTTAATCCTAAAGCCCATTCATCCAACCGTATTTACCCAACTCATGTTCAGTCACTAATTGGCAAATTTACATAGAACACCCCATACAAGTGACATATGCAGCAGCTGCACCGTCAAATTTTAGTTATCAAGTAATTGCAGAAATTACTTCAATAACAACTATGTAAATCTATATTTTTTCAAAAATATTATTTAATTTTCTAAATTGCGAAATTATTTTTTTTATTTACAAGTATATAAAGAGTTATCAAAAAATTTTAATTATTTTACAATATTTCGTGAACTAAAACAGGTAAAGAAGTAATTTTTCATTTAAAATAATCTCAAATCAATTTCCAACTAAAATGTCATAAGTTACATAAACCTGAATTACACATCTACTTAAAAAAAATTTGTAAATTTTGTGAAGAAAAAGCAATGTGTTATATCAATTGTTGGCCACTCATGGAAAGAAAACTGTTAGTGAAACAATTATCTTTCACTTTTACAACTTACTTTCTTGAATTTGGGAAGCTGAAAAAACGAATTCTTGTATTTTCACATCCATTTTATCACAAGTTGAAAGAAAATATTTTTTTTAAAGCATATAAATCATATTGTTTTTATCTATTTATTACGTTATTTTCTTAGTTAACAAATTTATTTTTTCCCCTAAATTAATGCTTTATTTGTTGATAAAATAATGGTAATAACAAAAAATATGGTGTAAAATTCAAATCAGTTCCAAAAAAGTTTATTCATAGATTCGCAATGAATATAACAAAGATAATTCATAATTACAAATTTATAAAATAGAAACAGTTGATTCTTATGAACAAATATGCCAAACCATGATTATGGTCTTACAAAAAGTATTATTTGATAAAATTTAGATATTACAGTAAAACTTTCAAAAAGTATGTTAAAAAATTGCAAGAAAAACATTTCTGGGAAAACAAGAAACCAAGTGTACTAGTTATGATTACTAAATTTTTTATACGATTGTACTAAATTTACATTTTGAAATTGATTTCTATTAGATAAATATGTAATAAATGAAGAAAAATAAATAGAAGACGGCATTTATACAAAATGTTCAATCTTTGCTTGAAAAAACAATAATTTATGACTGAAATATGTTTTCATATTACGGTGGACATATTGACAATATATCTATAATTAGTACAATAACATCTTCACATTTGATGTACACCAAAGAAAATTTACTAATTACTGTAAATATGATGAGCCGCCGTAAATGTGTTATTTATTGGATAAGGGAAGGCAAATATTTTGCAATTTTTGGGTAGAATGCATATAAATAGCCATTATATAAATAGTCCATTTTCCATTTTCGCCTGCATATAAATAGTCCATTTTCTGGTGTAAATTTTTAGTATTATAATTTTAATTATCATGAAATTAAATACTAACTTCTTTTCTTTGACGGGCTCAAACATGTGTGAATTCAATGCATGCCAAACAAATCGTTAAAAATTTAAAAAAAGTAACACAATAAACACAATAACACAATTTTTAACAAAAACTGATTATTTACATAAATATGATAAAATATAAGTAGCAAAAACTAACATTTCCTAGAAAGAGCTAACAAAAAAATGCACACTTCACTAACTGTCAAGTGAATTTAATTAATTATTATTATTGCTTCGCCCTCATAACAACAGTGCCAAATGGATTGATATGGCACATTTATTTAATATTACTCAAAAATTATTGCAATTCGTCATATAAATCATTGTAATTATAAGTAAATATATATTAAATGAAATTATTGCAATTATCATTCATAAATATTGTTTTTTATGTGCAAAAAGTTGTTGCACTGTTGGTCACTTGGAAAAATTTCTATTTGGGCTCGATATCAGGCCTCTAAATAGAAGATGGAAGAATTATGATTTTATATAGGTTAATTATGATTTGAACGAAAGACAGGTTTGCCAACGTTGCTAAAACAAACCAAATTTTAACCAAGAAAATCTGAAACTATAGGCTGATCTCCTATAATACTTCATCTATATCTAAAAAAGTGACGGTGAAAGAAAAAAAAAGATAACACCAACGTAGAAAAGAGAACATCCAACATATTCCAGACAACCTTACAATGAAGATCCTAATATGATTGATAAAATTGTAAAGCAAATTGGTAGAAAAACAATTGACTAATAAAATTTTGAAAAAATTGATAAACTATAAAAAAAAATACACAAGTTATCATAAACAACATACCTTTACACTTTCAGTGGAAAACATACAATTTTTTTGATATACCGATCTTTTCTTATTATTGAACTTGACTTACGAAAATGTATTGATGGAATGTTGTAAAGAAAGACATACTTTTGTCTGAAATTGCAACAAATCAAAATTAATTTGACACAGTATAAGAAAAAATATATGTGCCTTACAATATAAAGTAAGTTAGGTAAATAAAAAATTCTCAAAATAGTGAGTATTTCCAATATGATAAACCAGAAAAATAGGCCATTTGGCAAATAACTAAGGAAAAGCAGAACCATCAGGTAACATAACATTTAAAATAAATTTTAAAATGATCTAAGGATGTCTATTTGAAAACGCATTCACCTCAGAAATACAACACATTACTGTTCAAAATATAACACCATCTTCATTTTGCTTTGAAGAAAAAGTATGAAAATTTGTGACAGTAGTGCTCCAATATTTGTAGATGTAGCGAATTGCAAATCCAAAATCAATGCACAGTGCTGCTGCAAATGTAGTAATGGAAGTGCGCTCGGATAACTCAGGCGGCATCTGCCGGTACAATATAAAAAATACGCAGAAATATTGGAAATAGAATATAACAATGACATACTGCTTGTTGTTTCAACACAATTTAGAATACTTGCATATACCTTCAGAAATTCTTTATACTTTAATTAGTGTATTATTATGATGAATCAACCAAGCAAGGCAAACTTGTATAAATTTGACATTTTTAGAGGCCGTATGTTTCCCACCTTGCATTGAAAATAATTATAAGTTGCAAATTGATTAAACAATTCAAAACAAAAATTTTATTTACTGTCAATATAATCTACAAATAACTGTGAAAGTTCCGACACAGCAATTCTTGTTTTTGCAAAATTAAGCATTTCTTTAATTAATCTTTATTGTTTCATTTAATATTACTTAACAAATTTTGTCGAAATTACAATTTTTTGGGAACCACCCATAAAAAACGGGAAACGTGAGATATGCGACAAGTATTCCTATTTATTTAATGTTATAAAACTCACTTTAGTATAGTATTGGGAACTGATATTATTGTAGTTAATAATATCAATGTTTACAATGAGAAATTTTACAATGGCATGGAGACATTTTATAATAAAACTATGTTTTTTTTGTAATAAACTAGTAGTTTAAAAACCTAAAAAAGGCACGCTTTCTTAAAAATTGCACTAAATAGCAAAAAGTTATTATAGAACCTGTTTTCTCTGTCCACTCTAAGGATTTTATTGTAAGCCATATCCTTTGAGTATTATGCTTGAGTGCAAGTGATGATTTTTTTCGTGATCTAAGTGGTAAGCATTTTCATTTATATAATATTAATTTGAAAAAACAAAATCATTTATTTTAGAGCGAAATCACTCAAATGTTATACTTAATAACAAAATAGCTTACACTCACATTGTTACATTAGACAAAGAAAACAAGTTTGATAAAATTATTTTTTGCTTTTTATTGCAGTATGTTTTTTAGTTTTTACACTTTTAATTTATTTTTACTTTTTGTTAGTCTTATATCAAAAGAGAAAATTTTTTGAACATGCTTTATATATGTTTAGACTTAATTTTACAAATATCAACACTTTATTAAAAAAACTTATACAAAATTCAAATAAACAGAGCAGCATAGTTGATTAGGTTCAGGTGTTTCTTCTTGATTCTGTGCCTGTGGACGACTGAGCTCACATCCTCTTCACTCAATCCAGTGCATCAATATTGCAAGCCATCTTTTTGGTAAGCTTGGAACGATCCAATTCTTTGATCTAACTTATGGTTCCATTTCATTGAATCAGTCTGATGGTGCCATCATTGTGTTGACATCAGAACTGTACACAATTGCCAAGCTTCATAATGATACAATAATTAGAAGCCCCATTTTAAAATTCAATGTATAACTTCCAGTTGTGTTTCATTCAATCCATCCAATAGTACCATTTTATTGTGTCATCAACCAAACTATACACAACTGCCAAATGCCTTGATTATGCAACCGTTAGAAGCCCAGACACAATTAGAATAATTGTTCCATTATCAAGTTTTGTGCCTAACTTACGGTTCTTTTCCATAGAGTCCATCCAATGGTTGGTACCATTTTATTGTATTGTCATCAGAACTACCCATATCTGCCAAGTATCATGATGGTATGACAATTAGAAGCCCATGAAATTTAATTTCGTAGAATCCATTACATAGTTACAAGTTGAACAAAAACGTGTTAAAAACTAATAGTCATACAATTATATGAAACATTTTGAACAGTCAATAATTTTTATAAAGATGACAACAAATGTGAACAAATAACAGTTTTTTGATGGTCATTCCTGCTACCTTTTAAAACTAGATACTATGATACCATTTAATAACTTTAACCATGTCACCTTTCATCAAAAAAAGTTAAGCATACTTTTCTTGCTGATACAAACTTTTGGTAACTGCTGTATTATAACAGTGATTTACCAATACCTGGCAAGCATAAATTTAGTTGTTTGCCCTTATCTGTGGTAATATCTTTCGATTATAACTTAAACCTATGTATACCATCTATAGACTAATACAAATAGCCAGCAATTTTTCTGATTCAAATTTAATTAAATTTTTGGTTTTGTAACTTAAAAGTGGAATGGATTTTAAAGCACTGAAATTATTGTTTTATTTGTTCCGCCGAGCATTATCAAATAAAAGTTTTAAGAATCAGAATTTATAAGCCTCTGGAAGCACACAATTGTACATATGTACATACATACATACACACAGACCCCAATTTTTTTGGTCTTATCCACCGACATTTCCTTTGATAACATCCTCCGTTGCTTATTTTCATTGACCCCATGTCATTGATGCTAACGCAATACTTAAAGCATTTTTAAGAAAGTAGAAAAATGCTTTTATTTTCTAAACTTGTCAGATTCTATAGTTTATAATAAAAAAATTTCTTAAAAAAAGGATAGTTTTAGACTAAACACAAACAATGTGAGAAGAGTACGGAACAGAACATAAGACACAGAACAAAACAGAAGACACAGAACATATCAGAAAAATTAAGAGTATACAACTATAAATTTTGTGTCGTGACGAAAGGGTTATCCTCGATGGTAGTTTTTCTACAAATACCAATGACAGAATGAATAAACAGGATCGACCAAAGTGTTTCCGTGAAACTCATAACCTGATTCTTGTTATTGATCATTGTTATTTTGTTAAAAAACATATTGTAATACTATGTGTTTCGTTCAACCGTAGAGCAGTTTATGTGTGATATATTTCTTATAATGTACATAAAAAGAAATGACTTGTATTTATAAAAGAAATAAATCAATATACCGTCCATTAACTACAATTTATAATGTAAAACGATTCATCATTCAAATATGTCAAGCAAACGGTAGTTACCAAATTATTATGAAAATGCACTTTAGTTAAAATGAAAATAATTTCACAATGTAGTATTGATTTAAGTTCTTTTTTCATATATAATATGTTTTATATTCTCTTTTGATCTAATTCAGGTTGTATGTGTCTGTTGTAAGGAGTAACGTTAATTGTAGTAAAATGTGTGAGCACTTTTGCAGCTAGTATTTATGGTACAAAATCTATTAAGAAGATAAATAGTAAATTAGTTATTACTGCACATACATATATACACTTAGAGATTTATCTAAAAATGTTTTCCGTCTTTAATAAATAAAATTCTATGTAAATGTACATTTCATGCAAATGGTTTTAATTTTCCTTTACTGAATTATCATACATATGTTATTCGATTGTCACGCAATATCCATTCATAGAAAAAAGGATACCACATGGTTTCACATATTCTTTACAACTATGTTCTCGAAATTCAGGAGAGCTAGCTACACCTTTGACTTTCCTTTCAGATACTTTCCAAATACTTTTGTATCGCTTGGCTCAATGCAACAATACAGTCATGTTAAAAAGAAAACTTGGTAGTTAGTTTGAAAAATGTTTTGTTTTAATAAATCACAAAATTGATATGGTTCACTAGCTTTTGGCATCTACTTTGCCCGCTTGGATATTTATCAAAACAGTGGGAATTATTTGTTACCCAATGAGACGATTCTTACACCTTTCCATAAAGAAAATGTTAAGCGTTTTGCCAGTTATATATCAATTCAAATATTGTAGTAGTAAATTTCTTTCTTTCTGGAGACATTATGGTATCTCTTGTGTTAGGAAATAATTATGTGAATTCAGATTTTGTGTGAAAAGAACAGTTTATGGTAACGTTGTACTAATGGTGAAAAGCAAAATTGTCATACATAATACAATTTATTGCTTGAATAAGCTAGACATAAAAATCAGAACTTCTGGTATTCTTATACAGAAACGGCGCCACAGTTCATTTATACTCTTTACGAGTGAAGTGTAAAAATTATTGCCGTTTGGACTGATCTTATATTTTGTTTGTTTATACCATAAAGCAAATTTTCAGTTGAAATATTCATTTATTTTATAGAATAAATAACTAAATTGTCAATTATCTAAGCAGAAACAAAGTAATTATACTACAAGCATAGATTATATATTAATAAGAATATATATGGAACACAGGCTCTTGAGAATAAATTAGCAAATAAAAGTGGTAAACCACAAAAACAGGGATTATTGTACAGGTATTACTAATAGTCAAGGGTGGATCGGGGGGGGGGGTGCACAGGTTACGTGACGCCTCCCCGTTTCCAAGAGCATGATATAGGTATGTGTCGCTGATCGATTACCCACAACTCCGAATTGATTACACATTTAGGCGTGCATTTAGAGACAAATTAGAATTTGATTTCAATATCCATATTCCTGAATTACTATTTATCAATTTATTTATTTTATTCTATTCTCCACGGAAAGAAATATCTGGCATAAATTACTTTGGTTTCTGCTATGGTGGTGCGAACAGTCTGCATAAAAAAAATTATAGATGAAAAAATATAATATTTATTGCTTAGAAATGGAAAATTTGATAGAAAATCATGAAGCAGTTCTAACATTTTTAGATGTTTTGCCGTGTCTTTCTGTAATTTTGAAAAAAATGACCGATAAAGGAGATAAATATGTAAATGTATTTTTGTTGCTGCAAGCCATAATCTCTAGGAAATTCCTTGTAAGCTTGGTCATGCTGGCTGATACTTTAGGAATCACTCTCTCTTTACCTCTGTCATTCTATTCAATCTAACCTCCAAGCTTAGTCTGTTAAAGAGTATTACCAACTGTCGGTGTACACTTTTTTCTGGATTATTTGTTGAACAATATGTTCTTCAGATTTCCCAGAACTCAGCTGAAAATAATTGGGCAGTTACAAATGTTAGTCTCGCATAACTTCAATGACGAAGATATAGAGAATGTTACACGAGGTGTTGAATTATATAAAGAATGTGAAGATGACCTTCGTTGCTTTATATAAATATAAAAACCAATATCAATTGTTATGTATATTTCCTGTAACAACTAGCACTGCAGAATGATCTTTCTCCACTTTACGACGACTCAAAACATACCTTTATAGGAGGATGACAGAAGGTCGGTTGAATGGACTGTATTAATAATACGGATAAGTAATAAAAATTATGTTACTTCTAATATGTCTTTATTTACAATTAATATCATAGAACTTATGAGGACACTCGTTGCAAACTTGGTTGTGCCCCCTAGAAAAAAATTGTGTATCTGCCCTTATATACATATATATATATATATATATATATGTGTGTGTGTATATGTATATTCATATACATAATTTCATTTAAGACAAAAAAACGTATTGTGGCTAATCAGAAATTGCATTTTAAATAAAATATTTGTTATATTAAATTGTATTTTTAGGTACCAAGATTCACTTTTACATGGTCACGATTAACATCATAGTTCGATAAGTTGGAATTACGTTGAGAGTTTATTAATTTTGAGGGTCTACGATTCAATTAATGAGACACATTTTCAATCTATGGAGGTGTAAATTCAATGCCGTTTTCAGCACTATCGGGGGTGGTAGACAGACGTTTGCACCCATTTGTGTGCATATGTATATATATATATATATATATATATATATATATATATATATATATATAATTTTTAATGTCTGTCACTTCGCAGCTTGCCCTTCCCAAAAATCACTGCACGCCACTGTTAAATAGTAAAAGTTTGCCAGTGGCAATCTTAACGTAGATAAAATAACCACTTGAGTAAGGATGATTTGTC
Source organism: Druceiella hillmani (assembly GCA_039881145.1). Lineage (NCBI taxonomy): Eukaryota > Metazoa > Arthropoda > Insecta > Lepidoptera > Hepialidae > Druceiella > Druceiella hillmani. The sequence continues at coordinate 2,096,192 of JAYKKI010000092.1, forward strand.
AAGCAGCCACTTGTCGGTTTTGTTTTTAATTGTTCTGGCAGTAGATATTTAGCCAAGGAGCCGGGACCTAATATTCTTTTAAATTGTTTTGTTTTGCTTATAGTTGCCCACTAACATGTTCCAACAGTAAGGGAAAAACGATGAACGACCAATTTCTTATACCATGCGGTTATATTACACTAATTTTTCATTTTTATTTAAAGGTACGCCCAGGACACCTGGATATATATAGCCATATCACTTTAATAAACAAATGGCCACATTTTCCAATACTATCAATGACACGGCCAATTATTCACATCGGGCATCATATATTAATATGCATTTCTTTTTGTGTTTACATCGCTTCTACGTATTTATATTTAAGGGAAAAAATATCATGATTCTCAACACTACAACTACTTATGATATGAATATTGTTCAATTTTTTGAGTTCTTCCAATTGACGTGCTTTCTCCTTTCTTAAGACAAAATTTTGAAAGCGTCAAGTTAAAGTGCTGACTAGGCTATACTTACCATATCATCCCCTGGATACCAGTCGTTGTTGCTTGGACTATTTTATTTATTTTATTTTTCTCTCGTACGTGGGAGATTCTTGAGATATTCCTTGATGAGAAATCTGGACAAATAGCCACCGCAACTCTCGATTTTCCAAGCAGAAGAGGTGCTATTGCAACTTTACATAGAGTTTACATATGTCAAAGTTCACTTTTATATGTCATGTATAAATTTATATTAAATTAAACCTACACAGTAATCCTTATCCTATATGTACAGCTGATTTTGTCTGAATTTACATCTTACGTATTTTAAGACATGCATTGACAGATTGATAAAATCATGCAACTTTTTTAATACTCAACAGTGGCAGTACAGACAGAACATTAAATGTCACAGTTAATTTGTATTGACATGGCATTGACAAATCAAAAGATATTACTAGCAAATACAATAAACAATTATGTTTAACTTTAGAGAATGCATATTTGAAAATGAGTGGTATAATAGGCTACAGTTAAAACATATTAAAATTGAAGGATCAAGAATTGGCAATACACTGCGGAAGGTCACTTCAGTACTGAATAATTAAGCGATTAACAGATGTTAAGATCAAATTATCAAATTGAACAAAGTTGCGAAGTCTAAGCAATTGCATCTGACTCTAATAGTGCAATATTTTCTTTAATGAGTTTGAATTTTATTCTAGGTAAAGCTTTTGTGAATATGTCAGCGCAATCACTATCAGTCCACACATGATTCAAATTTATATTTCAGTGAAATTTTTTAATCATAAATTTATACTTAATGTTTATATGTTTACATCTTTTGTAAACCTCACTGTTTCTAATCACACTTATGGCAATTGGGTTAACAATGTTCCAACACACAGCTTTCTGATTAAACTCACCTAGATCACAAAGTAATTGTTTCGACCATATAGCCTCGTCAGTGGCCGTACAAACTGCTATGAACTATGCATCATTGCTAGACAAGGCCACACTTTGCCAGCATTGACTGGACCAGGTGACAGCGGCTCCATTCTTGAAAATGAGGTGTAGCTAATCAAGTTAGTGGTGTCTGTAATATGCAAGTAATGCTGTTTAAGTCTCTTAGTTTCCTTCTGATACTTTAGAATTTTCTTAATTGTGCTCCAGTGTGATTCCTTGTAATAACGTAGACATGTACTTGCTTGACTTACCGACAATATCAGTCAAGTCGTTTTATAGTCGTTTTTTTGTTTGATTTCAATTCACAGTTGCTAAATGTGTTTATTCTGATAAACGAAAATGTACATTCTGTGCTTATCTACACTAGGCAAATTGATGACCGAGCACATTTATAGATCAAAGTTTGCTTAAAGATTATTGATTATCTCCTTCAGAACATATTTTTCTTTTGAAAACAGAAGTCCATCATCAAAGTTAAGACAGTGGCAACCTTTAGTTTCATGACTTGTATATTAATGCACTGATAAGCTTTAGTTTTAGTAAAGCCAAACCTGTTTAATGCCATATCAAATTTCATATTCCAGCATCTAGGTGTCAGTTTTTATCAGCAGAAAGTTTTTTTTTAATTTACATTCCATATCTAATTAGCATTCCAGTCCATTAGATGGTGTCAGGTATATATTTTCTGTTAATTAAACATGTAAGAATACTGCTTTGATGCCACATTGTATTATCTAAAGATTTTGGTGATGAACCATACCTGACTGTAGGGGAGAAAGATTTCATCGTAATAATCCCTTTGGTTTGCGACTCTACTGCAAAGAGTCGAAATTTCTAGCATGGACATGATAGCTCGTCCTCGATGCAAAATACCCATTTGCACCCTATTGGTTTAATGTCTTGAGGTTTCTTCAAAGTGGCCCTATTTTATTTATATTATGAGATCCTAGTTGAATCATGACAGCTCTTTTCTGTGAATATCTTAGTATGTGTCGGGTTTGTTCCTTGGTCTCAGCCTTATGATGAAACTTATTGGATTTCCATTCTCTTGTTTGGTGAATAGGTCTGGAATCCCATTTCTTTACTTTTTTTTTTGGAAATGAATCATAGATTGGCACTCAAACACTCCCCGATGACCAATAACTGTTTTCTTTCCTGACCACACCTCTTCTGAAATTTTACATTATAATGCCCATGTTGGAGCTCTGCAAACTAATTGGTATTCTACTTGAATTTTGAATTTCTTGAATTTTTTTATTGCTTCTGACTTTCTGTTCAGGAAGTAAGTAAATACTTTTTTCGAACAATTTATAATTAGGAAATATTTTGCTACACCAAACGATGTAATTTTCGACGGGCCACAAGTATCCAAGTGCAATAACTCTAGCACTTTTTAGTTTTTGAGCCTTTGTACTTACTTTTACATATGTTATACATTTAGATCTATTATCCTTCTTCATAACAAAAGTCTGAAATATATGTGAAATTCTTGTATATATTTAATCGGTACATATTGTTGATTAAGCTGGCAGTAGCTAGAATGTCACTGTTTCTGTTTATTATAAAGTAACCTTTATTATTAGACTTCACATGACTACCATTTTTAAAGACACGAGTGACTGACTATAAATTTACTGTTAGGTCTAACACATACAGCATATTTCTAAGCAGAATTTTATTGCACTAACCTTTATCAATGTAAATGTCAAGACTCATATGACTAGAGCTATTCACCAACACTGGTTTGTCATCTGCCACTTTTATAATCTTGATGGGCCAATGCCACTCCCACTGCTGAATTGCCATTCATTCCTGTGGAAAAGATAACCATGTCTTCTCATACGCATGAGGCAACCCGAGTCTATGTACCATACCTCAGTATGCATTCCACTCTAATACTACCAAACCGGTTGCAATTAAAGCAAAAAAGTTCCTTCAGAGAGATGTTTTATTACTCTTCCCTTTAAAATTTCTATTTGTTGTGAAAACATTAGTATGGCTGGTGGTAGTTCTGACATCTAATATATGCTTGGTTCGAATTCCTGTTTATTTTATACCAGAACTTTCTATTGCTGTAATCATTGGCTGTGTGATCTGGTAATCCTGAGAATAACATTGCTCTAAGGAAGTTTCAGGGTTTATGCATTCTGGTCATTATTCCGCTGACATAATCTTCTATATTTTGTCATTCCACAAGAGATGTCATGCACAGATTTCTAAGTAAACTCACTACGCATGTAAGCCTTGAATCGTCGAAAGTATTGCCAAATTATTCCAGACTACTTTCGTGATCTGATTTTCTTGAATATGAACATATAATGTTGTATCGGTTGGCAAAAGAATTTTTAACCTTATCTTCGAATAATTTTTTAAATTGACAATCTTGCTACCTTTAAAACAATTCCATAGTTCTTCGTATCAGAGACAAGTCTTGAAGGAGTATTTCCACGTGGAATAATACTGAAGATGGGTTAACTTTTCAAATAACATTAAATAACTGTTTGAAGCGAAATTATTTCCATTTATTTCATTGTTGGTGGTTTGACAAATGCACGTGTATAAGTTATAAAGTTGTGACAGCTTGTGTATTTTTAAATTTTTCGAGCTAGGGCTACAGAGGGCTTAACTATTGAATCAATGTTGAATTGATAGAAACACGAAGATGATTCTCGAAATATTCCTTGATGAGGAATCTGGATAAATAGCCACTGCAAGTCTTGATGTCCCCAAGCAGAAAAAGTAAGTGGTGTGGCAGAGTTACGATTTATATACTTTCTACCATCAGCTATTAAGATTATAGAAGGAACGACCATTGCCATAGTAGAGACAGTAATAGTGTGGTAATACATAATAAACATCTCAACACTCATGATGGTTAAAATGGAGTATATGCATTAGTATTTTAATGAGATCTTCCCATGTGTTTGGTTAAAGTATCATTACGTGCAAATCTTCTATGACACGTGCCACACTTATAGGGCTTTTCGCTCGTGTGTGTCTTCATGTGCCGGGTTAAATTACTATTAATTGTAAATCTTGCATCACATATGCGACATTTGTAGGGTTTTCCACCTGAATGTGTTCTCATATGCTTGGTTAAAGCACCACTCTGTGCAAATCTTGCATCACAAATGTTGCACTTGTTGGGTTTTTCACCTGTGTGTATCCTCATATGTTCGGTTAAGTAACTACAATCTGCAAATCTTGCATCACATGTGTCACACATGTAGGGCTTATCACCTGTGTGTATTCTTACGTGTATTATTAAAGTATGACGGTGTGCAAATTTTGCATCGCACATATCACACGTGAAAGGTTTTTCACCTGTGTGTGTTCTCATGTGACTTATTAAATTAGCACGCTGAGCAAATCGTGCATCACATGTGCCACACATGTGGGGCTTTTCACCAGTATGTGTTCTCATGTGCTTGGTTAAATAATTATTTTGTGCAAATCTCCCACTACATATCCCACATTTGAACGGTTTTTCACCTGTGTGTGTCATTATGTGCATCTTTAAATTACTTTTAACCGTAAATCTTGCAACACACATACTACACTTGTAGGGTTTTTCACCTGTATGTGTTCTCCTCATTTGCATTGTTAAATTCATATTATCTATAAATCTTGTATCACACTCACAGGGTTTTTCAATTGTATGTATCCTCAAAACGCTTTTTTATTCACCTTCACCTCTTCACTGTAACTCTTGAAGGAGAATCTGACGACAATGCTGTTTATTGCTATGGAAGTATTGCTGTCGTGTTGATGCAGTATCTTGTCAATGCCCTGCGAGTAGTCATTGACTAATATCTTGTAGACCTGCTCGAATTCGTTTTCTGGTGTTGCTCTAGAAAGTCCCACTTGATTTCTTTTCTGTGTGCCAAGAAGGGCTTCAAATTCAATTTGTCGAAATCTTCGTTATGGTTATTCTCCGCAGTATTTTTACAAAATTTTAGTGTCGTCTGCAACAAATAAACATAATGTGGTAAGAGTATTGTGCATAAAAATAAATGATGTGGTAATATAGATCTGAATAAAACAATACAATGTTGGGATTACAGGGTGGCCTGCAGCAGCGTTGCCACACTGATCCGGGTCAAAACTTCGGTGACATCGAAGCAGGTGTTAACGGAGTCTCTCTCCATCCGGGGGAACAAGTAGAAGCCACTGGGAGCAACGTTGGGGTTACAGGGTGGCCTGCAGCGACGTTGCCACACTGATCCGGGTCAAAACTTCGGTGTCAGCAAAGCAGGTGTTAACAGTCGCATTATAATGGTGGAGCACTCAGTCGTTTTTCTTCTCCAGGTGGACTCAATCCCTCAAACAACAGACCACTCCAGCGTAATACTAACCATTGACAGCCTGTCCGGCAGGCACAAACTCTTTGTGGATTATTCCTTTCGTTCATCATCCTCCACGTCTTCGTGGCCATCTTTGAACCTCTTGTGCGACATGAAAACCATGGCACGTGACATGACTTTTTCTTTGTAGGCTTCTTGAATAATTTTGAACATTTTCATACCGGTCTTGTTCAGTTTGACACAAAATTTGATCGAACACCGCTGCTGCACAAGGAGCTGCATTTTGGACACTCCGATTTCTCGACAGTGTTTTGAAACAGACACTCACTGCACTCGCGATATTCTCACTCCAACGTTCCTCCGACGACTGCTGATGATTGGCTCGCTTAGCTGATAACCCCCATCATCTTGTCCAGGCAGTGGGACCGCTCTGTGCATGCTCCGTTTCTCAGGAAAAATCAGTCTTGAAACTTTATTTACGCACCATGTAGTATAAGAGGGAAGGGGACATATTGCATGCCATTTTGTAGTTTAACATTTTGCAATTGGAGCTTAAAAATGAAAAGAAAGAGTATATAGAACCTTAATTTCATTTTAAACCTATGTAATAATATTCCACACAATGGGATAAAAGGAAAATAATTTTTTTTATTCCGATTCGACGTGCATGGGGTTCCCACCGTACACCATATTTTTTCAAATTGTGTTTTGTAAATAAGTGAGATTTCAATATAAATGCTTATAAGCCTAAAACAATAGAGACCACAGGGATGGATAGACAGGTGTATAGATATGATGAAAATATAAGGGTACCATTTTTTCCCATTTGGCTACAGAAGCCAAACAACAATAAAATGATTCATTTGTGGAATATCCAAAGACATAATTGCAGTGAAATATTGGACATACGGTCTCGGTGGAACAAGGATGTCCAGGCCAAAACTGGCGAAGATATTGTTTTGAAATAAAGTTTAAAGTGGCTGTGCTATATGCAAGCTTAATCACCCTTCAAGAGAGAAATCAATCAATAATTAATGCGCTTTTTACTGGACGACTTTTGTGTTTGTGTACGCATCCATAGGACACCTTTTGTGTTTGTGTACGCATCCATAGGATCCTTCTCAAAAACTTATACCATTATGTTCTCTATTGTTGTAGAGAGAACATACCTCAGTATGCGCAACTGGTGGTGCTGAATGCAACCCTGATAGTCCCATAAGTATATATAGTAAAATATGGTGTAGTCAGTCAGCTACCTTTCCTTATGATTGTTTCTGACATTCACATATACCACACACCCATTACATAGCTCACTTTCAATACACTGGCATGCACCCCGAGAATACTGCCAGAAAATAACATGCAAGCAATACTAATGTAAACCTTCCTTTCCCCCATCCAACAATGTAATCTTCCTTTTCTCCATCCTCTTTAATTACAGCACATACTTTTTATGAAACTTGTTATATCTAATGAAAGCTGTGTGTCCCGTGATTTGCCCAGTCTGTTTTCACTAAAGACAACGTTTCAAATAATGAAAACTACAGTGAATATTGTGTTTGTAATTTCCGAATATGCCCAAAATTTTATATGAAAGATATATACTCGGCAGCAAAAATAAAACATTCAATCTAGAATAGAATTTACAAGAATGACAAATGTTAAGACTACCATTCAAGTAACTGAAGTAGATGTGTGCACCTCCGCCCAATACGACCTCGATTATATTTCGAAAGAAGACATAAAACAAGTGCAGCACACTGCCTAGTTTGAACACATTTTATTCACGTTAAATAAGCCATAAAAATAGATACAAATAAGTTTTTAAATCTTCATGAACAAGATATAATTTTGAAACAAATATATCTCTTTGAGGTAAAATGTTCATGAACATTTCTATTGAAAAGCAAAATTAAACAAAGAAACCATTTAAATTGTATTTTGCAAATTAGCAAACATAATTACGTAAATATTCATTGAAAGCATTAGTTGAAAGCACTGATCGAATTTTTTTTGAACATTCCACTGGAAAATCAGGTCAATCCAGATTTGTTTACAATGCGTACATAATATGTTGTAAACAAATCTGGAGACTTATTTGGCGAATAAAGAAAACAAAATATAAAAAAAATAAAAGACCATGCCGGGCACCTCTATGGCAGTGACCTGTGCCTTGAGATTTATAGGAATTAGATGTTATAACATGCGGTTTTAAATCTGTACTAATATGGGATGATGATAATTTTTCAACCTGACAAAATTTTACAAAATAAAAGGAAAATGTAAATGATGTAGTATCTGTTATAAATTTTTATGGAAGGATATTATTAAGAGCTATTTTTTAATATTTTTTGAAACGGTTTTTTGAAAGTTAAAGACGTAATTGATAGTGCATCTATGCTACTTGACAGAGTAGGTAAATATTTTTAAATAAAAAAAACCGACCATCTTAATAGTCTGAAACTAGACCATTCTCTAACAGTGCTACCAACACACATAAAAAACTTACATATAGATAATATACAGTTTCAAAATTCTCAAAACTTTGTGATTAACCACATATCCATAATAATATACAAAGTAGAAAAATTTATTTACTGGCACTTTGACGCTAACCCCTGGACACATATCAGACTACCACAATTCTTTTTGTCTTAGAAAGCTGATACCTGGATGAAGATTAGAGGCTGTACAACACACTACAATTCATGGGGATAGTGCAATGATAAAAATGCAACAAGACTTGGGGAACACGGCTTAAAAGGTGCAGCTAAATACTTAAAGTATTCTCACCAATATTTGTGGTTCACAATTTGCATACATACCAGTATCGACTTACTTATGTTAAACTCTGCTGCGGTCGCTTCGATTCGAAATTTTAAAATGTATAAAGACGAACAGCTACAGCTACAAGATAAAGATCAATAAATTAAATGAAAGTTCATTATCACTATGGAAAATGTCAATATTTGCTACATTAGAGAGCGATTAAGTCAACTGTTGTGTCTAATTATCCTTAATGCCGCAATTACACTCACAGCTCGTGTCTCGTCTCATGTCACAACTCGCGGAATCAATTTATGTTCACACTCACGCTACCTACCCTTTATACGAGCATCTTGTGGCTCGCACGCGAGTGTAAATGAGAGGTATGGGAGCATAAAAAAAACCAAGAAATACATATTTCCATATACCTATTGAATTTTCTTTTCTTTTATATTTAAACAGAGGCAAAGAGTACACATCTGGTACATCAGAAGGAGCTATTTCCGTTATTATCTTTGTTCTCATGGATCCCAGTGTAATCTTTATCACTTGGTAAAGAGTATTTTTTAGTTTCAATTAATTAACCTTTCCACCACCAAGCACACATACATCTGCTTTGTCAAGTTATGCCTCAGGAGCATATATATATGATTGTAGGATTTGCATCTTAATTACATTGTAAAGGTTGGTCGACAAAGCTTGTAGGATTTATAAGCGAGTAAGGAAACCAACAAAGACTATTGTTATGTTATTAACGTCAATTATTATAAAATAGGATATAAAAATAAAAAAGGGTGACATAAAAGTAAAATTAGTTCTGTCTATGACCAGCACAGCCGTGCACGTGTGCCAACAGTCTCCATGTCACATTGCAACACTGAGTCGACATGAAAAATTATATTTATGTAATTTTTAAATTTTGCATGTAGTCATTAATCTGTTTCATTAACAAAATACAGACGCGCAAGGAACATAAAATTTATAATCAAGTTTTAAACGTCATGGTTACTTCATTAGGCCTAGAGGTTTGTACGTGTTTGTACTTGTGTTTGTATTTCGCATCAGAAAAAACAATTATATACTATTAATTACAAAAAAATTGTATTGAAAATAGAAATATATTTATTTGTAGATAAACCATATAATGAAAATAAAGAAAAAGTCACATAATTATAAATATGTTACAAATGACATATAATTATTTCTTAATTTTAAAATTGCACACTTTATGTGGCCGTAAAGTATTCAAAGCATTACTCGATTATGAGTCATGTGGAAATCATCACAGTCTCGTCATTAATATAAGTAAAACCTTTCATTAATTTCATAGGAATTTGCATATACTGATAAATAAAATATGTTATTTATTTATTTCAATATATGAAACATAAAAACTTACCACAGTAGCTCATTTTAAGATGAACATAATTATAATCATTAATAATGTCGATGTGTACCAAAGACATACAGAACAGCCCACTTTCAAATTCCCTCCCCTAAAACAAATTGTACATGTTTGCATAAATGAAATTAATTAATTTAAATAAAATTTAATATAAATTGAGTTATTTATACAATACATGAAGTATTGTATAAATAACTCTTCAATCTTTTACTATAAAATATTTGTGCAATTGTTAAGATATATAATTGTGATTTTATGCAGATTTTTAAAATGTAAAATTAGAATAGAGGCGAGTGAAAATGCAGGGAATTAATGAATCAAACAAAAATTTTACATGACATTTTAATTGCATTATAAAAGAGAAATAAAAATATTCACTAATATACTATTTGTTGGGGCAGGCGGAAAAAAACTATCAAGTTCCATATTTAGGAAGGTACCTCAAAATGATCCTGCTTTAAGTTAACTAAACGTATAAACCTACTAAATAAGTATAATAGCAAAATATTCAAAAATCACATAGCTACTGTGGTGTGATTAGATTCCTAATTTGTTATTTTATTGACAAAATTATCGATGATTTAAAACTAGCATAAATGTCAAATAAATACATATACACAAAAACTCAGTAAATCATAATATTTCAACGTACACCTTTATTTTACACATAATTGGATATATTGTCATATATGAAATAGTCATTTCTGTGCAGATTTTTGAAAATAAATATAAAAAGTATGGTTTCAATTCTTTATAAATCACCTGTGAAATGTTCTTTTATCTGAATTATTTCATACTTGATAAGTAAATTTAAATAGCTATTGCTAGGTAAACCTGTACAGTATAGCAGACAAGTGTGTATACAAAATGCAAGTGATATATAGTGACACACAAAATACATTTATTTTGTACATTTATATAAGCTAAAATAGGCAAAAAATATATACACACGTGATATTGTATTTGACTATGTAGAAAACAATTTTAAAATAACATGTAGTCTGAAAATCAGCAGGTCAGAACTTTGATTATTAATTGAGTGATTTCACATGATTAAGCCAGCGATATTTTGATTATAACAACATAAAGGTTGATTAAAAGACTATAAAAATGTCTATAATATTGTGATTTTCAGTTTTATATAATATATACATAGATATAAGTATGTGGCAGTATAAACTAAAATAGCATCAGAGTGTGGGCAAAACACGTATTTATTACGGCATGTACAGGATGGCAATTGTTTTTTAACATTTGTTTGTTTTGTAACAAGCGCCTGAGGAGAGAACAAAATGACGAAATACATATATTTTATGGCGTAAACAGGATGACATTAGTTTTATAAAGTTTATTTGTTTTGTAACAACCGCCTAGCAAGCAGGCCCACATATAATTTATATTTATTATTGATCAACTGCATTTCTGCACAATGCTCGCATTCAATTGACATATTCCATATTTGTGATTGGTCCGAGATATTGGCGGTTTATTTAAATTGCAATCTTCTAATTAGTGACGTAGTAGCTTGTCGTTGATATTATAACTTAACGTTGAAAATATTAACGGTAAATTCTGCAAGCACTGCAACATTGCTAAATAACTTCAAACGCAAACAGAACAATTGAAATGAGCTTTAAAAGTATTCTGCAATATGTTTATAAGAAAGAAAATAAATCGAGTAGTTACATTTTACATACAATTATTGATGGTGTTTCCCCGTGTTGCTCATACTGGGTTCGAGAACACTACCTACTAAAGTAAAGAACACAAGATATGTCGGCTAAAACTGTTAGTTTATGGGTTCATATCATGCAGAAGTTCTTTTTGGAAAAAGCGGTACAAATATCAAAAAATTACCATTCATTTCATTATGTGTCACATATAACGAGGCAATTGATGTGAAATAAGGTACAATTTTGTGTTACTTTTCTCTTTATATGTGGATTCACGAAAGATTGGTAAGAAAAACCTACCCCACTATACTTTAATAGGATATAGAAAAATCTACCCCACTATATTTTTTTCCATACATTTCGATCGTTATAAATCCTTACATACGCCACGCCACGGACTAATATTTTAGTTCATCAGTGATGTAACTACATCGATTACAATTTCGTAAATTATATATCGCAAAAAAATTTTCAAAACTATTGATGTGAATATTATAATTTGATACGTATCTATATCAGTAAGTAATGTATTGATATTCGTTTAAACAAATAATCCAATATAACAAAAAAATATTCTTTGGGTTAATGTATACTCACAAAATATTTTGGTAATTAAACAATAATTAGGATGTAAGAAATAATCACTTAATTGTGAAACATAAAAACAATTTGCAAAAAAAATACATTCATTACATTCGACAATATTATTTTCATGATTAGAGCACATATGACTTGAGCATATTAGAGCACATCCATATTTTTCCTCATGTTTCAACCTCTCCAGCGGAGCGAGTTCCGTCATTTACAGTTCGTCTTCTGCCAGTAGCTGATATTTGTGTCCGTTATTATCTACGTGTGTGTCTGTGAGCGTATTAGCATAATCATAAATATATACAATCAATTTTGAAAAAAATTTATTTAAAGGCATTCCATGTAATAATAATAATAAATATTCTTGAGATACCCCTATGTTGAATATAAGAATATAAATATAATCTATAACCAGCACTCAGAAGATGTACGTTACAGTTAAAATAAAACGAGATAAAAGAAATGTGTGCATATGCTTTCGATATTTCATACAGCAGAATTTGGAGCAACTAATAAAGAAAATATACATACAGGACTGCTTATCATGAAGCGCGAATACAGAATTAATTACAATATAAATAGAGGAAACGGTTGATCGTAATGAATGGATGCTTAGTTCCATCCAATGTATCTGTAAAACCATTAAATAGTATAAGGAATAGTCTATCCACGTTGTGGACTCATTTTCGTTTAATTCTTATTGGCTATTCAAATTTATAAATGAAAATAAGAAGGATAGCTTTCGATCCTTTCAGCTTAATGTCATTAAATTGCTAGAAATTGCTAGAGATTGCTAGAAAAGTATCTATCGCGGATTGAGGCTGCACCTTCTGCTCTATTCACAGTTAATCCAATTCGACTGTCAGCAAAACATTCTATTTAACATATGGCAGAATTAATTGAAAATGGCAAGTGACAAGATGCAAAGTGTGTGCATAATCTACTTAAAAAGCATGTCAAAAGCAAAGACATTTGTGCAAAGGGATATAACATGTTATATATCTTGTTGCAAAGAATATCATGGTGAGCTTATATTTTAACGAATTCAATTGAAATTGGCTTGCGATGTTGTTGGGGAATTCTATTCATATTATATTGGTGTAATATAATATGTATTATATAAAAGAGTAATGAGAAATAAAATAATTACAAACTAATTAAAAATAAAATCATTAACATTTGTGCTTCCTTGCTGGTACGGCTTGAAAACGATTGAATTTCTACAATTCTTTATAAACTTGGGCAGATACATATATACAAAGTTTAATCGGACTGTAATAGTAGTGGAAGGTTTAAATTAATTTACAATATACACTTGTAATATGATAATAACAAAGCTGTGTCTGTACATTAAATATTTCCTAACTGTCTATTTACTATCCGTATAGATGTCAAAACAAGAAAATTAAATTTTTTTTTCCATTTATCTATTTATCGGAATATTCTCGCATCATGCGACAACTGAACTGATTTTAGTGGAACATTCACTGATCGTTTAGAATTTAAAGTAACCTATTATAGCGTAAACATTATTATGATATATTAACAGGGGGCTTTTGCATGTTGCTTGTTACCTCGTCACTGAAAATCTAGTGGATACATTTTAGGAAATTTTCACTAATCGTTAGTTCAAGTTAGTTAGTTATCAAACCAACATATGAAATATATTTTATTATGCTACGTTAACAAGAGACCAATTTAAATCTGGAAAAATTAACGTTGGATGAATTGTTACATCCATCTACATGACAAAAATTTAAAGGAACTGTGCACAAAAAATTATAAGGTTTAGAAGCCAAAAACATAAGCAGATGAAAGTCATAAGTAAGAACTGTTAGGTTTAGTAAATTACCGTTTACAAGAATGAAGTCACGGCCAAAAAGTATTGTTTTATAAACTTTTTATTTCTTTTTTCGTACATAAAGGAGGTGCATGAAATTTTAAATGAATATACATGTGGCATACAGAATGGTTTCTTTTGCATACGGAACACTTGTAACATCGTCCCGGTCAGTCCGTTTGAAATGTTTAACTTGAATAACCATAAATAGTAATAAAATGATTTGGATAAAATTAAGATCAGAAGAAGTTTTTCAGTTCCAAAGATAAGGTCCAAGTCAGTATTTTGCAACAATAATTTACAAATAGGTCATGGGTGGGTCATACTTTTTAATTTTTGGTAATATTAGTACAACATTTTTGAATGAACATTTTATTTAAAACATAAATTGTTAATTTGTTTTACTTATTAACATATCATGTTATTTAATTTACAGTTTTCTTTTACATGTTACCTTCATGTTGAAACTGGTAAAATCAAGTAAATGCCAGTTGTAGTATCTAACACTCAAACTTCATATTTTCAAACACCTCTCTGAAGGTGTAAGTTCAGTTTAGCAAAAATGTAAATTTCCTATTTTTATTGGTTTAAATAAAAGAAAAAATATAAAAAATGACGTATATAAACAATTTGGGCTCGGAAATGAATATTTTATTACGAAAAATTGATTTGAATATACTCTTCATATAAAGAAACTACCGTCAGTTGGCTGTCAAACATAAATTTTATAACCTCTTCTGAGCATTCTCTTTTCGCTTATTTAATTTTTTCAGTCTGTTTAGTTTTATATCAATTCCTGTGTGCATTTGCAAATTCAGTGTTTAGTATTAATAAAATGGCAACCAAGTTGAAAAATTTGTAACTTACACTTTCATGTAAAAGCGCAAATTTTTTTAATATCGCGACGAACCTAGTTTTGTTATATTTTGATTTAAAAAAAAAAAGTAGGAAATTAAAATTTTCGTTGAAATTAATTTGTTCCGCTCTGAATAATAATATTCATATTAATTTTATTTTATATATAATTAGTGCTTATTTTTAAGTTCTATTACAGTTCTTGTTCCATTACAGATACAATGAAAACAATATACAGTGTATACTCACCCTTTTGTTGTGAATGACGTAGAGAGGTCAGTGAATGAGGCAAATTGTTTACGTGGTGCGCTTCGCAAATATCACAGACTGCGTCAAACAGAATACGATAATAATAGACGTTTAGGGAAGATGTGAATTCATTTAATTTCAACCATGTATGATATGTCAAGATACGACACGGCTGTCACATCTACCAACCACAGAGCTAACAACCTTTAAAATAGAGTTGTACATCTTTACTTTATGGTAAAATTTCTTTTCAAGGTTAATGGCCTGTATTTCATCCAATATTCCAATATAATGGCTTTAATATTCAAGATAATTGTGATAAGCTGACTGAATAATAAATGTCTGGTCATAAGTGGTCAATAGTAAAAAGTTTATTCTTTTGTGAACAATTGTTTAACGAACAAAATTCCATAAATTATAAAAATAATCTACACAGCAAATAAATTTGAAAGCAAAACAATTGTGTATAAACACATATACAATTTTATGTTATTTGAATGCAAAACAATTGTGTGTAAACACATACAATTTTGTGTTTTGGTCTTTTTTCTGCTATTGGTCTTTTTTCTGTGCGCATAACTTTTAAATGATTGTCCATAAAATGTATATTTAGTTATACATTTTGAGCTGCAATTAAACATAACAGTAACTACTTTTATTATAAGACAATTTAAAGTAATGATTCCAATCCGATAAGAAGGCTAAGATAAATATTTCAACATTCTTTCACTTTATGACTCTAGTTAATATCAGTGAACGACAACTCCTAGAGAATTAGTATTTTCGGAAAAAATAAAATATGAATTATAACTCAAAAAATTTTAATCAACCACTAGTACTCATAAGTAATGAGGTTGTAATATTTTTATATATCTGATAAAGCAGCCAGTGACTAAATTTATTTGTTATATTTAATTTATATTTCACAAATGATTATTTTAAAGTAATTCAAAATTACGGTTTTATATAAAAATAAAAAAAATATTATTAAATAAAAAAAATATTAATACACCTTTTAAGAATTTAAAATGCAAAAATGATTAAGTATGGCCCTATTATTCTACGTTTTATTACGTATTCATTATACATGTAATATCGTCAATAGGTTGAGAAAACGAAAAGCAAATTATCATTAAATTTGTCGTGTAATCAATAAAACTTTTTTTTTGTTTGCAGAAAGACGTTCGCGTTTTCTTTTCTGTTAGATGGAAATATTTTTAGTTTCTAATAATAATATTGAATATTTTAAGTTAGATTACCAAACACAAAACATATTCGGTCTTACTTATAAACGTTGCCTAAATTATGAGCACGCGCTTAGACTCCGACTAATGAAATTTACTTATAAATCCCGCTCACCCTTAGGCCGCCGTTTAGCAACGTTACTTATGTCCCGTCAATTTAAACAATCGCCTAACGTAGCTTAACGACTGCCTAACCTATTTGTTTGACGTTTGCATCTACACTAATGATAGAATGGACGAAATTAATACTTTTGTCGCAGATTTAAACGTTATTAATAGTTTCGGGATCAAGAGAAGAACGCGAAAAGTTTATAAAATAAGATTTAATCCATTCGAACAATTGACGGATGCAGAATTTCGCAACAAATATAGATTTAGCAAAGTTAATATGATGCAAATCGTCGCAACGGTACGCCCTCAGCTATGTGGAGACCAAGGAGGTGGATATATTCCAGCAAAATTACAAGTTGCAGCTGCTATAAGAAGTTTGGCCCGCAATGAGGTTTGTAGGAAATCTTAATAATGGTTATGTTTGACAGCCAATTTACGTTTTTTCATAGTAAGAACCTGTTGAAATCAGTTTTTATAATAAAATAATTAGCGAGCCCTATTTTTTAAAATACTCGTATTTTTATGTGTATTTTTTCATTTAAAAAAAAATTCATATTTGTGTTAAATTCAACCCATACCACGACCTGTATTTCAATTATAATTAATAATATATTATTTGCTTTATTTTCAAACAACTCATGTTTATTTGTAGATACAGGACGATTGCGCAGACGTTCATCGTTTTAGTCAACACACAATATCCCAAATTAGAAAACGTGTTGCAAGAGCATTGGCCCTTTATGCCAATCAACTTTCTCGCATTATCAAGATGCAAGAGTCTCTCGGTGAACAAGAAACAGCGATGGCAAATTTTGCAGCAATTCGTGGATTTCCACAAGTGATTGGTGCAATTGACTGTACCCACATTAAAATAAGGAAAATTGAAAACAACATTGGCCAATTTTATATTAATAGAAAAGGTTTTTAATCCTTCAACGTGCAGGTGTTATAATACTTTTATGTACAACTATTATAATAAATTATAAAACATTCTTTTTTCAAACCATATCAATAATTCCACACATTGATATTATTTTACTTTTAAGGTAGCTGGAGATGCAAACTTGACGATAAGAGACATTGTAGCTCATTGGCGTGGAAGTACACACAATGCTCGAATCTTTAGGGAGAGTAGAATAAGACAAAGATTTGAATCTAGGGAGTTCCAAGGACTTTTGTTGGGAGACTCTGGATATCCTTGTAGCAGTTATTTATGTACTCTGATTTTAAATCCCAGGAATGCCCATGAAGAAGCATACAATACAGTACACATCGCAACACGAAACTCTATCGAGAGACTATTTGGGATTTAGAAACAGCGTTTTTGTGCTTGCTAAGAGGCATGACTGGATCTCTAGAAACAAAAATAAACGGCAATAGTTGCTCTAGCAGTCCTTCATAATTTGGCAATTGACTTTAATGAGGAAATATTAGGTAAACATAATTACATGGTTTTTGTATTTGAATCTGGTTTCCAAATATTTATCTAAAGTAATCAACTAGATAATGCTGCTCAAATACATTCTTCAGAGGATACTATAACAAGTAATGAGAGCCATGAAGTCTCGCAAACTGCATTAGCGTCAAGAGAAATATTCATAAGAAATAATTTTTAATGCTTTATATCTCTTTTATATTATATTACATTATGCCTATACAAAATATTATACCTTTTTTATATTCAAATACATTATACCTATATATAATATTATGTCTATGTTTATATTGCATTACTTCCACATACTTCTTTATGAAAAAGATAAATGTGGAGAAATGCAGCAAAAATATGTTCTTTTGAGAAATTTGCATGAAAGGCAGAAGTAAGAAATAAAGATATAAGCAAAAATGTAAAGAGTGAAAGAGTGCGATTCAAAAAATTAATATTTAATAATATAGTAAAATAACAAATTAAACTAATTACTATTTAATTTTTCTAATATTTTTTTTTCTAATTGTACAGAAATGAATCGTAGAACCTATATTAAAAAGATAAAAATAGAGAAATGCAGTAAAACTGAGTTCTTTTGAGAAATTAGCACGAAAAGGCAGGAATAAGAAATAAAGATATAAGCAAAAATGTAAAGAATGCGATTCAAAAAATTAATATTTAATAATATAGTAAAATAACAAATTATACTAATTACTATTTCATTTTTCTAACATTTTTTTTTCTAATTGTGAAATAAAAAGTTTTTTTTGTGGATTTCTTCTTTTCTCTCGTTCTCTAATTCTCTATGTCGTATTAACTGTTCATGTTCCGCTTGACGGTGGTCGAAAATTTGTTGAAATAATTTCTCTTGCCGAGCATTTTCGTTTGCTTTTTGAAATTATGTCTCGTCTAATAACTCTTTTTTTAAAAGCTCGTCCAAATTCATCTGTAAAATATAAATTATAATTGTGATTCAAACTTGAAGCGAAACTCATTGTAATAGATATAAATTAATGAATAATGAGACTTTGGTAATTTATTTTGGGTAAATTATTCATAACCCTACCTGAAGGCATTCAATTAAATTATATGTTTAAATAAATTTAAATTACCGGAGAATCATCTGGAAATTTAAAAACTAAAAAATATATCATATATTTAAAATGACTCATATTTACAATAGTAATATAAGCAAATGTTTGAATTGCGATCAAATTACTTAAGTCTTAAACACTTCAGTCCAAGCTTGTTTTTTTTGTGCGTTGGTGTTTGTATTAACACATTTGTTCTCAATTTTTCCAATATGCTCTTCCACGCATTTTCTTAAAAGAAGCTGTAAAAATACACATGTTTAATAAATTAAAGCGAAACAATACCATTCGTTATAATTGAACAATAATTTTAAAAATTAAGTAAGAAATATTTTAGTTCCAAAATAATGTTATCGTAAATTATAATGACAACTACATATATATATATTATATCATGGACATACCTTCTCGCTTTCTTCCCAATTTGTAGATTGTTTCCTTTTATTGCTGAAATCTTCCATTTTTGTAATTTAGTTAAAAACCGTGAATAATTCAAACTAACTCAAACTGTTACAATACTCAAACGTTAAATTTGACAGTTAACTAGCAGTGACGCGCGATGTTACCAGACATAAAATTGTCTACAGCCACGTTGTGTGACTTAACGGCCGTCCAGAAAAGTCACCGATAGGCGGTATTCATTAGTAAAAAAAATTAGGCAGTGACTTATGGTCTTATGCAATGCCTAATTAAGACAGAGTTGGATGGTAACTTAAGCAATTCTAATATGTAAGACCGTTAGATTCCAGCCAGACCAAAATTGAAAAAAGTTCTATGGTACAATATAACGGACTTAAGTCGTTTTATGGGTTAAATTAACGAAGAACATGTTATGAAAAAATAGACATAGTAACGATAAATTAAAAACATGATATTGTAATTGAACCCAGGCAGGTTCAAATTTGATAGTATTTTAATTCCAATATTTACCACATTTTAAGTTTAAAAAAAAATTTTGGAAATGTGCACATTAAAGTGCTTTTGAACTCGGCATAGCAGCAGATTTCAACAATTTTCCTGCCCAAAAATTTCATATTCCACAAAGAGAACTTGTTCCAGGTTTTTTAACATTTATGTTTTTGATGGGATTAATATTTTCATATAAGTTTAGATCAAAAATAAGACTTTTATGAGGACAAGAATGTGTAAAAAATTATTTAAGAAACATCACATTATTCAAACCAGTGTCATTTGTTAATTGCGATAACTTGGGGAGGAAACATTCTTAATGAATTATTGAGGAGAACTCAAAGTGGATGAACTTCTCTAACTGAATTACAAAAATAAAACTTTAAAATGTCATTAAAGATAAAACCTCATAATAACATGCTTTCTCATAACGATCCAAAATATGAGTATATTTTGTATAACGCATTTGATTATTTAGCAATTAAAGTTTATTTCATATCCAATTTTACTGCCTCTACTATGTCTGAATTAGAATTAATATGGTTTGTCTTCCGAAATATATTTGATTTAGAATTAGTTCTTGTAAAATTGTTTTGTTATAAAGTATTAATTTTTAAGGAATTTATTCTTGAATTTTTGTAAGGAATTTATCCGCAAATAATTTCTTATAAAATAAATTTAAACTGTACTTTTTACCAATTGTTATTTGACAACCTTGTTAAGATTTAAAAAAAATTATATTGGTATTAAAATTTGTCACATGATCAAATTTCAAAATGAATGACCAGAGGAATACTATTTCTGCAGATATCCTAAATCCAAAACATCTTCAGTTATTTTATACAGTGAGTGTGGTGGACGGCATTGAACCAAAGAAGCTTCATTTTTCTATTTTGATTGTAGAATGGTATAAATGTACCCGCAAACACTATAATTTAAACTATTTGTGGTGCATATAAAACAGTGCAATATAAAAAATTCAGGTGGCTAATTACCAAAGTAAGGGAATGTTATATTCTGTCGTACATTAAATCCATAAACTTTTTTTTGGGTTTGTTTTTGTTTGGTTTCCAGGAATGTTTTTAGCAGCAAACAAATCATCAATATGTAATTAAATTAATGATTATGAAAATTATATAACGTGGTTTTAAATTGCATTGCAACAAATATGTGAAAATAGATCAATCATTGGCATTCTTTTTGGCCATTGTTTTCTGGCCAATTGTCTGGCGTCAATTATCTTTGACGCCAGACAATGTGCAATTACGTTGAAGTGCTTCAACCCCCAATACACCTTGCAATTGAACTAAATATACTACCCATTTAATCCAATATAAACTTTGTGTTCTATTTGTTACATTGTTCTTCTTTATTGGTTAGAGAAAAGTTAATTTATCATTTAATAAATTATTGATCTGTTGTCTTTGTCATTATATCATTTAGGTATACAAGGTTAATTGCGCTTGTGTAGAACCTGTATTCGATATTGAGAAATGAACTTCAGACCACCCTTTTAAATACATAGTTAGATGTAAATAGATAAAAATATATTAAAGCTTTATCACACATTTGCCATAAAGAGTATATTCCATGTAACCTTAATTAATAGAACACATACAAACACACACACACACACACATATATATATATATATATATATATATGTATGTATATATGTATGTATATATATATATACATTTATATATACATTTGTGTTCATGTATATATATAATGTAAGGTCACTCAAGAAATAATGTCAAGAGAGTAGAAGCCGTCTAGATCTATTGAAATCAACCCCACGCAGTTTTAGTAACTTTTTGTTGTTTCAGAGTTATTTTTGTATTTTTTTTTATTTTAGTCCAAGTTCGATTATATGGCGACATGAACACTTCGATAGATACTTCAGTTATTTTGGTCAGATTAGGTGACTGACTAACCAATTAAAACATTTATTTTCAAAGACGTTATTGGGAACTAAAAAACCTCGTAAATTTGGGAATGCCCTGTCACTGAAACATAGCATCATATTGAAAGTGTTTTTATTTGATATTTGAATTAAAAACAAATTCACGGTGTAAATCTCGGAGCTAACTAAATCTAGATAAATAAAATTGAGCAGTATCCTTGATGCTCTATCACTATTTTTTCATCAGTGTTGGCAATTAATAATTTTTCTGTGCCCTCATTAAAATCTCTAGTTATCAGTATTGTGGAACACACCAACTTCATGTATCATCAAACACACCAGCTTTACTGAATAATGACTTTCAAAACATCAAAAAACTCATACATCTCTATTACAATTAATCAGTTTGAGATAAGTTTTTGTATACACTATTGTGTTACATGTTGGCAACATAAATATAAGAAAAAAACAAATATATATGTACTATAACCATATTTTATTTTAAGCAACTGTTGTGGGATGTTGCAATTGCATGTTTTTCCAAAATCAAAAATATACATCAAAAAAGTTTCATAAACCTCTAGAACCTATCTATTATTTGATGAAATCGGCTATAAAGATGCCATTAAGAATTATCCATTTGTACTACTCCCATTAGTTTATTAATTTTAAGAAGTTTCCATTCTAGTCATATTATTTCTGTTATTTGGGGAACATATCATTGTGATTTTACTTCCCTTCATCGGATGAAACTTCTTTGTTAATGGCTGATATATTTGCCCCTGGAAAATGAGCCTACCACTTTTATTTTAATTTTTAATCAGCTGGGAAAATTGTCTTGTTCAAAAACGATGAAAAATTTTTAGCGCATTTACACTGTCTTTCTATTGAAACAAAAGTTTTTTCTTGTGATAATGTTTCATTAAAATGCTTGATGACTTCATGCTGCATATGAGATAATCCGGGACATAGGTCAGTTTGCAGTAACATTGAATTGCATGAACGCGTGCTACAGAACTGTTGGTGCTAAAAAACTTTTAAATTGATAGAAGTTTGAGTTTTCATGATAGAAGTTTGAGTAGCTGTAGAAGTTGAAGCATGGCCAGGTAATCTCTATATTTTCTCCTTTTTGGATTGTCATAGTGGATTCATTTTTCTTCACAAATGACTATATGGTGCAGGAAACCCTTTCGTTTATGCCTGGTAAGCAGCATTTCATATGTGCAAAATCGACAGTGTCAATTCATATGAAATGCAATTTCCTTGTTTTAGAATCATTCCCAGTGATTTTAATCTATGCGAATTTGCTTGTTGAGTCACTCCTAATGTAAGTTCAAGTTCTTCTTGCTGGGCTTGATCCTATAATGCTTCCAATTCTGCGCCTTCGTACACTTTTGCCCTTCCGCTACGTTCCTTGTCTTTGATATCAAATTTTTCTTTAATTTTTGATGCCACTCACAATAATTTCTCTCGCTTAAGGCACCCTCACCATAAGCTTCTACAGCAATCAATGCGCCTCAGCTGCAGATTTCCCCAAATTTAGAAAGTAAATTAAAAGTTCCTGGAAATTATGCTTATTCACCTCAAAACTCAACATTTTCATGCATAAAAAAATATATTCTTCTGATAAAGGCTCACCAATATTTTATGATTATGTTATTGAAAACCTTACGATAATACCATCATCAGTTTTAACTATAACTTACTGGTGACGCCAACTTTTCTCAAATGCTGGAAACTTCTTTGTATATATATGTATATATATATATATTTATATATATATATATATATATATATATATATATATATATATATAAATCTACATATATGCATAAGTAATAGAAACTATGAAATAAAATATTTCAATTGGATAAAATTATTTAAGAATGACCAGTCCGACTACATTAGACCAACAATGTAAAAAGACATTCTGGATATTTTTATTTAAAGCAGCTGGTGGATACAACTGATTACAAGAGCATCTCAGCACATAATGACCGACTGGTGCGTTGCAATGTTTCACTTGAATAAAAGGTTGAGTATTTTTCTTTTCCCTCTTACTGTTGCGTCAAACTAAATTGTTTTCTGATTAAATTAAAGCAAACATGCATATAACTACTTTTTCTTGCATTTCAAATTAAAATATAATTGTTTCAAACGAATCTTCTAAACTTGCCCCTCTTCAGCAATTTCAACGGGAAATGAGCCGCAAATTTTGATAAATAAATATATATAACCAATTATAATAATTAAAGTGAATTAAAAATGAAGTCTTCGTCTAATTCTTCATACCAAAATTATTATAATATTCTATATTCCCTGAGTTTAGAATAAACTTGGCAAAATTGGAGATTTTTCGTCAAAAATGTAGATACGTCTTTAAGCACTTAAAAGATTCCACAAGATGATAAACTAATGAATGTTAACTAAGCAGACATTTAATCAGTAAATTTACAACAGTTTACAACAGTCATTAGAATTGGATAGCTTGGCTTATTTATAAGTTGTAAATTAAATCATTGATGTAATAAAACATAAGTTTTAACACTTCTGATTTATCTATATCAGTTGAACATATTGATGTATAAAAATTATTCACAGAATTACTTTCTAAGAGTGACATTCAAAATATTAATGAACATTAGTTTCTATATGTCTGAATCAAATGGTAAATTATTTTGGAACACAAAACAAGATTACACAATTTATATTTTACTATTAAGAATGATACAATAATAAAGCTAAATAAAATACTATGTTCCTTAAATAAATTAAGAAATTTGCAAATCTGCTTTGTTGGGTTTGGTTGAGAAATATTGTGCTACATTTGTTTGTAATCAATCCTGATGACAATTAATTATGAAATCTGACCTTTCTGAACATGTGAAATTTTCACTTTGTTTGCGGGAGTATATTTAGTTCCTGATGAAATAGCAATCTTCAACAAAAGTTGCGGTCAAAAAACATGTTATTTGGAGAAAATTTACAAAATTTCATTATAAAAAATGATAAAATGGAACTATTATGGTCCGATGCCATCAGCCACATAGATCGCCTTTAAAATGATTATAATTTTTAGATTTTGGATTGTTGATTTTGAAATTTAATTGACCAGAAAATTTGTTCTTATTTCTAAAATCTTAATATGGTCACAAACTAAAATTGGTAAAGCATCTAGTGTAAATATAAAACATGTAGTTTTTATTTCTAATTGGTTTTATAAGAAATTATTTGCAGATAAATTCACTTATTTTATGACGCTGAGTATTGCAAGACAAAACAATGTAAATTCCAATTTAAGTGTAAAGGAGACAGTAAAACTGTATGCAAAATAAACTTTAATCGCTAAATAATCAAAAGCCACGTAAAAAATATGAACGGGTACAAGAAAGGAAATGATTATGAGGTTTCATCTTTTACAATGTTTAAAAAAAAATTTCTGTAATTTGCTTCGAAGTTTTTCTACTACTAAATTTTTATTAGCAATTCAAATGTTTTTGCCTCAAGTTATCTCTATTAATAACTGACATGATATATGAATAATCTGAAACTTTTCAAATATTTTTACACAGTTTTATTCTTGTAACAATTTAATTTTAGGTCTAAACTTATACAAAATTGTTAATCCCACAAAAACATAAATGTTAAAAAAGCTAAGCCAAGTTCTTTTTGAATAACAATTAACTGCTGCACTAACAAATTTGTTGAAATTCAAAGCAACGTCGAGTTCAAAAGCATTTCTCCATACACCAAACTTAAACTGTAGAAAATTCTGAAATTAAAATACTGTCACATTTGAACCTACCTGATTTTCATGGTGATAATCATGTTTTAAAGTAACTTTGTGTCTATTCTTTTCCCAACTTCTCTATAAATATGGCTTATAAACATATATATGGTATTTTCATCTAAACACGGGATTTGTAAATTACTTTTGATGGCCATTAATTTATTTCTGTGAGCTTTTACCTTTTGAGGGATTTCTGAGCTCTTACTTTTTCTGTATCAGTACTATCGAAAGTTTTATCTAGATCTATGAGTCAAATGTTTCAAAATAACAACACTACATTTGTTTTGGAAACTGCATATCCTAATTACAACTCCACACAAAAAAATTGGTTTTAATATTTGCACTCACCTGTTTTGTGCGCTATATATCATGCATTTGTGCAATGCATAAGCTATTACATATCATGTACAGTTGCCATCATGTTGCGTAGAAATACTCATATCTGAGGGGTATTTTTGGAAACGTCACGAAGGTCAAAGGAAAAAAATCACATCACAAGCACTCATTTTTCTGCAAAGTGCAATGAAATATTTGAGAGATATGTCTTTGGGTCTGAGGGACTTAATAAGTTTTGTCTCTAAAATCTAAGAATTGAAAATGCCACGGGAACCCAAATGTTTAAAAGTTGACCAGCCAATTGTTTCTTTAACCTTATAGTGTCTTCAGTAGCTTCACTAGCGTGAATTTTCTCAAAGCAAAAATATCATTAGTCACCTTACTACTATTAAGGTGACTGATAAGATTTATGCTTTGAGAAATTTCATGCTAGTGAAGCTACTGAAGACACTATAAGGCTAAAAAATAACTGGTTTGATGCTCTGGATTCCAGATATAGAGGTCCGTTTGGTTGTAAGGAACATTTGACAGAAAATGATAAAAAATAATATTTTCAATATTCCAAACGGGAAGTTATTATTTAAAATCTCTAAAATTTCTTGATGGTACTTTAATAATTAATAGCCCGAGGGAATTAAGATTCCTTAGTTTCTTTTGTCGCTCAGAGGCTTTACACCTTTTTTATTCCGACTACACTTCGATAATGGGAACTGAAGATCTCTAGAGAAAGAAGCAGTTCTGAGTTCCTGATCTACTAATTAATTGTACAGACAGACAAAAATTCATTGATAATGATGAGTCTAACTTTTTTCAGAAAAATGATGATGAGACGAAATCTTTCTTTTTATTGAAGACTTCTCAGAATATACCATCCAAGTGTTTACATATATCGCATAGTTTTTTTGTTCATATTTTACTGTGTATTGAGAAAAGTCCTCAACATAAATTTACTAAATCTAAAAATAAGGGCTATTTGTATCCAGTGGTATAATTTGAATGTGTAAAGCAATCACAAAAATGAAAACTTATTGAAAATGACAGACATGGCAGCACCCAGTTTAACGGGAAAAAAATTGTAATTAAACTTAAAATTATTTTATGACCACAAAGATATTTGACTGCATTGTTTCTCCTACGTATGGATATCAGGAATTTCCTGCAAGTAATCACACAATAATGTTCCGTTATATTATTTTACAAACCACCTTAGTATTGAACTGATAAACTACCTAATAAGTATGTGTTGTTTTTCAGGCAATAAATTAATTATTTTATATATCTCATTGTATGCAACTAAACTAAAACCATCCCAATAAAAATTAACCTTAACTTCGTTGCAAAACTTAGTGTGAACTTTGGAAACTGACAACCTGTAAGTGTTACAATTTAAGTAAATCCTTTTTTAAATAAACTTTATTCCTTCATATTCGAATATACATTTAAATTTTCGGATACTTCATTATTTCATTAGGTTAAATACAGTTAATAAATCTGTTTTATTTATGAATATTACAACGTCATAGAAATTTAACTTTCTCAGTAAAAATCAAATTTGAAAATATCAATTATATAATAATATTATTACTATTATGCCTTAGCCCGATATTGTTGTGGTTGATAAATGTGTGGATAACAAAACATCGCCGTAGTGGTTATGAAACAAAGTGTGGCATGTACCTCTGTATTATTGGCATATTAAACAATTAGACCATGAAAAGCTGAATTGCATTTTGAATTGCTTGGGATATATATATATATATACATATATATGTATATATATATATATATATATATATATATATATATATATATATATATATATATATATATATATGGATAATATATAATATTACCGCATTATCTATACAACACCTAATTGTTAAATATTATTTTTTAACAGTTTATTACATATATTTTTGTTTAAATAAGTTGAATTACAAATTTAGTTGTTAATACAACTAAGTGAATGTAATACTTTGAATATATGAAACATGCATATACTTATTACAATAATAAATAAATGTATGAATGTATGTCTGCATGAATATGTAATGTTTAAAAATATGTAATATTTTGTGTATGTTACTAGACATTATTTAGGGACACTTCTAACAATAATTGCTATACCTGAATTCACCCTGATATACGGAAAAAAGAAAATTTGTCTAAAAATTTAATTTTCATCTTCACGTCATTCAGAGTGAATTGTTGGAAGTAGGTAAATTTTTATAATTCTTTTTGTATAGTTTGTTGTCAATTATATTATTAAGCTCTCATTTTGTTTATTTTTATCTTTGTTGCCATGTTCGCTCATTATATATACTCGTATATCATATAATTCACAGAACATAAAACCAGACACGAACATTATGTTCTGCGAGCTGGATGAATATATATACAGCTGGTAGACTACATACACTTCCCACCATTGCTTAAAACCATCGTGGAGATGTTTAATAATTTCTTATTTCCGCATGCTTGAGTCAGTTATACCCCTCACAATAAATGTTCTAAAATGTTAATGTTGTTTACACATTCATTAATCGCTCACCATGATATCAAGTTAAAGCAAACGTTATAATATAGTATATTAATATAGTATAGTATATTTTTCACTTCAATTTTTAAAAAGAAAAAAATATTTTAAATTGTCATGTTTAAGAGTACAAAAATATTTATAATCTCTATTTAATACAAAAAAGTTAATATATGTACATATAGTTATCTGTCGTAAAATAGAAACAAATTGTAAAAGATTAAGGGCTAATGTTAATAAAAAAGTTTATAAAAAACCAGTTTCGAAGGTGTACCAGATATTCAAGCTATTTAAGGTTAGTTTTGACCAAAATAATTACAGTTTTAGTTGTTCACAGCTTTAATAATTTCATATGAAAAATATTCAACTTATTAGCCTGGAAAATCACACACATTTATTAAGAAAATTATTTTTTGTCAATTAAGTATTACTGTGTTTGATAAGAACACTACCGCTTTTGTTTGCTTTTATTGCTTAAAGGCAAATCCTCATACTGACAGAAAGCAATGCAATTAAATATCTCCGTTGATGATTTAAAGCTTTTATAACCATTTTTTTGGTCAAGTTTTAAATTACGTTAATGGACGTAACTAGAAATACAAGAGCCTCTTTATCTTTTGTCAGATAATCATCACATAAACTAAAACTTAAGTCTACGTAACCATGTAAATGATATCAATTCCAATTGACGCAAAAGCATATTGCCAATTCAAACATGACATTCTGCAATGCTTTTGGGTACATCTTGGAACTGCTTTTGGATACAATTAACTACTAGTGGGCTAATTTGCATCTAAATTAATATTTGTAGAAAACCCGTTCTTATATCCAGCGGCTTTAATGCACTTCTCTATTGTAATGGGTCTAGCATTTTTCTTGCTAAACAGAACTTTTTTCATCAACTGTGCATATTATTCAAACAATGTTCTGGTCAGAATTTAATTATTAATAAATTAATTGATTTTTTTAAATCCATCTTACAAAATTAACAAAAAATATATTAGGATTTCTTATTGAAACAAATCTCACATTAAGTTTGTGTTGTTAGACAGAGCTGTTTTCATGCTCTCGAATTGCAACGAAAAAATGACTTCATGCTTTGAGAAAGAAGTGGATATATTTAATTAGGCTATATGAGCTAACATCCTCTCAACTTCAGGAGAGATCTAATGTGTGCGTGGGCTACTGAGTCCTCATCGTACCAATGAGTGGCTAAAGTTTTGATTACAGAAAATGAAAAATGGATAGCTGATGCCGGAGGAAAAATGGTGTACCTAGACCAAAATACAACATTGGGTGGGAGGTTATTTCTATGTTATCAATCTAATGGTAGTCATATTTTTATTATACTGTAGAATTATTATACAATGTCCATTGATTTAAAGTATGAAATTTTTATATCATTACGATGACAGCCTCCGAATATATTCACGTTATAGATACTTATTCAATAAAAATGTCAGGTGTCTGAATTACTGATGTGTACCAGTATAAAATGTAGCCAATAAAGTTTTTATTTAAAATCCAATAAAGGGTATTTGTTAAGTTTTCGATCGTAGAAAATTTCACAATTGATTCGCAAATCATTTTATTGGCTCCTATTCTTGCATATAATTATGATGCAAAAGTATATTTTTGGATCTTAATGGAAAATGATTGGTAAAGCGCTCTACAACTTATTGCATTTGATCTATTTGTAAAGTATACTTGTTTATAAAGAGACAACATATAATATATGGTCTCACCATCTTTAGTAGTATATTTTATGCTTTGTAGTGAGCAGACAGTTTTGCAGAAAAACTATCTATATGTATCATATGACAATGGATGAAACCTTTTTTGGCCCGCAAAATAAAATTTCGAAGCATGGTAAAAAACTACTCTATCGCTGTTTCTCGAAATAGTGATTTGGTACTTCGGACATCATTACAGAAAATTTCTTTACTGTCAAATAGTGAAAATACGAAGCTTTAATTACCATCTGCCTAAAGGTGGTTTATACAGAGAAACAAAAATTGGGTACTGAAAAACGGCCAAGATCCAAAATATCGTAGCTATCTTTTTACAGTGTGGAAACAAAAAAATGTTCAATATATTTACCTAATATGAAAGTCTTTATCTCTAGATTATGTTATAAATTTAGAAGAAAATATGCCTCGTAGATGCCAGGCAATTGTTAATAACGAAAGTAACAATTAAGCGACACGGTTTATATCACGAAACTATTTGCTTATTTTATTTTGATGCCTTATCCTAAAATATTGCTGCACAGACTCAACAGATTGTACTATTTGTTTATACGTAAATTTTAAAATATTTGTCTATTGGTCTAATAGATATGAACTTGTCTTATTATAAATGCAATGTTGCAGTTGTTTTTCTATTGAATGTCAATGGTTTTACTATTGAATTTTAGCCACCAATAACAGTACATTTGATACATAACAAAAAATTTGTGTACATGCGAAATTAAGGGAGTGTGTAATTTTGCCTTTTCAAGATTCCAATATTATTTTAATTTTTTATTCTATCATAACTACAGTTATTTATTAATAAAAAAGCAGTGAATATAAATATTACTTAAACAGTTTTGAAATCAGCAATTAATTTTTGGTTGTTAGGATTATACAAATTTTAATATGATTAGTATATATTTAGTCGTTGACTTTAAAATCCAAAATATAATATCGACTTATTGCTGCAGCAGCAAAGGCACGAATTTAATATATCGTATGTTGTGGAAGACTGCAACAGATTGTGGATACAGTTGCAAAACAAAATGAATAAAATAGTTATACAATAACGAAGAAAGTAGCAAGTTTTACACAAATATAATGAGTAAAAAGTAGTTAATAAAAAATCAAAAAATAATTTGTACAAAAATAGGTATAAAATAAAATTACATGCAAATGCATGTTTGCATATACATATATATATATATATATATATATATATATATATATATATATATATATATATATATATATATATATGCATATATATATATACATATATATATATATACATATAAATATTCACAAGAAGGGAAGGAGAAGCACATAAATATGAGGATAAACCAGGAATGGAACAATGGTGATTACGAAATAGAAGTTACAAAAGAAATGTCTTCAAATGAACTTTGAAGACATTTCTGTATCGATAGTTTGGCAGAGTGATCAATGAAGGAATATTTATAGAGGCGGTCTGTCCCATATTTGGGAATAAGTAAAGTGAGGTGATTTTTTTAAGAGAAGTCCAAGGCCATACACACCTGAGCTGGGAATCTAAACCTAAGGTAAGCCGTGCCACAGTAATACTTAAATTTAAAAGGAAAGCTGAGAATAAGCAGAATGCACGGGCAGTGAATATCTATTCAGTTGACCTACCGCTTGTATTCACGATATGTGGTGAAATTACCTGAGATTGAAAATGTAGCGTAGGAACAATTTAGCAAATGCACAAATTTTCAAGTTGTTCGCATCGTTCTTTGTTACACAATCCTCAGAAAGACTCAAATAGTCAAGCAAAAGTAAAGCAACAGCATTTGATATTATATTTAGTTTTTGTTGGGATAAAGTGTGGATAAATTTTAGAAGTGTACTCTAGAAAATTTTACAATTAATATCATTTATTGGGCAATAGAGGTGCAGTACACACACAAATTACGAGGCTTTATGGTATGTAAATAAACTACATGGGATAAAAAATATGTTTTACTTTACTAAAATATCTGTGGTAAACTTTTTTTAAAATCACTTTATTATACCAAATTTCATAATACAAAGTCTCAAACTAAATGTTCAAAATACATGATAATGGTGGCCACCTTTTCATTGGTGTTTAGTATTAGTAATATGGTGTATACTTTACCTAAGAAAACTTTATTAATAGGTTGTGTTTCGAGAGAAATCAATTAAATATTCATGTAAAAAAGATTAATATTATGTGTTGTTACTTGTGTTAAGCACAAAAGTGATTCCACAAGGTGATAACTAATGGCTGTCATTAATTCATAGGGCAATCAATCAATAACGTGTCAGTTGTTCCTTAAACACTGAGTAAAATGGTTGTGGTGGAATTCATTTGGAACGCAAATATATTACAAAAATAAATATGGGTGATAAATCAATAGAACAATTTGGTAATTTCAGTATACCACGTGTTTGGTGTTTACAGAAAATCTGCGAACTAAATTCCCAGCAATATGACATTATGTTGTCGAAAGTTATACATTTCGATAATAATTAGCATGTTCATGATGCAATACATTTGGACAATAATTGGAATGTTGATGAGGCAGCATAAGATATTTTTAGTAAAACATGCTGACCATGTATGTTTTACTGGCATTAAAGACACTTCAGATGATTCTTGTTCTCCACTTATAGTTAATTGATATAACGTGTGACAGAAATATGTTTGAAGAATTGATATTCAGAATTAAAAAAGGAGATGATCTTTTTATATTGGAGCATAGAAGAAATTTGTTGAGACGTGACAAATGTCAAAACCTCATAGTCATTGGCCGTCTTGTACCTTATCATATTTATTATACCGCTCTTGGTGGATTCCTATTAATAAAATACACTCTAAACTCTTTCTCTGTAGAGTTCAATATTATTACTGCCATTATTTTTGGCCCAGAAATAAATGTTTTGTTTCATATTATTTTGTATAACAAAACGTGTGGGAATGTTGAATATTTCATTAAAATTTAACAATAGACAAAATATGGTCGCACCAAGTGATGCCATATTGGACAGTCTACAACATAATCCTACTTTCAACACCCATTTTACATTTGCATTGCCGCTAAAAGAAAATTCCATTTATTGTTTATCTCAATTCTAAATTAATTTGTTAGACCTGTGCCACTATTTAAAAAAGCATGCCAAGAAACCTGAATAAGATTAATTTTTGACAACTTCAACATCACAAGTCGGGTAATTTACACAAAACACCTTGGTTCAAATGAATTGGTGTGAAGAACAACATTTATGTTCTTTAGATACCAGAAGTGACAAAAATATTGAAATGAATAAAGATTCACGTCTAATTGTTAAAAAATACACTGGAAGTACAATTGTTTTGATAAACTGCATATTTTATTATTATGCCCAACATGTTAAAGATAGACATATGCTGTCGTAGACTTATTTTAAAGAACTATTTGAGGTAAACAATATTAGCGTATATTGCTCTCACATTTCTCTGATTGTTTGCCCAACAAATGCCTAGAAAACGCCCAAATGGTTGATTTGAATTCGACTTGCTTGAGGAAAATCATCAAAAATCTTTTAATTTATTCGTGTGTTGCTGAAAACTGGAATTTAAATTTGTTTAGCAGGTTCTGAGATTAGTGTGTCACAGACAAATAGATTAACACATGTGGCTGAGACTTTGTTTTTTACTATGTACTGATTATGTTTCGCAGCAGTACACAAACACTGGAGCTTAGGAAGCAAGTGGTATATGAAATAATATTAATGTGTTTGCATATCATTGAACACTATACTAACATATGTATTTATGCATGTCATGCCTGCTTCAGTGAAGAAGTCTATGTACATGTCTAATACGTTTATAATGAATAAACTTATTAATCAGAGAAAAAGCTGGTCACAATTGCTGGTGCATAATGGATATTTACCATTTTTCCCATTGTAAATATCTCCCATTTTCCCATCCTGCAAACGTACTTTCCTAATTGAGGCTCTGTTACCAGTTTTTAGATTCCTTAACAATAATTTTGGTGTAAGTTTGCGTTATTTTCTTTTTTCAGCATCAGATATTCAACGTCATATGAAGCTTATTAAAAATATGATAGAAGCAGGCAAACTGGGTCAATTCACCATTTTTCAGTCTTTCAACCTGCGAGCTTCATTGTTGCTCCAATTTCTAGGCTCTCTCACAAGTTATGCTGTTGTTTTGATCCAATTTCTTAATGTCGATAATCTATTTTAAGCCACTGCACCAGTTTTGAAGAATATACTTATTATTACGTAACAGTAATTGTGCATTACCACTTTCCTGTTTGTAAAGTATTGTTATAAAAATTATATTGCATGAACTATTTTTTGAAAATTTTTTTTATTTATAAAATATGATGTCAAATGGACGATGGCTAATATTAAATGAAAATACTACTTAAACTAAAATATCTGCTAAACAAATTCTTTATCAAAATTTTCACAAAATCTTGAAACTAGTTCTTCTAAGAACAATTTTTTTATTTTGATTTCCACAAATTTTTAAGGGATTAAGTTAATATTTTATAGTTTGCATATCACTAATTTCTACTTCTTTCTAAGCTACTATTGAATTAATAAATGATTTATCTCTTAACAAGACTGGTTTTTTTCAAGACTGAAAAGAAAAGCATTACAAGTGTAGCGTAACAGATAGCAACATCTATCAACGTTGAACAATGGATCACAAGTGTCTGCTATTAGACATCAATTATTTGGTTTTACAACTGTAATATTTTAACTACCACAAACAAATGAGACCAGACTTTTATGAATACAGGCTAGCCTATAAAAAGATGTGCCACCCAAGTATTAATATAGCACAGGATTAAACTATACAAGGCTAAGTTTTATCGTGATTTATTTGCTCGAAAATAATGTAACTTTTAAACGACTTGAAAATAATTAAAATCATAAGAGAAAGAGTTATAGAGAAAATAACAACAAAAAAAGAAATTCTTTGTGATATGTCAAAATTAGTACCAAATCATCACAAATCAAGAACAATCTATATTTAATGTACGCATACAATAAGCTGCTAGTAATAACTATGTGGAGAGTATTTGCAACGTATATGATCAATGTAGTTAAATTGAGATCATTGTCAAAGTAGTTTGTCTCAAGTTTTCATTTCTACTATTTAAAATTGACAAAGAGACCCATTCCATTATTTGAAAATTTATTAGCTGACTGATGCCTGCATCTTGGTCACGTGAGAACAGGATTTTACAAGTTCTGTGTAACAATATATTTAATACTCTTTTTTACCTAATAATAAACATTGTAATGTAAACATTTTTAATACAAGGGTATTAAAAATGTTTACAATACAGTGAGCATTTGTGTGTATAGGAAACATACAAATGCTCACTGGTATACAAATAAAATTAATTATAATGAAGTACAAGTGATAAATTTACCTCATTTAAAATTATTTAAACATATCTAGGCATAACACTGACAACCAACTTTTTTAGATGATAATTTAGTGGTCAAGTCTTGCTGACTTTTGTCGGAAAAAGTGCATGTTTCTATATTAACACTACATTCATATGCTTCATCTCTTTCAGATGTATGAGAGTCAGCGAGAACGGCTTCGATTTCTGTATATAACTGATTTTTGGTATACTTTCAATTAGGTATTAAATATTGTATGTTCTAGTTTGTGAGATCAGTTATTTTCTGTGATTTAAATTGCAGGCTAGATAATAATTGATAATTAACAGTGGCGAGTCAATCAATAATTAAAATCGACGTCAATAATAAATGTTCCGATAATAATTCTGTATGAGATATTTTCACCTAAAGCCATAAAGCATATAATGCACTTTAAATTATAAATATGGACATTTGAAAAAATTCCTTCAAAACTATGAAGAATTCTAGAAGATTCCTTTTTTATAAACAAAGTGACACTCTGGAAATGAATCACAATTTAAGGGTTGTGATCTCAGATGTCACATCAGCATTTAACCTGTACTGTAACTACTTTATAAGCAAGTGTTTTAGTGAGTGCCTTAACTAATAGTTTTGCATAAACTACTGCCAATTGTAACAAATATGACTACTTGTAACAGTCATTATGATATGGTAGCTCATATTATTTATAAGTTGTAAATTAAATTATTAAACTAATAAAATATATGGTTTAACGCTTTTGATTTATCAATACCAATTGAACATATTAATGTATAAAATTTATTCATGGAATTAGTTTTTACGAGTGACATTCAAAATATTCACGAACATTAGTTTCAAAATATCTGAATCCAGTGGTAAATTATTTTATAACATAGCACGAGATTACAAAATTGATATTTCCCTATTAGGAATGACTCAAGTGC
Organism: Druceiella hillmani; assembly: GCA_039881145.1. Lineage (NCBI taxonomy): Eukaryota > Metazoa > Arthropoda > Insecta > Lepidoptera > Hepialidae > Druceiella > Druceiella hillmani. Next base: position 2,132,767 of record JAYKKI010000092.1, read on the forward strand.
TAAATAAAATATAATGTCCCTAAAATAATTTAAGCAATGTGTATACACTGCTTCATTTGGATTGACTGAGAACCATTGTGGTTTATCTGTTTGTAGCTAATCCTAATAGCATTTAATTATGAAATCGAATCTCTCTGAACATATAAGCTTTCACTTTGTTTACGTGGTTATTTGTGTTTTATGATGAAAGAGTAATCTTCAAAAAATCTGCAATCAAAAAACATGATATCTATCAATAACCTACAACTGAGTTTCAAATTTGTCCATCAGAAATGCGTAATGGAGTAATTATATCCATCTTTACTTAAGAATGGTCCCTCATAGTTCACAGAATATGTCTGATATGTATCTAGAGAATGGGCCGCATTGTTATAATAAGGTATGAAACAATATCACAAAATACAAGACGCGTACATATTACAACAACATAAGGAGAAACTATAAGTGACAGAGTCCATCTAAATACTGACACCTTTTCATCAAAACTTCTACAAAGATGTTCTTAGAAAGAAAACGGTCACATACACAAAAACAACATTATGGATATATTTTAACAAGCCTTAATGTTAACAGTCCAAATATAAAAACAAGTCTTAATATTTTGCAATAATTTTAATAAGGTGAGGAAAATTTTGAAAATGGGGAGATGTTTACTTTTATTCCTCACCAATAATCGAATTATATATGTTGCAATAACCACATATCTTACGATATAAATACACATGTGAGCTACATAATATGGTGAGGTTGCCAGGATATCAAGCATGTAATTAAAGATATTAAACCTTGTTTGAAATTGTTGACCCCACAAAAAAGTAAATGTTAAAAAGCTTGGAGCAAGTCCTCTTTGAGGGCTAATAAGTTGTTGGATTAACAAAACTGTCTAAATCCATAGCAATGCAGAGTTCAAAAGCACTGCTCCACACACTAAGCATAAAACATGGTAAATCATAAGATTAAAAATACTGTCAAATTTGAACCAACTGGGTTTTCTTCAAATCTGTCTTACATTGGTCATATTTTTAAGTTTGATGCTATTTAAAAACTTGACTTTGCAGAGATACATTTCATCATTTTTTAGTGTTAATTTAAAACAATGTCTTAATTATAAATAAAACTTCCAGGTCTTTTGTAAATTTTTCAGTATTGTTTCGTCTAATCAAGAGATATTAAAATCACATGACCAAAGATCACTTGACTTTTTCTATTCCATCCTATTCTTGCGATCCCTTATAATAGACCTCCCGTCATTGTTTATCAAAATTGGATAAATTTCTTTCAATTATATGTAACACATTTCATAATATAAAAGCTTGTGTGTCAGTTGACATGAAATTTTCCCTTCTAGTGCATGAAACTTAACAAATGTGCTACAGTCTTAAATTATATTAATGCAACATTTTTTTCCTGAAATTTCTCATATGTAACACTTTACAGCTGACTTTCCTCAATACTGTAATACTCATCTCATTATTTTCTCACCTTCCAATCTATGCCTCACAATTTTTGTAATTTTTTGCAATGTCTTGAGAATTGCCACAATATTTCAACACTGTTTCAACTTATACTGCTCTTTAGATTTTACATTAATATCCGGATAGCGCTGGGAATATTGCATCGCTGCTTCATGATTCATCTCTGGATACTGCTAACTACAGACAACAGAAGCAATATGACGTACTTATAGGTTTTGTTCAGTGTAGTGGGTTACAGCATCATAATATATTTCTGGTTACGGCCGGCTGCGGTTGACCGTAGATTTACAATTTACTTCTTGTTGCTGTTGATTGGAGCGAACCTACATAATCAATATTTTATATCTTCTTTATTCCGACTAGTTTTATCTGCACTGCAGCATAGTTTTGCGGAGTTGTTCTGCACCATTTTTCTTAAGTTTAGTTTTATTTTTTGTTTGTTAAAAAGTGTCTGCCAATATGTTACGTTTAGTTAATCCATTACCCCCTAATGATGGCGAAATACAGGTAAATAATTTCCCATATACTGAAATCACTTAATGGAACTACCTTCAGAACTGAAATAATTCGTACATACCCTGTTATTCAATCCTTATAGAGTACAAGGCCCGTGGACTGCTTAGCTCACATGAAGATCTAGGAGTCAAATGTTTCAACATAACGGCAAAATATTCAGAGGGAGAAATATATATTGCAACTCCGGGACACTAATATTTTATTCAGTGTTTGCACTCATCTGTTTTGTGCACTGTATATTTATGCAATTGCGCATTTATGCACATGTGTTATGGCTTTGTAATTCATCAAGTGGTATACAATTTCCGTTGTAGTAAAAATACAAAAAAACTAACTTTGTTATAAATTTTTGAGTATAGTTGTAATTGAGGCCAATTTATATTTGACAGGTAACTGACACATACAAAAATAACACACACAGACATAGCATGTAGAAATAAATCTCTACCGTTAAAAAACCAGATGGTGTTGTTTTTGCAATTTTGTAGAATTAAATTATGTGTACTAAATTGGAAATCATAAATACACAATCAATGTTATAAAAATTATTTTCTAGACTACTAATACAGTAATATTAAAAATAATCCATTCAAATGAGTGTTACCACACTATAGTGTGTTACCACATATACATTAAAATTTCATATCATCATCATCTTTACGCTGTCACTATCCACTGTTTGCAAAGGCCTTTCCCAAAGCATGCCACGGCACACGTTCCTCCGCCTTCCGCACCCAACCACTTCCCACCAATTTCTTTAGTTCGTCAATCCATCTAGCTAGGAGGTTCATAGTCTCTACTTGAGAATTTGTCTATTGCATCTGTTGTCGGTTCTTCAGCAAATATAGCCTGCCTATTGCAACCTGAATTTGCTGATTTTAAGGACTATGTTGACTACTTTTGTTCTCTGTCACATTTCCTCATTTCGGATTTTATCCTCCAGAGACACTCTGAACACAATTCTTTCTATAGTTCACTGCGCAACTTTAAATTTATGGATCAGGTTGGCCGTGATTCACTAAAATTTGCTTAAAATACGCAACATATTTTTACATGATATTTAGTTTAAATTATACATTTTAAATGGAAGATAGTTTTATAATAATAACACTGTACATTCATTTTGTTACTATGTCTTCATTTTGACATCTATATCACCCACAACACTTCGGGGATATTCAAAATTTTTATCGTAACTGAAAAAGTGGAGTGGCAAATTTATTTTTTATCTTAAATACGTTTTATTGTGTAATTTTTTTAAATTAAGGATGAATTTTTTTTCAATAAATTTGTAAGTATGATCTTTGTTTAACTTGATTTTGATACCAGAAGTGAAATTATTTCCGAATTTTGTTTTATATTGACCATTAGTGATCAAAACGTTTAATATTTTTTTGAACTCTGTGCGTGACAAAATGAGCACTAATTGAATTTGAATATTGTTTTGAACACATAGTTATTAAAAATACGTTTCTTAAATAGATTTAAAAGTGAAACCCCCTAAAGTTTCACTTATATTGAAAAATTGTGAATACAGTGTGCTTCTTGTTTCAGATAATCAACATTTTTTACGTAGATATATCTTTTCAGGAAAACATTTTGAAATAGATTCAAATACTAATAAGAAGAATGACAACACAAACACATTTGTCCATGTTAATTGTTATTCATAAAAAGAATCAAAACGTATTATGTGACATTGCATTAAAGCTTTTATTTATTCATGAAGTAAAATTTAAAAAGACAGTGAACAAATTGCTACTGTATGATAAACACATTACTTAGGCAAAAGAAAATTTAAACAGAGGTTGGAAAAATGTGTTTCTTCAATGTTTTGTTTTGGTTACTTTTTTATATTGATCATACCTGCTCTATCCACATGAATAGACGTACGGCATGAACTGTGGAACTCCAATAAAGGTCATCTATGGCTGTTTCTCAAACCAGGGATTTGTTATTTTGCACATCAGTTCAGAAAATATAGATACTGAGAATGCTGCCAAAATGTAAATATATTTTTGAGGGGTCTACCAAGTGGTAGATCTACTGAAATGCGGTTTGCATGGGAAAACAAAAACTGAGTACCGCAAGACGACAATGACCTGAAATATCAGGGTAGTCTTTGTATAGCAGGATCCTGTGTAACAAAGCATGTCAAAATAGGGAAACATATAAGACGAGCGGGACAGAAATAGGAAGAAAAGCAGGGGAAAAAATGGGTAGTTATGAATAGAGGTTATGAAAACTATTTTGCTTTTAAGATAAATTTGAATGTGTAGATCGGGGTTTTATTCCACAGTTTCACAGCGTGAATAGCAAAAGGAATAGTCAAAGAAGGAGATCTATATTATCTTTGAGAAGAACTAAAGTAAGGAGATTTCCAATATGAAGTCTGAAGCCATGCAGGGCTTGAGAATACTGCACAGAATGAACAGAATGTGCCGGCAGTGAATATCTAATCAGTCGACTTGCTCTTTGTATTCACGACACACAATCAAATTGCCTGAGGTCGAAAATATAGCATATGAACCAATCTTAAAGTCACTCTCATTGTTCGTTGATTAAACAATCCTCAATATATCGAAACAGCCAAGTAAAAGCAGCAAAGGCATTTGACATTCATTGGAATGTGGCTTTTTATCGAAATAAAATGCAGAAATATTGTTTTTAATGTTGAAATGTATTCTGTAGATAATTTTGCGACAACTTCATTTATTTGCCCAATCAAGGTGCATTATGAGGTTTTGCAGTAGGTAATAAAACTACCTAGGATTAAAATCAAACTTAAAAATTAAAAGTTTCAAACCAAGGTTCTAAATAGGCCGTAATGGTGAACACACAGATTTGGTTTTTGATAATTGTCATCGGTGTATACCTGACCTAAATATACATTACTAATAGGTAGGATATAAGCAGAAGTCAATAAATGTCCATATAAAAAAATCAATATTGTGTTTCATTACTTGTGTTAAGTACTTAAGAGATTCCACAAGGTGATAAACTAATGACTGTTAACTCAAAAGGTAGTCAATCAATAAAATGTCACTTGTTTCTGAAACACTGAATAAAATAGTCGTGCTGGAATTTTATTGGAGTACAAACATTTCACAAGAGTTAATATGGGCGAAGAATCAATTGAAAATACACTTTGGCCAGTTTTAGTATACCAGCAAGTGTTTGGTGTTTACCGGAAAACTGCGAATAGAATTCCCACCAAATTTACATCATGGTGTAGAAAGTCATACTCTCTGTTAATTATGGGAACATTGATGGCGTTGCATGTAACATTTTTAGTCGTTCATGATCAACACACCTTTCTGGCGTTTAAGACCCTCAAGATTATTTTTGCTTTGCCTTTGTTATTGATTGACATAACGTGTGACAAAAATATGTTTGCAGAATTGATTTCGAGAATTCAAAAAATAGATGACCTTTTCAAGCCAGAGCATAGAAAAAATTTGTTGCGACGTGACAAATGTCGTAACCTCATAGTTATTTGCCTTCTGGTACCTTATCATATTTTTAATTTCGTTTTTGCTGTACATGTAGCAATAAAATATGATCCAAACACTTCCTTTTCTGCTCTATTTGCTATTATCACGGCCATTATTTTTGATTTAGAAATAATATTGTTTTGTTTAATACTATTTAGTATAACACAACGTGTAGGAATGTTGAATGTTTTCTTAAATTTGAAAAATGAACAAAACACTGTCACACCTGTCAATGCCATATTTGGCAGTCCACAACATAATCCAAACTCCAAAAACCATTTCACATTTGCATTGCCTCTAAATGCAAATTCCATTTATTGTTTATCCAAATTATACATTCACTTGTTAGATCTGTGCCTCTACTTAAACAGGGTATTTGAATTTCAGGTTTGTTTGAACGTTTTGAATAAAACAATAGAAATAACAATCTAACTTCTAACAACACTATCAAAAAAATTAAAACAAATATTATTATGAAATCATCTTAAGCTTTATTTTTCAGCTACTCGTGTCACTCATTCTGACATTTTCTGGTATACTCCTTAACATGTACCGTTTTCTTGAGGAATTAAAATATAATGTAAGTATTAATAAAACATATATTAACTAATTAATTTGCAATCATAAGCTAAATCATGTTTAATAAACTAAAAACTCTTAAATAGCAAACAATAATACAACCATTATGCACTTGATGACAAATGATCTATTAAATTTATCGAAGCTCACAAATCTTTCAAAAAATAATCTCATTCAGAAGATACTTGTCATTATGAGAATTATTATCAGCTTGCTTGCTGATGTTGCCTCTGATTAATATACAGCATTTCACTTGTTTTTTTATTCATATTGTATCATTCATGTAGCATCCAATCTTTAACATGTTTCTTTTGATTTCTTTATTTTTAAGTTTAATTTTATTTTCGTTCTGTACTTCTAATTCGACTAGGTGCGAGGGGCAGCTGAAAAGTTTTGGGCCTAAGTACCTTTGAGTATTATTAATGACTCGTGCAGCATATCACTAAATGTGGGTATCCTAAGAAATATAAATGTCAACTTTCATGTCATTAGCATCATTACTCTTTTAGTAACGGAACCATAAACATTACCATATCCGAGCCATCCGCACTTGACACGAAATTGGAGTACAGAGCTGTCATAAAATTCCTTACAAAGAAGAACAAAACGCCGACGGAAATATTTGAAGAGATATCAGCAGTTTATAGGAAGTCTTCATTTGCGACTGTAAAATATTGGAGCCGAGAGTTCAAACACAGCTCGAAAATGATCCCAGGTCAGGACACCCAGACACCGCTGATACTGAAGAAAACAATGAAAAAGTGAAAAAACTTTTTTTCAAAGATCGGCGAGTCAAGTTGTGGCAGATAGCTGAAGCCATGGGGATTAGCAAGGAATGAATCAGCGACATTTTGCATAATCGTGTGGAAAAAAGGTGTGCGCCAAAATGCTCACGCCGCTGGACAAGCAACATCGAGTCACAACTTCGCAGGAGATTTTGGACATCTGTGGCGACAATTCTGACAATTTGTTTTCTGTGTGTGTCAAGTGGTTGTTGAGAAAAAGAGGGGCAAACTGGCGAAAGGAGTCCGGTTTTTACAAGACAATGTGCAGGTCCACACTGTGCGAGTTGCGAGGCGTGCCCTTGCTAAGACAGGACTTGAAGAAATCAACCACCCAACTTACCGGGTTAAAAGCCCTTTTTAATAAATGTAAGAAATGTATTGAAGTAGAGGGAGATTAAATTGAAAAATAAATTTTTTGTACATTTCTATCAGTATTTTTAACACCTTAGGCTCAAAACTTTTCAGCCACCCCTCGTATGCTTCGTATACCAATATCATTAGAAAATATGACTGTGGTTGACTTGATCTAAAGTGATTTATGGAATAATTAATTACAATCATATTTTCAACCATTATTTAAATACCTCTATAACATTTAAATAGAGATAATCTATTTCAGGCGGCTTTTTCTTTTCTTCAGTTTGCCTGGTATTTTTAACTAACTGCTATCTTCCTGTTCACAAATAACGAAGTGGAAATATTAAATTGCATTAGTTAAAATTCCATTTAGTTTCATTTTTTTTTAATATATGGTGAAGCGAGAGACTTTGAATTATACATTATATTCATTTCGAAGTTCTTAACTAAAAATTGTATCGCAATGATGGTGAGAGAGTCACAAAGACTTGAGTGAATGAATGAATGATTGCGAGTATCTATAGGCTGCAGTTGATATTGGTTGGAAAATGCCTATCCAAACATAAAATTTTCCAAATTTTTCTAAAAATAAACCTATCCCTGGTAGACTCTGATTATTTTTAAAATGAAGACAATATTTCAGACCTTGGACGTATCACTTTCCATCGGTCTCATGTTATGGCCATATCGTTATGCTGTGCTGTTGATTGCCGTGTGTCTCCTGTGTGAGAAAATATACTTACAGATAGAAACTGCAAAATCTCTTTTGACATCGATTCAAGTCGATGGAGAATTACGTAAGTGAACAATTTTTCTTTGTATAATTATAGAAAATATTTATTTTCGTTTCATGTTTCTCCAATGCAAGTGCTGAAGAATTGAAATGGGATTTTTAATTATCACGTTTAGTGACTTTGTTGACATAATATTTGACAAGAGTGAAGAGCTTCAATAGAAAATAATTTTGTTATTTTTTTAAATTTTTTTATACATTTAACTTTATTGCAAACACTCCTAGACTATAAACGAATAGACTCACAGATTAAAAGCTTTTAAGAATACTTACAAATGCAGGTGCACCCTCTCTAGTGCACGTTTCCTTTATGTATTTACTTAATTCCATAATTTTATAAAGTGTGCCATGAACGATTCTACCTAAAATGCAGTTCCGTATTGAGTGCTTAGGAAGGTCTTCTTATATGTATAAAGTAGTTCAAGAAGATGAGCTGATGAGTGGAATACGGATTAGATATATCAAGATTTTGTCTGTTGTTTGCCCTTGTTTGGTCACCATTATAGCTGAGATCGATATTCAGAATTATGGTTGTATTTTTTGATGCTAAACAGTGATGTGGGGAGAAATTTTTAAAATATTAGAAGAAAAAGACATGGATAACCACTAATATCCCATTACGGTGGAACGGTCATGCGTTTTATCAACTGTAGGAAACCTCTCCGGTTATTCTACAAAGAGCGGAGTTATATGAAATTGTTTAAATGTTTTGCTCAAATCTTCACTAAATTTCCTTCTACTAAATATGGTAAACCAAAATGTACTTTTCAGTAAAAATATCATTAATGTTTAATTAAATTATTGTTTACTAAAATTGTGTAATTGGTCACTGTCATTCTTATGTAGTTAATTATCTTTAACACCTGATACCAAGCACTGTTACGGTAGGGGTGCTAGGTTGACACAGTGCAAACTGTGTCAACCTAGCACCCCTACCGTTTGAACTAAGTACACCACCCCTTAACAAATAGCATTCTCATTTCATTATTTTTACGCCTGAAAGCAGCCATTGACATTGAAGAGTTTGAACTACAACACACCTTGTGATTGAATTAAGTATAACCCCCTTAATCCAATGTACATTTTGTGTTGTATTTTTTGTTTGATTCCCTTCATTGGTTAAAAGACAGTTAATCTATCATTTAATAAATTATTTATGTGTTTTCTTTGTGATTGTATCATTTATGTCTATGAAGTCAGTCGAGTTTGTCGCAAAACCGCTATTTGAGTTTGAGAAATGTACTTCCGACCATCCTTTTATATGCAAAGTTACATAAATATAACTTAGTCAAGATATAATAAAGCTTATTCTTTTGCCATGAAAAATGTATTCCATATAACCTTAATTTATGAAAATATATATATGTTTATGTACATATATGCAAGGATACCCAGGAAATAATATTAAAAGTATAAAGAATGCCAAGGCCTATTTAAATCAGCCCCATGAGCGACTTTTATGATCCAGTGACTTTTTCTGGTTTCAGAGTTATTTTTTTTAGTTTAGTCGAAGTTCCTTTTTATGGTGGCATGAACAATTGCTATTGTTGCTTGAGTTTTTTTGACAGATTAGGGAACTGATAATATTTATTTTCACAGGTCAAAAAGTTTCATCAACATGATTTGGGGTAAGTAATAAAAGATATAACGATTTTACCACTGAATGGTTTAATTTCTTTGATGAATGTATAATTTAGAAGTGAGCAATACCCCTGCTGGACACTGTGTATTGCTTTGTATGTGGTTTTGTTCACATTTTAAACAAATTGAGATAAATACCTTTTTCTTACTTAATTTAAACATTTTCCAACTCTGTTAACTATTTACCCTGAAAATGTTGACAGGTTATTTTTAAGCAAAAATATCATTAAAAATAAAGTAAGTGCAAAATCCTAATTTTTAAATGTAAGCTAAAAAGTAATTTTAATTGTCGGACTTTTTACTACCTGACACTCGTTGAAAGATTTCTTTCAATTTCCTTAAAAACTCTATCCACCAAATACGGGATTGTCATTGTAAATATGGTCACATCTAAACTCGGGTATGTGACTGTCCAAGTAGGTGTTAAGAATTTTTAAAATCATGTGTCGGTCTGGGAACTACTCAGGTTAAGGCCAACTCTCAAATTCTACAAGTCTTGTCACATCTGAAAAATTATCTCTCACATAACCATAATAGTATGAGCTTTTCCATGTACTCTCTTTATAAAGAATTGAAGGAAAATGTGATGGTTTTCGCTTTCAAGTTATGAAAATATAAAAATTAGAAGTTTATCTGCCTCCAACTCACATTGTACAAAGTTAGTTCTTTTGTACTGCGCATTACTGATAACACTACGAGAATTTAAAATTTACACTTGTTTCAGTCCAAATAGCTTTTCAGGCCGAAGCCCTAAAAGTAGTCAAAATTTGTGGCATAAATAGCTGATACATTTAAAAATATATTAACCATTTGAGTCCCGACGGGCGCCATCGCGCTCATGTGCGTACTAACTAAATTTGCCATCAGTTGCCGTTTAGCGTGGTAGGGGAGGTCGCTGGCACGCATCGCTAATTTTTTATCTTTCTATGTGTTGCATAAAGTTCAAATTATAATATTATTAGTAATTACAATATAAAAAGGATCCAGGAAAAGAAAATTTTTAACCCATAATGTCGGAATATGAAAATAATTAGAGTGAAAATGATCATTTTTCAAGTTGTGAAGAAAGTGATAGCGGGAGTGACATTGTGGTGCACTCACAATTTGGCATAATGCAAATTTTGAGTGATAGTGATAATAGTGACGATAACAATTATTTTGGTGATATGGAGGATGTACCGGACTGTGAAAATACGATTTGACCTTGATCTCAGTTTTTGTTATAATTTTTATTCACAATATATATTTCCATAATTTTCTATGTATTTTATTATCCTTGTACAAGTTTTGTATTAAAAAACACCGAAAAAATTACTAAAATTGCATAATTTTTGGAAGAGATACAGTTTCTTTTTCCAGACAAGGGTAAATGACATATAATATTTCTTTGACATTTTTAAGTATATATGAGAAAAAAACCATGGCACTAAAACGGTTAAACATGGTAACCAAGGAATTGCTTATATGAATTTTTTTTAAAAATACAATAAAAAATTATGAGGAAGCCAAGCTTTTCCATTTTTTTATTTTTGATTTAATTTCAGCGACATATTCTATATCTGTGTTATTCATCATTTCAGTTATTCCTGTCATTAGGCAGCTAATAGTTCTAGAATAACAGTTCTGTTTTAATCTTAGACGAAGAAAAAAAATATTCTCCTGTTATTGATGCTGTTCAATGTATGCCAATATCATGTAAGTCGACTTTTGATTCTGAACAGACACAGAGCTCCCTTTCCTAATCAAAATTTTCATCTTATATTGGATGGTATGTAGAGAAAAACATGGACGTTTCAACTAGAGCTATGTTGTTTGAAAAGTATTGGCTGCCTCCCTCAATTATATTTTCCGCACTGTGTTGTTAACAAAAAAGGAAAACAAACAAAAAAATATGCACAGAAGTTACACATTGACAAGTTTCACTAGCTTGTTTCATATATAGACTTTTATAATTATATAGATTTACATAAAGACCAGGGCCTTTACTGTAAATATTGTGTTTTGTTTGCAGTAAGCACATGGAGGTGGCATATAATTAAAAACATCTCTAAAAGGACTCGTTAAAGAGCCTTTGCTGATTTGCTTGATGAAAATGGTATACTGCTAACACACCAGCGAAACCAATACCACGAAATAGAAAATACCAATACCGCGGAAAAAAACTTTTTATTAACATTTCATAAATCTGAAACTAATATCATTAACCAAATTAGTAGTCAAGGAATGACACAAGTTAATGAGAACAGGGAATGCTTGTAATCAATTGTCAAAATAATTTTTTGTGGTAATCAAAATATACCGCTGGCCATTATAACGGTGTAAAATTGATAGATAAAGATGAAGGAAATTGGCAGATGATGAAGGAAATTTTCCTACTACTGTTTCCTTGAGCAGAGTATTGCAAATGAGCTCAATTGATTTAAAAAGGACTATGGATGTTATAAATGATACAATGAATATTTTACAACAAAAACGGGAACAGACACACACAGTTTTTGACAACTTTTTGAAGAGGCTAAAGATGTAGTTGAGAAACTAGACAGGGAAATTAAATGCTCCAGAACAGTGTCAAGACTAACACTCGAAGCCATAACCGACCTGCTCAATTGGCTGAAGAGTATTTCCACAGGGTCATATATATCCCACTTTTAGATTATGTAATAAATGACTTGCAAGTCCGTCGATCTTCGGAAGTATTTAAGTTATTTCAATTAGTCGTTTTCATTCCAAAAGTTGATTATAATTAAACTAATGAATACATTGGAACTGTTAAACAACTCTTAAACAATTAGTTTAAAATCTAGTTAGTAAGCTTATAGACAACACAGTTTCAGTAATTATTAATGAATATTGACTGTGGTTGGTAAAACAGCAGTAGAATAAAAACATTCTGCAGTCTATTTCTAATCTAATAAAAAATTGTGATGTTGAAATGTATCCCAATGTTAAAGTTTTTTTATGTGTACTTGCTACACTACCAGTTAGTGTAGCAATGACAGAAAGGTCCTTTTCTATTCTCAAGAGGCTCAAGACTTGGCTTAGGGCGTCAATGGCAGAAGACTGCCCAACTGGCGCTAACACTTCTTGACGTTCTCAAAAACACCCATTCAAGTAGAGGAAGTCACAATTCGTTTCGCTAGACGATATAAGAGAAAAATTGATTTTGTTATTAGATTTAATTATTTTGACGTAAGACAATAAGATACTATTTATTTTTAATTTAAATTTATTATTGTATTCGAATTTGATTGTCCCGACTGAATCTCGACTGTGACCCTTCTCTGACTCGAAGGCTGGATCCGCCCCTGATCAAAGAGAATCTCATAACTTCTCAACAGTTGGTTCAAATGAATTAGCATGAAGAACAATAGTTATCTTCTTTTGATTACCAAAAGTAACACATATAACTGAAGGAATAAAGATTGATATTAAATTGCTCAAAAATACACTGAAAGTGCGATAGTGATTTTTATTGTTTTGATAAACTGTAAATTTTGTTATTATGATCTACATGTAAATACTGTCATGAACTATTTTATAAAACTATTTGAATCAAACAATATAATTTATTGCATTTTTTTATTTGGTTGATTTTATTGCGATTTTGATTTTATAAAAAAAGTTGGCTACTTTATATTAAAAAATTATATATCTAAACAATTCTAGAGATCAGTCAATCAATCAGTGAAAACCGGAATGAAATCTGTTCAGTAATTTCTCAGATTAGTGAGGACAGAAAGCAAGACAGATACGGAATGCGATATTTATACTATGTATTGATTATGTCACGGCAGTTGCTAATCATTAAAGGTTAGGAAGTGAGTTGTATGTAGTAGAAATTACAATATTACAATATAAGCATACTTCGTTTATTACTACATGTATCTTCATGTGCATACATGGACATAATATAAATATACATGCATGTATGTATATTACAAATATTTTTACTGATCTGGGATAAAGCCAATTACCATCGCCATCACGTAATGAATATTTACCATTTTTTCCTCTAATATTTTCTCTTTCCTCTATAAACATCACTTACTTTCCAATCTTGCAAACGTAATCCGAAATGAAATCTGTTACCTGTTTCCTAAATTTGTTATAGTAACTTGCCATAAGTATAAATTATTTTCTTTTTTCAGCATTCATTGTCCGACGTCATGTGAAGCTTATTAAAAATATGATAGAAGCAGGTGAATTGGGCCAATTCAAAGTTTTCCATTCATTCAACCTGCGAGTTTCATTGCTGCTCTACTTGCTAGGCTTACTCACAAATTACGCTGTTGTCTTTATTCAATTTCTTAATGTCGATGATCTATTTTAACTTGAAATGGAATGATGTATTCTAACTTGATTCTTTGTCAAATTTTAAAGTTTTTAGGTTTTGCTAATTATTATATAAATCTATTAGTATATTCCCATTTTTCAACTTGTAAAGTATTGACATAAAAATTATAATGCATAAGTTATATAAAATGATGATTTTAAAAAAAAGCCATTTTTTTATATAATGTACTGTCAAATGGGCACTGGTTTATATCAAGTAAAAATCTTGTTGAAACTAAAAAACGCCTGCTAAAAAATTCATTATCAAAATGGTTTGAAAAATTGAAGTTCGTTTTTATAGAAATTGCTATTTATTTTCTGTAAAAGAAAATTTTTGTGCAACATAAAAATTCTTTACATTATTTGGATTAACAATGTGAGAAAATAGGAAAAAAATATCACATCTCAAAAAACCTTTAACTTAAGCATGCGATAAGTTGCTAGTAATAACTGTCGTAGAGTATTTACAAAATAGAAGTCCAGTGTGGTTGAGACATGCAAGGAGAAGTATGTAGACCTTGTCAAAATTGCTTCTCTTTCTGATTTCTGCAATAAAAAATTGACAAAGAGAGTGCTTCCCTATTCTTCAAAAATGTCTTCACTTGTAGCCATATCTTATTCACGCGGAAATAAGGGTTTTCAATAGCAAATTTTTTTTTTATTTGCATATAAATCTCACCACAGTTTTCACAATTTTAAGGTGAACGAGCAAGTCACGAGCAGTTTAAGTTTTATTTCTGTGAAAAAATGAGGTAATAAGATTTTTAATTACAGAGTGTAAGACCGCTGCAGTCCTCAGCCATAGAAAGATCTAGAAATCAAATGTTACAATGTGATATTCATTTGGAGAAATATATATTCGCGTTACAACTCCAGAACACTAATATTTTGTTCAATGTTTGTGCTCAACTGTTTTGTGTCCTGTATATTTATACAGGGATGCAAATGTACAATGCATAAGCTATTGCATATCATATACAACTGCCAACATGTATAGAAATAACCATATATGTTATTGGCTTCGCCATCCAACAAATGGTATACAATTTCCGTTGTAGTAAAATATAAAATTAACTTTGTTATAATTTTTTTGAGAATAGTAATTGAGGCTAATTTATAGTTGACAGACAACTGACACGTACAAAAATAGCACACACAGAGGATGTCGAATAAACAAAAAATTATGTTGTTTTTATAATTTTTATATTGTTAAATTATGTGTAGTGAATTGAAAATCATACATCCACAATTAATGTTACATAAATTATTTTCCAGATTATTAACTTAGTAATATTAAAAACAATTCATTTAAACAGTTATTACTGTAACAGCATGCAGTAAAAATCCATATCATCATCTACATCATCATCATCGTTATTAGCATGTCACTGTCCACTGTTTGACATAGGCCTTCCCCAAGGCATGCTACCACACACGTTCCTCGACCTTCCATGTCCAAACCCTTCCCGCTGACTTCTTCAAGTCGTCAGTCCATCTAGCTTAGAGGGGTTCCAAATTTGACTTCAAAGTTTGTGGTCTTTACTTGAGAACTCATCCACTGCCACCGTTTTCAATTCTTCAGTAAATATGGCCTGCTCATTGCCACTTCAATTTGCTGATTTTAAGGGCTATGTCCACAATTTTGTTCTGTGTTGCATTTCCTCCTATCGGATTTTATCTCCAGACACTCTGAGCATAGTTCTTTCCACAGTTCACTGCGTGACTTTAAATTTATGGATCAGGCTGCCCATGACAGCCCATGTTTGAGTAAACTCCACTTTTACATGTTATTTAGTTCAAAGTATATATTTCAACCGGAAGATATTTTTAATAATATCACGACACATTCATTTTGTTGCTACATTCACGTTTTTACATTCATATCATCCACAACATATTCAGGCGTGTGAACAGCTTTTAACTGTTACTACAAATTTTTATCATAACTGAAAAACTGGAGAAAGTAAGTTTATTTTTTATCTTAAACAAGTTTTATTGTATATTTACAAATTATCACTTGAAAAGTGTCGTGATTCATGAAGTTATTTAGCTGGAAAATGTTTTTAAGGTTAGGTTACGTTTCTTTAGGTTACGTTTTTGGAAAATCACTTTCACAATTTTACTTAGACCTGTCACAATATGCAATGTCACAAAATAACATGATAAGAATTTGATTACCAATAAATCAGCAGATTTGTAAAATCGACATGGGTAGGAACATTTTCACAAGAAAAGATATGAAAATTTGGAAAATTGTTTGCATATATTATATTCATCCAACAAATGGTATACAATTTCCATTGTAGCAAAATATAGTATAGTGTAAAAAACCACATATAATTATAATAACTCAATAGTTATGTTACCTATATCATTTCAATTATTTCTGTTATTCATCTCAATTATTTGTTGCCTATTTCATTTCAATTATTTGTTGCCTATTGCATTTCAATTTTTGATTATATATTGCATATCTACATTTTCAGAACAACTTGGATGATTTTGCATAGTTATTACTTTAATCTAATTATTTCACGTCTGGAATCTTAGTTACAAATCTTTGAAACATAATCAATTATGTTCATTAACAAAACAGGAAATTAATTTGGAGAATATATTAACAATAGCACAAACCCGAATTTAAATAATGTTTCATTAATTAAATAATAATTCATCTACATATTTTTAATTAATTAGCATAAAAAACAAATTAATAATTATAAACATATGATTCACTATACATTACATAATATACTGAAAAGAAAACCTTTACCATATTGTACAGAGACGGTTTTTATTTTTGATTGTTTTGTTTTAACTGCCGTCGATCATCTCAAATGGAACTTCACATTTGGTAAAACACTGCTATCTGTATTTACCTTAATCACTGCTAGAGGACCGAGTGACGAAACGGATTCCTAGTTTTGGAGGGGAGCTATTAACACTCATGCCATTTCATTTAAAGTAGTAGTTTCCTTTATTTTGAGGTGATGAAAAGTGGAACATTTTCTTAAAGGACGACTTTGGGTTCAATGAATTTGTAATTATGATCTTTGTTCAACTTGAATTTGATACCAAAAAGTGACGTTATATCCAATTTTGTGTTATATTGACCATTATTAATTCAAATTCATAGTATTTTGTTAAATTCTATGGTTGAGACAATGAGCACTAAATGAATTTGGATATTGTTATGAATAAATCGTTATCAAAAATACTCTTTTTAAACAGACTAAAAAGTGAAATCCTTTAGTTTTACCTCTGATGAAAAATTGCGAACACAGTGTGCGATAGATATATATATATATATATATATATATATATATATATATATACATATACATATATATATATATACATATATATATATATATATATATATATATATATATTATGTACATTTACAGGGGTGCCTACTCTTTGTTCCTGGTAATCAACAATTTTTACCATGGGAAAGTAAAAAAAAGGTGAATGTCAAAAGTAAGTACTGTAATTAAAGCATAAATTTAAAAAAGAAACATACATCTTTTCTGGAAAACAATGAATCTTTATGGGGAATCTATCCAAGTCTAAACCAATGAAATCAATTCAAATACAAATAAGAAGAATGACAAGAAAGAAAAATTAAAATCTCCATTAAAAATCAAAATACAAATATTTATAACAATTATTCTGCTTGGAAGAATGCTACCAATCTATTAGCAGATTTCCTTTCCTAGACAATTCCAGTGACACACAATTTTCAATAGAAATAGACAATCAATTAGTTGACACAAACATTCCTCTAAGAACAAATAAAAAATTGACACTGTGGATGCAATTTATCCTTGTCAAATTTGTTGCACAGAAAGGCATTAAATTTTGCTTTTTGATTTAGATGAAAAAGTTACGATCGGTTTACCAAAAGCGTGCAGGGATATTTTTTTATAATTATATCTTTATATTCAAATGCAAGCACTTAGTGGAATCCTTCCTTCAAGATGTTTTGCATCAAAATCATGGATCTCAGTCACAGAAGAACCATTAGTGGCACGTACACGTCATGTTACAAAGTAATGTTTGTCTGTTTGCATCCAAAAGTACCAAAAATCTTATAGAGAGTCGATGCCAAATACACGAATGAAAATATAATTTTAAAGTGAAATACTTTTTCTAAGTAAAAAACATTGCTGACCTGCAAGACCATGGCTCTGAGCAAATAACAATGAAAAGGAAGGTATTCTGATGTTACTAATCTTTGAGAAGAATCCTCATCTACAGTTTAGCATAAAAAAAAGAGTCAAAATATATTGTCTGACATTGTACGAAGGCTTTAATTGATTCATGAAGTAAAATTGAATCCTGATCATACCTGATCTACCCACATGAATAGACTTATGCAGCAAACTGTGAAACCCCAATAAAGGTCATCTGTGGCTGTTTCTCAAAGCAGGGATTTGTTATTTTGCACATTAGTTCAGGGAATGCTGCCAAAAAGTAAAACAGATTTGAGGGCTCAATTACCATCTATCCAAAGGCAATCGTGCCATTTTGATCAAAAATTAACGGAAATGATTCCGCAAGAAAAAGCATGTAACAATTATTTAAGCTGCTTCACATCAGCGACACTACTAAATATAAAGTCAGAAAAAAAATGTTTTCTATCAATAAATAAGTGTCATATCATGATAATGGAAAGAATTTTCCCTTCATCTCGTAACACCGTGTTGATCAAAATAAGTATGTGAATAACAGGCGAACTCTATAAGACGTTCGTGCATGGTCTAGGTAGGCAAAATAAACTAGGATTTCATATTTTCACCTGGCAATCAAGGGTATAAAGTGCTATCAAACCCAAAAGTAAAGTTATAATATTGTGAATATTTAGTAATTACAGATAATCAAAAACAATTCCCATCGGTGTTGATGAGAATTACCTCTGACCATGCCTATGATGAAATCTGAATGAAACAAATAGAATAGCAACTATGCATTTTTTTTGATATGAAAGTTAATTTTTTTTAATAATTTCTTCATCAAGAGTGTATAAGTTATTTCATACTGACACACAGATACCTATTTATATGAAACAACCAATCACAAAGTTTTATCAATATCAATCTAATGACTTAGGCTCTAGATTGCCCAGCAGATACACGCACAAACAATTTTAAATATAGATTTTTTTATAATCTAGTAGTGCTTTTGAGTTGAATGTAATTAAAATAGCAACTTCAGTTTCTTTGGGAAAATTCAACTCCTTCCTCTCTCCTTGGTTGTCCATGATAAATATACCATAGACTTCGTCTCAATAATATATGGTGACGGAAAGGGGAAATAAATTTTGAATAAATATGTTAAAAATTAAAATGAAACTTTAATGAAAATAATTTTATTTGTATTAATATAATTATTATAAATTTGTACCCAAATTATATTGACATAAAACTCTTAGGCGACATTTAGGTGGAATAGAGCATTTTTGTTTGACAACTGTCCTTTGACACTACCTCATTACTGGATAGTCTTTGATACCAGTGGAAGAGGGATAATAAGAGTTTGCTCCTGATGGATGAAACATGGATTACGAAAATCATGAAATGTTTTTTTCACATAATATATGTATGTTTTTTTCACATAAATATTCAAAATATATCTCATAAGCCTACAATTGTAATATTTTCACCAAACAATATGTTTTAAGTTGGAAAAATTCATTTTTATTGCAGTTCACGCAAACCTTTGCACTAAAATATTTACTTTATGTGATATTTAAATTTAATTACTCATGCGAAATAGCCGCATACCTAATTAAATTGAAAAGCAAAGGTCTATCTTTTTCACACACCCCATATACGTATCATTTATTCAGTGCCATTCTGTATGTGGAATTCAATTCGTATAATCACTCTCAGGCTTGCTAACATGATTACATGAAGTTGGCCATATTTTAGTATATTATGATCTGCAATATATATTATGATCTATAATGCACATTGACATTACATGTTCTGATTGGCTGACAATTTGTATTACAATGTTTAGCTCCAGATTTTAAAACACCATATATTTCAGTCATTAAATAAAAATATTTATGCCCAATTTATTGCAGATGTACATAATGTTAATTGGAAAACTATTATGTACATCAATCCGATATTTTTGCCCATGTTGCAAATAGGCACGCTATTGTAAACAAATAATGCAGGCAGCCGATATAACATTTTGCCCAGAGAATACTTGACAATTAGAAGTAATATTGACAGCTGTATTTACCATTTATAATAACAAAACTTTAAGCTATGTTTTGGCAGGTTTGAATTATATTATAGACTTTTGGTGTTTCTCAGTAAAGCGACATAGTCCAGGCGCACTGTATTTGTGAGGATATCGAGAGTGATGTAGGCACCAGTCAGCCAAACGCCGTTCTCATCAGAAATGCGCAGCAATCAGATCACTTGCAAAAATGTGAAAATGTAAAGTCCACAGTATTGGCATTGGCATACAAAAGGAAATTTTCATACAACTCTTGTCAACTGGTATGCTATCTCTTTTGAACTCAGCCAGCTTCCTTGTACATCAAAACATGGATGGTGTTCATCAGACCTTGTGCTTTTTACAGTCATATCTCCTTTAGCATTTTTATGTATGTTTGCATTATCATATTAATTTTTTATCTTTGTATTTAATTTGATACTATGTCCATCAAATGTAATTCATTCTTATGCATCTTGTTTTAAAATTGTGAAATCTGTCAATATTGACATTATTACATACGGACATACATAGTGATTCCTCAATTACAGTATATTAGTAATGAATGGAATTGAATGATTCATTGCTTTTATATTTATTTTTAAGAATGCTTTTATTGCAATTTGTGTTAGTATGGGGAATGGTTTTAAAGCCTTCTGTTCATAACAGAAATATTTGATTTCCATTACGTTACATTAATATGTATATTGTCATACTTGTAATACAATCAAAAATAATTTGATTTTTATTTCTAGTGTAATTGCTGCATATATTAAAAAGATTTTTTAAATTAAATGTCTTTATAATAATTTTGCATTATATAATTGTACGGGCCAATCGCAAAGACCAAATCACATTCCATTTCTTTCCAAAAGTGTAAAAATGTTATGCCGAGTGTCCCTTCTATTTACATGTTTAAATTATTTATGCATTACACTTTATCGCTGCACAGTGTAAGACAAAGTATTAATATGTCTGTCTTTATGAATGGATTTATATTGAGAAACACAAAAAAATTTTAAAAATATTTTATTGAAATAAGAAATACGTAAGATTTAATTCTATAGTCTATCTCTGAATCACAGCTCTAGAGTTTCTACTGTTTTAAACTTGAAATTTTTGCAATTTCTTTAGATGAAAAAGTCAATTAGTTGGTAACAAAATATCGACACTGAAAAATGTATAATCTATCTCTAATTTTTCAATTGTGGATTTGAGAAATCTGAAAAAATTCCTATTATATTTATATATAATTTAATAGAATTTTGAAATAAAGTGGTTTAGAATAATGTACATTAACAATCTGAGGAAGTAGATAACAATGGTACCATATGTCTATGGCGACATATATCCGACCAGTTTTCATTAAATTGGAAGTTAGGATCAATTATTCGTTTCGAAAGTAAGCTTGGGAACAATGTATAATTTTAGAGAAAACGCGATTAAATAGTTTTAGAGAAAACACGATTATATATTATTTAAATATTTATTAATTGATATACAAAATTGGTAACATTATAAAATATTTACTTTTTTCATAGATAATTAAATATAAAGATAACATGTGAGCACAAACATATACTCCATGAATGCTTTGACACAACATCGGTCGTCGAAGGAAGTATATCGGTGGGAATACTCAAGATAACTAGACAAGAAATAAGCTGTTCTCTCTCTACCATGCACCATTTAAGCAATATCCATGACTTCTGCTATATAAAAACCAAATGACACACTGTTTTTCTTTTGCAAAAACTGGCCAAAATAGCATGTGGGAACATGCATAAAGTAGGTTTAGGTAGTTGTCTATATTTCTTTAAAATTGAAAGGGGGGAGGATGGTATTTCATGTTAAGAATGAATAATGGTGAAAAGAAGCTCTACTTAATTATGAAAAACCTGTCCCAATATACTTCATTAGATGAATTGCACAAAAAAACAATTTTTCCCCTGCTTTATATGTAAGTGTGCAGTTATACACAACGCAAATACACTTCAATCACAATTTTCATATAATCCAAATAAAATATTTTTTGAAATCTTTATGACATTTAAGCCCTTAGGGTTTTATACTTCTAAAGGAAAACAAAACCCTTATACGATCATCCCGTGTATCTGTCTGTCTACCACAGCCTTTCTTTTCAATAACAGCTTGACGTAGAAATTGGAAATTTGGCATAGTGATAAAATACATTAACCTGCATATACCTTAACAGATAACACACAATTATGTTTGGATGGAACGGTTTTTAATTCCATATATAGTGTGTGGTACCACTTCAAAGGGCCAGTTACAGGGTCTTCAGAGATCTCCTAGAAAATATGATCTCCCTTTATTTCCAAAACTAAAGAAGAGAAACTTAAACTAAGACATTGTCACATAAAACCAAATGAGGAAATTTTGTTTGCTGATCAGATATAATTTTTTATTGCTTCTCAAGTTTTTCAGCTTTAACATAATAAATACTGCTTACTTTGTAAGAAACATTTATATAGTTATAGTTCAAAGTAGGTGTTATAATATGCCACCTACCACAGATTTCTTAAATGTAAAATGCAGTTATAGAAAAATATTGTGAAAAAGGCTTCTTTGAGGCCTTGGCAGGAGTGATTCACCTCATTATATTGTAAACCATGGTGTATCTCAATCAATATATGAAAATGATTTCCCTCAAAGCAGCACTCAATAGCGAGATGACATTTAGTATAAATTACCTGTCCTGATGAGAGGTAATCTCACTCCATTGTAAATAGTAGATATAAATATTAGAGTTATAAAACTAAACATTAAATGTGTTACATTATACAGTGTAATAAGTTTTACACTTAATGCTGAAACTTTTGAACCATTATTCAACACCTATTACACTACTATGTTGCTACCTGTTACACTATTTATACATATAATGCTTTTCTTTTTATTAAAACCACTTATGTTTGGACATAAATACTATATTTATTCAATAATCATTTAGGAATCTCTAAAAATTATAAATATAGAAACTTGAATATTATTCATTTTACATAGCTCATGAATTGTAATTTTTGTAAGACTACTTTACAAACAGTACAGTACAGTGGCGGTGTACAATTAGCATTATATGGTAATTGGTCAAACCTTAAAGCGTGGCAAAAGTGGCTTAAAATAGTTTATCAACATTGAGAAGCTGGATCAAAACGACACAATAACTTGTGAATAAGCCTATAGAATGGAACAGCAACGAAGCTCGCAGGTTGAACGAGCGGAAAATCCTGAATTGACCCAGTTTACTTGCCTCCATCATATTTTTAATAAGCTTCACATGACTTCGGACATTGCGTGCTGAAAAAATAAAATAATAACATGAGTTTGTAGAAAGGTACTGTTATTGAATCTAGGAAATGAGTAACAGAGTCTCAAGTAAGATAGAACATTTGTTAAAGAGAGTAGAATATGTCTTATGAGAAATAATTGTATATATTCCACATATATTGGCAATGGCAACTTTGTCTGTGATCAGTAAGTGTATTATTTATAAATGTGTTACACGCATAAATATACAATATATTTATATTAATAAATATAGCATTAATTTATATGCTTATATGCTAATATTATTTTACATACCACTTGTTTCTTTACCTCTAGTGATTGTTAACTGGTGTGATTGACGAGCTGAAATCCGATAGTACAAAACCAACTCCTCACCACATGTGTCTGTCTATCTGACTGCACAATAATCTTAGAAGTTACTGTACGGATTTTAATTCTAGCTTTCACCAATAGATGCACTGTTGCCCAAAGTACGATATATGGAAATACAATTTATTATGATGATTAAATTAGCTGATTTTTCCCAAGTGAGCCTACTTAGTTTCCAATGTGTGTAGTTTTCTATGCGTGTGCTGGATAAACAAATAGAGATACATGAGAACCATATACGGTAATGTAGTTTACTTCAAATAATTCTACAAATAAAGTCTACGGCAGCATGTGTCTGTCTTTAACATGTGCATGATAACAAATATACTTTCAGTGAATTTATCAACAATTAGATACGAATCTACATTCCTTTAAATATTTATGTCACTTTTGGTATGTAAAGAAGATAAATATTGTTCTTTATACCAATTCAAGAAAATTCAGAAGTTATGAAAATGTATTCTGTGGAGACGAAATGACTATCACTACGTGATATAATATAAAGTCCCTCTTTGCTACTGTCTTCGTGTTTGTGTAAGCTAATCTCAGCAATTACTAAAAAGTTTTCCTCTGGTTTTCATCAATATATAGATTCATTTCTGAGGAAGACTTCATTGTATAATTTATTAGTGTTTTATGTAAACCAACCTATAACGATGAAATTCTGAAAATGTAATAATTTGTGAGGTTTCTTAGCGTACACTGCATAAATCATAAGAGATATTTTAAAACAATGATGTGATATCACAAGGTTGTTCATCTTAAATAGTTCATATTAAAATTTGCAACAATATCTGTCTTTACACTAAAGTTAACCAACGCTACCATAAAACATGTGACGAAAAGTTTCCATTAATAAATACCACTAAGTAATTGTGAATATCTGAAGAAATTTCTTCTGAAGAATTAAATTCGTATTCCTTTTTGTAAAAATTTCTACTATTGGCATCCAAATTCCAAAAGTTGATCTTTTGTCTTCAAAAGTACACTGTCGTTGACTTCAGTTCGGTTCATTGAATGTGAATTTTTTGTCAGAGTGCTAAGGGCAAATTAAAATATTTCATCTGGTTTCAATAAATTTATTTTAAGTCTACTAAAGGTGGTGAACTACAATCCTATTTAAAATCATATGCAGATGGTACTAGAAGTGACAGTTCACCTCTGGTGAGAAGTTGGTTTTCCTGCAGTTAGAATTTATAAGTAACATAGTTTCTTTTTATATTTTCTTATATAACATAGTTTCTTCTTATATTGATATGTTTGCATGATGCAAAAGCCAGTAAAGTGATTCAAGTTAGTTGCATTAAATCAGGTGAGTGTTTCTTTGGTTGGCTTCAAAACATCAGAATACTGAGAGACTAACAACTTTCTTATACTTATTTTTAACACATCTCTAACGAGAAGGTGTACTTTCAGAGGTTGTTTGAACCAAAAAGCCAAAATTCTTGAATATCCAATGCAGTATATTTAATGAGCTATCAACTTGGAAAGCACAATGTAAATACTTCCTTCCAAAAATGGTTTGAACTTCTTTCACTGCTTGGCAATAAAAAAATTGTTACAATTGTGGCAGGAGTCATTTGCAGAACTTTTGCAAACTAGTGACGTGTTATTAAACCTTGGAAAAGAACCAAATAATTAACACATCGACTTGGAAAATAACATTAAATGACTTTATTAAAAAAATTACAAAAAATGCAGTTGAACTTATATGGAAGCATTAAAGTCCATTTCACCTATACCTAAATTGTGAGCTGCCAAATAAAGCAAATAATATACAGCTGTCTTGCTCCATTGTAGAAATCAATATAATGGATATACATTTAGGAAGTAAACAAAATGTAAATCACTATATTTTTATTTTATAATTATTCCTAAAAATGTGACGCGAAGCAAAAGTGAGTGCCAGTTCTGTAGTGCACCTCCATTTAATTTTATGATGTTGAAAACTGGCCAAGGTCTGTATCAAGTTATATTCAACGTGAAGTCATTAAACATTATAATGGGACATTTACACAAAGAGGGACATTTGTTTCCATAGAAAAACAGGAGAATTTTCATTAACTTTAATCAATTCAATATTCACCACTGATAAAAACCAGCAACAAATTATAAATAAAGATTTGATTTTGAAATTATATAAACGACTTCACTTTAGAAAATAATAGAAATTTCTTTACATTGATAGCCGACGTGATCAAATATCCTCTATTTCTGGTGGTCAAAGAATATTTTAAGGTTTAATTTGAATATAGTAGGAGACTGCATTTTGAATTCTACAACAGTAGCTAAAAGTTGAACTGAATACAAAGTTTGGGAGAGTTTAAGATTACAATAATTCTGCTTCAGTATCAGGTGCATATATATATATATATATATATATATATATATATATATATATATATATATTATATATATATATATATATATATATATATATATATATATATATATATATATGTATATATATATATTTATACATATAGTGGAAATCAGTGGGAAATCTTCAGAATCCTAAAGTCTTGTTACTCCATGTGCATATTGCCACTTAAACATTTGTCGTGTAACACTCATTTAGATGCATTCAAATGTAACTTGTCACAACAAAAAAAGATCATTTTTCTTATGTTTGATGAGCACATTGAAAAGATTATGAGGAACACAAATATCGAGCTTGTTTAAATACATCAACTTCTACAGGTGGTTGGGAAAGCTTTCATAATAGATTTTCAGTATTTTTGAAATTTTTTGTCATGTGACGTAGGTTTGACGTGATTAATGTCTTGATTTCGTGATTATCGAACCCAGCAGGTCTTCCTGAACAATATGTGTAGCTAAGATCAAACTCACCAGGCATGAAATCATTGGTACTGAATTTCTTATAGAACATTGTTACCTTAAACTTTACACAACCTTACAAAAATGTTATTCACAATTTTCCTTTTACTGGAGAAAAACAGAAAAATATGACAAAAATGCACATTTTGGTCTACTATCTTACCCTTGTAAAACCTTCAAAACTGAAGTGAATTGCTGAATTGTTTTTTTTAATATAGCTAGAATTGTTAGCTCTCAAACAATAGAAAAACATATAGGGAAAAGAAACTAGCACCTCAAAAAGGAACTAGCCCCATATGTTGCCAAAATACCTCATGATTTTTCCAACAACCTAATGTTTTCTTAGCTCAACCCTCTTAGGTTCTTAGTTCTAAGGTGCTCAGTGTAGAGAAAATGCTTCACACATAACAAGGCGTTAATCCACCACAGCCAAATATATTTTTTTCTTAGCAAGTCATAAGGACACACCATACAATGATTGCCTAATTGATTTTTGGCACTCTCTGTCTCCAATAATGAGGTTAATTGCTTAATCAATAAATCAACTGATGTCAACTATGCCAAATTATGCCAACATCCTTGTTTTTTTGAGGTACAAGGATTTCTGGCAATTTTATGTATAAGTCCCAAGATCCAATCTAATCCCATTTATATTCAACGATATCTGATAGTTTTGGACTTATGTATAGTCTCGGAATTATTTTTAACTTAAATTTCGGAATTGTTTGAAGGTGTCAAAATTTAACTGTGATAGATGGTTGAATTTTTTTGATATAAGTTGACTGACTTATGGATTTGGCATATTTATTTTTATAGTTTTATTTTATGTAGCAAAAAAAACAAATATAAAACACAAAAACTTGATTTTTCTCTAACTTTGGATAAAGTTTCAGAAAAGTTCATATTAATAATTTAATCCTTTAATTTAAAAAAATTTTTAATTTTCTTAATTATTCTGCAAATTCCATTGAGTTTCTTTAAGAGTGTCTCCCTGAAAATTTATTCAGAATGCAATAAGTGCACATTTCAAATTTCTTGAAGGAGTATTAGCTGCAGACTATTTAACAACAAAATGCAACATGGATGAACAAGTTTTATACGTAGGTGAGTTTGTGGTCGACAATTGCCAACTTTCATCAAACCAGATCGGTTTTCGACTTTCCACCAAGTCAGTGCATATATTAAGAGACGTATACCGTCGACTAAATATCTTCAGTCTCCATCAGTGAATTTTAAGTTATAAGGTCCATATAGACGATTGGCCCGCCAGAGTCGCGCCAATTATTTTTTAAAACCAAATTTGTATAGTCTCATATGATTTTTGTTTTCACCTCATACTTTAAATCGTACATTGATAGTATATTAACTTGAAATCGTAAAAAATAATGGGTTATCAAACTTATTCATATTTCAACTTGACGCTGTTAGCTTGGAACTGTAAATCATCATATTTTCTCCAGATTTTTCACAAATAGAAATGCTCAATTATGGTTACACCTGAGGGAACACTACAGAACTAGTGAGACTGTACAGAAACATGCAGAACATAGAAGCAGGTCTCAACCCGATGGTTTTCTTACCGCCGCATGACCTTAAGAATTTATAACACCTACTTGGACAATTGCATGCCCGGGATCAGACCTCTGTACTTCACTTCGAACAATTTTTTTATGATAAATCCCTAAAAACAGCCTAATGAAATTTACACAATAAATAATTGATAAAGTTTAGAAGTTTTTGTATTAATAAAGTATTGATGTTTTTAAAAAGTTCACATAAAATTTATGTGAACTTTTTTAAAATATCATTCAAAGATATTGGAAAACCAAATTTTTACCATTTCTATTGATGCCGCAATAAGGCAAAGAATATAAATGTTATTACAATGGAGTTATGCAGTTACCTAATCTGGAAAAAAACTCAAGTGTCTATCACAGTTTATCAATATAAAAACAGCTTCTCGATCCTGGAGTAAAAAAAAATTTTAAAAAATCAACTCCGAAACTACCACAAATTGTTGAAAATACAATGTAATGATTCAGATAACCCTTAAGGGCTTCTACTCCCTGGTCTGCATGATTACGTATATATTGGGTTGGCTAATAAGTTATGAGCAGTCAATAATATTATAATTTTTTATTGTAATTCCAATTTAAAGTGAATTAACCATCAATATAATAATCACCATCATTTTGTACTACTGGCAGAGAGTGGACAGCAGCTGCATAAAATCCAGGTGGCTTGGAATGAAAAAATTTACTTATGAACTGTTGTAGGTGGCCTTCATCATCAAAGGTTTTTTCATTTAAGGCGTTGCTGAGTGATCTAAACAAACAATCAGTGGGCAAGGTCTGGGGAATATGGCGGGTGGGAGAAATAAAATGATCTAAACAGTGACAGGTGGCCGAAATGTCAAAAGTTAAGAAAATAGATTTTAGAGCAGTGGTATAGCTGGTTCGGGTTAAGTTCAAGTAGTTACCTATGAACAGTATTTCAAGCTTTTTCCCAAGTGGTGTAAATGATTCCCTATAGTTCTGCAAGAACACCCAAGCTCAGTTGCTAGCCAGCGTGTGGTTGATTGGCTATCTTCTTCAATTAAGATTTTTAACCTGTTTCTATCCAATTCCACTATCCACGTGGTTGATCGTTCAGAGAATAATTGCGGCTGCGAAACCGCTGGCACCATCATTTTGCAGTAACTTCAGATATTGATTCAGGAGCCACATGTGTGTTAATGTTGTCCATATTTTATGCGTGTTACCAGTGCAGCGCCTTAGTTATGATTGAATCACTGATATTGTGCACCAGTCCACTTCAATGTCACTGTTTGTTGTCGGGTATCAAAGATAAATACACAAGAATGCCAAATATTAATCTATACTTAGATATTTGTTACAATGCTATTTAAGAACTTTTTCAAACAATTTCCATAACCAAAATTATTTTTTGAATTTTGAATGGTTTCTAAATGGCAAAATACATATAATTTTTATAACAGAAACAAATTTTGTGAAGGATCAAGCGAAACTTTCTTATGTTTGAAGATTTGACCCAGATGGTTGAACAACATCCCATATGACATGTTCAGGTGAATGGTGTTATTCATGTAATTCCTGTGGAATATTCTATCTCAAACTGCTGAATATACGATCTTTAATTCTACTCATCATGAATTATGGAAATGTATATTATTTAAACTTAACTGAGCAACTGTTCAATAAATTAGAACAACTTCAAACACTGTTTCACATGTTCAGTTCATACTCGGCTACCATACACATGAAACAATTCTGTAATGATCTAAATATATACACAGTAAGCACCTTAGTGCCTGCTTCCAAAACTTTTCTACAACAATGTTGCCTAAAGTAATTTGTGATTTACACAGCAATAATAACTCACTTGTTGCATTATGGTTGGTTGTAAGAGATTGGACTAGCAGCATTAAGTTGGCCATTTGTACACTTAGGTTCAGTAAGTCTTAGTAAAGTTTAATATAAATAAATATATATAAATAGAAAAAACAATTTTCGGTTGACATATGTCAAAAAAAGACACTAAACATGAGAATTGAAAACATCATTCAAATTCTTTAGCAGTTACATTGAAAAAGTATGAAAGGAATATAAGAATCGTCTAAAGATATATAAATAAAAATTGTTCACTTACGTAATTCTTTGTCGACTTGAATTGATGTTAGAAGAGATTTTGTAGTTTCTACCTGCAAGTACATTTTCTCACATATGAGACACACAGCCATCAGCAGTACGACATAGGAAAGTGGCCATAACAAATGACCAATGGCAAATGATATGTCCAATTTGTGAAATATAGAATGTAAGACAAAAAAGGTTATGTGAGATAGGTTTGATTTCAGACAAAACTGAATTCATCTCTCTTATTTAAGAGCAAATTTTGTATTTGGATGACAACTTTTCATATCTACCATGGTTTACAATTAATCGTTCTTTAATCAATGAAGTCTTTATGTCTCTCTTTGTATATTTATAATATCAATTTCAAACGAGTGTTATAATAGAGTCTGTCACATCACCGTATATCCGAGAAGGCTAAACTTATTTATATGTAACATTAACTGATGAATCTAATATTTCTACATATCTCCACAATTTTTTTCTATCTGCCTGTTATTTTCACCAACCGCTATGAACAGGTAAAAAATTAAGAGTCAAAAGAATCATATCTAAAGATTGGATACCACAATGCCATGAACAAAAACAAACAAATGGAATGTTATAGATTAATCTGATACATCTGTGAGCCTAATGATGCTAACAATAGTAGTTTTAATAAAACAAAATATTGTTCAATAAAATAAAAAGAAACAAATATCACCTTCTCCCCATTCTCAATTCAATCACTGCTGGGTGGAGGTTTGTTTAATTGTTATAAAATGAGTTAACATATTATTTAATAACTAATTTAGCAATACTTACATTATATTTGAATTCGTCAAGACAGTTATACATGTTAAGGAGTATGCTAGAAAATGTTATAGCGAGTGACATAAATAGCTGAAAAAAAGTCGAAGGTTGTTTTATAATAATTATTGTATTGAAATTTTTGAAAGTGCTATTTAAAGTTACAATGATATTTCAACATATTTATTTAAAATGTTCAATACCAACCTGGAATTGAAATGACTTGTGTAAGTAACGGCACAGATCTAACAAATGAGTGTAGAATTGAGATAAATAATAAATGGAATTTTCATTTAGAGGCAATCCAAATGTAAAATGGTCGCTGTAATTAGTATTATGTTGTGGTCTGTCAAATATGGCATTGACGGGTGCCACAATGCTTTCTTTCTTTTTAAATCTTAAGAAAACATTCAACATTTCCACACGCTTCGTTATACTAAATAATATTAAACAAAACAATATTATTTCTAAGTGAAAAATAATAACAGTAACAATATCGAACAGACCGTAATAGGAAATGTTTAGAGCATGTTTTGTTGCTACATACACACTGAAACCAGCATAAAGTATATGATAAGGCACAAGTAGGCCGATGACTGTGATGTTTCGATGTTTATCATGTTTCAACAAATTTCTTCTGTGCTCTGGTTTGAGAAGATCATCTAATTTCTTAATTTTCGAAATCAATTCTTCGAATATATTTCTATCACATATTTCAATGAAAAATAAATATAGGGCAAGAATAATGTAAAGAGTCTTGAACAATATGAAGAGGTGCAGATCAGATGTAAAAACAAATGCCACATGCAGCGCTGTCAATGTTACAATAATTAACAAACTGTATAATTTTCGACACCATAATTTAAATCCGTTGGGAATATGGTGTGCAGTATTTCTGCACAAGCCAAACATGTGCTGGTATACTAGAATTGTAGAAAGTGTACTTTCAATTGATTCATTGCCCATATTGAATTTTGTAAAATGTTTTTATTCTGACCGGATTTCAGCACGAGTATTTTGTTGAATATTCCAGAAACAAGTGACAGTTACTTTATTGATTAAATGTCTTCTGAGTCAATATTCGTTAGTTTATCACCTTGTGGAATCTCTTGAGAACTTAACACAAGTAATAAATCATATTATTGATCGTTTTTATGTGGACATTTTATTGTTTGAATACTTTTTGAATCAACATTAATTAATTTATCACCTTGCGCGCTTAACAATAGTAACCAAACATAATATTGATCTTTTTTATATGGCCATTTTATTGAGTTCTGCTTATACTTTTGACTGCATGAATTGCCATAGACTTGACAATACACTCAGCGACTGTGACATAAATGGAGTGGCACTCGACCTTGTAAAGTCCTGCTTGACAATCGGAATCAGCAATTTACAGTAAACTACTTCCAAAGAGTCGATTATGAAATTGAGAGTACCTCAAAGCTTTCCACAGGATCCTTTCTTGTTTTTCATTTGTCCGAACAAAAGAAAAAATTAGAAAGAAAAAATATAGATATTATATACTTTTTTTTTAATAACTTTATTGCTTATAAGTGAATGGCAACGAAATGGGCAACACAACCATTATTTTTAAAATAGTTTACTTCTTCATCTTATTTTAATTGAGTCGGATATCTTATATTTTTAGCAACCATTAAGTTGTATACCTTTAAGTTGGAAGCAATATACATTTTGTTATTAATAGATGGAGTATTTGCTAAAGTGTTCAGTATAGTATTTGTGATGAATGTTGGTTAAGTATTTTAAAATTTATAATAATTTTTTAAAATGCATGAAAACATTGTCTGTGGACTATTTTATGATTTATGTACTGATCATATTTGTCAATTTACAATTTCCACATAGAATATTGCCATTTTGTGGGGCAATGCTTACGTATCACTCTGCCTTTGAGGACATACATATGAAAAGAATAGGCACAGAAAGTTTCATTAAAAACATGGTAATCACTGTGAAAACCTGGCAGGTTGAAATGTTATAACATTTCAATCTTATAATTTGCCATATTTTAAGTTTGGTGCATGGAGATGTTCTTTTGTACTTTGCATTGGATTTCGACAATTATGTTGGTCCAACAGTTTAGCTTGCTTCAAGCTTTATAACTTTGAATTTTTGGGGAATTAACAATTTCAAACAACGTTAATATCTTTAATTACATGCTTAATATCTTGGTAACGTCACCATATTGTGTTGCTGTATATTTACATCATAAGATATATGGTATATTAACCACATATCTTATGATGTAAATATACAGCGCATATATAAAATTCGATTATGGTTGAGAAATAAAAATAAACATTTCCCCCTTTTCAAAATTTCATTGCCTCACTGAAATAATTGCAAAATATGAATATTTCTTTTTATGTTTTGAATGTTAACATTAAGGCTCGATAGAACTTATGTATCCGTAACCCTGTTTTTGGGTTTCTTACTGTCGTCTTTCCGAGAATATCTTTGTAGAAGTTTCGACAATCAGAAGGTAGTATTTATATGTATTCTATGACTCGCAGTCCCTCCTTGGGTTGTTATAATATATATGTGTTTTGTGATATTGTCCCATACCTTATTATAACAATTCTGCCCATTCCCTCGACACCAACTTATTTGTTTTTTAAATTCTACATTGGACCTATTTTTTGAACTTTGCGTTATCATTCTTAAGTAAAGATGGCTGTAATTAATCCATCATGCATTCCTGATGAACGAATTTAAAAGTCAGTTACAGGTTATAGACAGAGATCATGTTTTTTGACTGCAGCTTTTTTGAAGATTACTCATTCATCAGAAAGTACAAATAATTGATTGCCATCAAGATTAGTTACAAACCAATTAACCACAATGGCTCTCAATCAACCCAACAAGGTAGAATTTGCAAATTTCATAAATTATTTAATACACGTCATATTTTATTTAGCACTTGTATCATTCGTAATTGTGAAATATGAATCGATTAATCTCATACTTTATTCCAAAATAATTTACTACTTCATTCAGACATTTTTAAATTAATGTTCGTGAATATTTTGAATGTCACTTTTTTAAAGTAATTCTATGAATAATTTATATACAATGTTCAATAAATCAAATGCGTTAAAACCATATATTTTATTACTTTAATGATTTAATTCACAACTTATAAATAATACAAGCTATCCTATCGTAATGAACAGTCTTTAAAGTAAATAGTCATATTTGTTACAATCGACAGCAGTTTATGTAAAACCATTAGTTAATGCACACACTATGACACTCACTTGTCAAATATTTAGTTATTTACAGTACAGGTTAAATACAAATGTGATATCCGAAATCACAACCCTCGAACTGTGACTCATTCCGAGAGTGTCGCTTTGTGTATTTTCACTTATACATTTTAGAATTTCCATAGTTCTTGAAAATTAATTATTAAGTGCACATATTGACACTTTAATGTAAATTACATGCTTCATGGCATTAGATTATATAATCATCAAAACATACATTATTATCGTAGATTTTAATTATTGACTGACTCACTACTGCTAATTATCAATGATTATAGATCTACCCTGCAATTTAAATGGCTGAGAATAATTGATTTGACAATAATCATAGAACCTAGAACATGTATTACATCTTGCGAACAAAGAAAGATAAAGAATTCGGAACATACACTTTTTCTGATGTAAATCAGCAAGTGTTGGCCATCAAGTCATCACCTAAAAAAGTTAGTTGTCTATGTTACGCCTAGATATATTTAATTAATTGTATATGGAATTAATGAATCACTTGTACTTCATCGTAATTAATTATATTTTTTAAGTATACCTTGATCTTTCTTACATTAATATATGCTAACAGAATTGTAAACATTTTTAATGTCCTGCTGTTAGGTGGTGAAGAGTATTAAATATATTGATACACAGCTCTTGAAAAATATTGTATTCACATGACCAAGATGCAATACCTACTCAGTTAAAGAATTTTTCAAAAAATATAAAGGATTTCTTTGTTAATGTTAAATAGTAGAAATAAGAACTTGAGACACATTGCTTTGACAAGGTTTACACATTTTTTTTGTGCATTTATCCATATTGGTTATCTATTTTGTAAATACTCTCCACATAGTCATTAGTAGCAGTTTATTGTATGCATACATCAAATATAGATTGTTCTTGGTTTGTGATATTTTGATACTAATTTTGACATCGCAAAGAATTTTTTTCACCATTTTCTCTGTAAGTCTAATCATTTAAATTATTTTCAAGTTGCTTAAAAGGAACATTGTTTTCAAGCAACTAAATCGCGATAAAACTCAGCCTTATGTGGTTTTATCCTCTGTTAAACTATTGTATATTTCACATTGAACATTTGGTTGGCACATATCTTTATAAGCTAGCCTGTATTCAAGCAAGTCTGGTCTCATTTGGTTATCATTAATAACAATATTAGAGTTATAAAACCAAATAATAACTATGTTATATTATACAGTAAAATATATTTTACGTCCAACAGCAGAAACTTTTGATCCATTGTTCAACACGCCTTGCACTGTTTATGCGCATAATGTTTTTTTTTATTAAAATCAGTCATATTAAACAAAACTCGTTAATTTATTCAACGTAGCTTAGGAAAAAGTAAAAGTTGGTAATAAGCAAACTCGAAAATATTAGTTAAACATTTTAAAAGTATGTTGAATCCAAAATAAAAAAATTGTTTTTAAAAGAACTCATTACAAAAATTTGGTATTTTGATTTTAGCTAGATTTTCATATATTAGCCGTTGTCTATTAGGTGAAATGTTCCATAAATAAAAAAATTTTTTATAAACATAGCTCATGTATTATAATGTTTATATGAATGCTTCACAAATAGAAAAGTGGTGGAGCGCAATTAGTGTTACATAATAATTAGCAAAACCTTAAAAAGTGCTGCAGTGGCCTAAAATAGATTATCGACATTAAGAAATTGGATTAAAACAACGGTATAATTTGTGAGTAAGCCCAGAAAATGAAGCAGCAATGTAGCTCGCAGTTTGAACAAGTGGAAAATTGAGAATTGACCCACTTTGCTTGCTTCTATCATATTTTCAGTAAGCGTCATGTGATGTCGAACTTCTGATGCTGAAAAAAGAAAGTAACGTAAACTTACACCAAAATTATTGCGAAGGAATCTAAAAAACAGGTAACAGAGTCTTAATCAGGAAAGTTCATTTGCAAGATGGGAAAATGGAAGATGTTTACAATAAGAAAAATGTTAAATATCTGTTACGTACTAGAAATGGTAACTAGCTTTGTCTAAGATTAATAAGTGTATTCATTATAAATGTATTGGATATATATGTAGACTTCATCATTAAGATATGTATTGCGTCCTTAAATAAATATGTAAATAAATGTATTAAATGATATGCTTATATCTTATATAATTTTTTATACCACTTGTTTTCTAACCTCCAGTGTTTGTTTACTGCTGTAAAACGTAATCAATACATAGTAAAAAACAAAGTCCCCGGCACATGTATCAGTCTATCTGTCTGCGCGTACTAATCTCAAAAGCTACTGAACAAATTCAAATTCCAATTTTCACCAACATATAGCCTGTTGCCCGAGGCAGAATACATAAATATATAATTTATTGTTGTATAAATTAGACGATTTTGGATGATTTTTCTGAAGCACGACATTCCTAGGGGTATTTTCAAGGGGTGCGTTGGGCAAACAGTTAGAGATATGGGAGAAGTTTTTTATTTTTACCTCACATGGTTCTTTAAAAAAAGTTCACGTTAACATATTTCTAACTTTAAAATGTTCTGCGCAATTATAAAATATAGCATTTATCAATACAATTAGACATGAATCTTTATCCGTTTAGATATTTGTGTCACTTTTGGCATCCTACGAACATAAATGTTGTTCTTCATACCAATTCACATGAACCAATAGACCAAAAATTATGACACTGTTTTGATTAAGCTAAAAAAGTACTCTAAGTAAATGTAGTGAACATTATATAAAAAAGTTCTTCATTGTATCTGTCTGTCTATATTGACAACTACTGAAAGCTTTTTGCTCTGGTTTTCACCAATAGATAAAATTATTCCTGAGGAAATTTTTCTTGTAAAATGTAAAGGTGTTTTGTGGAAATTAGCCGACCTGTGTATTTAGCTTGCAAACAAATTATGGTTGTGAATTATAAAATGTATTTGTTTTTATTTCACAATAATCTAGACAACGACTTATCCCGAATTAAGTAAAGGTACCAGAATCGTATAATTTGTTTGATATTTTGAAAGTCATCATTCAGTGAAGTTGGCACGCTCCACAATATAGATAGCCAGAGATTTTAATAACTGCATAGAAAATAACTTATTTCAGACGATATTGAATAAATGGTGATACAGCATCAATGACACTGCTGTACTTCAATGGTGAATATTTAAATATTTCTAATATTTACACAGAGACTTTCTTTTAATTGAAATATATCAATCGAATACAAAAAAATAAAGCAAATTACAGTAAGACCCATGAAGATATATGTTATGTCACTGAATTGGTCAGTTAATCATCTAATCAGTAAAGTAAAAAACAAGCATGTTTCATGTTGTTCAAGTCACCATAAAAAAACCAGTCGAACTTGGACTGAAATAAAAAAGAATTTCTGAAACCATAAAAAGTCACCGGCATTGCAGGGAGGTGATTTGGATGGACCTTGATTTTGTCTACTCTCCTGACATTATTTCTTCAGCGCTCTTGCATATATTTATATAAATACAAACATATTACTTATATACATGTTTTCATTAATTAATGTTATGTAGAATATACTCTTTGTAGCAAATTGATGACAAGGGTTTATTATTATTATATTTTAACTTATTAAGATCTAATTTTGCATCTAAAGGACGGTGCAACATTCATTTCTCAATGTCGAATATAGGTTCTACGATAAACTCGATTAACCTTATGTACATACATGATATAATCATAAAGACAACAAATCAATAATATATTAAATAGTAGATTAACTGTTCTCTAGCCAACAAAGTGGATCAATACCATAAATAGAACACAAAGCTTATTTTGGAGGAAAGGGGTGGTATATAGTTCAATTACTAGAGGTGCTGTGGTGATGAAACACTTCAATGTCAGGGCCCGTTGTCTGGTATCGAAGCTAATTACATAAGAATACCAATGATTGATCTATTTTCACATATTTGTTACAATGCAAATTGCCAAAAAAACAAGTGTTACACAATTTTTATAAACATTAATGTAATTAAACATCATGTTTTGTTTTTGTAACGGTAGGAAATTTTGTGAAGATTCAGGTAAAACATTGAAACACTTTTGTGTAACTCTGCCTCTTATGGATTAATTTGAGAGTTTTCCTGGAGTTGATGTAACGCATGACAGTGGGTCTATCCGTTTGTAGTTCACAACTGTTTTCAATAAAATAAATGTATAAAAAAATTAAAATATGGGTAAAATGGTTTTTTATTGCTTCTCTACATCCTTGTTAAACAGCATGTCAACAAAGACACTAAACGTGGCGATTAAAGCCCCATTGAAATTCTTCGACAATTACATTGGAGAAACATGAAAAGAATGTAACAATTTTCTATTAACACATAAAGAAAAATTGGTTACTTACGTAATTCTCCATCGACTTGAATTGATGTCAAAAGAGATTTTGCAGTTTCCATCTGTAAGTACATTTTCTCACATAGGAGGCACACGGCAATCAACGGCACAGCATAAAGAAGTGGCCATACCATGTGACCAATGAAATATGGTATATCCAAAGTGTGAAATATTGTGTTAATTTTAAAATCAGAATCTACGACAGACAGGTTTGATTTCAGATAAAATTGAAAAATTTAATATTTGGATTGGCATTTTCCATATCTACTGCAGACTACAGATAACCATTCACTAATTCACTCCAGGGTTGTGACTCTCTCAGTATCTGCAACACAATTTTTAATTAGGAACTTCCAAAAGAATATGTTATGGGATTCCAAAAGAATGTGTTATGGGAGTCACTTCACCATATATTCAAGAACGAATAAACTTATTCATATGGAACTTTAATTAATGAATGTAATTTTTCCAGTTCAACATTATTCAGTGAAAATACCTGGGAAATAAAAATAAACCAAAACTGATTATTTTTATGAGAACAATACCATAGGCAATATATTTGTGTATTTACATAGAGAGGAATAAATATATAAATATATATATATATATATATATATATATAACTGTATATATGTATATATATATAAATGTATATATATATATATATATATATATATATATATATATATATATATATATAAATGTATATATATATATATATATATATATATATATATATATATATATATATATGTATATATATAAACTCTTTTGCAAAAAAAACGGGCACTTATAGGAATAAACCATATCAGAGTTATTTTATTAATATTTGATGCATTTTATATGGCGATATGATGAGAATATTGTTATTTATTATTGAGATATCGTTTTTACCTACTTCAGTCATTAAAAATGCGAATAAATAAAAAAAACAATGTAAAGTCCACAGACCGGCATTTTCATACTGGTGCATCAAAAATAGCTAAAGTTTATTTTTCAATATTTTTTATTAATTTAACATAAAAATTGAGTAGTAGTAGTTTAGGAGTATAGTAGCATATAGCCTCCCCTAAGTAAGAGTATAGCCTCCCCTAGCTAAAATTACTGCGCTTAATCTGCTAGGCATGCTGTCGACGACGTTTTTTACAATTTCCTGAGCAATACGTTCCCATACAGAATGGTTTCTGGAGCTGGTTTTACGGCTCTGATGTATCGTTTGAGATTATCCCATATGTGTTCTATCGGATTGAGGTAAGGATCGTCCCGTGGCTCAGTGCATTGTTTTTTTCTAGAATCAGGCCTTCTACGGACAAAGCCCGTTTCTTGGTACCGTTGGCAGGTCCTTTGGATGGTGGAACGGCTCGCATTATACTGAGACACATAACATTGGCTACAGCCTTCTTCAAGCTGCACAATAATTTTATCGCTTTTTTAACTATATTGAGGACAGCAAACAGAAGTGAACTAATGCAGCAAACAGTAGAAATTTGATTAAAATTTATTTGTTACAATAAAAAACGTAACAAATGAAAAAGAACTTAATAAGAATTTGATTTCATTTACTGCTAAAAAATACGTTTTGTCAGTGAAAGAGAATTTTCATGCAAAAAGAATAAATTTAAAATTTAGAACATTCGTTAGAACTGAGATAAATGATAAATGGAATTTTCATTTAGAGGCAATGCCAATGTAAAATGATTGTTGGAATTGGGGTCATGTTGTGGACTACCAAACACGGCTGCGACCACTGCGGCTACATTTTGTTCATTTTTTAACTTTAAGAAAGCATTCATCTTTCCTACACGCTCTGTTATACTAAATAATATTAAACAAAACAATATAATTTCTAAATTAAAAATAATGGCAGTAATAATACTGAACAGAGCGTAATAGGGAAAGTATATATTATGTTTCATTGCTACAGATATTTGCAAAGCGATATAAAATATATGAATAGGTGCAAGAAGGCCAATAATTATAAGATTTCGCCATTTGTCACGTCTCAAAAACTTTCTCCTGTACTCAGGTTGGAAAAGATCATCTATTTTTTCAATTCTCACAATCAATTTTTCAAATATATTTCTGTCACACGTTATATCAACCAACAATATGCGCAGAGCATGAATCATGTGAATTGTCTTAACTGCCAGTAAGACGTAATGATCAGTTATGACCAAAAATATGACATACAATGTCGTCAATATTGCAATTATTAATAAACTGTATAATTTTCTACACCACAACGTAGATCTAGAGGGAATTTCATTTGCAGTTTTTCTGCACACGCCTAACAGATGCTGGTACACTAAAATTGGCCAAAGTGTATTTTCAATCGACTCGTCGCCCATATTAACTCTTGTAAAAAGTTTATGTTCCAACTGAATTCCAGCACAACTATTTTACTCAGTGTTTAAGAAACAAGTGACATTTTATCGATTGAATGCCTTTTGAATTAACAGTCATTAGTTTATCATCGTGTGGAATCTATTGATTGCTTAACACTAGTAACAAAACGTAATATTGATCTTTCTTATATGAGTTCTGTTTACATCAGACCTTTTAATAATATTTGCTTAGGTAACCGACCGAACACTAATAATCAAATCTAAGTGCCCACCATCACCATATTATAATATCAGTGTGAAGCTTTACATTTTGAAGTTCAATGTAATACAAAGCTTTTAATTATTGCAGATTTTTTACTAAACGTACTTTGAAGTAGTTTTTTTTAATGCAGTCAAATCTACCCATTTGCCTCAGTTGACAAATAAATGATATTAGTCATTAAAATTTCTACAGAATATTTGTTTTGAGAACGCAAGACGCAGGTGATCGGAATAAATATTCACGGCCGGTGCATTCTGATCATTTCTTACTTTCTTTTTGAATTTAATTATTCTGACCTGCTTACCTTAGGTGTAGATTCTCATCCTGCGGTGTGCGTGGCCGTCGATTTACTCGGAAAATCTTCTTTTTTACTTAATCCCAAACATGTGACCCAAACATGCTGCCATACTGTGAAATAAATATAGCACTGATATCTGGAATGCACCCATAACTGGCACATCCAAAGGTGATTCGAAACTTAAAATGAAAATTGAAGATTATTAGAATATTGTCCTCTTACCATTCATCTTATTTATATTTTTATTTCATTTATCAGGATTCTCTCAAGATTTAGATGTTGATAAAAGACAGGATGGATGGTAAAAAATCTCATTTGAAATTTCTGTACTCCACCAAATTTCAAAATATGTGGTAACAATGGACACTTGGATGTGGTAATTGGTGTTTTGTATTAGTAATGTGGTGTGTGCATTAAAAATCTAAGCAAAAATTATTTAAAGGCAGAATCACAGATATATTCCAGAATTCTGCGATGTGAATGATTATAAGCAAAAGTTGTCCCTTTACCTGATGAAGAAAGCCGAAACACCCAAAAAATATAAGCTGACAATAATTTGCACTTTGCTGCTTATAATTATTCATTCAACAACCAAACTACAAATACAAACAATATTAAGATCTGCCGATAAATTATTAAGATCCGCCAATTCATCAGGAATTATTTTAATACATTTTAATCCTCTAAAACCATTTAAATCTAAAAAGTTTTAACTGTTTTTTTATTTTTCTTTGAGTGGAATGGTATTTTAAATGTTGATAATATTTTTGAGGCATGGAGCCTGTAACTATCCTTAGAAATATTAGATTTCATTAGTAAAAGTGATATATAAAAAAGTGTACCATTCTCAAAAATGTAATTAAGTGACGGACAGAATTATGTACATATTCCTTTGGTATTTGTGTCGTAAAAATAAAGAGAGAGGCAAATGACTCGAGTGAATTAAATTATCTGTAAGCTGCAATAGATATAGCGAATGCCCATCCAAATATGAGCTGTTCCTTTAAATAAGAGAAAGATGAATACAACTGAAATTCGTTTGAAATTAATCGTGTTCGTCAAAGGTTCTCATAATTTTTTTTCAGCAAGCATTCATTCATAAATACAATATTTCAAAAATAAATGTCATCATTTCTCGTCACATTTCTTATGGATTTTTTCTTATGTTTTGAATAATTTTCCATAATCACTTTTCACTTAAATGCAAGTCAATGAAGAATTACGTAAACAATTAATTGTAAGTATGCACTGAAAATTTGTAAGTTCCTTCTGTAATTTATCCTACGTCAGTGCTAAAGTATTTAAATGGACAGCATTGCCTTTTCTACAATAAATATCTAGATCTGAAAGAAACTTTTGAAAACTTCCTTGGTTCCAAGCTTTTGCCATTTAGCTGTAAAGCCGACATGAAATTGTACAAAATGACATTTTGTTGACATGTCAACAGCAATTACATTTGAAAGTAGGTCTATGCCATGGAGAGGTAAGTACAACTTTTGTATAATGATTAATGTAATCGGTCAGTTATAAGATTTTTGGTTGGTAAAGAATAAAAAATCTTACGAAAGCCACGGCTTCAAGCTTGTGATTGTCTAATTCCCATTTTAATTTTAATAATAATTTTTAAAGGATAACTGAAAAGGTAAAAAATAAGACGATTATTTGCGAGCTCATACCTTCAAAAAAAGAATGAACGAAAGTGGTGATGGAATTGTAATTATGAAGTTATGCTAA
Organism: Druceiella hillmani; assembly: GCA_039881145.1. NCBI lineage: Eukaryota > Metazoa > Arthropoda > Insecta > Lepidoptera > Hepialidae > Druceiella > Druceiella hillmani. The sequence continues at coordinate 2,176,227 of JAYKKI010000092.1, forward strand.
TAACTTTTTAATCTAAATACTATGACACCATTAAATAACTTGAACTATCTCACCATTTTTTTCTAAGTAATTTCCAAATCTAAATATGGTTTATGTATTTATGGTTAGTGTATTTTAGTTTTCAGAATGATAATTAACGGCTTCACCATTCTGTAATCTCAATTATTTAACCATATAATTGAGATCTTTGTTATCTGAAGCACACATTATTTTCTGTCAGGCAGCTCAATAACATTTCTATGGTTGATTGAATGGCAATTACCTGCTAGTATAATATTACGGGGAATTAGGCTGGATTTATCAGCGCTCGGTGAAACTTTTTTGTGAAACGCTTTCAATAAATTTATTACTATTTACTAGTAATAAAAATACGCCACTCTTCTTTGTGCAAGATTTAATTTAAATAAAAATTTATGGACAAAATTTCATGCAGAACTTTTATAAAAATAGCATTTAGGATAATTTTAAATTTAAAGTTTCTATTAAAAAAAAATTAAGTCTACTTTTTTGACACCAGTTGATTCAATTTCCTGGTAAATGTTTTAACATAATAATGAATCAGCAATAACTGGGAAACATAAATTAGATTTTTAACCTTAACCTCCAGGAATATTTTTCAAATAGAACTGAAAATATTATGCACCATCTGTAGGCCGATATGAATAACTCACAATTTTTCTGATTCCAATCTAATTAAACTTTTCAGTGTTATAACTCAAATGCAGAACCGATTTGGATTTCCAAACTCTGAAAGTTGTCACTTTGTTTGTTCCATTGAGAACTATCAAATAAAAGTTCATAGTAAATCGGATGTTCCCTTCAGAATTTATAAGCCATAAAAAGCACACATACATACATACATGCATATATACATACAGACAAACTGTAAGGTGATCCATGTTTATCCACTAACATTTCCTCAAAAACCCACTTCGTCCCTCACATTTCATTGACTCCCTCCATAGTGCTAACGTAATATGTAAGTTGTTTTGAAGAAATTAGAAAATCAATTCAGGGATAAAGTTTTTAATACATTTGCCACTTTATTTTCATTTCACTTGCCCACTAGAGTCAAATTTATGTCTAAGTCGAATACCTGGAGTTGTTTTAATTTTTTTTACTAAATATTGCAGTGTTATACTCTTTATATACTTTTTCCAAACAAAATGTTTGATCGACCACAATGCTATCAATTATTGAATAAATTATTGATGTCCATTCATTGAAGTTCTGTATAGCAAACTGCTTTCAAAAGTTTTGAACATTTGATATCATCCGGCATAAAACAGCAAATAAACAAGAAGCAACAGCGTGTAAAGTTAGGTAAGTATATTTTACCAGACAAAAGAAATCAGTAAAGAAATTATATTTTACTTTTTGATGACTTCTTTGATGATCTAAGTTAAACATGGAAGTCATTATTTAATTGAGAAACAAAAAGCTAATGTTTACATTTTCCTCTCATAATCCTTGAACCTGTTGCCATTTGGCACTGAACTCAGAAATCTGTAATAAGACAAACGAAGTGGCAACATTGTATCTATCCCTATTACGTCTGTGTATAGAAGGTACTTGTATCAGATGACTGTGGAATATCTTGTCATTTTTAATAACGTCCTCCAAAAGATGGTAGTACCAAAAATGAAACAATATTTTAATTATTTAACTAATATAAATATGTATTTAAAGTTATAATAATTAGTTGCATCAATTAATTTGTAATATTAATTGGGACACTCAATGAATTATTTTCCATTTATGAATCGCGGTAATGATTGTTAAATTATATGTATAACAAGAGATGGAAATTATTGTTAATATTCTGTATAACCGCCTTCAAATCTAATTTCCATCAAGAAATATTTCCAAAATTTTCTCTACACTACATCGGACCACTGTCAAAACAATTAGAAAAAGTAAGACCAATACGCAGTATTTACATGACATTTTTTATGCAATTATTTTGAATATATATATATATATATATATATATATATATATATATATATATATATATATATATATATATATTCAAAATAATTATATATAATAATTATATATATATAAATATATATATTCAAAATATTAGATTCACAAATATTTATATATATACATATATATAAATATTTGTGAATCTGTGTGTGTGTATATGTGTGTAGAAGATACAATTTTGTCTATATAATGAACCAAAAAATTAAATATACACAAAAAATTATCTAATGATATACACGTATTAATAAATTCAAATAAACAGAATCGTGTTTTATTTAATATAACTCATCCCACATCATAGAGATACAATTTTGTGAGATAATTTAATAACAGAAAAAATATATTGTGTGTAGTTTTCTATTTTCCAAGATTTCATTTTATGATATTAATGTTGAAGGATCTTCAGTGGCCCACTGTTGTTGTGTTATCCTTTGTAAAAGACTTGTTCCGCAGTGCCCCGCCCTTTATCGCTGTCGTACTGCTACCCTTGCCATGTCAGTGCATTGCTGTTACAGTCCAGTGGACAAAGGTCCAATTTAAATTTATATATTGCAATATTCATTAGCAGCAGATCTTTGAAATTAACATTGTCTGTTTAATTATCAAAGTTACAGCCATCAAGCTCTTTTGGGCTTTCTATCAAAATTAAAACATGAAGAGTGATTGAAATAACATATATTAATATAAAAAATAGAATAATAAACGTAATTTACATTTTTTAAAATTTACTTTGACACTTTTCTCAAATTCATGAAATTTAAAATAATTAGAAGAATTATTTGTGAATATTTGGAAATATTTTTTTTCCAATTTAAATAAATGTAAGTCTGATTTCAATATAGTCTGATTTAAATGAAGACCGTAACCATCTCGCTTTCACTTTTACCACTGTGTGTATCCCTGAAATAATATTGCCTGTTTTACCAAACAAAAAATGTAACTTTAATAAGGCCGACTTTGAGGTAATAAATAAAGAGAAATAGATTGGGATAACGAATTAAGGGAACTCTCAACGGAATGTGCTGTGACCAGATTTTACGACCTTATCTTCAATCTAATTGACTCTCGCCACAAAAGGCTACCCGTAACACCACGTATCCTGCCTGGTTTACTCGTGAACTCATACAGCTTTCTAAATACAAGGAACGAGTATGGTTGACATGGAAAACTTATGGCAGCTTTCTGCCTATAAAGAATTTTCAAGCTTCGATGTCGTTTGTCTAAGCAATGTTGTCAGTCATATGTTGCATACACAGAGAAAATAATAAAGAAAAATTTCAAAGGATTCTGATTTTACGTTTCTTCACTACATGAAACAAATGGCTATCCATCAACTATGTCATCCGGCAAAAATACCAGTAATAACCCGAACAAAATTTGCCAAATGTTCTCAGATTTCTTTCAGTCAACTTTCGAGCCCACTGATCTAGATATAAACAAATTCATCGAAAATATTGAAAACACGCCGATTGGTAATTTAAATAACATCAGCTTATCTTCCATATCGTTTGAGGTTGCATATGTTTTAAAAATGCTTACGTCATTAGACTTGAACAAAGGCCCAGGATCAGATAGAATTGAACTAGCTTTCCTCAAAGATACCGCAGATACCATATGCATTACTTTAACTCTCTTGTTTAATAAATGCGTAAAACATGGGACTTTTCCTATATGTTGGAAAAAGGCGCACATAACACCTGTGCATAAAAATGGATCTAAACAAAACATAGTTAACTATAGACCCGCATCAATCTTATCAGTAATTCCCAAAGTTTTAGAGAGATTAGTACATGGACGAGTACATCCAATACTCCATAATTACATTATTCCCGAACAACACGGCTTTGCTCGTGGTAGATCTACCACCACTAATCTACTACTTCACTCTCAGCACTTGTTCGAGTTATTGGATTCCGGACAGTAAGTTGACGTAATACATATACAGATTTCAAGAAAGCATTTGACAAGGTTGATCACTTATTATTGATGCGAAGACTAGCATTTAACGATATCAGGGGCAACTTGCTTAGATGGTTTATTTCGTATTTAACTAATAGGCAGCAAGCAATTAAAGTAAATGGGTTCTTATCACTATATATCCAAGTGACTTCTGGTGTACCACAGGGATCCATATTAGGTTCTTATTTATTATATTTTTTAACTATATAAATACTTGTTTTGGAAATAGTAATTTCCTAATGTATACAGTTGATCTAAAGCTATTTACTCTTATAAAAGACATACACAACTGTTCTAATATGCAAGCTGATCTCGATAGACTTCATGTTTACTGTAAAGCGAACAAACTGAATTTAAGTTACTCGAAGTGAAAACAAATGTCTTACACAAAGAAAAAAAAACAAATGAACTTTAAATATGCAATAGGAGGAAATTCACTCAAAAAAGTTGACAGCATGCGCCACCTTGGTGTCATTTTCGATAGTAAACTGCATTTTAGTTTGCACATAGAGCAGATTGTATTTAAGCCCTATAGAATGCTTGGCTTCATATTAAGAACGGCCAAAGTATTTAAAAATGCTGAAACATACTTAACCTTGTGCAATACTCTTATAAGAACACAACTTGAATATGCTGTTGTTGTCTGGAATCCACTATATGCTACTTATTCTGATAGTATCGAGAAAATACAAAAATAGATAGTATCGAGAACATAAAAATTTTTGAAAACTCTTCAGCATCGTATAGGTGGCAGTAAATTATCATATAAAGTGTTTCTCAATAATTATAAATGTGATGCCCTCTATCACAGACGTTCATTATTAGACTTGATGATTATATTTAATGTGCGTTTGTCCAACTTAGGTAAATAGAGTGCCTTACATAAATAACTTGTAATCCATAATTGCAGCTTTATTTAATTGACAAGTTAATAACAAATGTTTTCCACATTATTTTTATGCCTTATTCTAAACAAAAATATTGTTTCACTTACTTCAATTAACATTGTCACATTTATGTATTGTTGTATTTAATTGGATATTTTATAAATGTATTTATTTTTCTTTGTTCTTTCTGGAATATTTCCAACAGTTTGTGTTTGTTTTTTTCCCTTTACAGAAAATAAATAAATAAACTGCTTTCTTTTATGCGTTTTTTCCTAAATGAATTTATAATAGTCGGATGCTAGAAATAAATGCTCCATAAATTTAATGAAAGCAGAATTACTCATCCAATTTAATCTGAAGTTATCCTGTGCAGAGTTTTTGAGAGAGAGCTGTCACTACATTAAAGAAAACAGGAAACTTCAAAAGAAGTTACATCTTCAGAGAATATAAATAAATAATGTGTACGTAATTAATGTATTATTTATTTATGTTCTTCTGAATTTATTTTTCTAGTTAGTGTTATTAGTATTTTACATAGAACATTTTCTATGGCTAACTATCATCTCTGTAAACTTAATTTGAAACTCAAATAAAAGGATAAGTAATAAAAAACTAATCATTATTTACATTTTTTTCATTATGTCCTGCTTTTAATGAAAAAATCCAGCTTTATTCATGAAAAAGAGTGACATATTCATACTTCGTCATATATTACCACATCACTCCTTAAAAACTGGATGAAATAGATAAACCATGAAACATATCCGATGTATAAAAAGACATTCATCTGATAAGTATAAATAGGTGTTCTAATAAAAATACGTCTTTTTTCAAACATAACAACCAAAAATTAATATAAACATTTATTATGTTATTCAAATCAATAACCAGTTTATTCAGAAATTGTCAGTGAACATAAAATGGATTATTCATAAATACGAATATACGAGACAATGATTCCTTCTAACAAATAATATTCAAGTAGCCCAAGAAATGACAAAATAATATTTGCATGTAACTCCTAATGCCTTTGCTAATACTTTAATATTTGTTTATATCAGCTGATATGCGTTCAACGATACAGGTGTTACGTACATTAGCTTGACACTGTACTCTTATTATGAATATTGAAATGTTTTATGTTTTATTGTAAAGTCAAATTGTATACTAGCATATGAAATATATACAGCATTTGCATTTTACTAATTTATAATATTTATTGTAGGTATAAGCATGATTAGTTTAGGGAAAGTTATGAAAAGTAAGATTAGAATAGCAGATTAGATTAGCAGATAAGATTACATTTACATGTGAAAAGTAAAATCTTCAAATTTTATTTCCAAAATATAAGAATAAATAACAGTATTTCTAAGAAAACATGAAACTAAGTATAATTTATATAATTGCTTAAGGCCCGTACCAAATGTTCATTTTAAAATCAATTTGTTTTTGGTAAATTATCTGTAATAAAAAGTGGGTAACTCTGAAAATGTACATGTTATGTAAAATACGGTGAATGGCAAGTATAATTATTTATTTGTTGCTGGATATAAATTTCTTATGAATATGTAAATTAAATATTCTTCTAATAATGAAATATATTTTTTTTAAATTTCGGCTTGTGCTGTTGTAAAAAACAAATATTTTCAGGAGATATTCCTTAGCAAAATCTCACTTTTCCCTTTTATTAAGGAAAGGAATTAAGCGCATTTTCGAAATGTGTAAGAAAGATCACGAACAAATATCCATATTAGTAAAAAAAATTTTCGCTTCCAAACCTTTCTTTTGTTAAAATCTTTCTATGAACACCAGCTTTACAACAGCTACAACATCGTGACAGTCCTATGGATACGCAAAGTTTGGAGAAGTACTTAAAAACTAGCTAAATAACTTTGTGTATCACAATAATTTTCAAATAGAAATTTATATAAAAATAAATATTTACTTCAGAAAATTTATTGTATTACATCTTCAGGTGAGTTATTAGCAAAGATCTTTGCTAATAGCCCACCTGAAAGATGTTGTAATACAACGAAACCTAGGTCGTGGTAAAGAACTTAAAGAAAGTAGAAATAATACTACATCACGTAGTTTCATTTAATTGTGTAACCAAATTTAGTTATGATAAAGAATAGAATTTCTTTCGTCAGTTTTTAGTTATGACAAAAGTTTTCAGTATTGTTTTGTGGATGATATTGATGTGCTATAACCAGGTGTTCACATCGCCTGACATGGGGAGAGCAACAAAATGAAAATGTAGTGTCATCAATATAAAAACATCTGTCAGTCTAAACAATTTCATTAAATGTTTATATGGTAAAAATATTACTACAGTGAAATGATTTTAGAATGTTTGTGGTTTTAAGAAAAGTAGAATAGTAGAAATTATGGGGTTTTTTAATACATGGGCACCATGCTTATTAAGAATGCATTTCTTTTAATATTACTTCATTAACAATTGGAAAAATTATTTTTTCGCAACTTTGATTGTCACTGACTCATTTTCAATTTTGAACACATGATTTAAAAATTTTTAAATTATAAAAACAACACAAACTTTTTGTTTTAATCGAGGTTTATTCCTACATGTTATGAGTAAAGTGCATTTAAAGACATTTTCGAAGGTTCTGTGCATTATTTAAAATTCAATTAAACGTAAATTGACCTCACACACTGAGCAGTTGACACCTACCCAAAAAATATATTGAATGTGTTATTTTTCACTACGATGGAAATTGTACACCAGCTATATTAAACCCTATAAGATTTTTTTCTATTCTACCTGATGGCAGCTGTATATTTTATACAATAGCTAATAAATTGCATGATTGCATAAATATACTGGGCATAAAATAGGTGAGGGTAAACATTGGTAAACAAATTGGGCCAATTGCAGTGCTTGGACTTGCAATGAGGACGGAAATATATTCTCCAGACAAGTATTGAATTGCTATAACATAACACTCAACTTATGGATCTTTATGAGGGCTAAGGTCTGTGGGGATCTAGTGTCCTATAAGGATTGAAATATATTCTAATAACAGGGTACTTATGTGGGTTGCTTTCGTTCTGAGACTAGTTTTATCAAGCAGTTAAGTACATCGGGGATTATTTTCTTGCATCTGGCTATCACAAAGTGTATATTCCTGTTGAAATTAACAAAATTATTGCCTAAAACAATGGAATTATTGCACAAGACACAAAAATAAAACCACATGGAAAAAGATATCAAACGCCAAGTATGGATTCTCATACATGTGTCTCATCATTCAGCTGTGGGTTGCTACAACTAGCAGCACCCAGAAATAAATTGTATTGCTTTGGCTCGCTACAGCCAGCAGAAACCAAAAATGTATAATGAATTGTTGGTTTCTGTGGTCCTCTGGACCAAAAAGCACCTGGAGGTATATTGGCCAGCAGTCAGCAGAAGTGAATGATGAAGCAGTGGTGCAATATTCTTTGCATCATTTAGATGTTAAAGCAAAATTAAGAGTTATAATGCTGTGCTGGTAGAAAAAGTATTGAAATATTACACCAATACTGAGGAAATCACAAAAAATGGAGGTGAAGAAAATATTAAAATAAGTCTTACAATATGGTGGAAGTAAGTCAGATATTATTAAAGTCATGTGAGTAATTTCTGGTAAAAAATTTGTGTGGATTAGTAAAATTGAAGAGTTTGTCACGTGACTGACACACTTGATAAGTTTAGTTTAGTGTATACTAGCAGGAAAAACCTATAATCACATTATGTCATATTTTGTAAACTATTATATCAAAGGGAAGGGCTGTTTAAAGAGATTGCAATAATAAGATGAAACACAAAAAGTGAAGCAAAGTTTGGTCCTGTGATTTTAATACAAGTTCATTGGATGAAACTGTTAAAACATTTAGTCTATAGTAATGTCATCCTTCCTGCATAATCCTTGTAGCGTATGGTGGAGGATATATAAACCCTAACTCTTTCATTGTACTTTCACTTTTACTTATTTAGCTCTGTGACACCAAGAGTTTTGCCATATTCTCCTATTGGTCTGAAATTTTCATCGAGGGATATCTCAAGATTCATCCATGCAGTTCCACCAACTCAATGGCTTTAGCTGGACACTAGTAACCAAGGCATCAAAAATGATATAACCTATGAATGTGCAAATTATCAAACTATCAAAATCGAATTCATGTAAAATATCTTCAAATAATGCACTGATATTAGTCAATAAGTTAACTGGTAATCATATTATTACATGTGGATGCTCGCTGTGAAAACACACCTTTGATATCAAGAATTGTGGAATTGTGTGGAACGTATGGAAATAATTGATTCGAAAGATGATTTGAAGGCAAGCACTAAAATTATTTTGTTAATTGCCACATCATTTTCACATTCGAGAAGTTCAGACTGTCAAAGAAGTCGGGAATAATTTAGCACATGCTTTCAACAACTCTGGGCTATCACGCCGCATTGGATTGCTTAGAGATCTGTGTATGATTACTTTTAGTAACATTTTAAACGGTAGAAGACTACATTAGCAAAATAGAAACCAAGACACACAAACTCCGAAATATAATGTTTTTTGTAGAGAAAAAATGGTTAGGAACAATTTTGTTCTCAGGTCCACCGGAATCATCCAAGTCGATGACCTCTCGGGTATAAAAATAAGTGCAGATTTGTAAAAAAGCCAAAATTTAATGAGTCTTAAAAATCTAATGAGTTACAAAAATAATTACTTTTGTGTCCTAAAAGTAATCCTGGGGAAGAACCCCGGTGATTTAACTCTTAATGGATCTGAGAAAGAAGAAGTTAAACAACAAGAATTTAATTTATGCTACTGCTTTTACCGCTTCATTCAGTGACAACATGACACGGTACATGGACTTGGTTGCTTCCATGCATATGACAAAGCAGGGTGGTCTATTTCATATGGGTAGGAATAGCCATTGGAACTCAGCCATAGGGACAGTATAACCTTTCAAGAATAAGAGTGGCAGGTGGCAAACCACATTCAGTAAAGGGCTCTAGTTAAATGAACTTTGGCATCTGTAACAATAAATGTGAAGTACAATAAAATTATACTCAAAAATGTGTTATATGTGCCCGATTTAGCAACAAAGTTGAGAAAAAAAATGAAAGTTGTTTCATCACAAACAAAAACAATCAAATTGTAGCTACTGTTAATTTGATCAACAATATGTAGAGATTGAGTACATATAATAAGATGTATACTTATTGGATGTTTACAAATTGGATATATTTGTGTGGTACCGGCGTCTGGGTCAACTAAATTGCAACGATCTAGATGGAATCATATAATATATTGACCACAAGCAACTATACAAGAAGGACAATGGACCTAAATATAAAAGTCTGTAAAACAAACTAACATTAGCAACATTAAATATCTCTGCACAGACAATGGGCCCAAATATAAAAATAAAGAATTTTTTGAGTTCATAACAAAGGCTGGGATAATTCATTAAATGATTACAATGTATAAACGTAAATGAAAAGAGTATAAATGTGAATGAAAAGAATATAAACATGAATGAAAAGAGACAGTCTGTCGGTACTCAACTTTATCCAATGATTAAGTCTTTCTTTTGTCAAACATGAATATCTTGTTAACCATTAATATCTAACTTATAAACATTAACGGTGTCAACTGCAGTCGATATAGCTCGTGTGCACTATTTAATGATAAAGAAAGCTGTCTTCTGATCCGTCAATTTCTTGTAAGTACATATCAACTGTAGCTTTGGTGCTAAGACTTCACTACTACTATTAAATATTAGTAAAGCATTTAATTCTGCCAATCTGAAATGGTTCTGGTACTTCATGGTTTTTTTTTATTTAGTTTTGTGTTTTAAATCTTTCTGTGAAAATTGAAACAAGGAACAATATTTTGAACAGGTAATTCAGCTAAGATTAAATATATATAACATACATATAGTTAAGTAAATATAGAATAATAACCACTCTATAACATTATTTTAATATAAATTAATACTAAACATGTAATAATTACAAACTCATGTATAATTAAAAACGTATCTGTGTAAATATAGAGCAATGGTTGTCACATGACTTGAAAAAATTGAATATGGAAAATGTAAAGTGTAAAAATGTGTTTGTAAAGTGTAAATTTATGTAAAATGCATACATTAGTAAATTTGAAATAAGAGTTACAATTATACAATTGTAATTTTGAACAGGGATCTGATATGAAAGCTACATCTGTCAAAATTGCTCTAAATGGAGGAGCACAGTACTGCAGTATTTGTGTATTAATAGATGTCTAGCGACATGTAAAACATATAATGTGTGAATCATTCTAGGTATGGGTAACTTTCATCTGCCAAAAAGAGTCAAATTGAGTCCAAGAGTGTTAAAATATTTATTCTATAGTAATATCGCCCCTTTGGTATAATCCTTCAAGGATTATACAGAAGGGGGTCTATGGTGGAGGGAATATCAACTGTAACTTCGTCACTGCAGCTTCACTTTTGCTTATTCTGCTGGATAACATCAAGATTATTGCTGGCAGTTTGTACAGATTCTTCATCAAATTATATCTCAAACTTCGATCTGAACATTAATTCAAAAGAAACAATATTGAAACATCCAGAAAAAAATATATAATTATTACTTAATATATACAAAAAAAGATTTTTATAAATTGATATTAAAAAGTAATGAAACAGTTTCTAAATAGTATCAGAACCGCTTTCCCAAACTTCTTAGAACCACTGTGGGGTAGCTTTACCAAAATGCAAGTGAATGTAATAAAATTACAAAGATGGATGTAGCTTCAGATGGTACTGGTGAAAGTTAGGGGTCTCGCAAATGTAAAGGATTATTGAAATTAATTAATTACCATCGAAAGCAATTTATAAAACTCAAGTTTAAATAAAAATGAACCAATAGACAAATATCAAATTATATTTAATTGTTCACTTGATGTATTGAAAAACATATTCATTTCTTGACAGATTTCTGTGCAGGTTATATTTGGTTCGAGCTTCAGAAATTCATTAATATCAACAAGGTTAATCCAAATATACACACGTACATACACATACACAAACACACACACACACACATATATACATATATATATATATATATATATATATATATCATAGTTACAGACTTATAGGGAGAAATTAAAATGAATACTGAGTCATTATTTTTTTGACTTTATAATACATATCAAAACGAAAACAAAGCTATTTTCTTCTGAATTAAAGATGACAGGAAGTGATTCGATCACTCTTTTATATTGCAGACCTGGTGTTTCAAAACATCACATTGATGCATTGCCCCATTCTAACGTTGCTTCATTATTCCGTTTGTGTACTTTTCAATTTCAAAGAATTCAGCACCTCATTCCTTGAATCTTTCGGCATCCGGTTGTAATTTATGAAAGATGATGAATCTCCTGGACCAAAAATACATTTGAAAGGAAAATATCGGCAGAAAACTGTCCGAAGAAGAAAATATAAGACAACGAAAAAAATTTTATTAAAAGGTAACAATAGAATATATTTACAATTTTCTAATAACTATTAATAAAGTGTGGATAAATGAACTGATAATTTATGTATTTTATCTATTGAAATATATATTTTATATCAATACGTTAACACCCTTCTTTCTTATTTAATAATTCAAGGAACCGTATAATACATCACCTGTTAACTGTGCATTAATCCTTTCCAGTTAAAATTTTCCTTTCATTTGAAACTAAATTTGAAAGATAAATCAATCAATTAAGTTTTTAAATTAATTTGTTTTCATAATTATAAAATTTACTTTGAGCTATTAGAAGAAGAGATTTGTGTATATGAATATTGATAACTGTTAATAAATCCTTTGCTAGGAATAGATATATTTCAATACTGAGGTTACATACACAAGTCCTTCAATTAATATTTTTATAACACTCTGCTGGTTTTCACGACGTAATAATCATAAATGACTCCATGACATAGGCTTTATTTTTTTCTGTGGGTATTCATCAATTATTAAAAACAATAATTGTTAACAGCCTATGACAGAAAGATTGGCCATTTTTGTTACCTGTCACTTTGCATGCACAGGAACCATCTACTAACCTAACACAAAAGCAACATACATTATATGCAGCCTATATCGTAGAAAAACATTACAATGACTAGCACAACAGTTTGTTTGGAATCAGCATAAACATCAAATAGACAATCCAGTAGCGAAACAAATATTGTGTAGGATTTATTCAATAAAATGTATCTATTACTTTTCTCACAGGCATGTCAAAACTTATATTACTGGTTCAACTATTGGCAAGTTGTTAAAGTTGTCACTGTAAACCGCTTTCTGATTGAAAATGTTACATATCTTAAGCAGAAATATCTGATGATGTTTCTGAAGACTATTAATATGTCACGAAATATCCACACATTGGGGAGGATTGTGTTGGCACAAAAAAGATAATTGCTCGTTTGTAAGTAAAAGTATTTGTAATTTACTTATTAGAGATATTCACCTTCCCCTTCCCTCCATCCTCCCCCCAAAATTAGAGAACATTCGCTATTAAAAATATTTCTACTTCAGACGTAAATAAATTGCTAAGTTCATTAAGTACTCCCAATCTCTGGAAAGAATTATTTGCTTATGAGGATTTCACTACTAACATGAGTGAGAGAGATGATTGTTCATTTATAGACATGTTGAATCATATAAGATTTGATATAGTTATTAAAGGTGACTGCGTTATTAAGTGTTAAATTAGTTTAATTCAATATTGAGATAAATGACAGTAGGGTAAGGGAAATTACACTTATCTTTCTTCTTAACCTGAAAATATAGTGTTCTTATTCCCTATGAAAAATATGTGCCCTCATTTCAAAGAAGTAATGCTTAACAGTGTAGAATAACTTATGGTAAAATAAGAAAAAGTCTCAGGAGCTTGGAAAAAGTATGATGAAGGAGCTTCCTCTAGTTTTAGGCATAGTTACTGAACATTAAATAAGCATTATTAACTAAAGTTGGTTGTCATGGACAAAACAAAAACCAATTTGCAGGTCATAAAAAGGGATCATATTTGTTGACTGTAGCTTTTAGTGACGATAACTCATTCCTCAAGTAGGATGTATCACTAATGATAAATATGTAGTAAATTAAGATAATTTAATTAATTGTCAACGAGATTAATTACAAACAAGTACTCCACCATGGCTCTCAACCAATCTCAAAGAAGTGGAGTTTTGCAAATTTATGAAGTTATTTAAGGAACGTAATATTTCATTTGACGCTTGTACCATTCCTATTTGTAAAATAATTTCATACTGTGATCCTTTTGTCAAATACAGTTCAATTATTATTTACAACTTAATTCAGACATTTAGAGATTAATATTTGTAAGTGCTGTGAATAATTCTTAAACATTGATATGTGCGACGGGTAACGGTAAATCAAAAGCTTGTGACATTATATTTTCTTACTTCAATATTTATTTCACAACTTATAATTAACACAAGCCATCATGAATATAATAATTGAATAATTACATTAAATAGTCACACTTGTTACAAATCCAGAATAATTTATGCAAAACCACTAGTTAACTTACACACTACAACACTCATAAATAAGTTATATTACAGATTAAATGCAAATGTGTCATCTAAGATAGCAAAACTTAAACTGTGACTCGTTCCGAGAGTTGCACATTATATGTGAGAAGCGAATGTTCGGAAATATTCTGAAATTTCGGTGATCATGAATAATCACAATCATTATTCTATGAATCCGTTAAAAAAATTATGGAAATTCAGAAAATCAATCTGATCTCTAGAAAAAAATACCTGTGATATTGAATGACGATGGATAATCGGAAAACTAGTATCCTTGTGATTGTCAGTAACTGTTCAAAGATTTAAAAACATTTTAGCATCTACACAAATTTATGCTTTGAAGTGGTGTAATATATACATAACGCCTGTAGCTAAAATCATGGCACACAGCAGCAAGTTTTATAGTATAAATTATAGATGTTAATTAAAAGAACTGACTTACTATTGTTAATTATATATCAATATTATAGACTTAAAGTACAATGCAGGCGACCATAAGTAAACAGAGAAGCTACCACATATGTTATTAAATACTCTACGTACTCGTTCCTTATAAATTGGCCCTACAAAATAATTGGAGCAACTCTGGCTGACTCAACAACCCGAGTAAGAAATAGAACACACAAGTTTACATGTAGTAATGGAGTAAATAATAGAACATATGAGTGAACACATGCTAATGGAGACTACAGATATTTAGTTAGCGGTGTTTATATCATGGCATATGCCATGGTAGGTGGATGGAAAATTGGTCACTATCCATTCCCAACAAAAGTCTGTATCATACCTGCATCTCTTTAATAAATTTATTTATGGAGTATTGATATACCTTGACTTTTTACATCAACACATGCTTAGAGGATTGTAAACATTTTTAATATTTTCAGAGAGAGAAGCTATTTCTGCAAGGTTTACATATTTCTCCTTGCACGTCTCAACCACATTGGTCATCTGTTTGACATAAACACACCCTGATAGTTGTTACTAGCAGCTTATCGTTTACATATATAAAAGCTTGTTCTTGAGATGTGAAATTTTAACCCTAATTTTGAGATATCACAAAGAATTTTTTCTCTTTCAATTTGTAAACGATTTTCATGTCGCTCAAAAGACATGTTTTTTGCAGAAAATAAGTCACAATAATACCATACCTCAACCTGCACACCTGTTGCATGTGTAATATGTTTGTATTTCTCATTTAATTAACTAAAAAAATAGTTTTGAGAATAATTCAAATTTTTATTTCATTTAGAAAAGGAATTTTATAACAGTACTTTGATTTCATGTGTTGGTGGTCATTTGATAATACTTTCTACAAGGTAAACAAGTTTTTTAAAAATATGTCTTTTTACATAACTCATTATTATTTTTATAACTATGCCTTTACAAGCTGAAAAGTGGCAGTACACAATTAGTTTTAAATAATAATTAAAAAAAACCTTAAAAAGTATAAAATTTTACAAAGAATCAAATTAAAATATTTCAGTTAAAATAAATCATCGACATTAAGGAACTGGATCAGTACAACGGCGTAACTTGTGAGCAGCCCCAGGAAATGGAGCAGCAACGAAGCTTGTACTTTGAATAACTGGTAAGTTGTGAATAGACCCAATTCGCCTGCTTCTATCATATTTTTAATGAGCTTCACATGACGTCGGACAACAGATGCTGAAAGAAGAAATTAACATAAGCTTATAGTAAGGTTCTGTTAATGAATCTTAAATACAGATAACACAGCCCTGATTAGGTCAGAATGTTTGCAATAGTTGAAAGTGGAAGATGTTTACAAGGGAAAAAATGGCATATAATCATAATATACTGGAAACGGTAACCAGCATCAGTAAGAGTATTCATCATAGAGGAATAAATTACGTGCATATACATGTAACTATCATGGCAATAAATATATGCATATATACTACTTTTATATTTCCCTATACGTATCACTTGCTTTCTAACCTCTAGTGATTGATAGATATCAATCACTAGAGGTACAGCAGATGCTTTGAGGGGCGAAGTTTGATAAACATAACCAAAACACAGTATGCAACAAAGTCACACCATCATACCGGTCTATTTATCTGTGTGCACTAATCTCGGAAATTACTAAACGGATATTTTAAAATATGTTTAAAGTGTCGACTTTGTGACTACAGGTGTGTTTTCTCGGTGTGCTTTGGGCAAACTGTTGAAGATATATGAAAACAACGTATGATAATATTATCCACATCAAATTGTTTTATAAAGGAGTCTATCACAGCATATATCTTTCTTTTTTGACTACGTGTAAGCTTTAATAACGAAATATATGGTTTATAAAAACAACAAAAATCCCTCTAGCCATACTGATGCATTTTTGAGCAATTAAATATGAATCTTTATACATTAAGATATTTGTGTTGTTTTTAATATCTAAAGGAGATAAATTTTCTTTTTTAATAACAATTCATTTGAACCAATAATTCATTAGTTGTAAAATACTTTGACAATATTATTTATATATCAGCACGTAATATAAAATAAATTTCCTTGTTGCATTTGTTTTTTTGTGCAGGCTGATAGTGAACAGTTTTTGATTTTTACCAATATGAATCTTTTTCATATAAATATAATATGTAATATATTTATCCTAAATATTATTCAATTCTAATCTAACAGTATATTCAGTCTTTTCTAATTTTATATGGAATATGATATATATACAAACAAGGTGTATAATTTATGAATGTTTTGTGTAAATTAGCTGGTTTATGACAATGAAGCTGCAAAAATATCAATATGTTGAGAGGTTTCCTGGCACATTCTGCTTAAAATTGTATGGCAAGGCCGTTCATCTCAAATAAATAAAAGTTTGTAATAGTATATGTTTATCTACCAAAGCTAATGAGTCTTTTCAGTAGGGCAAAGCAAATTTTTTTCAATTCAATTTGTTCTTCCTTTAATGAACTCAACTCTGATGAAAATTGTCATTTATATTGAATCGTTTGAATCAATAGATATGAATTTGCAATAGGTATTTGAGTAAGCGTAATAAACTCGGACCGCTTTCTAGTGTGTTTATAAGAACGTTTGCATTTGTAAATTGATGTTATGTAGTTGGTTACTATTACTGCTATTATATTATCTGGGGAACAAATGCATGTGAACTGAGTACATGCATGTGTTTCCCAGATTATACATTAACAACAGCTCAGCTCGGCTTTTTTTTGTTGTTTTTGTAATTGTCAGGACAAGATTTGCATGAAAGAAAATTTTTAGAAAATCCACCAGAAAGTCGAAAATTTGAATGGTAGTTTTGTATGAAAAACTCAATTAAAAAAAGGGACATTCAATTGAGGTTTCTGCTGTCACATGTTTTCATAATTTAAAAAATGACATTCAGTTTGACAGTTCTACTGTTACATGTTTCAAAAACGAATTCCACATAGAATATTTAAATTTGGTGAAAAAGAATTGAATTGAAAGTAGTGATCATATCTTTGGTGTATTCATAACCGTAAAATTCATCTATTTGGTGGATGTATTGATCGATTTTGGAACAATGAGCAATGTTTGTTATTGCAATACTTTGAGCTTTCAACACAAACTAATTATGTTGTGCAAAGCAGAAAGGTCAAATTGCATGAAATATTTTAAATACTAGGTATACCTTACCTGCATTAATATTTACACTATGGTATATTCATGCAAAACTAGGGCAAGTTACTAGGATATTATAATAATATGTTTAGTCTTATGTAGTCATATACATACATGAAAAAGAATTATTTGAAGGCATTATATAAAAATTCTTATGACATATTGACAAAAAATTCATAGGGATGCTTATCGTTAAAAATCGATATTTGCATATCGCAGAGAGCATTTGATGTATATATATATATATATATATATATATATATATATATATATATATATATATATATATATATATATATATGCAGATATATAAGCTATATATATATATATATATAGCTTTTATATCTGCAGTACACCATAGTGTAGCATTTACTCTCATACACTCTACAAACATCAATTAGTGGAAAATTAATTGTGTGTATTGGCACATGGGTAAAAAAGATTCCACAGTTGCCTGTATTTTCTGAAATTGTTGCCGCAAGTTACGTGAGAAATTAACTAAGAAGTTAAGTTTATAATTTCTAGTTTCTTCAGATTTATGAAAATGATGGCAAAAAAAAAAAAACCATTATTTAATTTTATGAGATCTGCCCATATTAATGAACTGATATAATTGGGCGGGTCGCATAAAATTAAATATTGGTTTCTTGATGACACGAACATGAGATGTGGATTTTTTAAAATATTGTACATATTAATGGAACAAGGAATGACATTTATTCTAATGGAGCCACTAGCATTAAGAATCCCTCTACAAACAAATTTTCTACTTCGAAGAATAAATTTCATGATTTTATGAAATTAGCCAAACGTCAGTTTTGCCCCGTCCTGTCAAATTTTGGAGTTTTATTCATGAATATTCATTTGATTTTAAAATAATATCACAAACAAAAACAAAAAATTACCAGCTCTCATTTCAAAATAGAAAAATATACAAAATTAAAATAAATTTGTCTTTTTGATTGGCGTGGAAATTGAAAGTGCAACATCGAATACCATCTGCGCACTATTTTACTGTTCGTTCTGTTTGATTTATTTATGCTTTTCAACTCCCCGTGCAATTTAAATTTCAGAGGCTTGAATCCATCTCCACTTTGTCCAGAAATCTGAGCCTAACGTAACCCATGGTAAAATGATTTTGAATGTTTTAATTAAAAAAGAGAATTTGTCATATTTTCATGTCTTTAGAGGGCAATATTCTTTGTAGTAGTTGCTCTCTTGCTTTTTGTCCCGTTCATAGAGGAAGCGAAAATAATGACACTAAATGTAGTGTGATCAACTCACGGGCCAGTTAGTATTGCAAGAAATTTAGATCAGCATAGATATAACTTAATTTCATATTTGTTTTATTGTCTTTTTAACATTTTATACCGTCATTCTACTTTCTTCATATTGATCTCATAGTGTAAAGAGAATTAATTTGCATTGTGAACAACAACCTTTAAGCTTTTTTAATTGGCTTTGTGTAATAAACAACATCCATTTATCTAAGTCTTCTGGAATCTTCAGTTTTATGTCATCAACCGCACATAAAACCAAAGATTGTGGTCCAAATAAAAATAAGAACTAAAATAAAACTTAAGATTCTTGAAGTAAAATAAAAATAAAGATAGAAAATAAAACTTTTGATCATTGAAGTAAAACTAGATTTTCATTCTTAACCGTTAGAGTACCAACGAGGACCATTGCACTCGTGCTAAGTTGTCTTTGCCATAAATGCGATGGCGCTCGAGAAATCAGTTGCTGTTTAGCGTGTGGTACGGGAGGTCGCTCACACGCGTCACTAATTTTTTATCTTTCTATGTGTTACATAAAGTTCAAATGATAATATTATTAGTAATTACAATAAAAAATGGATCCAGGAAAAGAAAATTTTTAACCCATAATGTTGGAATACGAAAATAATTCGAGTGAAAGTGATCGTTTTTCAAGTTGTGAAGAAAGTGATAATGGGAGTGACATTGTGGTGCGCTCATAATTTGGCGTAATGCAATTTTTGAGTGATAGTGACAATAGTGACGATAACAATTATTTTGCTGATACGGAGGATGTACCGGACTGCGAAAATTACGATGTACCTTGATTTCAGTTTTTGTTATAATTTTTGTTCACAATATATATTTCCATAATTTTCTTTGTATTTTATTATCCTTGTACGAGTTTTTATTAAGAAAACACAGAAAAAATTATTAAAATGGGATAATTTTTGGAAGACACTATTTTTTCTCGAGACAAGGATAAATGACATCAAAAACAAAAGATTTCTTTGGTTTAACAATTGTAATGGTTTAACAATTGTAAATACCTCCTTCTGAGGAATGAAAATTGTGTTTTTTTAAAAAAGATTCTATTAGTCTTCAAAATCCAAAAGTTGCACTTTTGTCTTTGAAACTTACGTGACTTTCAGTTCAGTCTGGTCTATTGAATGTGTTCTTTTGTTAGTGCGAACTATAGATAAAAACATTTCATCTTCGGTTCAACAAATTTTTTTCAAGTTTTATCATCATCAGCATCTTGTCTCCATCCACTGCTCGACCTAAGTCTCTTCCACTGCTCGACCTAAGTCTCTTCCACTGCATCTATCAATAGCGGTAATGCTTATAAGTGCCATGTCGGGCAGGGCAGGGTTTGTGATAGAAAATTGTAGCTTTATGCATCTGTGGCATTTAATGTATAAAATAATTTGTTGGCCATCATTGGTCTGTGTCATTTTAGCTACATGATTAGAAACATCAGTCCAACCCTGCTTGATGAGCAGCTGGAAATCAGGGCTGGGGATTTTGCAGTGCACAGCTCCATCAAAGGATATAATGACAAATTATTCAGTAAAGGAAACAAGTCTTAATGGTTTTCAAAAATGAAACTACAAAAATCTAAAAGTTGAAGAGACATTATTCAATAATACGACAATCACCAGTTGGATCCATGTCAACACACATGGTCGAAGGAGAAAAATGTTTTAGAAAAGAAGAAGAGAACAGAGCAAAATGAACAAAGTAATGAAAATTGTGATTGTATAAAAGAAAATGGATGATTGGAAACAAATGAAGGTGCCATTGAAGATGAAAAAAAAATGGTAACTTCTATGATGAAAAGAAATATTGCTGGCGCTGACATTCGTGTACAGCATTGGTACTGTAAACTTTATGTAACTTCACATAAAATTCACATGCATTCTTCTCTTTACTGAAGTGAAAGAATAATATAAGATTAAAATGCACAGTTTGGTCTACTATTTTACTCTTGTTGTAAAATCTCCTATAAAGTACTTTGAAAACAAATTAGTGCTATTTGAAGCCAAAATACCTCACGACTTTTCCCACAACCCAATATCTTCTTAGTTCAAAAAGGTACTTAGTATTAAAGAACTACAATTCAATAAAGTTACTTAGTATAAAGACCTAACAAGGTGTTAATCCCCGACTGCTTAAATATATCTTTCTTAACAAGTCATAAGGACTGTCACACCATACAATGATTGCTTAATTGATTTTTCAGCTCCTTCCTTCTTCAGTAACAAGTTGAATTATTTAACTGAGAAATCAGAATATGCCGATAATCTTGTTTTTTAAAATGCAAGAACCAATATGCTCTGACTACTTTGGAAAGTAATAAAACAAAACTTGCATATTTGAGAAGAAAAATTACAAAAACTATTTTACAAGTTAGTGGGGAAAGATGAAACCTCGTCCGACCTTAAAGAGGGTGCTGTTGACATTTTTGGTTACTTTAGAGAGGTTATGACGTTTAGTGCAAGCGAATGTCGATCTACTCATAATAATAAAATAAAATTTCAAAGAGACAACTTAATTTAAACATTAATCATTCTAACATAATCAATGTAAATGGAAAACAATATTTGCTAATTTGTGGTTTCGGTTGTTAGTGTCATCATAAAAAAGGACTTGAATTTGGATTCAAATATAAATTAAAAAAAAGTAACTCCAAAAATAAAATTGCGGGAAATAAAAGAGGTTGATTTGTATAAACCTTAATTGAGGTCATCTGAGTGAAGATGACCTCAATTAAGGGTGCCACCACTTGACATTATTTTATTGGCAGACTTTGCATGTATATTCATAAATACAAACATATGTACTTTTATGTAAATGTTTCGATTAATGAATGCTATATTTAATGGCTTCTTCGTGACAAATAATGCTTTATCATATTTTGACTTATTTACTCCTTACTTTGCACATAAAGGGATGGTTAAAGGTTCCTTTCTCAATGTTGAAGTGAGGCCCAACAACTTGATAAATTTTGTATATGTACATGACACATCTGTGAGGTCAATGGATCAATATGATCATTAAAATTAGAATTGTATTATTTGGTAACTTAACTATCTATCGCCTAATCAACAGAGAAGTTTAATGCAATCAAACGACACAAAGTTTAGGTTGAATTAAAGGGCTGGTGCAGCACCTAGTTCAATTGCTAGGGGCTCTGGGAGGTTGGAACACTTTAATGTTGTGCCTGTTGTTAGGTATCAGAAATAATTAAGTAAGATTGCCAATTACTGATCTAAACCCAAACAATTATTGTATAAACAAAAAAAATTGTTGAACTTTAATTCCAAAACATATTTTGTTTTTTTATAGTAGAAGCAAATGTTGTGAAGATTCAAGCAAATTTTCCAAACTGCTCTTCTAGAAGTCATCCTTAGTGGCTTTTTCTTCTGATGTTAAAAATCTTGACGTAAATCAGCATCTAGGTCACAACTTCACACGACATCCTCTTATTAATGAAATTATTCATTAGATTTTTCTAGTATAAAAATGTTTCCCGCATCAGTATCAAAATTTTTTTCATTATCAAAATCAATTATATTGCCAAGCATTGATCATAACTAAATGGTTAGAAATAGCAGACAGGTAAAGTGTACATCTTGTATCACTTTTATATAATATCTATTATAATTCATTCACCCTTTCATATTGGAATTTAAATAGCATCTTGAAGTACGTTATAAAAATAAAAATAACGTTTTAATAGCTCGACGCAGAACTATATTTTATAGAAAATTATTATCATACTCTTCACAAAATTACAGAATCAGCTAAATGTATACACTGAAAGTACACCCTCAGTTCCTGCTTTCAAAAGTCATCTGAAATTGCATCACTTACTGTATCTAGAAGTCTATCCCTTCACAGTCTATCGTTGCTTTAAAAATGCTTTTTTTAAAGTTTAATGTATCAAACATTCAAGAAAATAATTATCTATCGATGCTACTAGACCCTAAATACCATTCAAATCCTTTAGCAACGACATTGGAGAAATATTAAACGAACGTAAAAACCTTCTATAGTTAAGTAATGGAAAAATTTCGACTTACATAATTCTTCATTGACTTGCATTGATGTCAGAATGGATTTTGTAGTTTCTATTTGCAAGTACATTTTCTCACATACAAGACACACAGCCATTATCCGCGCAAAATAGGGTATTGGCCATAACATATGACTGATGGAAAGTGATAAGTCCAATTCCTGAAAAATTGTCTTTATGAATGAACATGTGATAAAAAACAATATGACAATCTGTGTGGGGCATAGATTAATTTCACACAAAATTTAATTTATTTCTCTTATTTAAGGGCAAAGTTTATATTTGGATGGGCATTTTTCATACTACTGCATCTCATGGATAATAATTCTTCAATTCCCTCAAGTCTTTATGCCTCTCTGTGTGTATCTTTACAACACAAATTTTAATTTGGAAAAACTAAACAAATGTGTTATATATTTCAATGTCCATCACTTTACCATATAATCGAGAGTGGTAAAAGTTATTTGTGTATATAGTTATATATTATTATAAGAGTTATTTGTATAGATATTGCTTTGACGGGCATTTTTTTAACATCTTCAGGTGGGATATTAGCAAAGATCTTTGCTAATATCCCACCTGAAGATGTTGTAATACAACGAAACCTAGGTCGTGTTAAAGAAATTAAAGATAGTAGAAATAATACTACATCACGTAGCTTCATTTAATTGTGAATAATGAATTTCTACAAAATTAACGCCAAATATATTCAATATTCAATTTATGGGGATAGTTACAAGCTATTGAACTCCACAATATTTTAAATTTCAGGACGCAACAGAAAAAGTAAAAAACAACCCAAAATTTAGTATTTAATTAATTCTTCACAATATTAACAGAATTAATTGTTCCCTATAAGCTTCACATCAGGACTAGTCGCAATTATATTTTGTAATGGTACTGGTATATAAAATACACTTAGTGGTGAAAAATAATAGGTAATATAAAAGTATGTAAAATATTATATTTTAATCCGACGCATCATCAACAGGTCTAATAATAATAACAATTCTAAGAATAAATATAATAATTTTGCTCAATAAAATAAAAAGAAAATTAATCTCATCTCTTTCTCAATTCAACTACTGCTGGGCGTAGGATTAGGTTTTCACGACAGTGTTATGTTGTAGTTTTGGACCTCTTTTCTGGGTTTTCATACTTAAAAGGATCTAAATATATCCAAAAACATATCTAACTAATTCAAATAATAACAGAAAAGACCAACAAAATTTTGGTTTTATGCTTCATGGTCTGTGTGACAAACTTCCCTCCGATCATTTGAGGGATTTGTAAGATTAGATAATAAATTGATTGCTTCTGTATGCTTCGTGATTGTATTTTCGTTTTTCAATAATGAATCTGTAGTTTACTGATATGAGCTTAAGGTCTTAAGTTAAATTAGTTAATATATGTTACAATAATACTTACATTACGTTTTAATGCCTCAAGAAAAATATATAAGCTAAGGAGCATGTTGGAAAACGTCAGAGTGAGTAACATGAGTAGCTGAAAAATGAAGTTAAACGAGTTAGTTCACAATAATATTTGTGTTCACTATTTTGAGAGTGGTATTTGTAATTAAAATGTTGTTACACCACTTTTATTTAAAATGTTCAGTACAAACCTGAAATTCAAATACCTTGTTTAAGTAGTGGCACAAGTCTAACAAATTAATATAGAATTGAGATAAATGATGAATGGATTTCCATTTAGGGGTAATGGAAATATAAAATGGTTGTTGGAATTGGCATTATGTTGTGGACTGCCAAATATGGCATCAACGGGTGCGACCATATTTTGTCTATTTTCAAATTTTGCGAAATCATTCAACTTTTCCACACGCTTTGTGATAATAAATAATATGAAACAAAACAATAATATTTCTAAATCTAAAATAATGACAGAAATATTAGTGAACAGACTAGAAAAGAAAAGGCTTAAAGAATATTTCATCGCTACAGATGCACGAAAAGTGGTATAAAAAATGTGAAAAAGTACGAGAAGGCCAATAATTATGAGGTTTCGATATCTGTCACGTCGCAACAAATTTCTTCTATGCTCTGATATGAAAAGATCGTCTAATTTTCGAATTCTTGAAATCAATTCCTCAAACATATTTCTGTCACATGTTATATCAATCAACAAACAGCGTACAGTAAGAATCATGTGAAGTGTGTTAAATGCTAATGAGATATATCGATCCTGAATGACCAAATATGTCACATGTGCAATCAATATTCCAAGAATTAATAAACTGTATAACTTTCCACAACATAATGCATATTTGGTTGGAATGATATTGGCAGTTTTTCTACAAATGCCAAACACACGCTGGTATAATAAGATAGGCCAAAGTGTATTTTCAATTGAATCGTTTCTCATGTTGATTGACCTTTATAAAATATTTAGATTCCAACTGAAATCAACACGACTACTTTATTCAGCGTTTAAGAAACAAGTGACATTTTATTGATTGGATGCCTTCTGAATTTAGTCATTAGTTTATCACCTTGTGGAATCTTTTGAGCATGTAACACAAGTAACAAAACATAATATTGATCTTTTTTGTGGGCATTTAACTGAGTCCTATTTATATCCTACCCACTAGTAACACCTACTTAGATCAGATATACACAATATTACTAATGATACATGCCAAAAACCAAATCTAGGTGTCCACCATTATCATATATTTTGAACTTTGGTTTGAAGTTTTGTATTTTGAATTTTGGTGTAATGCAATAATTTTGAACGTTGTTTATCACAAATTGTTTAATAAAGTATAATGTGTTTTTAACCTTATGTACTTTTTTTAAGTAGCATAACACCCATAATTCACCGAGAATTGCTAAAGAACCGAATACTGAGAACAACTTGAAAATTTGTGCATATGCTACATTTCCGGCCTCAAGTAATTTAACTGAATGTTGTGAATACAGAGAGCAGGTCAACTGATTAGATATTCATTGCTGCTGCATTCTGCTTATTCTCTGCTTTTTTTTTTAAATTCAAGTCTTGAACTTCACTCTGATAACCCCCTCACTAAACTTATTCCTAAACATGAGATATACCTCCTTCTATAAATATTCCTGCACTGTTCATGCTGCCAGGCTGCAGTGGTGCTCAGTGCCTTATAAGCAAGTACATGTATACGTCATATTAAAAATATTTAATATGACGTATACGTCAAATTATGCATATTTGAAAATGTTTATTTTATGGTATTCACCCAAAGTCCACTATTTAATATATGATCTGGAGCTTGAAAGCTACCAGTGTACGTAACAGATGGAACATACAAACTTCATGCCTATTAAGTAACACTGAACATCGCATTGCTAAATTTGTCTATAAGCCTAATAACTAAAATTTATTTATGTCGAAATTTAGATATGTAGAAATGCTTGAAATGACATAAATAAATAACTAAAATTTATTTATGTCATTTCAAGCATTTCTCTTTATAATTAGAGAGATCCATCTTTTGTTGCATTTCGATATACACACACAGAAGCATAGTACTGCCAACTGTCGATGGCCAGCTGAAATAAAAAAATTTTATGAAACAACATTTTGTAAAATCATCTAGTTTTCCATTTTATAAATACATCTATTATGTTTTATCAATGTATTTAATTAATTGAATTAGTTATTGTGACGTCGGTTTCCAGTTTTGTATCAATTTAATTAGTTTATTATTATGTATTTTCATCGTGACAGTTTAAAAACCGTGAAACCTACATTGTTATGCAGATAAGATTGTCGAATTTTCTTTTATCTAAGAAATAATATAATTCTGAGTTATAGACCAAATCGAATTATAATTTACATGTTCTTAATAAATGTATTTTATACCATTTTTACATGCAATCAATATTTGCAGTTAACCGGGAGTTGTGTTTTGAATAAAATTTTAGGTCAGCCTTAACGACAATTTCACTTTTCTCTTTAAGAATATTAATAGAAAACAAAATACTTAATAAAAAATACCCCTCATGATTTTAATAAAAAATAATAATTACCACCTCAGTCAGTTTGGCTTCCCCTGCTGCGAACAAAAGAGTTTCGTTCTTGACGCAAGTGGCTAATTATCGAAGTAAGAAATGTTGCGTTCAGACTTGCATTAAATCTATAAGTTTTTGGGATTGTAATTGTTTTGTTTTAACTATATCTTTGCAAAAGTTTTGATGATCAGGTATGAGCATTTAAATGGATTCTGTCACTCACAGTTCCTCCCGCATGTAGTTATAATATATGCATTTTCTGTGCTCTGTGATATTGTTTGATACCTTATTCTAGCAACTCGGCCCAATCACTAGACAGTAATTTATCTGTTTTTAAATTCTACGTCAGATATATTTTTTGCACTTTGTGTGGGCACTCTTAATTAAAGATGGATGTCTTTGTGATGAACAAATTTGGTCCCGCGTTGCAGACTGTAGACAGAAATTATGTGTTTTGGCTCCAATTTTTGTTAAATATTACTCATTCATCAGGAACCACACATATCTCCGCAAAATGAAGAGAAAATTTCAGAAAGGTTGGATTTCATAATTTATTGACATCATTAATTACAAACAAGTAAACCACAATGGTTCTCAATCAATTCCAAACAAGTTGTCTCCAAATTTAATGAATAAATCACTTGAATCAACGTGCACTATTCGAATGTAATTTACCACTTGATTCGGACATTTAGAAATCAATGCTTGTGAATGTTTTGAATATTATTCTTATAAAGTAATTCAATAAATAATTTTTAAGCATTGTTATGTATAGCTTGTATTAATAAATTAAAGGTTTTAAACCTATGTTTCATTCCATGATTTATGTCACGACTTATAAATAATATGAGCTACCTACTAGTAGAGCTACTAATAAGTGGAAGAACTCTTCAGAAAATCAATTAGATCTCTAGAAAAAATATCTATGCTATGGTAATTGAGTAACGAACAACTAGAGTTCGTATCAGTAAGTGTACTTATTTTTTCAAATAAATTTTTGCGAGTGTACAAAATTTATACTTTAATGGCATCATATGCTTTATGATTGTAGTTAAATTTGTTACACACGGAACAGTCATCATTACGTATGTCATTGATGCTGATTTGATTAATTAGCAGAGTTACTACTGTTAATTATCAATTATTATCATAAAAAATAATAAATATCTAATATGCAATACAAATGGCCAACAAGAACCAGAGAACATATGATAATTATTATTTTAACACACATGTTTTATAAAAATCAGTCCTAAGTAATCAGTATAAATCGGGGCTATTTTCACCGACTCACTGATTTGAAAATAATTCTGCGTATTATGTGGTTTTATTATTGTGGCATTCAACATTTTTCACTTTTAGAGAAGTCCGATTTTATATAATTTCGTTAAAAAATATTAGAGTTAAAAAACAAAATATCAACTATATTACATTATACAGTATAATGAATTTTGCATATAATAACAGACATTTTTGATCCATTGTTCAATCCCAATAAATATTTCTACTTATTACACTATTTATATGTGGAATACTTATCGTTTTATTGAAATTAGACACTTAAAAACAAAAATAATTTATTTATTCAATAGTAGTTTAAGGAATATTAAAAATATGAAATCTTGGGTACATTTACTTAGTGTTTTAATCAATATATTGAAATTTAAAAGACGTTATTTAAGAGACGTTAAAAATTGTTTTTAAAAAATTAGTTTTAAGTTTTTTATAACTTTTTTACCAGGCATATAGCCAACCACTACAATACATTCTATAAATATATTATTTGAATAATATATGCATATTTTTATTTAATATATATATTACTTTACATAACTATGCATTATATATATGTTTATAGTCGTACGTTACAAACTTAAAAGTGGGGGTGTACAGCTAGTGTTGCCTAATAATTAGCCAAACCTTAAAAATTTGTAAAAGTGGTTTAAAATAGATTATCGACATGAAGGAATTGGATAAAAATCACAGCATAACTTGTGAACACGCCTCGAAAATGGAGCAGCAACGAAGCTCGCAGGCTGAAAAAGTGGAAAGTCTTGAACTGGCCCAGTTTTCCCACCTATATTAGATTTTGAATAAGGTTCACGGACGTTGGACATTGAATGCTGAAAGAAGAAAATAACATAAACTTATATAAAGATAACAATGAATTTAGGAAAAGAGTAACAGAGTCTTAATTCACTCATATCGAGGATCACTATGTCCATGCTTTGCATTAATACTTTATGAATTTCTTTATGTATCCTGCTATAATATTTTTTATTGGAATTTGTCAAATTGTTTAGACTGGAACAAATGCAGTTTAATGTCAATGAACATTTCGTTGTTTATTAGTTATTAAATGAAAGAACATACATTAAAAACAATATATTTAATAACTTTGGTCACAATCATTTCATAACCAAAAATATATATTAAAACATATTTATCACACAAAATTTGCGAGTTGTTAAAATTTGTCGATAATTGTCATTCAATTACACTAAATACTATAAACGCAATTGCAAATGCATTTGACAGTGACAAAACACAGATTATTTCACTCCGAACATAGCCAAAGGAAGCTAGCAGGTTTCAGTGTATTATCATTATGTATACATGAGAACAATTTATATTGTTGTTAAAAACAATTATATAAATAAAATCTACTAACAGCGTATGCCTACCTTATGGTCTAGGCCATAATAATGAAATTTATAATTTGACAAAACTGTCATATTGACACAGTGTATTTTTGAGCAATTAGATATGAATTTTTATTCATTTAAATATTTATATCACTTTCGGTATCTAAAGGAGATAAATATTGTTCTTCAACGAATTTAATTGAACCTAGAATTTAGAAATTACGAATATGTCTTCGATTATGTAGAGACGAAGTATGTGTAACTAAGAGATATAAAGCAAAAACCCCAATTCATCTGTCTGTCTATGTAGGCAATCTCAGTAACTACTAAACGGTTTTTACTCTGGTTTTCACCAATAAATAGAAGTATTCCCAAGGACGGTTTTGTTGTATAATTTATGGGCGTTTTGTGTAAAATAACCTATCATTGTTTGTCTCCAATAGTTCTACAGACTTGTTCATGACAATATAAAAACTGATGTCTTTATACTAATGTTAATGCATATGATCGAAAAACAAAGTGAAATAAAAAATGTTCTCTAACAATGTTCACTTAATAATTGTGAATACCTCCTTCTGAAAGAGGTATTTGTGTTCCTTTTTGTAATAATTTCCACTGTTGGGTCCAAATTTCAAAAGCTGAGCTTTTGTCTTTGGAAGTACAAACACTATCAAAACCAATTCAGCCTGGTTTATTAAATCCTATCCATCCTATCCTATCCTATTAATTGTGAATCCTATTTAAAATCAAGTGCGGAACTGGCAGTTCACAATTGGTGCGGAATTGGTTTTTGTGCAGTTCGAATTTACGGGTAATAAATTTTTTTTGGATTTTTTTTTGTATTCACATGTTTTACATTAAGTAAAAGGAGCACTTGATTGATTTTGCAGTTGACAACAAATCATCAAATCACTGAAGGGTATACTTTCAGAGATCCTTAGAACCAAGAAGCCAACACAGTATGCATTTAGCTGGCAATTTGGTTATGAATTTTTAATACAGTATGTAATAAGAGACAGCTTGGAAACCATAACACTACAAATATGCTTCTTCTAAATACAAAGCAAACTTCTTTCACTGTTAATCAAAAATGGAATAGTGACAGATTTAACAAAAGTTTTCACGGAATTCTTACAAATTTTTGACTTACAAGAAAAAGTAAAAAATTAACACAAATACCAATCAATTCATTTTTATTTGTATTACAACTACAAGATAACTACTGATAATGAGTTTATCAATAAAATTTTATAAAATAAAAACAAAGCTTTTGTGAATGGATTGAATTTCACACTACACAGCAAATTGAAGTTGCCAAATAAGCCTCTTTTTGCTGTAGAAAACATGATAATACATAGATGCTCATGAGGTAAACAAAAGGTCAATCGTTAGTTTATTTATTTTTTTCATGAAATGTGTAAATTGTTGAAAGTGAAGGCGAGATTTTGTTGAACGAACTGAATTCAACTTTATAACTTTTATACAACTAAAATTTATAAACTACAACTGTTCCCTACTCGGAGAAAATGTTGTTATAATGCAATGAATTATTAGAAAGAGTTTACTGAGTGCTTCAAATGTCTGATAAATTAAATTAACATGTTTTTTATAGCTTTGGTGGTAAATGGTGTTTATGTGCGCTGAGCAGACACAACCTGCATTACACCATCTTTGTTCACAAGATAACAATACATATATGATTTAAATAAGTAAATATTTTAAAACGTTTGTCCAAGTCCACTAAATAATACATAGATACAATGGTAAAGTTAGTGATTTTAGAAGGTGATCCGCTTGTGTTGAATTTAAATCGTCAATATTTAATGATCTCTGAGATTTACACTACGACAGGTTTTTTAAATTAAATTCCTTGACTGATTGCAACAAAGTAAAGTAAGTACCTTGAAGTACAACTACTTTCACTAAGATGCTGTGTGGCATAGTAATAGTAATAACCGAAAATAATCGGCGCCACAATAAGAGTTACGAAAACAAATGTCATAACAATGAATTGGACAATCAGTCACTTACTCTGGAAAAAATTCAAGCATCTATCGCAGTTATTTATGTCAACAAAAAACTCATAAAACTTGAACTAAAATGAAAAAAATACAAAACACGATGAGTCTGAATACATAAAAAACGAGTGGAAATACATGGGGGTGATTTGTCTAGGCCTTGAGGTCCTTCACTCCCTACTCTTGCTTGACATTTTTTCTCAAGAAACCTTACATATATACATATAGACCCACAAAATTTTGATAAATTAAGGTCATATGGAAAATTCTCTTGATGGCAAACATATGACTATGCACTATTATTTTTTGATTTAATTACTACGCTGAGACATGGAAAAGAATGCCTAGAAGTTTGTTTCCCAATGTAGAAAATATATTCTACGACTCGCTTGATTACCTTCATATTCATAGGTGAGATGTTCATAAAATTGACAGATCAATAATTTTTATATAATAGTTAAATAATTCCAATTGTATTACTTAATAGATTAACTGTCGTCTAATCAACAAAAATGTATAATACAATAAAACCAAAGTTTAGGTTGGGTTAAAGGAGTGGTGCAATTGCTGTGGGTGCTGGGAGTTTGTAATACCTCAATGTCAGTGTATGTTGTCGAGTGGAAAAGATAATTAGGTAAGAATACCGATTCTAACCCCCAATCATTCATTACAAAGCAATTTAAGACAATTGTTATAAAATTTTTACAAACCAAAAAATTTGATGAACTTTGATGATTTCCATATCACAAAGCACATTTCCTTATTAGCGTAAAAATAAATTTTATGAAGCTTCATTTTTGAAGAAATCATTTTCCTTCTATTGCAGTTAAAACAGATACATTTTTCAAACTCTACTTCTGACTGTCAAGGATTATGGCAATGTATTTTATCTAAATTTAACCAAAGAGTTGCTCAATAAATTATAACAACTTCAAAGTTTGCACTGTGTGTTCAATTATTTCCAGCCTCAAAATATATGTTAAAATGTTTAGAAATAAACGACAGAAAAAATCTACATCTTTCATAATTTTTATATAATATACATAATAACTCTTTCATATTTTCTATACACAGCTAAGAGTTGTATCCAAATCCGTCCACGTAGAATTGCATTTAATGAAGAATTGTTAACTCTACTTATTACAAAATTATGGAATCAATGCTACCTCAATTGAAATCTGTAATGGATAGTAAATATAGTGCATAATCAGTGGCTGCTTCCAAAATGCTTGTTAAATATCAACCAAAACACTAAACGTGAGAATTTAAAAGACCATTCCAATTCTTTAGCATGTACGTAGGAGAAATATGAAAGACGAAAACATAAAAATTGTCTATAAATATGAAAAGAAAAATTGTTAACTCGCTAATCCTTCGATGACTTGAATTGATGTTAAAAGAGATTTCGTATTTTCTATCTGCAAGTACATTTTCTCACAAAAGAGGCACACAGCCGTCAACTGCACAACACAGGGAAATAGCCATAAGACGTAACGCATGGCTAAGGACAGGTCCAATCTCTGTAATGTGGTCATTATGAAAGAATATGTGACAAAAAATATTGAAAATCCTTGGCAGATAGGTTTAACCTCAGACGATTATGCTGTAGTTCAACCTGCGTACCTGCTGCATATATAATATATTGGTATTTCTTATTTAGGAGTGGTAAAAAAGCAGTTATTTAACTAACTTATATTATAACTTATATATATATTTAACTAACTTAGTTATTTAACTTATGCATTATAATTTTCATATTAGTACTTTGCAAGAACAAAAGTGAATAGTATAATTAGTTTTTTATAATAATTAGCAAAACTTTGCAAGGTGAAAAAGGATAACATTTCACAAGGAATCAAAGTAAATCATCAACACTAAGAAATTGGATGAAAACAACAGCGTAACTTGTGAGCAAGCCTAGCAAGCAAGCCTAGCAGCAACGAAGCTCGCAGATTGAATAAATGGAAAACTTTGAACTGGCCCAGTTGTCCTGCTTCTATCATATTTTTAATAAGCTTCATATAATGTCAAACAATCTATGCTGAAAAAAGGACATAATATATACTTATAGCAAGGTATTGTAATGAATTTAAGAAACAGGTAACAGATTTCTCATTTAGAAAATTACAGTTGCAAGAGCGGAAAATAAGAGTCGTTTGTAAGGGAAAAAATAGTAAATATTCGTAATGCGTTTTTGACGGTAACCGGCTTTGTTATATCAGTAAGAATATTGGTCTTATATATACACGCTTGTATACCTATATTATGTGCATGTATGCACATGTAGATAAATGTACTAATAAATGAAGTATGCATATATGGTGGTATTGTGTTTCCTACTACGTACCACTTACTTCCTATCCTCTTGTAATTGGTTACTACAGTGACAGACCATCTGAAGTTTGATAAACATAATCATTACATAGTATAAATATCACATGCCACATCTGTCTTACTCTCTGTGCTCGCTAATCTCAGAAACTACTGAACAGATTTCATTCTGGTTTTCACTGATTGATATACCAATTCCCGAGGATTATTTAGATATATTATGTATGAACATGTTATATAAATTAGCCTACTTTTGGTCATTTTTATTTAACAAATTAAAATCATAATAAAATCAACCATCGGGACGTTTTCTAGGTGTGCATTGGCAAACAATTAGAGATGCATGAAAACGATATATGGCTATACTGTTTGCCTCAAGTAGTTTTATAAAATAGCTCATGAGAGCATTTTGGTGTAAGCAATAATAACAAAATTTAGAGTTTATCAAAATAAGAAACATCACTATTACACTTCCAGTGTATTTTTGAGCAATTAAATATGAATGATTATCACTTTAATTATTTACATTACTTTTGGTACTCTAAAGAAGATAAATATTGTTCTTTACTCCAATTTATTTGAACCAACTGTTGAGAAGTTAGGAGACTGTCTTTGATTTCATGTAGAAGAAATATCCATCACCACATGTTATCGCACAAGAGTGCCCATTGCATTTGACAGTTTGTTTTTGTGGCAATTTTAAAAAAATCAACCGTATGGGAGGTTTTTTGGTTTGCTCTGTGTAAACAGTCAGGAATATATGAAAACAATGCACGGCAAGTCTCGTCTAGTCCTACAGAAAACTTTCTGACAACATACGTTTGTCTATTAAAGTTAATCTACACTGTCAAAAAATGATACTTCTCGAATTATGAACACTTCCTGCTGAAGAATGAGATTCGTGTTTCTTTTCGTAAAAATTTCTACATTCCACGTTTCAACACAAAAGTTGATCTTTCATTTTCAAAAATACAAAGTCATTCAGTTTAGCCTAGTTTACTGAGTTTGGTTTTTTTTTCTGAGTTATAAAGACAGATCAAAGTGTTTCTTATCGATTTTAACAGATTTCTTTTAAGGTTGATGAGTTGGTATACGACTTAAAGTCACACACGGATTATACTGAAATAACCAGTTTATATATATTTTATGTATTCACATATTCGTGTGTCCACATAGAGCAAAAATAGCACTCAAATGAGTGATTTCGTAGTGGACTCCAAATCATCAGAATACCGAAAGAGTGTGCTTTTAGAGATCTTACAAACCAATAAACCAACATTTTTGGACATCCAACCCAGCACACTTAAACAATCAATTTGGAAATTATATTGATGTAAATGCGGTCCTTAAAAAAACGATTTGAACTTCTGTCACTATTTAGCAAGAAAAAAATTGTTACAAAAATGGCAAAAGATTTTTGCAATTAGTAATGTGTTGTATTCACTTGGAGGAAAAAATTAAAAGTTGATACATTGACTAAACAGACATAATAAATTGTGAGCTACTAAAAGTAAATT
This sequence comes from Druceiella hillmani, assembly GCA_039881145.1. Lineage (NCBI taxonomy): Eukaryota > Metazoa > Arthropoda > Insecta > Lepidoptera > Hepialidae > Druceiella > Druceiella hillmani. The sequence goes on from JAYKKI010000092.1 coordinate 2,212,165, forward strand.
CTGTCTCTATTGTGGAAATCAGGAAAATGGATACTCATATTACAAACATTTGGCAGGTAAAAAATACGACTTTCTAATTTTTTAAAATTTTTACTTCAATTATTTTTAAAAACAAGATGCAAAAAATTGATTTTGTTGCAAGATTTGTATTCGGCTTACTAAAATTTTAGCAGTTCATCTTTTGTTATTACCCAAGTCACATCACAAGGAAGCCTCAGGGCATTCTCTTCTGTTAGATGCTATATGATGCAGTCTCGGCTCAAATTTATTTACCGTGAGGATGCTGTGCACAACAAAGCCAAGTCATATTTTCTGTATTACCTCAGGCAAATGAGTCAGATGAGTGTTCATTCGAAATGGTATTTTACTCAGATATTTGAAAAAAAGAAGATAAAACAAAAATCTCAAGAGTCCTGGATTAGAAAAATATATAAAACAAAGTTTTAATATTAGTATCGGCTGTTGGAAGAACTAGCTGATGGTGGAGGTAAAAACAATTTTGGACAAACGGACTTAGATCAGTTTGAGACACTACGAATAAATTCCACTAGCTGCTCGCAATGCTCACTCCCAACAACCGCGATCATACCCATTCCGCTAGCTTGTCTACATTGTAACTATCAGTGCAAGTGAAACGAGATATGAAAAATGCGTATTCATACCTATGAGTAAATGGAGGGGTTGGACAAAATTAAAGAGATTATTTTTTATTCAAATTAGATTCAGTTTGATAAGTGAAACTAGATTTACTTTTACCATATATTAATTGTCAGATAATAATATGCACTTACAATAATGGTAAAATCGCTATTTGCTGGTTGTTTGCACATTTTGGGTCTTTTGGTATAACCTATACTTCTGTTTAGTACTTCTCTGCTGCATAGAGTGATTCTTAACATCACCATGTTTAATCTTCAAAGATGTTATAAATTAATTTATGTAAATTTCATATATCAATGTGGCAAAGTCAAATTGACAGATAATCGAATGCAATAACCTACATCGATATGTGCATCGGCATGGGCTCGAAATGGTCACTAGGTAGCTAAGAGAGACTCATATACTAGTTTGCAGTATCTTTTTCTCTTTCTTTTTTTTGTTTATCAAAACTGTCCATAACAAAGATTGTCCCTGATGCTTGAGCAATCATAAAATTTTTAAAGGATTATGTGAAAGTAAATAAATTATGTAGGATATCAATTTACAACACTAATTTTTTTCCATCTCACTAGGCCGAGGAGCAAACATGACATACAGCCATCCAAAATGAGCATGGCAAACTTTACTAAGTCGCCTTTGATATAGATAAAAATGGACACCATACGACTCAGTTGCAGTATCTAAGCGCTTGCCTCAGATGAGGTATGTCCACATCGAGTGAGCTTTGTCAGCTCGGCTGATGTGACTTCAGCTATTTGAAGAAAATTCTGTAGAAGAACAGTGAATTTCTACAAAAACTGCCAATTGCTTAAAATGTCACTATAAATCGTGTTTTATATGAGCTGAGCACTCTTCAATATTACACCACCTTGCAATACAAAATATAAATAGATATTTTATGTGACCAACTTAATAGTTTAAGGAATTTGAACAGGATAATTAAATTATACATGGATATAGTGGTACACTGTGGGCAGGAGGGTGTTACGGGTTGATCAACCTGCTGCCTCTCAGACAATGAGACACCAGTAAAATATGACAAAAACATATAATTTGATCTGCTATATCACTCTTGTTTTAAAATTTTTAAAATAGAACTGTTAGCTTTCTAATGACACCAAGAACATGTATGCGAATGGCTTTAGTATCTCAAAAATGAACCAGCACAATCTACTGTTAAAATGTCCGATGATTCTTTTGTGAACACAACATTTTCTTAGTTCAAAAAAACACTTCCTATTAGAAGACATGTCAGTGCTAAAAAGGTGTTATCTCCACTGCTTCAATATAATTTTAACAATCATAAGGGTTGACACCCTGTACAATTGGTGCCTAATTAATTTTTCCGCACCCTCACTTTTCCACAAGCTGAATTGTTTAACCGATAAATCAGGCAACATCTAGTGACACTCATGTTTTTAATGAATTTTAAACATTCTAATAAGTGAATTGATGAGTTAAATGCAAATTGAAATGCTCTAGATAGTCTACAAAGTGCCAGATGAAACTTTCATGTATGAGAACAAAAATAATAAAAATCCTTATACAAGTTACCAGGGAAAGGCGAAGACCAGAAAGTGTTGCACTTAGTATTTTTTTTGCTTTACAGAGGTATTTAAATGTTAGTACCATGTGTTCAGTAAATGTTGGTCCACGTCTAGTAATAAAACAAAGTATAAAAAATCAAATGAATTTAAAATATTACTTTTTTGTAATGTAATCTATGCAAATCGATAATGACAGTTATTTATTTGAGAACTCTGCTGTTGCATTGTTGTTAATGACAATAATATAAATTACAGATATTACAAACAATTTTCTGGCATCTGTTGGATATATTCGTATTTCCAAAAAATATTGTGAAACGAATGTAGAGAATCATAAGGTCTATCCCAGTTATAAGTCAAGTTCGAAGAGTTCTTTATAAGGTGGCAAATATAAATGTGATAGACATATGAATTTTATTCAAATTTACAAATGTAGCACAATACCATTTATTTTATTTAGTTTATTTCATATCACTGAAACAAAAATCCAAAATAAAAAAAATTAAAAGAGTGCGCAGCAGAGGTGTTGGTCATTTCTAAATTAAACATTCATCAATGAAATGAAACCATTCACTGATGAAACCATTTCATCTTCTAAGACTTACTCCAAATTATGTAGATGAAACTTTTTGACCTGTGAAAATAAATGTTATACCACCGATCTGGTAAATTAGTATTCTATTCTGTCCAAAAAACTCAAGTATCTATCCCAGTTGTTAACGTCACCATATAAAGAACTCATCGAACTTCGACTAAAATGAAAAAAATAACTCTGAAACCACAAGTCACTGGCAGTACATGAGGGTGATTTAGATAGGCCTTGACGTCCTCTACTCTCTTGACATTATTTTCCCTGTGTCCTTGCACATATGTACATAAATACAAACATATATGCATATATTTGTGTACATGTTTTCATTAATTAAAGTTATTTGGAGTGCCCTCTTTGTGGTAAATGGACAATAAAGTGTACATAAAAAAGTATGGTTGGAAGTACATTTGTCAATGTCAAATACAGGTTTTACGACAAACTCGATTAACTTTATATACGTACGTGATGTTTTCATAAAGACAACACATCAATAATTTATTAAATGATAGATTAATTTTCCTCCAACAAAGGGAATAAATACAAAAATACATTCATCTATACAAATACATATCTCATTGAAAATAACTATCACCCCCATACTGATAATGCCCCTTATATATTACAAATAAATACAAAAGGTAATAAACTTAATATCCTAGAAACATTAGAAATAAACAGACATAAGAAAGATACCAAGGTTAATATATTAAATGAACACCTAAATATAATATCATCACCCATTCTTAATATCTGCTAGGTATAATATAAATATACACCATTGGTACTACAGTACCCTGGAAATTGTTTCAGCACTAATACACATATAAATATAAGTAACTATGGGACCAAGGGCGTTGAGATTGACCATTAATTATGGAGTCTGTAAATGTGTCTTTTCTAAATATACTAAATTTATGTTTATTATTTTTGCGTTCTATTGTTATATCTAAAAAGTTAAGTTTATTATCGGATTCTACTTCTAAAGTGAATTTGATATTATTGTGTAGGGAGTTAGCAAAGTTAACAAACTGGTCTAACTGTTGCTGTGTACCTTTCCAGCAGATAAGGATGCCATCAACGTATCTATAATAGTATAATATATTGGTCGCTAATTTACTGTTTAAGAGGCTGGTTTCTAGATTGTTCATAAATAATTCGGCTAAAAGGGGACTGAGGGGGGAGTCCATTGCAAGGCCATTTATTTGTTGAAAAAATAATTTTGGCCTATGCATAATTTAAAGAGGTCTCTAATTTCCGATGCTTCAATGGGGTCTAACTTTTTCTTTTCTAGGATATCTGAAATGATATTTAGGCAATCTTTTGGTGGTATATTAGAAAATAAGTTTACTACGTCGAGTGATACTAATTTACAATTGGGTGTTAGATGTATATTTTGAATTCTATTACAGAGATCAACAGAGTTTTTAATGGTATATTTAGGCGCAAATCCGTTAAAAATCCGGAAAAATCCACACAAACCAGGCTTCCGCTATTGTGTTTGAAACATATAAATGCTGTTGGTTGTTCCTAAGAGTTAATCTTTGCTAATATCCCACCTGAAGATGTTGTAATACAACGAAACCTAGGTTGTGGTAAAGAAATTAAAGAAAGTAGAAATAATACTACATCACATAGTTTAGTTTCATTTAATTGTGAATAAAGAATTTCTACAAAATTAACGCCAAATATATTCAACATTATTATAAGGTATAAGGTTTTTGTTATGTAGCTTGACGGTCGGTAAGAAAACAGTTTATCGAGCAAAGTATTTCTCGCATATTTAAGCTAATGTAGTCATTATTCCTTTATAACATGGTAGATAATAGTCTGCACATTTTGACTGGTATGTAAAGTAAATTTTGACCAAAAGTGGACTTAGCAGGTTAATGAATTAGGCCGATGAAATGAAACGAGAATAGTCCTCAAGTCTTTTTTGAAGTAAAAAAGATGAGAGGCACATTTGCTGGTACAATGATTTTTGAGTATCGTTGACATATGTGACAATCACTTTAAAATATCGGTGACAAATCACATCGACAGTCACCGATTGCTGTTTACGAGTATGTTTATATTGCATGTTCACATGAACAAATATGTCATAATATCATATATAAGTTATGTTTTAGTTCAGTTAGAGTTATCTATGACTAAACAATAAAATGTTACCACTTTCTGAAGGTTTAGTCTTGTTCTAAGTTCAATTAATTAGTAACTTCTTTTTTGTGATAAAATTCCTTCACCACATTCACTACCCTACAATTTCCTGGCTTACCGTCGGGGATAGATAAATGAAAAAAAGTTAATTGTTTCAGTAAAATGCGCATTACAGGAAGATTGCAGGGTCGGATTTGTGCTTCACGGTGTCCATCCGTTCGTCCAGTTTTGTTGTCTTTGCGGAAAAATAAAACCCCGTAGTTCGTCCTTTACGCTGTATTTAATGACTAAAAAGTCATCTTCCAATGTGCGTGTATGTCTGTCTATATTTCTTTGCTCTGTCATTTTAGAGACAATGTTTCATCACTCCCACAGTATTTAAACACTCCAAGGTCATCCTCTAATACTCAACCTTTTTGTCCAGCATAGTATTCATGTTATTCCCTCCCTTTCGTCGAATTTTTTTTTTACACTCACTTACAAACTAGTTACATATAGGTTAAATGCGTATTTGGAATCTGAGATCGCAACACTTAAACTGTCACTTATTCCGAGAGTGACGTTTTATATATGAGAAATGAACTGTCTAGAATTTTATTATCATGAATAATTACATTCATTGTCTCATGAATTCTTGAGACAAGTAGAATAAATCTTCAGAAAATCAATTAGATCTCTAGAAAAAATATCTCTGCTATGGTAATTGTTTATCAAACAACTAGCCTCCGTATCAGCAACTGTAAGTTTTGCAAGTGTACAAAATTTATACTTCAACGTGCATCATATGCTTTATGACTGTGGCTACATTTGTTACACACGGAACAGTTAGCATAACATATGTCATTGATGCTGATTTTATTAATTAGCAGGCTTACTACGGCTAATTATTAATTATTAAATATCTAACGTGCAAAGCAAATTGCCGACAATAACCTGAGAAACTTGAACATATGAACACACACATTTTATAAAAATCAGTCCTACATACAAATCGGGGCTATTTTGGCTGACTCTTACTGATCTGAAAATAGCATTGTGTATTATGTGGATTTATTATTGTGTATCTTGCATACAACATTTGGGTGGTACATCTTCTTATAAGCTGATCGGTTTTCACTTTCAGATAAGTCCGATCTTACATAATTTTGATAAAAAATATTAGAGTTAAAAAACCAAATATTAACTGTATTACTTTATACTGTATAAAAAATTTTACATATAATAACAGACATTATGGATCCATTGTTCAACACCAATAAATATTTCTATCTATTACACTATTTATATGTATAATGCTTGTCTTTTTATTGAAATCAGACATGTTAAAACAAAAATCATTTATTTATTCAATAGTAGTTTAAGAAATACTAAAAATATGAAATCTTGATAATATGAAAAATTACTTGTTTGTTGTAACTTTTTAACCAGGCATATAGCTAACCACTATGTATTTTATGATACATCCTATAAATTTATATTTTGAATAATATATTATTTTATATAACTATGCATTATATAAATTTTTATAGCTGCATGTTACAAACTGAAAAGTGGTGGTGTACAGTTAGTGTTACATAATAATTAGCCAAACCTTGAAAATTTGTAAAAGTGGTTTAAAATAGATTATGGACATTAAGGAATTGGATAAAAACCACAGCGTAACTTGTGAACAAGCCTAGAAAACGAAGTAGCAATGAAGCTCGTAGGCTGAACGAGTGGAAAGTGTTTTACTGGCCCAGTTTGCCCCCCTCTATCAGATTTGTAATAAGTTTCATGTGACGTCGGACTTTGAATGCTAAAAGAATGAAATAATATAAACTTATATAAAGATAACAATGAATTTAGGAAACGAGTAACAGAGTCTTAATTCACTCATATTGAGGATCACTACATCCACACTTTGCATTAATACTTTATGAATTCCTTTACATATCCTGCTATAATGCTTTTTATTAGAATTTATCAAATTGTTTCAATTGGAATTATTAGTTATTAAATTAAAGAACATACATAAAAAAAATTTATTTAACAATTTTTGGTCACAATCATTTCATATATATTTTTATATAAAAACATATTTATCACACAAAATTTGCAAGTTGTTAAAATTCGTTCAATAATTATCATTATTAGTTACACTAAATACTATAAACACAAATGCAAATGCATTTGATAGTTGGATGATCTAGATACAGTAAATCTGTGTGTGGGTGTGTTCTTTTACTCCAAGTATAACCAAAACACAAATTATTTCACTCTGAACATAGGCAAAGGAAGCTAGCAGGTTTTAGCTTATTATCATACATGAAAATAATTTATATTGTTGCCTCAAATAATTATATAAATAAAATCTATGACTGCATATACCTATCTTAAAGTCTAGACCATAATAAAAAAAAAGAAAAAAGTAATTTATAATTTGACAAACTGTCACATTTCCAGTGTAATTTTTATTCATTTAAATATTTATGTCACTTTTGGTATCTAAAGGAGATAAATATTGTTCTTCAGACGAATTCATTTGAGCCAAGAATTTAGAAATTACAAAAATGTCTTCGATTATGTAGAGAAGAAGTATGTGTCACTAACAGATATAAAACAAAAACCCCATTGCGTCTGTCTGTCTATGTAGACTAATCTCAATAACTACTTAATGGTTTTTACTCTGGTTTTCACCAATAGATAGAATCATTGCCAAGGACGTTCACTTAGGATAATTATGAATACTTCCTTCTGAAAGAGGTATTTGTGTTCCTTTTTGAAAAATTTCCACTGTTGGACCCAAATTCCAAAAACTGAACTTTTGACTTTGAAAGTACAAAAAATTTTAGAATGTATTTCTTCTTTTTTCCATAGATTTCTTTTAAGTTCGTTAAAGGTGATCAATTAGAATCCTATTTAAAGTCACAAGCAGAACTGGCAGTTCACAATTGGTGTGGAATTGGTCTCTGTGCAGTTGGAATTTACTGGTAATAAATTTTCTTTGTATATTTCCATGTGTATTCGCATGTTTTGCATTAAATAAAAGGAGCAGTTGATTGATTGATTTTGTGGTTGACTCCAAATCATCAAAACACTGAAGGGTTTACTTTCAAAGATCCTTTGAACCAATAAGCCAATGCAGTGCGCATCTAGCTACCAATTTGGTTGTGAATATTTAATGCAGTATGTATTAAACTGTCAACTTGAAAACCATAACAATATAAATATGCTTCTTATAAATCAAAGCTAACTTCTTTCACTGTTAAGCAAAAATGGAATAGTGACAAATTTAGCAAACAATATGGGCGAATTTCTTACAAAGTTTTTACCTTACAAGAAAAAGTCAAAAATGAACACAAGTAGCATTAAATTCAATTTTATTTGTATTACAACTACAAGATAACTACTGATAATGAGTTTATCAATAAAATTTTATAAAATAAAAACAAAACTTTTGTGAATTGATTGAATTTCAGACCACAGAGTAAACTAAAGTTGCCACATAAGGCTGTTTTTGCTGTAGAAAACATGATACATAGATGCTAATGAGGTAAACAAAAGGTAAACTGTTAATTTCTTTATTTTTTTCATGGTCTTCAAAATGTGTAAATTGTTGAATGTGAAGGTGAGATTTTGTTGAAAGAACTGAATTCAACTTATCAAAATTTATAAAATACAATTGTTCATTACTCGGAGAAAATGTTGGTACAGAGCAATAAATTATTAGAAAGAGTTTGCTGAGTGCCTGAAATATCTGATAAATAAAATGAATATGTTTGTTATACCTTTAGTGGTAAATGGTGCTTTATGTGCGCTAAGCAGACACAAGCTTAATTACACCATCTTTGTTCACAAGATATAAATAAATATGTCATTTAAATAAGTTAATATTTCGAGACATTTGAACAAGTTCACTGAATAATACATACATACAATGGTAAACATACTGATTTTAGAGGGCGATCCGCTTGTGACCTCTCCTACAATGATAGCCTTCCACTCAGACTGGCATAAATTTTTTTAATTCAATTTTATATTTTTAGTAGCTATAAACAGAATAAAATGTAGCTAATAATATTGTGAATGCATAAGGTAATTCCTAAATTGACTGTGTCAATAGTACTGTATATAATGTGCAAACAAATATTCGACTGAATTAGTAATACCTAGTGCTGTGTATTTGACGTCAGAATTTTGTTTTCATGCAGGTTTTTCTATATTTACATCCAGAAGGAAAAAAACGACTCGGAAAGAAAACAATTACGTCCAAGATATTGAAACGAGAAACCCAAATATTGAGTATCCCAGCTTCTTCACGTAGTTGTGAATGCTTGAATAATTAATGTTCAATGTTTTGTGTCATTAAAAGAGTGTTTTACTCGTTTATTTCCTGATTTTATTGTCATCGCTTGGTGGGCCAGTCTGTCTGAAGAGTGTTGTAGAAATCAAAACTAGCATCACAAAATTTTATGAAACATCATTGGCACTGATGCCTTTATAGAGTATTGTTACCGTAAACTTCACACAAGTTTACTCAAATTGTCTGCACATTCTTTACTTTGTGAAAGTAAAACAGTAAAATATGACGAAAATGTGCAGTTTGTCCTTCCATCTTACTCTTAAAAATTAGTTTTTGTGAACGATTATGCTTTTGCATTACTGCTTATAGCAATAACACACTATAGAAAATACATTTCTTGTAAATTTTCTGTATTTGTATATATGTCACAAGTAATAGTATTATCCAAAAGTAGGAATATAGAGAACCTCAAGACCAATTCAAATCAATTGCATGTATGTTCAGTGATTCTTGAACATTTTTTACATCAATTTCAGTATTTTTTTAAAGTGACGCAAACAACTTTGATAGAATCTTGAATTTTTTAGGGTTAGTTGACTAATTGACCAATTCAGCATAATAATATTTATTTTCACAGATATATTTTTTAAGGAACACAAAAAAAAATCAATGATTAAAAATTAAAAAGCTAGTTTTTAAGTTAAAAAAAGTTTACATAAATCACATATAGTTTAAAAAAGCTTACATAAGTTTATATTTTAAATGGGTTTAGATTACTGGAAGAGAGGCCCAAAAAGAAATATTGTCTAAAAAAATAATGTTATATTTATGGAGGCAGCTAACCTTCAAGGTCAAATGTATCTAAATAGATCCAATAATCCGAGATGTAAAAGTCACGATGCGAGGGGTTTGATGCTTCAATATTCATGAAGCATCAAAATATATTATAATTAAAATGAAAATATGTGGTCTGTATTTGTTTGATAACCAGTTTTATTTGTTCTGTATTAATTAAGATTTCATCCATTGAAGAGGCCAGCTAACTGTATACAATGGTTTTATTTTCCACATGCATTTTTATCGAGGTAGCAATAACTCTTGACTACTAATTAGTGTCCACTAGTCTTTTTACCTTTTAACATGCACTTTGGTTAGCCTAATTGGTTTCCGCCTGTAAATTGAAAACACGGCTTAAAAACATAACCACTAAATGTCATTTTTTTTATGTGAAGAAGAATTTAAATACAAAAAATTGTCTTCTCTAAAATTTATTTTCGTAAATACCTTCAATGTACAGACAGGATAATTATACATTTTTATTATCCTAACTAATGTAATGCTTAAGTGAATGACATGACATAGCCTTTTTTATTATGAGAAAATTTTTGTTTGAAAGTCAAAAAGTACACAAAGTGAATAAGGAAGTAGCATTGCAAAAATCACTGGGTTAATGTTATTTTTTGAACTGTTACATACGCAATATATAGGATTAACAGAATCACTCAGTTTAATCTTTAATTTAGAGTCCTATCTATAATAATATAAATGCAAAAGTGTGTTTATTTGTCCTTTTTTCACATCATAGCTCAACAATATATCGATATAATTTTTTGCCCAAAGATATTATTGGAAGATGACGTAGACTACTTTGAGGTTTCCCGCCAGGAAATCTCATTCTAAGTAATATTATAATACTAACTAATATTATAAATGCAAAAGTGTGTTCATTGATCCTTGTTTCACATCGCAACAGTAGTTGGCAGGCCAGGAAATGATATAGGCTACTTTCCAACCCAGGAAATTTTATACTATTTAATATTACAATTCTAACTAATATTAAAAATCTGGAAGTGTATTTATTTGTTCTTCTTTCACATCGCAATGGAGCAATAGATCAATGAAATTTTTTGCACAGAAATATTTAGTAGTCTGGGAAATGACAAAGGCTACTTCGTCCTGGAAAATACCATCCTAACTAATATTATTATCTTAAGTAATATGTTAAATGTGATAACATGTTCCTTGTTCATCATTTACCTTGTAGGGGAGTAATGGATCTATGTGATTTTTTGCATAGAAATAGTTGGCGGGCTGGGATATGATATAGGTATAGAAGTATATATAGAAGGTCTATACAAAATTACATATACATAGTACACAATTAACATAAACATAGTACACAATTAAATGAAACTATGTGATGTAGTATTATTTCTACTTTCTATAATTTCTTTACCATGACCTAGGTTTCATTGTATAACAACATCTTCAGGTGGGATATTAGCAATCTTTGCTAATATCTCACCTGAAGATGTTGTAATACAACGAAATTTAGGTTGTGGTAAAGAAATTAAAGAAAGTAGAAATAATACTACATCACGTAGTTTCATTTAATTGTGAATAATGAATTTCTACAAAATTAACGGCAAATATATTCAATATTTATAACCATAGTAGTTTCAGACCGATAAGAACACAGCACTTAATTTTTGGCAAAAATGTGGGAAGTGTTTTCTCAAATATGAGTCGGTTTAGCATTTATTTTTTCAATTGAAACAGACGTACAATATTTGCATAAATACGCTTCGAAATAAAGTGGCTTCTTCAGTTTATTCAGAATCATATTGTTGCTCAATACTTTACTGTTGCATACTGCGACTTCATTTTCCTCTTTGTTTTCATTAACATTTTTGTACCTTCTAACTTTGAAAGTTTGATTCCATAGATATATTATTCGAAGGCTTCAAAACTCTTTACTCTAAATTTACTGCCCTAATGCATCGAATTTCTATGGATTAACGGCTGCCCAAATGTTAATGAGTGCTCTAGACAAAATTAGTTTGCTGGAATAAGTCTACGTCTTCAAAATTATTTAAAGTTTCACAATTTCTGCGTAGGATTAATAAAAACTGTACAGTTTGTTATTAGAAGAAACATATAACATAAAATAAGGATGAAGTAACTCTAAATATTCTGGCGTATTGTTTCAGTTATATTTTAATTTTGTATAGACTTTAAACGGTATTTTAAACGAGAATAGTAGAGCACGATTTTGAAATACCTTCTATATATACTTCTTATTTCAGAAAATGTTTTCCTTTGGAAACATTCTTATTTGAAACAAAGAAGTACACAATGTATGTCCCACATGCAAATGATACCCACAAGATGTGTGACATTAAAAAATATTAAGACTTTTATTTACTCCATCTTTAAATTTTATCTTTAAAAATTACAAACAGTAGTAACAAAATATATGAGCTAACCTCCAAAGACGACGCTTCATCTTTTGGGGTTATCTATGAATGGACTCAATTTTTGGTATCTTCATTTGATGTGAAGTGTTGCACAGACAGGCCATGTGCTAGCGATCGAAAGAGATTGAATGTTAGAGATCAGAATGTGCAATTTCTAGTGAATACGGCGGGTGGGATAAAACTTCTCAATTAAGTGTTTCCAAATAGGTTTTGACCAGCACCACAACATGTGGATGAGCATTATCATGCAGGGGAATAACTTTGTTGTATCCAGAGTAGTAGTGGAAACGCTTTTCATTGAGTGCTCGACTCAATCTCAACAATTGTGTTCGGTAGACAGCCCCAGTAATGGTTTCGTTCAATTTGAGCAACTCATAATAAACTATACCAAGCTGATCCGACCAAATACACAACCAGAGTTTTTAGTACCTGTAGAAGTTGAAGCATGGCCAGGTGGTCTCCATATTTTCTCCTTTTCGGATTATCATAGTGGATCCATTTTCCTTCACCAGTGACTATATGGTGCAGGAAACCCTTTCGTTTATACCTGGCAAGCAGCATTTCACATGTGCAAAATTGACATTCAAGGTTTCTCAGTGTCAATTCATATGGAATCCAATTTTCTTGTTTTAGAAACATTCCCAATGATTTCAATAGATGCGCATTTGCTTGTTGAGTCACTACTAATGTAAGTTCAAGTTCTTCTTGCATTTGGCTCGTTCCTATAATACTTCCAATACTGCATCTTCGTACACTTTTGCCCTTCTGCTACGTTCCTTGTCTTTGATATCAAATTTACCGATCTTAAATTTTTAATGCCACTCACAATAATTTCTCTCACTTAAGGCAGCCTCACCGTAAGCTTCTACAGCAATCAACGCGCCTCAGTTGCAGATTTCCCCAAATTTAAGAAGTAAATCAAAAGTTCCTGGAAATTATGCTCATTCACCTCAAAACACGACATTTTCACACATAAAAGAATATAATCTACTGATAAAGGATTACGAATATTTTATGGTTATGTTATTGACAGATGTACAACCTTATGATAATACCATTATCAGTTTTAATATATATATATATATATATATATATATATATATATATATATGTATATATATATATATATATATATGAATATATATATATATATATATATATATATATATATATATATATATATATATACATATATATATATATACATTTATATATATATGTACGCATATGTATATTTATAGTTTATAATCTAAACATCATTAAATTATAAACATAAATCTTAAAGTAATAGAAACTATTAAATATAATATTTCAATTAGATAAAATTATTTATCGTGGCTAAGAATGACCAGTCCGACTACATTAAACCAACAATGTAAAAAATAATACATTCTGGATGTTTTTATTCAAAGCAGCCGGTGGATGCAACTGATTACGAGAGCATCTCAACCCGTAATGACTGACTGGTGTGTAGTAGCGCTTCACTTGAATAGAAGGTTGAGTATTTTTCTGTTCTCTCTTACTGTTGCGTCAAACTAAATTGTTTTCTGATTAAATTAAAGGAAATGTGCATTTTATGTTTTTTCTTGCATTTCAAATTAAAATATAATTGTTTTGAATGAATCTTCTAAACTTTCCCCTCTTCAGCAATTTCAACGGGAAATGAGTTGCAAAAAGCTGATTTTTAATAAATAAATATATATAACCAATGATAATAATCAAAGTGAATTAAAAATGAAGGCTTCGTCTAATTCTTCATATCAAAATTATTATAATATTCTATATTCCCTGAGTTTAGAAGAAACTTGGCAAAATTGAAGTTTTCGTCAAAAATGTAGATACGTCTTTAAACTCTCAAAATATTCCACATGATAAATAACTAATGAATGTTAAGTAAGCATATATTTAATCAGTAAAGTAACTGTCTCCAAACTTCCAAATAAAAGCTTCAAACCAAAGTTCTAAATACACGGTAATGGTCTTTCATTAGTAACAATATGTTTATTATAAATGTCAAATTAGGTCAAGTATACACCACTTGACCTAATTTGACATTAATAATAGTCAGGATGTAAATAGAACTCAATAAAATGCCGATATAAAAAATATTAATGTTATGTTTTGTTACTTGTATTAAGTACTGAGGAGTTTCTAGTAGGTGATAAACTAATGGATGTCAGTAATTCGAAAAGCATTCAATCAATAAAATGTCACTTGTTTCTTAAACACTGAGTGAAGTAGTCGCGTGGAATTCAGTTAGAAAAACAACCATTTTACAAAGTTTAATATGGGTGATGAATCTATTGAAAATACACTTTGGCCAATCTTACAATATCAACATGTGTTTGGCGTGTTCAGAAAAACTGCAAATCGAATTCCCACCAGAATCGCATTGTGGTGTCAAAAGTTATACAGTTTGTTAATTATTGGAATACTGACAGCAGCGCACATAACACTTTTGTTCTCTCATGATCCTTACCCCGTACGCGCATTTAATACACTGCAAGTGATTTTCGTTCTGTCCTTGTTATTGATTGTTATAACAAATGACAGAAATACATTTGAAGAATTGATTTTGAGTTTTCAAAAAGCAGATGATCTCTTCAAAGTAGAGCATAGAAGAAATTTATTGCGACATGACAAATGTCGAAACCTTATGGTTATTGGCCTTCTTGCACCTTATCATATATTTTATACCACTTTGGTTATAAATGTTATAATAAAAAATATGCTAATTATTTCCTTTGCTAATCTGTTAACTGTTATTACTGACGTTGTCTTCAATTTGGAAATAATATTATTTTGTATAATGTTATGTAGTGCAACAGAACGTGTACGAATGTTGAATGTTTTCTTAAAGTTAAAAAATAAACAAAACATGGTCGCATCCGTTGATGCCATATTTGGCAGTCCGCAACATTGTCCTAATTCCAACAACAATTTTACATTTGTATTGCCTCTAAATGAAAACTCTGTCCATCATTTATCTCAATTCTACATTAATTTGTTAGATCTGTGCCGGTATTTAAAAAAGGCATTTGAATTTCAGGTTTGTATTGACCATTTTGATTAAAAGTATTGAAATAACATTTTAACTACAAATAGCATTCCCAAAAAAATTAACTAAAATTTTATTATGAATTAATCTTAACTTTATTTTTCAGCTGCTCGCATTACTTACTCTGACATTTTCTGGCGTACTCATTGATATGTACCATATTCTTTTGGATTTCAAACGTAACGTAAGTATTATTAAAATTATGTATTATTTGCAGCCTTAAATTAAGTCACATTTAATCAATTACAAACTCATAAATAGCAAACAATAATACAATCATGATGCACACTGTATTAGGGATAAATAATTCATTATCAAACCTCACAAATCCCTCGAAAAATAAAAAATACTCTAACAAGGTTTGTAACACATTTAAACTTTTCTATGAATGAGATTCTAGAAAAGAAGTCCCGGCAGTGTTGTAATTGAGATTGAGGAATAATGGACGGTTTGTTATGTAGCTGGCATTATAATTTTTGTCTCCTTTAGAAGAATTTTTTGATCTCTGCGATTTGATTATCCCTACCACCAATATATTTGTAGAAAGCTGGCTGCGGATATGGCAGTAGCCTAATTTAAAAAAAAATATGTCTGCAACTCCTACATTAATTGCTTGATTTAAACATAGGATAATCTACCTCAAGCTTTCTTTAGTGGTGGTGAGAAAATGTTATTTTTTTTAGAATTTGATTGAAATCTTTGATTTTGCATTTCCCAGGTATATATGATACTTCTGTTTACACAACGCAGATTACAAAATAAAGTATCTCTGATTTTGGATGCTTGTCTTTATAAAACCAAAGGAGAAAGAAGCCATCGAAAGAAGCCATAGCGATTAAATCTATATAAACCCCAAACATTTTTTCTTTATTCTCTTCATAGTAATATTATTTTCATGCTTTCAGTTTTGGTCATATGCATTTTGCATATATAAACACAAATGAATTTGCTTTTTGTGATGGTCTTTAGTGTAAGTCCATTTTCTAGCACCAAGCAAGAGTTTATTTTCAGGATTTTTTGCTACATATGTGTTATTATAAATTGATTTTCTGTTTTAATTTTTATCCATTCCTTTTCGCAAGATTTCCCAGGCTGTATAACAAATTTTAATTCTTCTGGTTGGTTGCAAAAATATTTGGACACTTTCGAAGTACCTACTATGGCCTGTGTCATAAATCCAACTCTTTTTATGAAATTGTTTGGACATCATGATGATTGTGATGTTGACTTGTTTGTTTTTATATAACATTTACACACTTTTTCTGTACTTTCCATAATAAATGATTTGATCTCTATTGACATTTTTTGAAAATCCCTAGTAACAATAGTAATACAAAATTAATTTTGTATATTTAGTCTTTATTGAATACCACTATAAAATCAGTTGATTTTAAAATAACAAATGTCATCCAATATAAACATTTGACTGAAGTAAACAAAATGTTAAGTGTTTTTTTCAACTTGCATGAGATGGGCATCATCCCCAAAAGGGCTTTATAATACAACACTCGCATCTAATATCTGACAGTGACCGACTAATTATATTGGCTCACGTCACAGATTTTAGAAATTCATTTACATTGAGTACTCACTCGGTGAATATTAAGTAATTACTGACATATGAATATCAAGTAGTTCATAGAAGAATATATATATATATATATATATATATATATATATATATACATATATATATATATATATATATATATATATATATATATATATATATATACATATATATATATATATATATATATATATATATATATATATATATATATATATACATACATATATATATATATATATATATATATATATATATATATATATATATATTCACAATGTAAATATATTGCCTACTATATCTTTGAAACACATCCAAACATGATGCACATTTAACAAATTATTTTATTCCGCCCTTTGTAAATATACAAATATATTGCTCCAAATATTTTTTTCCATAAAGATAATATATATATATTTATATATATATATTTACATTTCTCATTTAACTGCTACCTTCTTGTTTGTAATGTTAAACTGGAAGTATAAAATATTCATTTGGAAGTTCTTAATTAAAAATTGTGCTGCAAAGACACTGAGAGAGTCATAAACACTTGAGTTAATTAAAAAATGATTTATCTGTATTATGGCAGCATTAGATGAGAAAAATGCTCATCCAAACATAAAATTTTGCAATTTTGTCCAAAATTATAGCCGTCTGTCATAGATTTTGATTATTTTTAAAATGAAGACAATATTTCAGGTCTTGGATTTTTCAGTTTTCGTCGGTCACATGTTATGGGCACTTCCTTATATTGTGCTGTTGATAGCCGCATGTCTCTTATGTGAAAAAATGTATCTAGAGATAGAAACTGCAAAATCTCTTTTGACATTGATTCAAGTCGATGGAGAATTATGTAAGTGAACAATTTTTCTTCACATATTTATAAAAGTTTCTTATGTACCTTTCATATTTCTATAATGTAAGTGTTGAAGTATTTGAATGGGGTTTTTTATTTTCACATTCAGTGTTTTATCGACGTGCTATTTAACAGCAGAGAGAAATAGAGAGAGAGGAAATAGAAAACACTTTTACTCATATTTTGATTTTTTTTGTACGTTTAAGTTTATTGAAGACAGTCGTAGACTATAAACGGATAGACCCACAGATTATTTAGCTAATAAGATTTTAGAATACTTACGAATGCAGGCACAAAGGGTGCACTTTCTGTTTATATAGTTGATTCCATAACTTTACAATGTGAACTATGAATGATTCTACATAAAATGCAGTTCTGTGTTGAGGGATTAGGAAGGCCTTTTTATATTTATATATCAGTTTAAAGCTATGAACTGATAGGTGGAATTTGGATTAGAGATTTTGCTGTTGCCTTTCTTTATTTTGTCACCATTTTAGTTAGGATTGATGCCTAGAATTATGGCTGTATTTTTTATGGCTGAGAAGGAATTGAAATGCAACACAAGTTTTGAAGTTATTCTAATTTATTTGACTGTTTCGCAGTTACGTTTAGATAACTTTCACTTTCATAATCTAAAATAGGCAAAAGTAGAATATAAACAATTTTTGCCTATATTGAACTGAATTGGGAAACGTTTTTAACTTTTAAGAGAGTATACTGATAAGAAAATCATATGAGTAAGATTACACGCTTGAGAATGTTATGTGAGATGCTAATTAATGATTTGGGTTGAGATTTTAATTTCAGAACAAAACAACATTGAATAACCACTAATGACTTATTGATTTTGGAGCAGTTAGGTATACATTATATCGACTTTAGGAAATCTATCACACTACGCCATGAAGGGCTGACTTATACAAAAATGTTTAAATTTTTTGTTTAAATCTTCAAAAAAATTTCCTTTTACTACACAAACAAAACGTGATTTGCAATAAAGAAATCATCAATGTTTAATTAATGTTTTTAAAAATTGTGTAACATTTGTTTTAAATTGCATTGTAACGAATGTGTGAAAATAGATCAATCATTGTCATTGTTATGTAATTATCTTTGACACATGACAATGGGCACAGACGTTTAAGTGTTTCAACCCCCCCGCCACACCAAGTACCCCTTGCAATTTAACTAGTTCACCACCCCTATAATCTGTCCTAAACTTTGTATTGTATTTATTGTATTGTTCCTCTTGGTCGGTTAGAGGAAAGTTAATCTATCATTTAATAAATTGATCTCTGGTCTTTATGATTTTATCATGCGTGTATACAAAGTTACTCGAGTTTATTGTAGGAACTGTTTTCGACATTGAGAAATGAATTCCAACCATCCTTTTATATGTGAAGTTAGAGGTAAATAACTTGAAATATAATAAAATTTTATCGTCAATTTGTCACAAAGAGTATATTCCATATAGCCTTAATTAATGAAAACACAATGAATGTATTTATGTTTGGGTTTATGTACATATATGCGAAGTCCTCCAAGAAATAATATCAAGAGGGTAAAAGATATCAAGGCCTATCACATTTTACGGTTTCAGAGTTATTTTTTATATATTTTTTTTATTTTAGTCTACATTCGATGAGTTCTTTTTTATAGTGACATGAACAATTGTGATGGATTGTGATTTGAGGTTTTTTGGACCAATTTAGTGATATAATATTTATTTTCATAGATCTTATTGTGGGACAAAAAAAATTGTAAAGAGGGGAACACCCATGCCAATGGAACACAGCGTCACATCGAAAGTGGTTTTACCTCAATGAAACTACTTAATTTTTGGTATTCAATGGGTTTATTTAAATTAAAAGAAATTCTCAGTGTAAATATCAGTTATATCTAAATATTGACAATTAAATTTGACCAGCGTCATTGATGGTCAATTACTATTTATTCAGTATTGTTCGAAATAAGTTATTTTCTGTGCAGCTATTAAAATATTCCCAATATTGTGAAACACCCAAATATTCCTGAATAATGACTTTTAAAACCACAAACAAATAATAAAATTATGGCATCTTTACTGAATTCATAATGACTCGTTGTCAAGATTATTGTGAGGGATATGAGCAATACAAATATGACAAATGGAAACAAATATATGCTATATGTACCGTAACCATATTTTGTTTACAAGGTAAATAAAGTACAACACATGTATTGTTAGATATGTTGTTATATACTAGCGTTATATATTTGGGGACTTGTGTTTTTATGATACTCTTTATTTGTAAGTATGTTTTATGAATTTTGTATAATATATTACTCTTTTTAATAAATATATAGAAAATCATTTAATGAAAAAAAATTAAAATATAAATCCAAAGTAACAAAAGAATTACAAAAAACTAGTCACACTGCGAACTATCAAAACATAAATTTCCACTAAAGACATCTTGCAATACGCTACTAACTTATCATGTAACTTTATTTATCTAATCAGCAAATTATAATCCTGTTATTAAATTTACTTATGGCAATTAATTTATATAAGACAGAAAAGTCATGTTCAATAAAAACATGATTGACCTTAATTACATGGAGATAGGTATAAACTATCGATAATAACTTCGAGGGAAAGTAACTTGGAGGTCATTCGATGTTAATTATAATATAAAAAAATAGTGTAGTGTGCAACTATACTATTTTTCTTATTAAATTTTGCAAAGAAGTTTCATTTATATATTGTGGGGTAAGTCGTAGTAAATGAAACCAATATCTTAGATGAATTTACAATTTAGGAATGACACCACCGCCGAGAAATGACTAACACCACTGTTTTGCTTTGTCTGTGATATTGTTGACATTTTAAGAAAGTTTATATATTTTTCTCCTATCTAATTTAAATTTTTTTTGCTGTATCAGCTTTTAATTCTCTTAATTCTGTTAGGCTATTTTTAGGAATCACCATAAAAAAATTACTCGAAATTATGTGCAGAATCCTAACTTTTAAATGCGAGATAAAAAGTGATTTTAATTGACGGACACTTCTCTATCTGACACTCTTCGAAAGATATCTTTTAATTTTCTCAATAATTCTATCTTTGATACCCGGGATCATCATTGGATATATAGTCAGGTCTAATCTAATGTATGTGACTGTCTGAACTTTAGGAATTCTTAAAATCATGCAGCAGCCAGGGAACTACTTTGTTGAGGCTCACTTCCTGATTCTACAAGTTCCCTGTACAGTCTTGCCACTTCTTAATGTCTCCTTTTGTTTAAGCATAATAGTATAGCATTTCCACATATTCTCTTTAGAAAAAATTGAATGGAAATGTAATGATTTTTGGTTCCAAGTCACAACATCAAATTAAAACATTAAGCAGATTGGCAGTAATTTACCTCCAACTCGCCTCGTACAAAGGTAGTTCGTCTGTGTTGAGTGTTATTGAAAAAGCAATCTCCGTTTCAGTCTAAATTTTCATTCTACAAATTTAAAAATATGGTTAGCAAGGAATTATTTACATGAGTTTTTTTGTAAATGTCATCAAAAATGATGGGAACGCCAAGCTATTCCATTTTTTTTCACGCATGAAAAATACCTACAAAAATAAATGGCATTGTGCCAAATTGGTAAGTCAGTCACCAAATCTAAAAAAAATTCAAAATCGCATTTGCTCATGTCACATTGTAAAGAACTCTTCGAACTTAACTTAAATCTCAGATAGACCTTAAGATTCTTCACCTTCCTGCTTTTGCTTGACATTATTTCTTGGACACAGATACATATATCCAAAAGTTGCCAGAAATCTATTTGCCATATATGTAATTTATATTATTGCCATTAAAAATAATGCAACAGCAGAGCGCAAAAATACGTAATTATTATTTTCGATTAACATAGATCTAGTTTCATTATGAAAAACTTTAAAATTCATTTAATTTTTTGCTTTATTATTATATGTAGACCAACATCAACTTTATTATTATATTGTTACCTCTGTTAAGTAATAAAAAGGTCGGCCAAGGCTTCATATGTCCCCGGTAACTTATAAAAGTATTTTTATTATTTTTCTTCTCATACATTAAAATGTTATCTAGCAATTTACAAACTATCTGGAGCATTTCAGTTCACGTTTAATGCATCAATTCAATTATTACAATGTCCAAAATGCATTAAAAAATGAGTGTTAGCATTATTTGATGCAAGTTATGGTCAAAACATTTAATTTGATATTGATTATAAGTTAAATAATTTGACTCATTATTGAAGATGGAGCATGTCAATAAAAATCAATTACACAATCATTGTATGGTGTGTCCACCCTTAAGACTTGTTAAGAAAAAATATATTGAAGCTGTGGGGGATCAATGCCTTCTTAGATCTGAAATGATCTCTAATATTAAATGCTTTTTTAACAGGAAAAATGTGGAAAAGCCACTAGGCATTGTGGTAATAGACGATGCTGGTTTGTTTTTGAGGTACTAGGGTTAACTGAATCTATGTTGTTGCTGTTAGTTGATAACTGACATTTCCAGCTTCATTCTAAAAAATAAATCAGCGATTCAGTTGAGTTTTAAAAATTTTACAGTAAGGGTAAGATGGCAGACCGAACTGTGGATTTTTATCACATTTAACTGTTTTACTAACAATAAAGGGTAGGAGATGCATCAAGTTTGTACGAAGTTGCATAAAGTTCATGGTAACAGTGCCCCATCTAGAATATCGGTGAGAAAAATGTTCCATAAAATTTCATGCAGGTGACTCTTATCTCAACGATACTCCAACCCAACGACAACATTGCTGACAACAACATCAAGGCATTAATGAAGTCAAGTCCATATTACATGACAAAAGAAAATGCAGAAACACTGAACATCCATGATTCAAGCATAGGGAAACTCAAAATTGGGATGTCTTGTCAATTCAAAAAAGTTCATTTAACAACACACCTAATCATCTGCACTATGGTCATTAATAAATAATAGAAATTATCTTTTTTTGGAACGACAAGTTACACTTGGAGAAACACAAATAAATGAATGGGTCTTGCAAAAATTTAAGTAAAAGATAAACATCAAAATTTTGTTCAACCTCCACAACCTATAATGTGATGACATCAGCTATCTAGGTTGCTATTAAAAAAGATCCTAATTATACTACTTCTAATACTTCATCAATTTCAAAAAATTTCCATTGTTTGTAAAGTCATATCATTTGGATTTGAAAAACCAATTACCATGATTTCAGTAACGTTTGTCAGATGGGATTAGATTACTTTGAGAGTGGATGATATATTTGACATTGGTAAATGAGCTTACCACTTTTATTGACAACTCCTTATATCCGAAGAAGACATGAAGAAACTATTTATTTTTGGTTGTCACCAGCAGTGATGATTGACTTGATTGAATACAATGGAACTTTCTTTTGGTTATCATCAGAGGTCAAGACTGACTTCATCAAAAACAACGGAACTATCTTTGACCCTCTCTTTCTACCGAAACAAAAGTTCCTCCTTTGTGAGGAGATGTTTCATTACAATACTTGATGACTTCATGCTCCACATGAAATGATCTGTGATCATACAGACCAGTTTGCAGCAACACGCATGCTACAGAACTGGTGATGCTACAGAACTGGTGAAGCTACAGAACTTTTGGTTTCATAGAAGTTATAATTTTCTTTTCATTTACAACACCATTTGAATTTTCTAAAATTCGTCCCTTTTCTTCTATTTATTCTTAATTTTCTGTACTGTCTTCATTTTGTTCCATATCTATGTTAGATTCTTCCCTTTCACCAAATATCTTGACATAGATCCTGCTAGTGATGTGTGTAATCTTGTTAAATGAATCTTCAGCCTATGAGTTTTCATTTTAAAAAACCATTTGGACTCGTTTTCTTTATCAAAAGAAATATAATATATTCATGAAATATTCTGAAGGTAGATTTCAATAAAGTTTTATGATGAAAAAATATGACATTTCAGTAAAGACACACCACAAATTATTATACTAGAAGCAGGTAGTCATTTTATTGAGTAGTTGCTTTTTCCTACAGAATAAATCTGTGGGTGGATATATGACTCACTGGCACAGAATGTAATAACAATTTAAATACATAAGAACACAAATTTATTCACACTTGCACTTGAACCTCAATAGAAACCAAAATATACACCACTACATACCATATATTCAGTCAAATATTTCTCTGTGCGTGGTATACTATTAAAACATTGATTTTATGGATTCTCTCATTACATTTATGTTATTATTAGCTGTATTTTGTTCTGATTTTTAGTTATTCAAAATATCAAATTAAATTCAATAAGAGTAGACCAATTAGATTCAGAGGCTTTTATTGTCGGAGAAGGGGGTAGATCACCTCCTAAAACTCTCCTACCTTTAGATTACCATTGTATTGTATAATTAAGCTATTCAAACTCCTTAAAATGTTTACTTATTTAAATGAAATATCTTTGTATATCTTATCCACAAGGGTGTTGTGATGTTCGAGTATATCCAACACATTGTTTGATGTGTGTTGGATATACATTTACTGTTGAAGCTGTAAAAAATATATTGATATATTAGAGCATTCAGTAGTTTTTATAAAAAATCATTGCTCTGCAACAACATTTTCTCCGAGTAATGAACAGATTTTATTAAGTTGAATTCAATTCTTTAAAAAATCTCACCATTGGATCACAATCACAAAAATAATTAAAAAATGAACAGCAAATTTTTTGTTTACATCCTAAATGTCTATCTATTATCGCTTTTTCTACAATAGAACGAGGAAACGAAATATTATTTACCCTATTTGTCAGCTTCAGTTTACTGTATGGAGTGAAATTTAATAATTTCATATAAGTTTCATTTTTATTTTACAAAATTGTTTAATGAAGTCATTATCGGTATTTCGTTTGGAGTTATAACACAAATACAAAGTGCATTTATGAAATGTATGTTTATTTTTGTGTTTTAATGTGTTAATTTTTTTAATCTTTCAAGGTAATTGTACATATCATGAGTTTGTAGGAATTCTGCATACATAGCAAAAGGGTACATTTGTAACAATTTCTTTGTTATTAAACAATAAAAAAGTTATTAAAAATGATATTAACTTTTTTTATTCTATAAGGAGCGTATTTACATTGTTATGGTTTCCGAGTCGATAGTTTATTAAATGTACTGCATTGGATGTTCATTAATTGTTTGAAAGGATCGTAGAAAACGATTCCTTTCAATGTTGTGATGATTTCGAGCCACTTGCAAAATCACTCAATTGATTGTTGCATTTGTTTGACGCAAAGATATACAAATTCCAACTACACAAAGACTAAATTCATCGCCAATGGTGAACTGTCAGTTGCAGTACCATCTGATTATGAATTTAAACCAAGCTTTTTGAAGCAGGCGAATTGGGCCAATTTCAAATTCTTCACTCATTCAACCTGCGAACTTCGTTACTACTCAATTTGCTAGGCTTGCTCACAAGTTACATTGTTGTTTTAATCCAATTTCTCAATGTCGATAATCTATTTTAAGCTACTGCAACACTTCTTAAGGTTTTACTAATTATTATGTAACACTAACTGCGCACCACCACTTTTTGATTTGTAAAGTATTAAAATATGTATGTAAAAATTATAATACATTAATTATGTGAAAAGATATATTTTTAATAAAATTGTTTCTTTAGCGAATGTGTTGCTAAATATATGATGGCTAATATCTAATGAAAATTCTGTTAAAACTAAAATAACTGCTAAACATGTTCTTTATCAAAAAATGTCACAAAAACTTGTAAGTAATTCTTATAAAAACAATTTTTTTATTATTTTGATTTCAATCAACCTTTAAGAGACTAAATTAACTATTTTCGAGTTTGCGTGTTACTAACTTTTAGTTTCTAAGCTTCTATTGAATAAATAAACAATTTATCTTTTAATGTGACTGGTTTTAATATAAATAAAAGCATTATACGAAATTAGAATGTAAAAGGTAGCAACTTCTATTGGTGTTGACTAATGCATCAAAAGTGTCTACTGTGAGACGTAAAATTTATACATAACTTAATGCAGTTAATACTTGCTATAAGAACTCCAATATTTTCATATACCACAAACAAATGAGACCAGACTTGCTTGAATACAGGCTAGCCTATAAAAAGGTGAGCCGCCCAAATGTTCAATGTGAAACATACAATAATTTACAGAGGATTAAACCACATAAGACTGAGTTTTATCATGATTTATTTGCTAAAAAACGATGTTTCTTTTAAGTAACTTAAATATAAACTAAGTCATGGACCAAATAACAAAAAAAAAATTCTTCGTGATGTGTCAAAATGAGTATCAAAATATCACAAATCAAGAACAATCTATATTTAATGTATGCATACAATGAGCTGCCAGTAATAACTTTGTGGAGAGTATTTAAAAAATAGGTGACCAATGTGGTTGAATGTACATCGAGAAACAGGTAAATCTTATCAAAGTAGTTTGTTATTTATACTTTGTTATATTTATATATATATATATATATATATTTATATATATATATATATATATATATATATATATATATATGTATGTATGTATATATGTATATATATATGTATGTATATATATAGAAATATGTAAGCAAACTGGGTCAATTCGTGATTTTCGACTCGTTCAACCTGCGAGCTTCGTTGTTGCTTCAATTTCCAAGTATACTCAAAAGTTATACTGTTGGTTTGATCCAGTTCGTTAATCTCCACAATCTATTTTAAATCACTGCATCACTTTTTAAGATCTTATTTAACACTATATTATACGAATAGTTATTATTTAACACTAACTGTGCACTACCACTTTTGTTTTGAAACCATTGTTATGAAAATTATAATGCATAAGATATGTGAAAGATATATTTTTAAGAAATTTTTTTTATTATTTAATTTCCACATATTTTAAGAGATTAAATTAATGTTTTAAGATATTACTTACTTTTACTTTTTTCTAAGCTACTATTGAATATATAAATAATTTATCATTTAACCTAATCGGTTTTAATATAAATAAAAGTATTATAGACATAAATAGTCTGACAGGCAGCAACATCTATTGGTGTTGAGCAATGGATCAAAAGTATTGGCTCTTGGACATTAACTTAATATATTATATAACGTAACGTAGTTGATATTTGGTTTCACAACCCCAATATTTTTAACTACCACAATCAAATGAGATCAGACTTGTCTAAATGCAAGCTAACCTATAAAAAGATATGCCACCCAAATGTTCAGTATGAAATATAATGATTTAAAAGGAAATACGTTTTCGGCATATAAAAATCATCAAATTCAAGAAATTATTTTGTTGGTAAAAATTGTGCAAATTCTATTATAAATTGTATTGTAATAATTGTGAGGGGTTAATGACCAATTACACCTAACAACTGGTTGACATTGAAGTGTTTTAACCCCCCAGCTAGCAACTGATCTAAGTATACCGACCTTTTAATCCAATTAAAACTTGGTGTTATTTTATTGTGTAAAACCTTTTTGTTGATTAGACAGTAATTAGGCCATTAAATAATACAATCCTATTTTTGTAAAGATTAAAAATTATTGATCCATTCACTTCGGAAATGTGTCATGTATGTAAATAAAATTATCCAAGTTAGTCGTAGAACCTTACTTCAATACTGGGAAACGAATATCCGATAATCCTTTTATCTATAAAGATAGACATGAATGAGTAAAATATAATTTAGCATTTTTGTCAATTTGTCGCAAAGAGGCCATTATATATAGCATTCATTAATCAAAACATTAATATTAATATTGAATATATTTGACGTTAATTTTGTAGAAATGCATTATTGATAATTAAATGAAACTATGTGATGTCGTATTACAACATTAACATCTTCAGGTGGATAGATCAAGTGGTCAGGTCTTTGCTAACAGAACTAAAGATGTAATAAAATGAAACTTAGATTGTGGTAAAGAACTTAAAGAAAGTAAAAATAATACTACATCACGTAGTTTCATTTAATTGTCATTAACATGAATGTACGTATCTTTGTATTTATGTATGCCCTCGCCACTGTGAGCATTGCCATATTACACTGAATGTTATCGAAGGTAATCAATCGATACATTGAAATAAAAAATTATTCCTGTTGTGAAACTCAGAAAAAAACTAAATATAAACTATTGAAGTTGAGCAATGTCATTGATACCCGATCACTACTTTTCATAATATTGTTTGAAATATTATGTACCGTAAATATTAAAACCTCTTGCTATATAGCCATGTAGCAATATAATGGAACAAGCTCATTTCACTGAATGATAATTAAAGTGCTTTCAAAATGTCGAACAACAAATACGGTTGTTCAATTTTGATACGTTTTCCCCGTTCGTAATAAATCATTGTCAAGATTGTTGTGACAGATATTAGGAACATAAATAAAAATAAATATATACTGAATAAGAATAATTCGTATCATTAGCTGCACTATACTATTGTATACGTACTGTGTTCGTGCAATAACAAATCCACATTTTAATAATTATATAGAAAATAATTAAAACATGATTCTAGTAATTGATATTGGAATGTTTAAAATTTTGTTTAAACCTTACACAAAAACCTTACACAAAAAATTTGTAGAAATCACAAAAAACAGTGACAGGCTCAAGAAATTTTTAAAAGAAATTGCCTTGAAAAGATACTCTATGAAATTTGAGTAAAACAAAAAAATGGACAAAAGCTCGTAACTACGAAACTATCAAAAATCGCTGAGCATATATGGCATTATTTTCTATAGACCTTAAGATTCTATTTTTGCTTCAGCTTTACGCATATGAATTCATGAGACATGTACACCAAGATAAAAAAATTGTCAGAAACCTATTTCCCATACATATTGTTGCCATTAACAATAATGCAGAGGCTGAATTCTTGTGGATTCAGCCTTAAGTAATTATTTTTGTCCATTTACATAGCTTACATTAAAAAACTATGTTTAAATTATTTTTATGAGTAGATCTACACTTTCTCGCACTAAATGTCATCTTCTTGAACATTGCATTCTTCATTTCGAAAGGTCATGTCCATTCTGAAAAATCCTGGTGGCTTAGTTTTTTAGTTTTTTCCATTTAGCCCTGTCCTCGGCTTTCCTAATAGTAGGTGTAATTGGGAGTATTGTGAGTGTAGTGACCAAAGTAGCTGAGGATTCTTTGGTAGCAGATGGTAGACAGTGTGGTTTTGATTCTGAGTTGTTTTCAAATCGATATGTTCATTCTTCTTTCTGTTCAAGGTATGTGCAGCATTCTTCTCCAATATCACATCTCGAATGCATCTATATTCTTGCGCTCCATAGATCGAATTGTCCACGATTCAGAATCTTAAAAAAGAGAGAAAAAGAGTTCTTAATATTATCTTTTTGATATTTTTAGAGACTTTTATGTTTTGCCATAATCGTGTTAGTTTACTGATAGCAAATTTGGCCATTTGCGTTCTTCTTCGAATTTCTCTATAGCTTCCTCCCTGGTCAGTGAGTAGCGATCCCAGATATCACTGACAAATATCACTGACAAACTGTAGGTCAAAGAGCTCTCCTGTCTGTGAATCTTGGCCACCCTTATTTATAAGCATGACTGTTTACTGAGAATCCGAACTGCTCGCTCTCATACTCGACTCTTTTGAACAAGTCAGCCATGTCTTTCCCTGACATTGCAGAGAGTGGTGACATCTGCATATCTTAAATTGCTAATTTAGGTACCACCTGCTGAGATATCAACCTCCAATTCTTCCAAGGCCCTCCTCATTATGAATTCGTCATATATATATATTAAAAAGATATATGGCAAATTCATTTATATGAGAAAAGGTGTACGGCGGGAATGTATTTTATCTCCGTTTTAATGTTTATCAGACACCATTTATATTAAAAAGGAGATAAAATATATCCCTGCCGTACACCTTTTCCAGGCTTAAACGCATAGCACATTGTTTACTCTTACTCTGGAGGTGTCAAATTTGAAATGTCATAACTTCTCTAAAGTAATCAAAAATATCAGCACCACACTTTCTATGACTGGACAAGGTTTCGTCTTTTCCCTACAGCTTATTTATTACATTACACACTACCTAGAACATGTCAGTTTGCATTGAATCCATTAATTCAATTACTAGAATGTTTAAAGTCTTGCAAAGAACAAGGATGTCGACATAATTTATTCCAAGTTATGTTGGAATATTTTACTGGCTATCTGATCTGATTTATCAGTGAAATAATTAGGTTCGTTATTTAAGACGTGGAGTGCTGAAAAATCCGTCAGGCAACCATTGTATGGTATGTCCATCCTTACGACTTGTTAAGAAAATTATATTTAAGCAGTAGGGGATCAATGCCTTGTTAGGTCTGAAGTGTTTTTTTAATAACAGGTGTCTTTTTTGAACTAAGAAAACTGGGCTGTTGGAAAAGTCATGAGGCATTTTGGCAACTGACAGCACTAATTTGTTTCCTAGCTACTAGAGTTAATTGTATCCATACTAGTAGTCATTTAGTGTAACTGACCATTCTAGATATTCTAAAAAAAAATTATTCGGAGGTTTAGTCGAATTTTAAAGATTTTACAATAAGGATGAGAGAATAGACCAAACTATGTATTTTTATCTTATTTTACTCTTTTACTTGGTGAAGGGAAGAAAGAGGAAATTAAGGCGGAGTTGCGTATAGTTTATGGTAATAATGCTTTACGTGAATATCAATGCTATATAATGTTTATAGAATTCCATTCTATCTTTCAATATTTCCATTCTTTCCTTCCTCTTCAATAGCACCTTCATTTTCTTCAAATCATCCCTTTATTTGATTTGATCTTAATTTTCATTACTTTTTTCATATTGCTCCATTCCTTTCTTCTTTTCTGCAATATTCTTTTCCTTTAGCACATATATTGGTGTTTATCGATCTATTGATTTTTATAATCTTGGATAATGCCTCCTCAGCTTACAGATTTTTGAAGTTTTATTTTTGAAGAACCATTGGGACCTGCTTTCTTTACTGAAAAAATATATTATTATATCCTTTTTCGGAGCTGTGCTCTATAAGACTGTAGACTATAAAATCCTTTGCGATTGATTTAATATTGGGCCATATCTCCCCCTACTTTTTTATAGGTGTATGAGTATAATCTATGGCTTCTATTATATTTTTCATGCCAGCAATTCTGCAGCATACACTAATGACTTCATCTCAATTTTCAGGCATTTTTATGTAATGTGAAGCTTTTCGTGCCAGAGCATATGCCATTCATTGGCATGTTTGTTATTGATCTTTAGCTAATAAAATATGTTGGGCAGCTGAGTTGTCTTGAATCTAAAATTAATACATATTTATTTCCATACCTATGATTCGTTCTCTGAACAATCAGTAAAAATGACAATATTCATATGATTCTATACATTTTCTTTGTACAACATTGCGGGACCATGTTCTTAAAGCAGTTTACACCTGAATTTCTGGACTAATGCCGCCACCTAAAGCAAACAATATTTTTCATTTCGTATGATACCACATTATGAGTAAGCTATGAAAACATTTCTAAATTTAGAATGATTAAATTAACATCTTGTACCTTTCTCTATATCTGCTTTCACTAAATTTACGATGTATTTTGCATATGTCTTCTTGAAACGATATTTTAATTTAAAGGCTTCTTCCAATGATGTCATAAAAGGATTTAATCGGTTTTTGAACACCTTTTCTTTCCTTCTTTCAATAATGGATATTGCGTGTATCGTGACGAGGTCGTCTAAAATTCTATAAAAATCCATTTCTGTCATTTAGTTAATATAAAAGTATAAGAAATATTGATCGAAGTGATGTGCTTCATGAAATGTCAAATGTCCGACAAGTATACATCAGCTGTTCGACAGCTGCTATTTTTTTCCCCATTCCGCCTTAGTCAACAATTAAACTTTTTAATTTAGCAGATAAGTGGCGGACTAATGTTTCTATGGCTGCTAAACTGTAAACTAAGCTAGGCCGTGTTTATTGCTGAAGTTTTCAACTAAACCAAGCTTTAGCTGTGGGGTAATTTTATTGCTAAGGCTGCAAGGGTGTTAAAATATTTAGTCTATAGTAATATCGCCTCTTCTATATAATCCTTCAAAGATTATACAGAAGGGGTCTATGGTAGAGGAAATATTAAATGTAACTTTGTCACAGCAGGTTTTGCTTATTCTGCTGGATAACATCAAGATTTGTGCTGGCAGTTTGTCCAGATTCCTCATCAAAGAATATCTCAAAACTCAACATTAATTCAACAGAAACAAGACTTTACGACTGTTACTTAATGTTTCACACACACACATATGTGTGTGTGTGAAACACACCTGAAAAATAAATCAATGGAACTACATGCTAATTATGTGCGTAACAGTTTCCAAGTCGGTAAAGTTCCAGAAGTAATTAGTAAATGGAACGACTGAGAAAATATTGGTTCAAAGAACAAATATCTAATAAGATTCTAACATTTAAGAAAAAATATCAAACAGACAAATAATTCAAAATGTTACAGGAAAAATTGTTTATTTACTAATACTATTAAAAAACTTTCTTCTCAAAAAAATAAAAAATACATAATCTGTAACACCTAATTTTATGCAATGACGTTTAACAGTTTACATTTTTTGAAAATTGTTACAGTAGTAATTCACAAGTGTACCTAACACCAACTGACAGTTCAGTAACCAAGAAGTGAACAATCTAAAAAATTGAATCATTGACACACAAAAGAAAGAAATTTACTGAAGAAACATAACCAAATAAACCAACTATCATAATAAGCACTTCCGAGGCAAAGCTCTTGGTCGAGTGTGGGAATCAGTAAGGAAGGCTTATGGCAATCGCAATAGAAAATTTAAATAGATTTTATAATTTAAGAAACCAATTTAATATCAAACATGCAAAATTATCCAAAAAAAAATAATTTCAGTACAATATCTTTAATACCTATATAAAATACTCAGTAATAAAGAAATGAGTATTTAGGTATTTAGTTACAAAGAGGAACCATGAGTGTCCACATTCAAGCCGTCAGCAATGAAAGTGTTAACTTTCATGCCTCTTTTCAATATTTTTCTTAATTTTTTCATATGAACTTCTGGCACTTCCCTATATTTTTGAATGGATAATATCCTCTTTATGTTTATATTTCAATTTCTACCATTAAATTTCTGGGAAGACCCTTAATTCATATCTTAACTATTGTGACTATAGATTTAACCCATGATGTAGGTTTAAACTTTTTAATTATCTGCATCTCTTCCATGCAACCTGGATCCTCGTGAAAATCTTTAGGCAGTGTTCTCAGAGAATTCGCAGATGGAAATGCATCTGTCTTTAGCTTATAATGACATTTACGATTTATCTCTGGAATTTCTGAAAAACATAATAATATCTGCTCATGAATATAATATACACTTAATATTTTTTCAAATGCACTTAATGGTTTTTCAATATTTTTGCAAAATTAAACCCTCAGTGTCCATTAAAAACTTTTACAAATACAAGAATCTCTCCACGCATTTAGTGTTTTCAATATTGAGATCTGACAATTCAAAATTTTTGACATTTTCATTTTTATAACAATATTTTGCAAAATGTTTAAATAAATTTCATTAACAACATTTCAAAAAGCACCAAAAAATATGTTTGTTGGATACCTATGTCGAAGAATTTTAACGACACCTTCAGCAGGAACCTGACGAAGGTCTTTGATAATAGGAGATTTGACATTGACAATAGCGCATTTTGCTTGACTGACTCGATGATTGATTTGGTGAGTGATTATGACTTTGAATTCATTTTAGACCTGGGCTTTGATTTTGACGGTTAATTTGCATGAAATTTCTTTTTGATATTAACATTTATAACCAACAGATCAGCTACTTATTGAGTGAGTAAGATAGTTTTGGTACTTTGTTCAGTACCGTCCAATATCAAGAGGTGTACTAGGTAGTTATAATTTAAAAGAATTATGAATACGAAAAAAAAATTATATAAATTTAGTATTAGCAAGAAGACTTGTTACAAATCATTCATTACTAGCTTTTACTCACCGTTTTGCCCATGTGTTAAATAAGGTATTAAAGGGAGTGATTCGTTTACTCTTTTATATTGCATAAGTAATGTTTCAAATAATCACATTGATCCGTGTCTCCAATCTGAGATTTCTTCCTTATTCCGTTTGTGTACTTTTCAGTTTCAAAGAATTTCCCTAAGTTATCTGGGATAAAAAGTAATGGGTTACTTTAAAGTTGATAACTTTGGGAAATTCGTTGAAACTGAAAGTACACAAACGGAATAAGGAAGAAATCTCAGATTGGAGAAACGGATCAATGTGATTATTTGAAACATTACTTATTTTTTTAAATTAAATTTATATAATTTTTTTTTCTTGGCCTACAACTAACTCTTTGCAAAAAATTACGTGGATCTGTTACTCCGTTGTGAGGTGAAAGAAGGACAAACAAAAATATTTGCGTTTACAATATAAGATTGAGATTATCTAAGATAAAATTAACCTTTATTGATTCGCAGTCTGTCAACTATTTTTGTGAAAAAAAATGAAGTTTTCAGCATTCACGTTTTTACCTGATGGACTTCAACTGAAGACTGTCAAATGAATGTGCATTACATTCCTCTCCACAGCAATAAATGAATTTATATTCAGCATGTACAAAGGGTAGAAAGACAATGTTACTTATTCTTTAAAATTGCACTATTTGGGACAATCTTTTCAAAGATGGCGAAATTCAATACATTTACCATCCAATGAACGTGTGTGATGAAGGACATAACGTTTCAGAGTTATGAGCGACAAGTATCTACTCTACCATTGTTGATATGAAAATCATAATTATACTTTGTAACACTTTAATTATTGCTTTTATAGTTGTATGGACACTATTGGAAATGTTGTTGGCAGCAATATGAGTGCAATAACTGAGATTTTAAAACGTATTCCCTGTGGCTAGAAACCAGAGGGTCAATGAAAATTTGTCTCTTGGTGACGTGGCTTCTTGTATCACCTTACTCTTCTCTTAAATATGTAGCGTTACTAATATCATTACCTCATTCCACAAAACTTTCAGCATCCGGTTGTAATTTATGAAAGATGAAGGATCTTCTGTACTGAAGGTAAACAAAAATACACTTGAAAGGATAATATCGGCCGAAGACTGTCCGAAGAAGAGAATATAAGACAACGAAAACAATTTTATTAAAAGGTAACAATTGAATATATTTAGAATCTTCTAATAACTATTATTTATATTGATAAATTAATTGATAATTTATGTGTTTTATCTATTGAAATATATATTTTATATCAATGAGTTAACACCCTTCTTTCTTATTTAATAACTCAAAGAACCGTATAATACATCAACTGTTAACTGTGCACATAAATTCTTTCCAGCTAAAATTTTGCCTTCATTTGAAACTACATTTGAAAGTTAAATTAATCACTCCAGTTTTTAAATTAATTTGTTTACATAATTATAAAATTTTCTTTGGTGTTTTAGAAAAAGAGATTTGTGTATACGGATCTTGATAACTGTTTATAAATCCTTTGCTTGGAGTAGATATATTTCAATACTGAGGTTACATACACAAGTCCTTCAGTTAATATCTTTATAAAACTCTGCTGGTTTTCACAACGTAATGATCATAAATGACTCCATGACGTAGCCTTAATTTTTTCTGTGGTTATTCATCAATTATTAAAGACAATAATTGTTCACAGCCTATGACAGAAAGATTGGCTGTGACGGTGTCCATTTTTGTTAACTGTCACTTTGCATGCACAGGAGCCATCTACTAACCTAACACAAACGCAACATACATTATATGCAGCCTATATTGTAGAAAAACCATTACAATGACTAGCCCAAAAGTTTGTTTGGAATCAGCATTAACATCAAATAGAAAATCCAGCAGCGAAACAAATATTGTGTGGGCTTTATTCAATAAAATGTCACTATTACTGTTCTCACAGGCATGGCGAAATTTATATTATTGGTTCAACTATTAGCAGGTTATTAAAGTTGTCACTGTAAACCGCTTTCTGTTTGAAAATGTTACATTTCTTAAGACCAGATGTTTCTGAAGTCGTACTATTAGTATGTCACGAAATATCCACGCATTGGGGAAAATTATGTTGGCACAAAAAATGACAACTTCTCGTTTGTAAGTAAAAGTAGTTCAATATTTGTATTTCACTTGTTACAGATACCCACCTTCCCCTCCCCACCTCCCTCCCCACAAAATTTGAGAACATTCACTATTCAAAAATTGTCTACTTCAGACGTAAATAAATTGCCAAATTCATTAAGTGCTCCCAATCTCTGGAAAGAATTATTTTCTTATGAGGAATTCACTACTAATATGAGTGAGTGAGACGATTCTTCATTTGTAGACATGTTGAATCATTTAAGATTTGGTATTATTATTAAAGGTGACTGTGCTTTATTAAGCGTTAAATTAGTTTAATTCAATATTGAGATAAATGACAATAGAATAATGGAAATTATACTTATCTTTCTTCTTAACCTGAAAATATAGTGTTCTTATTTCGTACGAAAATCGTGTGCGCTCATTTCAAAGAAGTAATGCTTAACAGTGTAGAATAACCTATGGTAATATAAGAAAAAGGCTCAGGAGGTTGGAAAAAATATGAAGAAGGAGCTTCCTCTAGTTTTAGGCATAGTTATTGAACATTAAATAAGCATTCTTAAGTAAAGTAGGTTGTAATTAATTCAGCATGCATTTGTGAAGGACAAAACATAAACCAATTTGCAGGTCATAAAAAGGGATCATATTTGTTGACTGTAACTTTTGGTGAAGATAACTCATTCCTCAAGTAGGCTATACAACTAATGGTACATGTGTATAAAATTAAGATAATTTAATTAATTGTCAACGAGATTAATTACAAACAAGTGCTCCACAATGGTTCTCAACCAATCTCAAAAAAGTGGAGTTTTGCAAATTTAAACAATTATTTAAGGAACATAATATTTCATTTGACACTTGTACCATTCCTATTTGTAATGTAACTTCATACTCTGATCCTTTTGTCGAATATAGTTCAATTATTATTTACCATTTGATTTAGACATTTAGAGATTAATGTTTGTAAATGTTGTGAATAATTTTTAAACATTAAAATGTGTGACAGGTAACCGTAAATCAAATTTATAATTTACACAAGCTAGCCGATCATGAATATAATATTTGAATGATTACATTAAATAGTCACACTTGTTACAAATCCAGAATAATTTATACAAAACCACTAGTTAACTTACGCACTAAAACACTCATAAATAAGTTATATTACAGATTAAATGCAAATGTGTTATCTGAGATAGCAAAACTTAAACTGTGACTCATTTCGAGAGTTGTACATTATATATGAGAAGCGAATGTTTGGAAATACTCTGAAATTTCGGTTGTCATGAATAATCACAATCATTATTCCATGAATTCATTAAAAAATTTAAGGAAATTCAGAAAATCAATCTGAGCTCTAGAAAAAAATACCTGTGATATTGAATGACGATGGATAATCGGAAAACTAGTATCGTTGTGATTGTCAGTAACTGTTCAAAGATTTAAAAACATTTTAGCATCTACACAAATTTATGCTTTAAGGTGGTGTAATATATACATAACGCCTGTAGCTATAATCATCGCACATAACAGCAAGTTTTACAGTATATATTATAGATGTTAATTAAAACTACTGACTCACTATTGTTAAATAAATATCAATTATTATAGACCTAAAGTACAATGCAGGCGACCAGAAGTAATCAGAGAAACTACCACATATGATATTAAATACTCCACGCACTCATTCTACATAAATTGGCCCTACAAAATAATTGGAGCAGCTCTGGTTGACTCACCAATCCGAGTAAACAATAGAACACACAAGTTCACGTGTAGTAATAGAGTAGATAATAGAACATATGAGTGAACACGTGCTAATGGAGACCACAGATATTTAGTTAGCGATGTTTGTCTGCTACATGTGTAATACGTTTGTATTTTTCATTTAATTTAGTAAAAAAATAGCTTTGAGAAAAATTTGCTTCAAATTTTTATATCATTTAAATAAGGAATTTTATAACAGCACTTTGATTTCATGTGTCGGTGTTTATTTGATAATACATTCTATAAGGTAAACAAGTTTTTTTTTTAAATATGTCTTTTTACATAACTTACTCATTATGATTTTTATAACTGTGCCTTTACAAGTAGTTTTAAATAGTAATTTAAAAAAACCTTAAAAAGTGTAAAATTTTACAAAGAATCAAATTAAAATATTTTGGTTAAAATAAATCATCGACATTAAGGAACTGGATCAGTACAACAGCGTAACTTGTGAGCAGCCCTAGGAAATGGAGCAGTAACAAAGCTCGTACATTGAATAGCTGGAAAGTTGTAAATTGACCCAGTTCGCCTGCTTCTATCATATTTTTAATGAGCTTGACATGACGTCGGACAACGGATGCTGAAAGAAGAAATTAACATAAGCTTATATTAAGGTTCTGTTAATTAATCTTAAATACAGATAACACAGCCTCGATTAAGATAGAATGTTTGCAATAGCTGAAAGTGTGAGATGTTTACAAGGGAAAAAATGGCATATAATCATGATATACTGGAACCGGTAACCAGCATCAGTAAGAGTATTCATCATAGAGATATAAGTTACGTGCATATACATGTAACTACCATAGCAATAAATCATGCTTATATACTATTATTATATTTCCCAACACATATTATTTGCTTTCTAACCTCTAGTGATTGATATCTGCTTTGAGGGGCGAGCTGAAGTTTGATAAATATAACCAATACACAGTATGAAACAAAGTCAAAGTTTTATAAAGAAGTCTATCATAGCATATATCTTTCTTTAACTGTGTGTAAGCTATAATAATAAAATATACGGTTTATCAAAACTTCAAAAATCCATCTAGTCGTACCGATGCATTTTTGAGCAATTAAATATGAATATTTATACATTAAGATATTTGTGTCGTTTTCAATATCTAAAGATGATAAATTTTGTTTTTTATAACAATTCATTTGAACCAATAATTCATAAGTTGTAAAATACTTTGGCAATATTATTTATATATCAGCACGTAATATAAAATAAATTTCCCTGTTGCATTTGTTTTTTTGTGAGGGCTGATAGCAGTAACTAGCCAATGGTTTTAGATTTTTACCAATATGAATCTTTATACATAAAAATATAATATATAATATATTGATGCTAAATATTATTCAATTCTAATCTAACAGTATATTTAGTCTTTTCTAATTTTATATGGAATATGATATATTTATGCCCAAACAAGGTGTATAATTTATGAATCTTTTGTGTAAATTAGCTGATCTGTGGCAATGAAGCTGGGAAAAAATCAATTTGTTGAGAGGTTTCCTGGCACATTCTGCTTAAAATTGTATGAAAAGGCCGTTCATCTCAAATAAATAAAAGTTTGCAATAGTATATGTTTATTTATCAGAGCTAATGAGTCATTTAAGTAGGGCAAAGCGAATTTTTTTAAAATTCAATTTGTTCTTCTTTAATGAAAATTGTCATTTACATTGAATCGTTTGAATCAATAGATAATATTTTACAATAGGTATTTGAGTAAGCATAGTAAACTCGGACCACTGTCCAGTGTGTTTATAAGAACGTTTGCATTTGTAAATTGATGCTCTGTAATTGGTTATTCTTATTGCTATAGTATTATCCGGGGAACAAATGCATGTGAACTGTGTACATGCATTTTTTCCCCAGATAATATATTAACAACAGCTCAGCTTGGCCTTTTTTTATTGTTTTCCTAATTGTCTGGACAAGATTTCTACGAAATAAAATTTTTAGAAAATCCACCAGAAAGTCAAAAATTTCAATGGTAGTTTTGTATGAAAAACGCAGTTAAAAAAAGGGACATTCAGTTGAGAATTCTGCTGTCACATGTCTTCATAATTAAACAAAGTGACGTTCAGTTTGATAGTTCTACTGTTACATGAATCAAAAACTTGAATTGAAAGTAGTGATCATATCTTTGGTGCGTTCAAAATAATAAAATTCATCTATTTTGTATGAACATAGAATATTTAAATTTTGCGAAAAAGACTTGAATTGAAAGTAGTGATCATATCTTTGGTGCGTTCAAAATCATAAAATTCATCTATTTTGTGTGTTGCAGACATAGAATTGATTTCCGTTCGTGGTTCATTTCTTTGAAAAAAATGCATCAGTTAGGCATTGAAATATCGATCGGTGTACGCACAACATAAGCCAACTACATGATGTATTAAAGAGCGTAGACAGCATTTGGAGGCAAATCGAATAAGAATTTCTGAAGCCTGATCCATTATGACTGAGGGAACAGCATATACGGTAGAGGTTGACTCATTTGGCTTATGAATAAAATAATTTGAAACGTTAACAAAACAGACAGGCAAACGTGACAATTCGAAATGAATGTTTGGCATTCAGATACGGTCCAACAGTCAATTACACCGTGGATGAACGAATCGATTTTGGAACAATGACCAATGTTTGTTATTGCAATACTTTGAGCTTTCAACACAAACTGATTATGTTGTGCAAGCAGAAAGGTCAAATTGCATGAAATATTTTAAATACCAGGTATATCTCATCTGCATTAATATTTACACTATGGTATATTCATGCAAAACTAGGCCAAGTTACTAGCATATTATAATAGTATGTTTAGTCTTATGTAGTCATATTATTTGAAGTCATTATATAAAAATTAATATAAAGATATACATATGGCTTTTATACCTGCAGTACACCATAGCGTTGCATTTACTCTCATACACTCTACATATGTCAATTAGTGGAAAACTAATGGTGTGTGATGGCACATGGGTAAAGAA
Organism: Druceiella hillmani; assembly: GCA_039881145.1. NCBI lineage: Eukaryota > Metazoa > Arthropoda > Insecta > Lepidoptera > Hepialidae > Druceiella > Druceiella hillmani. Next base: position 2,253,166 of record JAYKKI010000092.1, read on the forward strand.
TGACTCCACAGTTGCCTACATCTTCTAAAATTGTTGCCACAAGTTACGAAAGAAATTAATTTGGAAGTTAGGATTATAATTTCTAATTTTTTCAGATTTCTGAAAATGATGGCAAAAAATTAAAGCGCGGGGTTACATAACGCACGTCATACTGAAATTTAAATGTCACAAAAGGGGCTTGAAAATGTAGAGTAGTAAGATTATAAAAGCAACCATTATTTAATTTTATGAGATCTGCCCAGTTATATTAATGAACTGATATAATTGGGCTGGTCCCATAAAATTAAATATTAGTTTCTTGATGACACGAACATGAGATGTGGATTTTTTTTAAAATTGTACATATTAATTGAGCAAGGAACTATATTTATTCTAATAGAGCCACTAGCACTATCATATATTTCCAAAACATTATTCTATGAAAAGGTGCGGCTGTTATAAACTGATAGATGGATAGAAATGATGGAATTATAAGAATTTCTCACTCACTCATAAACTTCACTATCAATCACTCATTTATGAATCTCACTTTTATGAAACTCACTTCACTGTCAATCACTCGTTTAAGAATAAAATAACAAATACAGGTTTGTAAACGTTTAAGAATCCCGCTAGAAATAAATTTTCTAATTCAAAAAATAAATTTCATGATTTTATGAAATTAACAAAATGTCATTAGTTTTGCTCCATCCTGTCAAATTTTGGAGTATTACGGTTTGAATATTTCACAACATAATATTATATAGATAATGTTTATTTCATTTTTAAAATAATATCACAAACATTTATATATAAAATTTACCAGCTTTTGTTTCAAAATATACAAAATTAAAATTATTTTTTGTTTTTTTATTGGTGTGGAAATTGAAAGTGCAACATCAAATACCATCTGGGCACCATTTTACTGTTCGTTTAGTTTGATTTATCTATGCTTTTCAATTCCCCATGCAATTTCAAATTCAGGAGCTTGAATCCATCTCCATCCATCTCCACTTTGTCCAGAAATCTGAGCTTAACGTAAAGCCATAAAAAGATTTTGAATCTTTTAACTAAAAAAGAGAATTCGTTATATTTTCACATCCTGATGCCATTTCAATTTTTAGAGGACAATATTCTTTGTAATAGTTGCTGTCTTGCTCTTTTTGTCCCGTTCACAGAGGAAGCGAGGAACATTTAGTGTGATCACCTCACGGGCCAGTCAGTATTGCAAGAAATTTAGATCAGCATAGACATGCCTTAATTTCATATTTGTTTTATTCTCTTTTTAACATTTTATGCCGTCGTATACTTTCTTCATATTGATCTCTTAGTGTAAAGAGAATTAATTGGCATTATGAAGAAGAATAACCTGTAAGCTTGTTTAATTGGCTTTGTGAAATAAACAATATGTATTTATCTGAGTCCTCTGGAATCTTCAGTTTTATGTGGTCAATCCACATAAAACTGAAGGTTGTGGTCTAAATAAAAATAGGACTAATATAATATTTAAGATCGTTGAAGTAAACTAGATTTTCATTCTTAAACAAAGGTTTAACAATTGTAAATTCCTCCTTCTGAAGAAAGAAAATCGTGTTTTTTTTTTTAAAAAGATTCTATTGGTCTTCAAAATCCAAAAGTTGCACTTTTGTCTTTGAAACTTACATGTCTTTCAGTTTAGTCTGGTCTATGGAATGTTTTTTGTTAGTGCTAAGTATAGATAAAAACATTTCATCTTGGGTTCAACAAATGTTTTTCAAGTTTTCTCATCATTAACATCTTGTCTGCAAGAGACTTATGTCGAGCAGTGCTCGACATAAGTCTCTTCCACTGCATGTATCACTAATGGTAATGCTTATAAGTGCCACGTCGGCCAGGAAGGTATGTGATCGAAAATTGTAGCTTTATGCATTTAATTTAGAAAATAATTTGTTGGTCATCATTGGTTTGTGTCATTTTAGCTACATGATTAGAAACATCAGTCCAACCCTGTTGACGAGCGGCTGGAAATCAAGGCTGGGGATTCTGCAGTGCACACTCCATCAAAGGATATAATGATAAATTTTTAACTAAAGGAAAAATGAAAACAAAATCAAAAATGAAAACTTCAAAAATCTAAAGGCTGAAGAGACATTATTCAAGAATACAAAAATCACTGGCTGGATCTATGTCAACACACGTGGTCGAAGGAGAAAAATCTTTTGGAAAAGAAGAAGAGAACAGAGCAAAATGAACAAAATAATGAAAATTGAGATTGTATAAAAGAAAATGGATGATTTGAAAAAATGAAGATGCTATTGAGTATGAAAAAAATGGTAACTTCTATAAATATTGCTGGAGCTGATGTTCATGTAGAGTATTGGTACTGTAAACTTTATGAAACTATAAAGTACTTTGAAAACAAATTAGTGCTATCTGATGCAAAAATACCTCACCACTTTTCCCACAACCCAATATTTTCTTAGTCAAAAAAGGTACTTAGTATTAAAGAACTACAATTCAATAAAGGTATTTAGTATAAAGACCTAACAAGGTGTTAATCCCCGACTGCTTAAATATATCTTTCTTAACAAGTCATAAGGACCGTCACACCATACAATGATTGCCTAATTGATTTTTCAGCTCCTTCCGTTTTCAGCAACAACTTGAATTATTTAACTGAGAAATCAGGAGATAGCTAGTAAAATATTCTTATGTAACTTGTAATATGCCAACGTCCTTGTTTTTCAAAATGCAAGATTTTATACATTCTAATTATTGAATTATTGGATTAAATAAGAACCAATATGCTCTGACTACTTTAGAAAGTAATACAATAATGGGGTGTGGCTGTGTCATGGACACGGCCGTATGATGTACGTGAATACATCTATCTAACAAAGCGATTTCATCATCCACTTGCATAATTTCAGGTGTACTGGCACCGTCGTTGATCCGCTCGGCCGCGTTCATTCTTTTACGTTCCTGGCACTGCTTGACTCAGACATATGGTGTTTTATTATTACCATTCGATTGTTCTTGAAAAACCCTTTCCAGCCGTATACGATCTCTGTATTTTGTTTTGGTTTTTTGACGCATATAGGCCGACGTTATATATTTTTGATAATATTTTTTATTCTAACACCTTATTATATTCACTGTCACTAATTTAAACTAATGTTTTATATACAATCGATAGATTTTGATGACAGCTGACGATTAAAACTTAAACGAACATTGTAGCTTTTCCGAATCAAAAGTTATACTAATTGCAAAACTCAATACGCAGTAAAATAACCTCAAAATGGCGGCGCTTCCCCCTCCAGCGCGCGCGATGTGCCACTGTTCTTGCTTATCGAATGAATTCTTTGATCCTGTAGCTATCCAGTGATATAATTTCATTTTTAATGTAGAGGATAGATTCGAAACTGCACTGCCAAACTGTATCCCCCGATTTTGTTATCATTAGGTTTTTTGGATTGCCCCCGTATTGTAGCAAATTTAAAGACGTATTCACGTCAAAACAAAACTTGCATATTTGAGAAGAAAAATAACAAAAATTATTTTACAAGTTACTGAGGAAGATGAAACCTCGTCCAACCTTAAAGAGGGTGGTGTTGATATTTTTGGTTAATTTAGAGGGGTCATAACATTTAGTACAAGCAAATGTCAATCTACTCATAATGATGAAATAAAGTTTAAAACAAACAACTTTATTTAAACATTAATCTTTCTAACATAATCGATGTAAATGGAAAACAATATTTGCTTATTTGTGAATTCATTTGTTAGTGTTATCATAAAAAAGAAATTGAATTTGGACTCAAATATAAATAAAAAAAAACAGTAACTCCAAAAATAAAATTGCTGGAAATAAATGAGGTTGATTTATATAAGCCTTAATTGAGGTTGTCTACCCTGCCACCACTTGACATTATTTTATTGGCAGACTTTGCATGTATATACATAAATATAAACATATATATTTTTATGTAAATGTTTTGATTAATGAATGCTATATGTAATGACCTCTTTGTGACGAATGAACTATAACTATATATATGATAAAGCATATCATATTTTGACTTATTTACTTCTAACTTTGCACATAAAAGGAGGGTTGAAAGTTCCTTTCTTAAAGTTGAAGTGAGGCCCAACTTGATCAATTTTGTATAAATACATGACACATCTGTGAGGTCAATGGATCAATAAATTTTAATCATTAAAATTAGAATTGTATTATTTACTAGCTTAACTATCGCCTAATCAACAGAGAGGTTTAATGGAATAAAACATCACAATGTTTAGGTTGAATTAAAAGGATGGTCACTTAGTTCAATTACTAGGGGCGCTGGGAGGTTGGAACACTTTAATGTTGTGCCTGTTGTTAGGTATTAGAGATAATTAAGTAAGATTGCCAATTACTGATCTATACCCAAACAATTATTATACAAACAAGAAAAATTGTTGAACTTTTATACCAAAACATATTTTATTTTTCATAGTAGAAACAAATGTGGAGATTCAAGCAAATTGTTCAAATCCTCATGTGTGACATTGCTCTTAACATGGAATTCATTCTATGAGTAGTGTAGAAGTTATAATAAATTTCCTTCCGTTGAAAATACGCACAACTGCTCTTCTAGAAGTCGTCATTAGTTGCTTTTTCTTCTAATGTTAAAAATCTTGACATAAATCAGAATTATATTTTATAGAAAATTATTATCATACTCTACACAAAATTACAGAATAAGCTAAATGTATACACAGAAAGTACAGCCTCAGTTCTTGCTTTCAAATCGTCTCAAATCGCATCACCTACTATAATCTAGAAGTCTATCTCTTCACAGTCTTCCTTGCTTTAAAAACGCTTTTTTTCTTTAAAGTTTAATGTATCAAACATTCGAACACCTTCTATAATTAAGTAATGGAAAAATTTCCACTTACATAATTCTTCATTGACTTGAATTGATGTCAGAAGTGGTTTTGTAATTTCTATCTGCAAGTACATTTTCTCACATACAAGACACACGGCCATCAACCGCGCAAAATAGGGCATTGGCCATAACACATGATTGATGGAAAGTGATAAGTCCAATTCCTAAAATATCGTCTTTATGAATGAATATGTGATAAAAAACAATATGAGAATCTGTGTGGGACAGATTTAATTTCACACAAAATTTAATTAATTTCTCTTAAGGGCAAAGTTTGAATTTCAATGGACATTTTTCATATTTATGAATAATAATTCATAAATTCCCTCAAATCTTTATACCTCTCTGTGTGTTTCTTTACAACACAATTTTTAATTTGAAAATACTAAACGAATGTGTTATATATTTCAATGTCCATCACTTTACCATATAATCGAGAGTAGTAAAAGTTATTTGTGTATATAGTTATATATTATTATAAAAGTGATTTGTAAAAATATTGCTTTTACTGGCATAATCTGATATTTATGTTGATAGTTACAGGATATTTAACTCCACAATGTTTTCATTTAACTCATATACACAAGCTCTTACCTCTGCAAGCAACAACTCTTACACACAAGCTCTTACCTCAACAACAAGCAACTTATTCACAAGCTGTTTAACTCCACAATGTTTTCAACATGGACGCAACCGAAAAAAGTAAAAAATGACCTAAAATTTAGTATCTAATTAATTCTTGATAATATTGATGGAATTCATTTTTCTATATAAGCTTCACATCAGGACTAGTTGCAGTCAGAATTTGTAATTGTACTGGTATATAAAATACACTTGGTGGTGTTAAAATAAAGCTATATATTCCTGGGTTTTCATACGTAATAAGATCTAAATCTATCCAAAAAAATATCTAATTAATTCATGATTTTGGAATGCTGACATAGCTATAAGGTCCACATTGATAATTATACCTTTATCCTCTGAAGCAGTCTTGTGAAAAAACCCAATGCCAGCTCTGTAATTTTGCAGTGGCAAATGCCGTTGCTATTGCTGTGTAGCACCAAAACACCTATAGATATATTTTATACACAAACATTTCTTCAAAATGACAAGTCGCAAAACCTTATCAATTTATGTATTCGCAAAATCTATGTAACGAAAAATTATGTAAAAAATGACATATTATAATTATTCAAACACAATACTATAGTAAAAATGAATTGTTCTATAATGATTAATGATGACTGTGACCTATGTAAATTTAAATTATATTAATTGATTTAATGAAGGTCGATTTTCTAGAATCCTCAAGACTGTTTTCAGATTAAACTTCCTTCAGTGACGAAAATAGGCTAATTTATTGATAGATGACACATTGCCAATTTCAACATAATTTTCATTTATAGGTTGACCATCAGTTTGACATAAGCTAGTTAGTTTTTGTCTGGACCTGTATGCTTCCACATCATTGATCACCTGAATACAATAGAAACAACCAGCAATGCCTTCTACTAAAATAATTGACATAGGAACCCCTAATGATAAATTCAAAGACAGTCTTCGGTATATTTTATATTGGAAATATTTGCTCGGTGCTGGGAGAAATGACAAAGTTTCATGTAGAATACTGTGTTGTGTTAGGATTTTCATTATGTTAACTGTCGTGTCAATATATCAAACAATATATGTACAAAATTGGAGCTTAATAACTTTACACAAATTAGTGACATTTGTTTACGGAGTATACTTAATAGGCACAAACGTGTTGTGGGAAAAGAATGTATATGAAAAGCTCACATGTCAAATTAATGTTATCGATGATCAGTTCAAATCACATCATTTAAACACCTTGTTCCAGCATGATTAACTACGAAACATTATTTTGTGTCTCGTTATTTTTACCTACCAATTATCAGGTTAAAGTAGTTGGTGTTATATTTATGGTGGAGTGGAAATAATATTCATTGCAAATATTTTACATATATTGCATTTTGATTTAGAAATATTATTATATTTTACACCTGTTTATAGTTTAAATAAAGCATAAAGCTGATTAATTCATTCTTTAGGTCTGTAAATTCCCAATCTGGTTTCGCAACTTATGACAATTAATCCTGAAGAAACTGATTCAAATGATCGACATTTTTTTTACCTCTTAAAGAAAAATCTGTTTTAAATATGTCAGATTTATTCATAAATATGTGCAACTTCTTAAATCGCATTTTTCGGGTTAACGTAAGGGCGCATTATAACAATGTTCACTGTCTTTCATACCATTATGTCTTCTTTTGTTTCTAATGTTTAAACCCGACATTTTCTTTTTCTTGTGTTTTACCTTAAATGGGCTCTGGAGAAAATCAAAATAAATGTGAGTAAAAAACCATTACTCTTTCTTTCCAATGTTTTAAATATTACATATATGTTTTAAGGGCTACACTTATTAAATAAAATATTTGTAAATACGTATGTGTAGTGGAAATTATATTTTTGAACAATGGTTTTACGTTTAGTTTATTTGGTGTGTACCTATATAAAGCCCATAAAATTACTTTATTGGTTCAAAATAAAATACTTCGAAAGACATCACAAACTAAAATTTGTACTGAAAAAATTTAAACTTGTGCTGATATTTTTCCCCATATTTTTTAGTAATATGAAAAACCTTGTGCTCTTGCAGAACTACGAAGGTATCTTTATAACTGAGGTGGAGTTTATTCGCCATTTTGTGATCACGATTGTAGTTTGCACTGTTGGAGAGAATATGTATGCCGAAGTCAAAACACAATCACTTTTGCAGAAATTATAACTGGTGATGCTCTTCATACTTAGTAGCTACAAGAAATTCTTATATATATATTCATATCTTGCGCATGAAGTAGGCTATGTTTTCAATAATGCACCTTTTCACCTATTTGTGTGTCATTTATTTGTCCAATATACTCTTTTCTTAACATGTTTTTGTAAGCTGTATGTATTTATATATTTTGAGTTTAAGACATACTTTAAGACCAATGAAATTTATAATTTCTCTTCATTATCCAATTATCAAAAGTAGAAGACAGCTGGAAATAGTATGAGATCTCCTTCACTGGGACAAGACTGGCCAATTTTCCGTATTCTATATGTTTGATATACGCATGTCTCTGATACTCAGCTTCTTGGGGTTGACATTGACATATGTTATTGTTGTGATTCAATTTGTCAGTTTTAACTGAATTGCATTAGTCTTTTTTAAAATTGTGACACTAAGTAAAATTTATGTAATAATCTACATTCATATATATTCTTTTTGGTCATTTAACATAATTAAAGATTTTTCTGAAATTTTTAAAATTGGGAGTGATTTGAAATTGGGAATATTTGTCAATATCCTTTGAGGCTTTTTTGTTTTTTGTTTAATAATTATTTGTGTATTTCAAATGAGCTCAGTGTCGTTCATCCATTACAGATAGATTACAAGCATTCATCATAGTTTTCAGTTTGATCTCCTCTGGAATGGATTGAAAGGAATGGTCGTCTCAGATTAGAGGACTACGGCGTTCATGGCAGAAAGAAAGATGGAAAGAAAAAGATTTGGAGAATTCTGAATACATTGTCACATCGAAAGTTGAAACCAACTAAATGTACTGTTTCAGTAAATTGTGACTAAGTCAAAGCTATTTAAAAAATTAACATTCACAAGCACAAGAATTTTTTTGAGAATCTGGCACTCTGTGCACCCCTGAAGCATAGTTACAATTGCATTTGCTCAAATGTAACGTGTAATTCAGAAATAAGAAACCAAAACTCTTTAAATTCATAGTCTTGTTTACTTTCACATTTGATAGAATATAAGAAAGACTAAAAATTTCAACCATATTTCTGTTCTGCTACTTCTATTATGTTTTTTGAATCTACCCGTAAGTCTGCTTTAAGTAGGTTTTGTAACTCGTCATGGCATTATAATAACTCCGATCAAGATCAGTAGTGATTTATGTTAAGTCATGATGAACACTAAAATTAGGAAAATTATACTTCTCAACCCCAATAATGCGTTCAAACCCACTGAATTAATTATTCTTGCTGTACGCTAAATCTCTCTCGATGTCCGTCGGCATTCTCAAAAGGCAACAAATGGAACATAGGAAATGAGTGAACTTTAGAAGCTGAGATTTTTTTGACTTGTAAGGTACTTATTTTTTACTACTTTTTAGGATTCTGTACCTTGAAGGGAAAAATGGAACCCTTATAAGATCAAACATGTCTGTCCATCTTTCCATTATAACCTCTTTTTCTCATAAATTACTAGACATGGAAACTTTAAATTCGGCGTGGTAGTGAAACATATTAAACCGCACATATTTAAATAGCTTACACTCAAGAAAAGTCACATAAAAATTTCCAGAGTTGGGGTATAAATAAAGCTAACTTTTTTTAAGTTGCATTAATAGCATGAGGGCCATGCATGGATGGAATATGAAGGGGGCCTTTGAAAGGACGTGTTGCAAGGGTCTCAACAATTTATTTTTCATGATTTTAGAGATATATTGAAAAACATGTATACAAAATCATAAAAAATAGGAATTTTAGAGACCTATTCAAAGGTTGTAAGAAACTATAGCGATTATGAGAAATATGGTAGTCAATATGTTCATGTCTTTTATAATGATACCTGATTCTCACAGAAACCATGTGACGTAGAAACATGTAATAAACATAGTAGTCTGTCTTTTTAACCCATGTATTTTGTACGAGCCAACTTTATAAAATATTCACGTAAGAATTAAAGAGAGGTTTATAATTTTGTGTCATACAGGTATCATTTATTTATGAGGAATACATAAATACTTTTTTTATACTTTTTAATTGCATGTGTAAAAATGCATTCCAAAACATCTACAGAAATTTAACGTTCTGTCCTTATTTCTTAAAATACTAAACCAAAAATCATGAAAAAAACAGAGTTGGTATAGCTGACTAGAAGATTATAGAAAAACTGTAGCAATTATCCTAGAGCTTAGTCTTTTTAAAATAAGCACCATGTTTTGCAAATGTGAAGGATACTTTAGGCTATATATTTCAGCTGTAAAAAAATAATATTTGTAAATATATCAATAGAAACACTACCTGTCCTTTAATGTTTATAACACAATAAATGTATATAGAACCCTTTTAGAACCATTGTTTTATTTGCGTATCCTTAACTTTAAAGTGGTGGAACTCTTCCAATCGCATGCATGAAAAACAAACAGTAGAAATCAGAAATTCACACTTAAATGAAACTACGTGATGTAGTATTATTTTTACTTTCTTTAATTTCTTTACCACAACCTAGGTTTCGTTGTATTACAACATCTTCAGGTGGGATATTAGCAAAGATAGGTACACAATCTTTGCTCATATCCCACCTGAAGATGTTGTAATACAACGAAACCTAGGTTGTGGTAAAGAAATTAGAAATAATACTACATCACGTAGTTTCATTTAAGTGTGAATAATGAATTTCTACAAAATTAACGCCAAATATATTCAATATTATAAATCAGAAAGTAAATTCTATACGTTTTATTATTTGAGATTAATTACATCAGTACAATGATATTTTCTAACATTCCATATGTGATACCGTATCATTTGGAAGATAGTGAAAAGATTAGAAGGCAATATCCATGAATGAAATAAAAAAGTATCGTACTTATGGCTATTACAATGTCTACTTGTGGAGATACTTTGTCGCAATGCACTAAAATATATTTGTTATTCTGGGACATATTCATACTCTAAGACATATTAATTTAAAACAGGCTGGCTCCAAAATTATTGGACACTTCATGAGATTAAATATAACCTAAATTGTTTACTTTCAAAGTGCACACAAGTTTAAGAGAAGTCACTTTTTAGATCTGTTAAATTCTTATTCCCATTGTAGTTGTAATTTATTTATATGCTGGTTTTCAATTTACAGCAAGAAACCCATCAGGTAATGTTCTAGTTAAAAGGCGAAAGAATAGTAGATATTAATTACAACAGTTTTTAATTAAAAGCAGAAATAATTCTTTTTCCAATTCCGGTATATATCAACTATTTACTGTAAAAAAGTGAAATGGCTTATTTTTTAAATTTTATTCTTATTTGCGACATGTGTTGTGGGAACTTTGAGTTAGAAGCAACATGGAAATGTCAGACAAAAATGGACATAAACCAAGAAGCCGTTGCTGGATAGCAATTATTTTTAAACACACAATAAATACAGTTTTTTTTATATTTCACTTACATCTCTATGATTGTACATATCTTGTCATGATACCATTTGCACATGGTGAGAACACGTAACAGCGTGTTGCATGTCTGAGGCAGTGTAAGAGGTTAATTAGTTGACAATAAACTTAAATTTTTTCTGAACATCATACATATTTTTCCTGAAATTAAAAACATAATACGTTTATATTAACATTCTATAATATTTTATGTCTTATTCATTATATTTTCACCTTCCAGTCTATCTCTTACCATTTCCATTATTTTTATTTGGTTACATCCCTAGTGTTGCCCCAATACTTCAACATTTTTTTCAATTAATATTGCCATTTATATTTTGAATTAATGTCTGCCTGAGGCTGACAATATCATTATATCAATTTATGAGTAATGTTGTTTTAAAAGTCCACTTACACTAATCCTTTACATACAAATTTTATCTCCGATCAACAGTATATTTGATATACCATGAGTGAATTTAGGAAAAGTGCTTAATTTTGTCTACTTGAAATTTCAAAGTGATTTAAGTTTTTTTTATATTTAAACTCCAATTATTTCTTAATAAAGAAATAAATATGAATAACATTTATATAAACAGTTTTGAATTTAATAATTACAATAATTTTTTGATGTCTTATACAAATTTTAGTCTCAGTGATAGGCTAAGTTATGTGGTTTTATGCTATGTAGAAAAGTAAGAGAATTAAAGAAAAAACATGATTTACTTTGCAAGTGATTCTGTAATTTCATGAATTCATACTATACCAAACTTCAAAATACATAACCTCAAACTGAACTTCAAAATACATGGTAATGGTTCTGTATTCGGTAATTGGCATAAGTTGTTAGTAATAATGTAATTAGTGTTAGGTGTTAGTATATACCTTACGACAGGAAAAATGATTAGTATGTTAAGTGTACAGGGACCGCAATTATATTTCTACTTAAAGGCAACTAAGTGTGAGTCTGTCTCGCACATTGAGGGTGCCGTACATCATTTTAAGTGGAATTACTTTATTTAACGTGTTACGAATATGAATTTTCCAGCACAATAACATTTTAGTAATACATAATATAATATTATAATTGAAAAGGAGGGACGTATGTATTATCATGAATAGTGCAAAAACAATGACTTCAAGAACCATCGTTATAAGTTTCCTTTTAAAAACTGTCTTTTTCATAATTGTAAGTTTAGTAGTTTTGGAAATAAGAAGAACGAACAAATTTTTTTTACATATTTTTTAATATATCTTTTAAATACGCTGTCTAATATCATGAAAAAATAATTTCAAGATACTTATATTTAGCCCATTCAAACAAAAACTTCACATGAAGTTTTAAAAATATTTTTATTTGCTCCACCCCCCCTTTTTCATGGAAATTTTTTGATTGTTAGCTCTTGATATATGTGCTGGTTAATGCGCTTCACTACTCTGTCAATGTTGAAGTTTCTACATGAGGTTGGCTCTGAGAAAAATGTCTGCCAGACTGACAGATAACATATCACTGATCTTGTAAATATTCTATTTTTTTTGCTTCAAAAATTTGTTTCTTCCTTTTTGAAATATCAAACCACAAAAATCAATATTCTTTCTCATTACTTATGTTAAGCATTCAATAGATTCCACGGGAAGATAAACTAATGGATGTTAACCTAAAAGACATTTAATCTTTAAACAAATTGTCACTTGTTTCTTAAACACTAAATAAAACAGTCGTGTTGGAATTCATTTGGAACGAAAATATTTAAGAGGAGTTAAAATGGGCAATGAATCAATTGAAAACACACTTTGGGCAATCTTAGTATACCAGCAGGTATTTGGTGTGTGCAGAAAAACTGCTAACCGAATTCCCACCCGATTTACCTTATTATGTCGAAAGTTATATAGTTTCTTAATAATTGCAATGTTGATGGCGCTGCATGTGGCATTGTTGCTCGTATATGATTATTACGACATACGAGTATTTCTTTCGCTTCAAATGATTTTTGCTCTACGCACATTGTTGATTGATATGAAATGTGACAGAAATATGTTTGAAGGATTAATTTTGAGCATTAAAAAAATAGATGATCTTTTCAAAGTGGAGCATAGAAGAAATCTGTTGAGACGTGACAAATGCCGAAACCTCATAGTTATTGGCCTCCTTGTACCATATCATATTTTTTATACCACTTTTGTTGGATATGTAATGATAACATATTATCCAACCATTCCTTTTCATGTCTCGTTCAATGGTATTATTACCACCATTATTTTTGATTTAGAGATAATATTGTTTTGTTCAATATTAGTTAGTGTAATGAAACGTGTGGAAATATTGAACGTCTTTTTAAAATTTAATTGTGAACAAGGAATGGCTGCACCTGTTGATGCCATATTCGGCAGTCCACAACATAATCCGTATTCCAACAACCACTTTACATTTGCATTGCCTCTAAATGAAAATTCCATGTATGATTTATCTCAATTCTTCATTCATCTGTTAGACCTGTGCCACTACTTAAACAATTTGTTTCAATTTCAGGTTTGTATTGAATATTTTAGGTAAAAGTTTTGAAATAATATATTATTTCTAATCATACTTTCAAAAATGTCAATGCAAATATTATTATGGACTAACCTATAATTTCATTTTTCAGCTACTCATGTTACTCACTCTGACGTTTTCTGCCATACTCCTTAACATGCATGCTTTTCTTGAGGCTTTCAAATACAATGTAAGTATTCTTAAAATAATCTTAAATACTTACCTTGCAACCTTAATCTAAATTACATTTAATAAACTGCAAACTCGTAAATAGAAAATGATAATACTATCACATAATATACAGGATTAAGGGCACATAATTTTTTACCTAAGCTTAAAATAGCCTTTTTAAATAACAAATATTCTTTCAGGGAAACTTGTTATACCGATGTTGAAACCTATAATAGAAATTTTAATGGTTTTTAATTATAATTTAAATACATCTAGCCATGCATACACCTTTAGAATTTTTTATGGATGAGATAAATCCAAAACGAACAAGCATGATATTATCACGCAAAACTAAACTTATCCAGCGGTGACTGAAGTGAGGTGGAAGAAAAAGACATTTATTTTTTTTAGTAAGATAATTATTATTAGTTATTATTAACATAATAACTAATAATATTTTTATTATTACGTGAGTTAAATATTAATTTTTCACTTGTATTTTGTTCATATTATCGTGGTATGCACTGTTTGATAGGTTTTTTTATTCCCACTTTTTCCTCAGTCTTTAATTTAATGCAATTTTATTTTTGCACCCCTAACATGATTAGCTGTGCCTATTATAAGATGTGACCGTGACTAATTTCTAAGGCTTTTATGAAAGAAATTAATTGTTGTACTTTCTGGCTTCATCAAAATATTTCCGTAACGACTAAATTTGGTACTTGCCCATTACCTTTTGATATCATTGCAGAGCTATGTACCCTATAGCCATCCCTAGAAATATTAGATTCCATCAGTGATAATTAGATGTAAATTAGTTTAGCTGTTCTTCAAACTATGGTGAAGCAACAGATCCATAATTAAATAATAAATTCATTTGGAATTTCGTAATTAAAATTTATGTTGCGAAGATGTTTTAAACTACGTCTGAGATTAAATCAGTCTCTTATACATTCACATTATTTTTTTTTGTTACAAATCATCCATAAAGGCAATATTTCAGGAATTGGACTTAACGCTTTTCATCGATTACATGTTATGGCCCCTTTCCTATGTTGCGCTGTTGATGGCCGTGTGTATGCTTTGTGAGAAAATGTACTCGCAAATAGAAACTACAAAATCTATTTTGACATCAATGCAAGTCAATAAAGAATTACGTAAGTGATCATTTTTTTTTATATATTTACAGAAGATTACTATGTTTCTTTCGTATTTGTCCGGAGCAAGCCCTAAAGGACTTGAATGGTGTTTCCAGTATTCACATTTTATGTCTTTATTATCAATAATAACTATTAATATTATAATTAATATTTTCTTTTTCTTTAATTTGTGAGTAATGAAAGGGTTTTTAATAATTTATTTACGCATTGAACTTTATTATGACTCAAAAAGCTAAGTGAACAGACTTAATGCTGCAATCTCTTATAGCCAACCATACAATAAGTGAGAAATATTAGTGCAGTAGAAGACTGCAAAGGGACAGACTCAGAGATTATTTTATGGACCCGATTTCAGAAGACTTTCGAATGCAAACAATTAGGGTGCAATTTCTGTATATATACTTAGCTGATCCCATAATTTTGTGACTCTGCAATAAATAATTTTCTCTGAAATGCAGTCTGGTGTCAAGGGATTAAGAAGATATTTCATCTTTATAAAGCGGTTCAAATTATTGATTGATAAGTGTTTGAATTTGGATCAAAAATATTTAGATTTTACCTGTCACCTACTATCGTTTTCTCATAATTAAAAAGAGGTATATAGTAGCCCCTAAAGACTAGTTGTGGTAGATCAGTTGAACGTATTTTTGATAGAAGAAAAATTATAGTAACTATCATTTTACGCAGCAGAATGATCCTGTATTAAGGGCAATCACTCAAAACTGTTTGAATGCTTTGCTTTAATTTTCACAAATTGTTTTTCTACTATAAAAAGGAAATGTGGTTTTGAGTATAGAGAACTAATTAAATTAACTAATTTTTTTATTTCTGAAAATTTTGTAACATTTCGCTTAAATGGCATTGTAACAATTGTGCGAGGTTAGATTAAACTAACGATTATAAAACTAAAGATGGGCAGTAACATTGAAGTATTTTCACCTCCCTGCCCCCTAGCAATTAAACTAAGTACACTCCCTCTTTCATCCAATATTAGCTTTGCATTCTGGTTGTTGTGTTAATCCTGTTCGTTGATTAGTGAATAGTTAATCTATCAAATAACAAAATTCCAATTTTGTAAAGATTAAAAATATGTAATCTGTTGACTTTACGGATATGCAAGGTGTGTAACTAAAGTTAATCAAGTTAGATGGAGAACCTATTTTCAACATAGGTAAACAAACATCTGGCCATCCTTTTATATGCACAGATTGAAAGAAATAATTCAAATGCAATAAAGCATTAACATCCATCTGTCAATAAGAGTCCATCTGTCTAATTAATCAAAACATGTATATGAGTATCTACTTGTTATTAGTTATGTGTATATATGCAAAGCACCCAAAAAATAATGTAAAGCGACAGCAAGGAATATGGATTTGATGAGTCCTTTTTTCGATAACACGAACAACTGCGGTAGAAGTTTTTTTCAAGTTAGGATTGCATTACTGATTAATTCTATGTAATATCATATGTGTTAATAGGTCTTATCGTGATACCGAAAAAAAAATGGTAACAAGGGGATTACCCTTGTCACCATTTCTTCAATGCCACAATAAGACATAAGAACATGGTATGATTACAACAAAATAATGTAAGTTACAATTATAATCAATACATTGTAAGAAAAAAACATTTCTAGTATAAAACTCGAGGATAACTAACAATTGACAGTTTATAAAGTGCAATGTCATTATTGATTGATCACCATATTTTCAATATTGTTTGAAATATCATGTATGTAATCCTTAAAATCTCTAATGATCAACATTATGGAATGTGCCAACTCCACTGAATAATAATTATAAGCCTATAAAAACATCGCGCAACCCATATGACTCTGATATATTAATTAAATTTGTGGTAAATCATTGTCAAGTTTCTTATGACAATTGTGAGGAATACTAATACGAGAAATATAAGCTAAATAAGCAATAATACATTTTTTCGGCACACTATACTAAACACTAATGTTATATTTTTGGAAATTTGTTTTTGATGACATTTTTGATAGTACCCATTTTTAAGTAAGTTATATTGAGTTTGTACAAAAATTACTACATTTTTTAATAATAATTTAGAAAATAATTTATTGAACCAAGTTAAAACATAATTTTAAAGCAACACAACAAAGTACGAAAAGAACATTCATAATGTGAACAAATATTTCTGAGACACTACAGTCATCTTACGCCCTGCTATTTCTTTAAATTGCCCACATAGTTATAATAAATAAAAACGTGATGGTAGTTTATTATTGGGAGAGGTAAGCTATAAATAACTGATTCCGATGTTAGGCATTGCGCCTTGGTTTTTCTATTATTTGGAAGCCTTTTTAAAAGAGTTAATGAAAATAGTTTTTGCTCACTTAATCCAAAAGCTTTCTAAATTTATCTACTTACCTTGCTAATTTTGTTTGGCTGGTTTAAGGGATCCACCCCAAAGAATTATTCGAAATGAAGTAAGAGCAAAATTATAATTTGAAACGTAAGTAAAAAGTGATTTTAATTGTTGATCTCTTCTCTGTCTGACACTTGTCAAAACGTTCCCTCCACATAACCATACCAGAGTATTTCTATATGGCCTCTATGTAAAAAACCAAGTGAAAATGTGATGACTTTCAGTTTCAAGTAATGGCACCAAGTCAAAACAAGCAATTTGATAATTGCTGAAACAACCAAATCACCTTATACAAAAGTCATTTGTATATGTTACGCATTACTGATAAAGGAATCTCCGTCTCTTTCTAATACTCATCACAGAAATATACAATTTTCACTTATTTCAGTGTGAATAAATTTTTTGGTTGAGGTCCTGAAATTGGCCTGAAGGTCTAAAATTTTAAATTTTGTTAATTTTTGGTTGAAGCCCTAAAATGAAGAAAATTTGTAGAACAGATACATGATAAAGTTACAAATTTTCTTGAATTTTTTTGTACTGTTAAATAAACCTGTATAAATAAACGGCACTCTGCCAAATAAGATAGTTAGTCACCTTTATGAAATAAAATCAAGCATCTACCACAGTTCCTTTTCATCACCTTAAAAAGATTTTTTCCAACTTGAAACAAAACAAAAAGAAACAGAAAAGTCACAACTCAGATATTATAAAAAATAGCTAAGCTTACATGAGAGTCAGGTAGCCCTTAAGGTCTTCCTGATGCCCTTAAGATATTCCTGTTTTGCTTGATTCTGTTTCTTGGGAGATGTATGCAAATACACAAGAGTTAGCAAAAACGAATTCGCCAAATATGTAATTTATATTATTGCTATTAACAATAATGCCACAGCAGAATACACAATTAAATGAGTATTATTATCTATTCACATAGATTATTTTACAAAAAGTAATGTTTCACTTCATTTGACTATTTGAAACTTTGTTTCATTATTATATGTAAACTAACACTTACTAGGCGCATGGCACTAATTGTCAGAACCTCTTTAATAAAGAATACCAATGTGTCACTTTCTAAAGTTTTCTTATGCTTCTTATATCCCAAGTAACTTGTACAAGACATTATTTTTCTTCTTATACATTAAAGCTTCTTATTAGGCTCTCTACTACATTACAGAATACTCAGAGTAATTCCTTTCACATTTACGTTTAATTGAATTGTTAGAATGTGTCAAATTATGCATATCAAAAGATTAGGATGCTGGTATAATTTATTAGAAGTCTTGAAACATACCATTATACACTGCCTGGTATGTCTGCTCATTATAGACCAAAATCAGTTAAGCAATCAATTTATGGTAAGTCCAGCCTTCTAAATTGTTAAGAAAAAATATTGGACACAATCCTCTTCTAAGGTCTGAAAAAATCTCGAATAGTTCATTTTTGAGGTATTAGAGTCATTCATATCTATGGTGTTCAATTGTGTTTTTAAGATTTTAATACAAGGGTGTGATAGCATACGCAACTGTACATTTTCATCATATTTTACACTCATTTCAATACATTGTTGTTGCATACCCCACTGTACGTTCTCATCACAAATTAAATTGTTGCCTTAATCCAGTTCTTTAATGTTGACAATCTATTTTAATTTAAACATTTTAATTAAATTGTAAAATTTTACATCGACAGTCCTTAACATGCATTCTTCGTTTTACTTCCGTAAAGAGAAGAATGTGTTTCAAGTTCGTGCAAAGTTTACAGTAACATTGCCCTACAAGAACCTCATTACCAATGATGTTTCATAAAATTTCACATTGGTGATTTTGATCTCAAAGTCACTTTTCAGTAAAGAAGAGCCAGTGATTCAAAATCAAGAAAATTGCAGAAATATGGAACATCTGTTATTCAAGCATTCCTAACCACCTGAAGAAACTGGGAAATGTAAGCAAGTTTAATATTTGGGTTCCTTGTGAACTCAAACAAGTTCATTTAGCGGCACATATAAACAACTACAATATGCTCGTTAAACGTGAGGAGAAGAAAGCTACTTTTTGGAGAGAAAAGCTACGGTTGACCAAATAAATGCAAACATATCCTGCAAATATTTAATGTGCACTATTATGTATACTTAATATTATAGGGGCATCATCGTAGCCCTGAATTCTGCCAAACTTAACATTTATTTAATTTTTTACCAACTGTGGTAGAATATTCTTTAATATATAAAATGCAGTCTTTTCCAAAATCAAATAGTAATCCAGGAAAAGTTCTTGAACCTCCACAATGTATCTTTATTTCATCACATTGACTTTCATCTAGGATGGTAGCAAAATTCCCTCCTTGTGTGAATGTCTCATTGCAATACTCGATGACTTCATGTTGCATATTATTTAATATGGTCATAGGCCAGTTTGTAGCATCTATCAGAAATAGTTTTTTTTAATTAAAAAATATATATATTATTTTAATAAAGTAATTTGTAGGTAGATTTTATGTATTATAAGACCTATTGCCTTGTAAAAAAATATGGTATTTATGAAAAGATGGAATATAAATTATTTACTGCACAATATGTAGTAATTTTATGTGGTTCTTACTCTTTCCTTCCGGATACATTTTAAAAAAAATTTTAATTGCACTTGATATTAAACCTACACAAATACAAACTACAAATTCAGTTGAATATTTCTGTGGGCATGTGATTGGTAAATTCCAACAGGCAGTCGCAATGCTCAAAATGCTCACCAAATCATTTCCCTTGGCATGTGTGATCATTGTGGTCGTAGTCAAAACATCACTGATGACACCATTGTGCATGACCGTTTCGCCCATGCGTCGAAGAGTGTTGTTGCGGCCGTTCATCTGTCAATTTGATGTTGACACTTTGATATATGTAATTTATATATGTAAATTATATCATCTCTGAAGATTAAACATAGTGATGAAGACAATCACTTTATTTAACTTTGAAAAGTACCGAATAGAAGTAAAGACTACACCAGAAAATGAAACACTTGCAAACAATCATCAAATTCTTATAGAAATTAAATTACACTTTTACAATTAGTGTAAGTGTAAATTTATTATTTAACAATTAACACGTAACAAAGAATAGAAAGCAAAAATCTCTCTTTTTTTGTTTTATATTCACCATTTCCTCATAGTTAGGAATAACCTGTTCTACTTGCACTGACCGTTGCAATACTGACAAGCTAGTGGAATGGGTATGATCATGGTTGTGAGCCCGAAAAACCTATTTTTATGGTATTATTAGTATTCAAAATTAAATTTAATAATTTTTTGCCAGTGTGAACCGGGGATTCTTGTTGTTGAGGGACCAAAGGCGGATCAACTCTTACCTCCTTCCGCCCTTACTGTACCACTGTATCTGTATAGTATTTAGTTAAAACATTTTAGAAGCAAAAGTAACCAAATGAAACTCTAATATTTCCAAAGATAAAGATTAATATTTTATTGCTCAAAAATGCACTCGAAATGCGATAATGATTTTTATTGTTCTGATAATCTGTAAATTCCTTTATTACGTCCACGTAAATTCTCACACAAAAGTTTTTACAAAGTATTACATAGAACCATTTGATATTACTATTTTAAAATTTTGACCATTAAAAACAAATATATATTTATCTCTAATTGTTTGTCAGCGTGCACTGAGAAGACACTCTGACACTATCAACCACTAGAAGTTAAGAACTATATGACGTGTAATGAGAAACATAATATTAGCATATAAATATATAATTGATTACTATATTTATTTACTTATGTACAAATGTGATATACACCTGCATGACGAACATTCTTATAGATCACAGGAGAAGCTGCTTACCATCGCTATAAGCAATACAATGAATATTTGCAGTTTTTTTCTCTTGTAAACATTTCCTATTTTCCCCTCTCCAAACTGAACTTTCTTAATTGTGATCCTGTTACTTGTTTATTAGATTTATTGACATTACTTTGCTGCAAGCCTAAATTATTTTCTCTTTTCAGCACCCGATGTCCGACTTCATCTGAAGAATATTACAAATATGATAGAAATAGGCAAATTGGGTCAATTTATAATTTTCCATTCGTTCAACCTGCGAGCTGCGTTGCTACTGTCTTTTCTAGGGTTGCTCACAAATTACATAGTTGTCTTAATCCAGTTCCTTAATGTTGAGAATCTATTTTAATTTCAAAATTTTAATTTAATTGTAAAATTTTACTTTTTTAAGGTTTGGCTAATTATTGTAAAACATTAATTGTATATAGACACTTTTTAGCTTATAAAGTATTAAAATTATATTCATTTGCTTTGTGTAAGGTGTGTAAAATATACAGTTTTAATAAAAAAAATTAATAGTTACGTAAGATATTATCAATTGGGTAATATCAAATGAAGAGTGTGTCAAAATTAAAACAACTTTATTAAAAGTTCCTCAACCAATTGCCATGAAAATCTAAAATATGTTTTTTTGAAAATTACTTTTTTCCCACTTTGATTTTAATACACATTTTAAAGACAAACAAAATTTGTGTATTCATTTTTCCATGTTTCTAGATTTAATTTTTTTCTAAGTTACTATTGAATAAATGCTTTACATTTTAAGATGACTGGTTTTAACAAAAACATAATGATCATTATGTATACATATATAACAGTTGGCAATATCTACTGATGCTGAATAAATTATCAAAAATATATTTTGAAAAATTAAGTTCAAAAACAGTAGTACCTACAACAGTAGTTAAATAGTAAAAGAATAATTAAGTCAAAATAGGTGCCTAGTTATTGGTAATAAATAATTAAGTTACTTGTTTTTCATTATTTTGACAATTAACCACTCGCGCCAAGAAAAAAGCCCTTTGTTCTCAATATGGGAAACTAAGATGATGACAGTGCCTAGCTAATGTAGCATTTTTATATTCCTTGAAGCTTAGATTGTTTCTAGAAATAAATGATACATAAGTTCTATTAAGCCTTAAAGTTAACAGTTAAAATGTAAAAGGGTTAATATTTTGCATTTTTTTTATGAGAAATGGGAAAAATACCGTGTTTGGGAAATTTTAATTTTCTTTCCTCACCAGTAACATAATTTTACATGTTGCATTAATCAAATACCTTAAGACACACATGCATATGAGCAATACAATATGATGAAAATGCCATTAGCAGTATGACCATAAAAAATTAATTTTTGCTTATCTAATAATACAATAGTATCTTTTAACCTCTTTAAATTATTTGCATTTCTATCTACCATTTCATTATGTTCCCGATTCGCAATAGCTAGTTGCTCCGTGATACAAATTTCTATACATTTTAAGCCAAAATTTTGTAATTCTACTGTATACGATAAATGTTTTTCTGAATTAAGATACTTTTGGTATAAATTTAGTTTGGAAAAACACTAAATTTTTCATTTATTTATTTTACTTTAAAGAATATACATAAAAAACAACATATTAAAAATAATGAGGGCTTGAACTTGATTATTTCATTATAAAAAATTGATTTCAAAAATGCTCTTTCTATGAAGAAACGGTTGTCAATTGGCTGTCAAACATAAATTTCATAATCTAACTTTATGTGATCGACTTTGCTGCATTTTTATATTTTTATTTTTTGGGTTAGTTTGTTTTCCATTTGAATTCCTCTTTCTTTTGCAAATTCTGTGTTAATATTACTAAGAATGTCAACTGAGTCGAAAAACTTATAATTAATACTTCCTTCAGAAATTTTCGCACTTTTTTATGGGAACTTTTTCAAATCACTTTTTTTAATAAAATAATCTCAACAGAGTCCTACTTTTGGTTAATACTTCGTTTTTTATTTATTTTCTTTTATTTAAAAGAAAAAAAGCGGAAATTCACATTTTTGCTAAAATGAACTTGTCGCATATTTTTTATCAGAATTTGTCAAATTATCTAGATTATCAAAACCACCTTAATTCCATTTACTATGTTCAGTTCCGAATAATAAACAAGGTCAGCAAAACATATTATTTAAAACGCAACGCCCATTTAGCCATCGAAAACAAGTATAAAAGTTATGACAAAATGCCCTGTATTAGATTTATTAGGTTTGGTTTCAAAACTGGCTTCAATCTACCATTTTTAAATATGCTATTTTTTTCACTAAAAGATAAGTTTCAAAATTTTAACTTAGACATATAATAAACAAAGCAAAATTCAATAATTACCATTGTTTACTTTCACTCACACATTCAAAAATTATACTAATGAAGTACAAATATAATATGTCACTTTCAAAACCAAGATATCATTAAAATTATTTATAAAATTGTCTTACGTGCGAGATAGTTAGGGGAATGACAGCAGACACTGACTGACAGCGTAATAATAACACAATGCTTTTTTGATTGTGTGCGTAATAAACACAGGATTGTTTCAGTCTGAATATAGCCAGGATTACCTATCTGTTTTCTTGTTTTGGCCGGATATTCTCATCAATTCCTACTTGCCTTGAGATTATGAATTGTCTGTCTAAAATGAGGTAATCAATTTTAATTTAGTATGGACTAATTCCCATTCGAGGAGTTTTTGTAATTTGATGCGAATGAAGTTTGTACCAGAGAACAGATACGGTATAGATCCTTACTAACCCATTTAAAAAAAGAGTCGCCCAAACGCTGTCAAAATGACTCCCCTTTCTCCTTACCTCACCCCTCCTGACCAAAGACTTGTGTAATTATCATTAACGCCCATAGATGGCCTAATCTATTGCTCTCTATTGCTCATTGATGGTGTTATCAAAGAAAAAAGTAATTCTTATTCATAAACTCATTTTTTAAAATCATAACAAAAATATTTCACAAAAGACAAATATTAAAATAACATTACTATACAATTTAATATATTTTAAATATATTAAATTACTAGGAAAATATAATTCAAGGAAATTTAAATAAATTCCAAAGCACAATTGATGCTAATCAACCAGGTGGTTATTGCAGAAATTAAATTGGGCAACTTATCAAGATCTGAAAACAAGCAAAAACATACACAAAGACACACACATGATTATAGCAATATCTAAGTAATTTTCAAACTTTAGTTAAGACCCACACTTGGCCAATAACATGTGATATTCTGTGACTTGATATATTTCAAAATGCTACATATCAGTGTTATTTTTCAATGGAAACCCCAGGAAAGTGGCGGGTATTCCATCGGGATTGGAAAGGAAGAGGAAGTGGTTAGGTTAAGGAATTTAATTAAAATTGAATGAAATACAATAATACAGAAATACAATAACACTATATAGACCTTGGTATAGCCAGCATTTTTTGTGGGGAGGGCTAGCAGGAGCTGGTGCAGCAAAAAAAAAAAGAATTTGGTTACAATCATATAATTTTTTAAATTTATATAGTCTCTAGACTCGAAAGAAGCTGCCTCTAAGTCTAGGTCTTCCTTTAATTATAATAAAATTCATGATGCATGCTTTTTTTTTTAAAATCATACATTCGTAACTGATGTTTATATGACATATTCAGTTGTGCAAGCAAAAAATGAGTGCGTAATGATATTATGGTATTATCAAGTAAATAATCTTAGACATTCTTCTACTGAAGCCACTAAGGTCTCGATGATAGTATCCTCTCAGAACAGCGCCTGGGCTCATACTTGGTTATTCAACTGTTGCTCTGGTTTCTTCGGTCGGTGTTGGCAAATACTGGCTCAGTGTCTTTTGCCCTGCAAAAACACAGAACATTAAGTTAAATATAATAATTTCAATCATCAGTTTTCTTTCTTTCGATTGGAAGAAAACTTACAACAACGTTTTGATTAAATATAAATGTTGCTCACAACATAATTTAGTAAAAAATTCAATTTGGAAAACCAATTTAGTACCGGCGAATACACCCAACAATGTCTGAAGTAATTTTACAAAGTTTTCTGGAAAGAAAAAACTTTGTCACAAAACTGTAATTTGTGTGGCAATATTTTTAAAATCCATTTTTTTTAAGTCTGTCGTAATCAGCGACTATAACTAATACATCTTTCGGTTCAAGTTTTCTTTCAAACAAAATAGTAAAAATTCACTTTGACCAGAATGCACTTGTTACATGGAATATTATTTTTATAATCATGTTATTTGAAAATGTAATCCGTTCATCACAACATTGCAAGAGTTAATACTCATGTATCAGAATGCTGTGCAAGTTTTAAAATTAAATTTTAACAATAAAGGTCTGCAACGTTGCAAGACACCAATTGCTTTACGCCATTAGTATATCAAATTTGTATTAAATTTTGAAATGTTATAATAGATAACACTTACCGGCTTTTGTTACGAGGCAGGAATAAAAATGACAATTTTGTGCTTTGTACTATTCCTACGAATTACACCCTAGGACATACACGCCATTACAAAATAAAACAAATATATTAATATACAACAAAACAAAGTAACAAAGATCTTAACATATAACAACACGCTAGCTACAACATCCTTTTTACTTAATTAATATGCAAAACTTATAATATTAAATATGTGAAATGTTTTTGCGCTGTAAAGATTTGTCAGTTGTTTCAAACAGGCTCAGTGTTAAGTGGTTTCTGTTTGAGTTTTCTAGTGTGTTCGTAGCGTCTCTTGCGTGGTGACACATAGCTGTCGCTAGAGGTCGATGTACATATTAAAAATTTGCCCTTAAATTCACGGCGAGATGCTGTCACCAAATCGAGGACCGTTTTGACTACCTCGTGGATAGGTAGATCTGATAGAATATTGAGCAAACAGATCAGCTACATGGACAGAATAAAAATTTGTCAGTCATTGCAAAGTCAGTGTCCTCGGAATGACTGTTTTCTGTTGCTGGCAATATTCTCAGCAAAAACTGTAATAGACTAGACAGTCAATGCTTAACAAAGTTGTTATTGTAAGAAGCTTCAATGTGAATAGCTGTTATTTGTACAATTGTAGGATAATGAAACTTTGTACATACTTTTAGCTGTGTGTTAATGAAAAGGTGATAAATCTACGAGCATTTACACACTACATGATCTTTGTGGAGTTGATTCAAACCCACGAGATTTTGTGAGTTACGATCCATTGCAATCTCAAAATTTTGATTCAAATCATCCTATATCACCTACATATATTGGGCATCTCTAAAATAAGATGTCGATATTATATAAAATGCTGGTCATCTTTATGAGAATAGCAGCTGATTTTAGGAAGATTGGACATATGATGGAAAAATCTTTAATAACTCCTAAAAAAACTTTGAATTCATTAGATTTGAGTTGCGAAGGAACTAAATCCCATATTTACAAGAAAATTTGTCTTAAAGTCTAGGGTAGCTAACTTTTATGTTTAGTGAAGTAAAAAGCAGAAAAATATGATGGGGTCGATGTTTAATAACTTCATTCTACATAAAAGCAATGGAGGAAGATGTACATAATTATTAGACCATTTTTAAACTTTGAGAAGGTTAGGTATTAGGCATTTTTCAGAAAAAGGTTGTTTTGAACAAAGGGCTACATTAAAGTTGTTTCCTTTTAAAATTACCCAAGTTGTAATTAATTCTATAGTCAAAATTCAAAGTAGGTGTGCTGGTCGATAATGAAGCACATACCGGAGAGGTTGGTAATGAAGTTAAGATAGATTAGTTTTCCTACATTGGTAATATTGCTAATAAATTCTATAAGTTCATTTCAAACTGAATTTAGAAGATAATTTGTGTTCATATTTTTATTTTGTAGCATTTCTTCATAACTACACTGCAAGAATTATTCCATTTATAGGGTTCGGCTTCTACTTTTACAATAAACGTGACAATATTTCATTTTAAACTATGCAAAAATAAAATATGACGTGGTAATTACTCAAAATGTAATTTTAAAGTACGTCTCTCATGCACTCACACACTGTTGGATGTTTGTATAATTAGTATAGTATACGTTTATTTTAGTCATGATAGAGGAAGCGCAGAGATGCTGGCAGTTTTTTTGGTGTTAGTGTAAAAAGGTATTCATATTTCTCACACATTTCTGCTTCCACTACTCCTGTACTATACTGGAGTTGTGCCAGAGACTTATAGGTTTTTGAATAGAAAAGCCAATATGATTGCAATTCAATATTATATAAGTATAACTATTAAAAACTAAATTAAAGTGTACTGCTATTACACAATGGATAACAGTCTAAGCGATCATTAAATACAA
Organism: Druceiella hillmani; assembly: GCA_039881145.1. Lineage (NCBI taxonomy): Eukaryota > Metazoa > Arthropoda > Insecta > Lepidoptera > Hepialidae > Druceiella > Druceiella hillmani. Next base: position 2,280,749 of record JAYKKI010000092.1, read on the forward strand.
AGGCACTTTATGGATTGTAAATTTAGAAATAAGTTAACCATCATCGAACTGTCTTCCTAGACTATTCACGTTGCTGGTTTTACAATTTAAGAGTCATCTATATGTTATTTAATACATGTTTTCATTTGGTTATCGGTTTAAATATAATAATAAAACGGTGTGACTAGAAATGTGAACAAAAATTGCATATACATATAAGTATATACGTACATAAACATCTAAGCTGGCTTCTTTAGATTCCTAAGTACAAAAAAAGAAGTGTAGAAATAAACTATTCCAGCAAAAAGTGCAGCTCAAGTGCAGCAGTGCACGCAAATCATGCGACGATAGCAGCTTGAGAGCTCAGATCGAAATAATGCACGGCATACACGCACAATCACAATGCTATTAAATGATTTGTACTACCAGACTGAACAATGTTGACTGTAATGAAAATTGCCTTTTATAAAAATAACTAGTTTTCCGTTTTACAAATACGCCTATCGTATTTTGTAAGTAAATTTAATTTACCGAATTAGTCTTTGTGTTTTCCTTTTTTTATTTGTGTTTACTCTTTTAGAGTACGACTGTGAATGTATATTTTCATCGTAAAACTTTTAAAATAACGAGGATTGTATATCGCTCCGTAGACCATGTCATTTAGGTGTGATTTTCCAATTAACCCTTTATTAAACAAATAACGTATTTCAGGAAGCTAAGCCTGAGCCAAGTTTGAAATTACATGTTCCTGATAAGTGTATTGTGTTTTCATAGCATTTTACATGGAAGTAGTTTTATTTTGAATAGAATATTGTACTGGCCGAAATTATAATTTCACTTTTTTCTCTCTAATAATGGAGGAGTATTCATAGAAGAAATTAATCATTAATAAAAAATTTGCATTGTCTTGTGCTTTTACTATAGAGAAACAGTTGTCGATTGACTTTCCATACATCGATTTTATAACCTTTCTTTTGAAGTTGTTCTTGCTTATTTAATTACTTGGATTCATAGGATTTATTTCTTTATGTAAATTTGTTTTTGCATTTTCAACCTTAAGTGATTAGTGTCACCAAACATATCAATGAAGTTAAAAAATATTAACAAGCAATTTTTTTGCAAAAACGCAGTTCGTTTGTGATACATATTTTAAGAGTTCTGTTTTAAAGAGTTTGCTTTTCATTGCTATAATGAAAATGTAAAGTGAGCCTATTCTGTGGAGAGTTGATTTTACTGAATGTCTTTGATTCAATTATTAAGACAATTTTTCAGCCCGTTACCCCTTCGATGCCATTTTTGGGACTAACTGACCAAATCAGTTTACAATTTTGCTGTGAGCCAAATTTATTTTAATAACTACACCATTAGTATAAGGGAACAACTCATAACTATAGAAAGGTATGTGTCAAATAATGACTTTTCTAAATGTTTGTCGCAAGCGAACTGTTCAAGTAATAAGTGAATAAATTTTTAGTCAAATGGACAAGTGTCATCTTAGCAGAAAATTAGCAGTGCAATGTTATGACGGCACATTGGTTGCATCACAGGAATTAAACAGTGTTCAAAGTAAAATACAAGATAAATATCCTTTATCAACATATAAACGTTGTTGTTTCCACGTTTTTATTTAATTGTAACAAAATGTACAACGTCTTGTTGAGCAATGCAAAACATTATTTTTTCACCTCAACATGTGAATATTCTTTGTTAGTAAATCTATGAAGAGAAGTTCACTTTTAGCCAAGATTGCGAAGCGCCTAATGCCTTTCCTTCCTTTTATCGTTCGTGATGGAAAGTAGTTGGCAATATCACTCTCATATAGCGAATACATTACATGAGCATCATATTATAAATATATTTCTATACATATTAATATAATATATATTATACATATTATAAATATATTTCTGGACATAGAGCCTAACTTTGATATCTGGGATGAAAAGTCCCAGTTATATGCCTATTTATATCTAATAAAAACTGGAAGATTTTGAATTGAATTTTTAGTTTTTTGAATTTGAATTTTTAGTAACAAACATTTTTTTCTGAAATTTTGTAAATTTTGTATGTAATACTTAAAAAAGTAAAACAAGGAATAAAGCATTTTCACTGAAAATGATAAAATATTCCAAAATTTGGTTAAATGCGAAGTTCACCAATAATTTCGGTACAGTGTTTGCGCACATAGGGAAATGGTGTATATTTTAAGAAAAAGTTGAAATAATTTGATTACCAAAGAGTATTGGAATAAAAAATTTAGTGAAATAACTGATAATATGTTAATGTAAATTAATGACAGATTTCAATTAAACTGAGTAAGCGAATCAGTGATCAATGGTCCACATTTTAATTTAATTTGCATTAACACATGTTCTTATGCGATGTTTTGGTCTTCAAATGTCAAAAATGGTGAGTTGGTAAGAAAATGAAGCAAGAAACGTGAAATTGGCAAGTATTATATTGGTAAGAACTTTGATAAGAATAAAATAGAAATATACTTAACATATATATGTGTGTGAATATTCATATATTGTTATGTGTGCCTCCTTCGTAGTTTGCCGTAGCCGAAAAGCACTGCACATCAGATGTGAATATTGAAAAACATGTAGTTATTTCTTAAAGAAAGAAAAATTTATTATACTGGTTACCCATTGTTTTTATTAAATTTTTTTCATTGAGATTATGTTTATGATAATGGAACATTTAAATGTAATAATGACTGAGAAAATGTTAAGAGTAAAAAACATTTTGAAAATGAATGTGAGTGAATACAGGAGTAGTGAAGGAATAAATCAAAACAGAGTTTTATATCTTTGAGACGGAACCAAAAAAAATTTAGTCATTAAAGAACAAATTATTTAGCGGTATATAAATTCCTAAATATTTCTTTCTTAAACATGTAAACTATCTGTTCTGACATTACTAGACTTCAGTTATTAATTTATATTTGTGGATTTTGAAATTTTAATACATCAGCTTAAACCATTAAATGCGTAGATTGATTTAACTACCATTTTCATAACCGTAGAGTCAATTGATTCATTTGCTATCTTCATGATTGCAAAGTAATTAAAATTTTTGAAAGTTCTTCCAAGTGGACTAATCTTATTGCTGGTTTTGGCTGGCTTCAACTACATTCTAAAAACAAGTACACCCTCCTAATCCTTCAGCATAGAAATGCATTCTACAAAGAATCCTTTAACTAGATTATGAAATCAATTAAATACAAATATAAAAATTGCTCCCTCATTATTTGTATTTAAAATTCGTCAGACATTACATATTTTTTTTAATCTATTCCTATCCTGTCCCTACCCCAAATGTGTTTTTGCTTTTATTTTACTTAACCTTATATTAATACTGTATATTTATGGTTTATACTATGTAAATTTATTTGGTGCTTAACGTAAAGCTGTAAATTTAGTTTTTAGCCACTGGAAATTTAGTTTTCAAAGCTTGAAATCAATGTCATAAACAGAAAGGGATCGGTCTATTTATTAATGCATAACATAATTAATTTACAGGAATTTCGATATGGTAATTTGAAATTACAATACAGAATGTGCCTACTTGGAAAACTATGGTTACTTTTACGATCATTATAGATGTGCATTTTAATTGTGCATAATTCACTAATTTGAATTCAATAATTTAATTGCGCAGAAAAAAGTATGGAAGAAGTTGCCTCCCATTATTAGTTCGCCTTAAAATTCAACAGATGGCGCTGTTCAATATTTTTCGACATTCTGAACGCTCATATCGCTTGGGCACTTCTAGTTAAGTTAAGAACTTTAAACTTGATATTAGGATAGTAGATATGTTGTAGATACCTGAAAAAATTGCAGATATTGTTAATTTTTTACCTAATTGTCACAAGAATAGAGCACGCCAAACAAGTGAAAGAGTACATGGTAAGTACAACTTTATTCTAAAAAAGATTCACTGGCACAACCCTAAAACATTAAGAAGTTATTAGGTTTGAATCCTTCAAGAAACTTACTTTTCATATATTAAATTTTTAAAATATGCTTTCAGTCTAATTTGTGCTGTTATAAATACAGAATATTGATTCTTTCTTTGAAACAATTTATTCAAACCTTTTAAGAAATGAATACATTTTTACTTCTCTCGGTTTAAGCCACCAATCTAAAAAATCTTTAATGTTCTTGCTCTATGATATAATTTTATTAATTTAATAATACTGTTTTACTATTAGAAACAATCTTAGAAAGATAATAAAAGTTGTTAGAGGGCGCTAGTAGTAGAAGTACACAGCGTCATCAAAACCTATAAAGATTTGAACGTAACATCCATCCACCTCTTAATATTCAAACCAGAGTAGAATAAATTTGATACATGGAATATAAATAGCAAATGTTTTGAACAGAAATGATTCACATAACAGATCAGAAAATCATTGTGAGGTTGAAGGCGCTAATAGTAGAAGTATGTAGCATAATCAAAACCTATAAAGATTTGAACATAACATCCGTTCACATCTTGACATTTAAACCAGAGTATGAACAAAAATGATTCACGTAACAAATTAGAGAATCATCGAGATGGAAGGCTTGGCAGGCTGTCAACTTGATAATTAAAACAATGAATCAAATTTGAAAATGGTTTCAAGTTTGTCATATAATTTTATTTTCATAATGAATTCTTCGTTCGGAAGAAATGACATTTGAAAATTCATTATGTCCGAATACGACTTCTAAAGAAAGTATACATTTCATTACTTAACTCGTTTATGTGTTTAACTAGTAATATTTCATTTCGTTAATTTTCTCAGTAATTTATGATTATTAATATGAAACTTCAAGGCGTTTCATTAATTTACATGCTTTCTGAAATATTAATTTTCTGCTTGACTTGCTCATTTCGTTGCAGAAAAAAATTAAGCCAAATTGTCTGGTTAAGATATTAACAAAAGTCATTGACAACTAAAAACATGAAATACAATGATCCTCTTTCAGATAATTTAGTCAGAATTTACTTTTACATTATAATAAAGGCCATAAATTGGTTTATAATATGCTGAGCATTGTCGAGCATGTTTCACAGTTATGTGTTTACTGCGTGAGATAAATTGTTTAACGCAAATAAAAATGGTCCTTCAAATCCGTAATCACACTCTTGCAGCATTAAATTTATGGTTTTAATCATTTAGTACAAATGAATAGAAGTGCCATTTTATGTTAGAAACTCCTTAAAAGTAATACATCGCCTACCAGCGTCGTCTTTTATTTTGGACAATGCTCTCTTTCATTTAATTTATGAAATATTTAACATATAAATCATGTTTACCAAAATAACAGTATGTCGATTTTAATTACATGATTTACACAATGAACAATTACTAGATAAGTAATATAGTAAACGTACTTGTTATTAATATATTTCCATAATTACAATTTGATTTATAATATTAAATCATAGCTCTATTGACTAGGGCCACGTGCGTTACTAATTTTATTAATAGATTAACTAAATAAATTAGGAAAGTTTAATTAGAGGAAATTGTTTCTCTTGATCGAATTCAAGAAAAGGTGTTTTAGTTTTAAAAATTAAATTAGTTTTTGGAGTTTTTTTATTTGTTGTCAATATCTTTTATTTCACTATTATTAGTCTGTGTAAATGGAGAATGTTCAAGTGAGAAGTAGCCATAGAACAGCACATTGTTATTGTAGTACAGTTGTAGTTTGGATTAGCTTGTTTGCTGAAGGATGACTGCATTTAGTTTCTTCACACATATTTCGTAGACAAGCAGGTAATTTTATTTGTTTTCCTCTCTTTCAGCTAGCGTAAATCTGTAGGCATTTGGCGATCATGATATAGGTAATAATAATAAATAAATTCAATTGATTTAGTCTATTTCAATTACAACAATCTCTGTTGTTCAGTGTACTGAGTTTAACACACAATCCAAAGGAACGGCTTTTGTAGGTGGTAGGTACTATCGGCTTTATAGCAATTTAAGGTACAAGTTAAAGCATGCGTACTGCCATCTAAATACTTGCCATCTCCCTTACAGCATGTTCAGTCATATGTTCTATCCTTCTCTCTGTTAGCCCGTTTCAACTTCTGATAGTCAGATAAGCGAAATCAAGCAGATATTCTGTTTGATGCAAAGAATCACCTTTATGAATAACACAAGTTTTTGTTATATTTTTGTATATGTTAATAAACTTGTAATGAGTCAATTATTTATACATATGATTCTGTGGATGAAATGTGTCAATTATTTATACAGATGATTCCGTGGATGAAAACTTGAACTTAATATATCTGAAGCGAGTTTATATGACAAATATAGTTTTTTTTGTTGAAATTGACGATTGACATATAATTGACAGTTTAATTCTATTGGGTAACTACGTTACAGAGAAGGCACATTGTGTGCACATAATTGAAATTTTTTTTTCTCAGAAAATTTAATTTAAACAATTTGAAATCATATGACGGTTGTCATAACAAGTTTTGTTTAGCATGACTACCTGAAGTCCCTCTCATGGTTATGAATGACTGAAATAAAAGATACTTAAATTGAAATCATATCGTGCACGATGCTCATGAAGTTTAGGGAAATAAAATGTCACCTCTCACATGAAACCAATCAAGCTCTATAAGGTAATAAATATCTAATTTTATACAAATACACATGCACTTATACTTGAAAAATATTAACCTCCTTTAAGTTCTTTACGGTCGTGTTAAAATTAAGACTATGCTTTCAGAAAAATTCCAGTCAATTTTACTACAAAAACCAAAAAATTAGAAAGAAGCCAAACTCAAGTATTGTTAAAGTTTGGGTTAGGTATTTTACTGATCTCTCTGAACTTTATTTACCAACGAAGAGTGTTAACGTGTAGTTGAAGGTTGTTGGAATTTGTTCTCTACAAGTAGAACATGAACATTTTCTCAGAAGTAGTATTTGCTTTTTATATATTTATAAATATTTTTATTTTTCCATATACTCGTAAATATTTTAATAGTTATACCCATCCCTAATTTCCTTGCCTTTACTTTTGACAGGTATTATAACTAAGTAGCTTCACTCGGAAGCCATTATTAATTAGAGAGTTGCTTTTCCTAAGATATGTTATAATTATTGCTCATTGCAGTGACCGAATAAACTTACAAAACTTCAAATTTTACTATGCCAGGGACATACCTTGAATTATTTCTAATTAATTATGCTGTTAGAAGAGGATTTTCCTATTTGTCATAGAAAAGTCTAGACAATATTTTAAGCAATTGAGTTAGGAATTTTAGGTCAATAATAAATGCAATTAAGAAAAGTAAAATTTTTATTAAAATACAACCAATTTGAAAGATGTGTCTAATGTGCTATAATCAATTACAATCAGACAATGTTATGAACAAAACTAAGTTGCATGGGCAGCCATAAGGAGACAAATATTATATTTTCACCTATGAATTTACCCCATTTTTGAATATTCAAATCATATTTGATCAAAACATATATTAATGGAAAGTGCTCACCTATATATGGAAAATGAGGTAATACTCTTCAACATTAAAGGTAGGGAACGTAACTAAATTGCAAAGCAAAATTGTTCACTTACGTAATTCTTCACTGACTTGAATCAATGTCAACAGAGATTTTATCGTTTCTATTTGTAAATATATTTTCTCACATATGAGACATATGGCCATCAACAGTACCACATAGGGAAATGGCCATAATGTGTGACCAATGAAGAGTGATATGTCCACTTTCTGAAATATTGTCTTTATTTAAAAATATGTGACAGAAGAAATAATGAGAATCAATGAGGGACAGATTTAATGAAGGGAAAAAGTTATATTCAAGTGGGATTTTTCGTACCTACTGCTGCTTACAGATCATTCATTATTTCACTCAAGTTATGAACCGAAAGTGTGAAAAAGATATATATATACACACACACGCACATATATATATATATATTTATATATATATATATATATACATATATATATATATATATATGTATATATAAATATAAACAGCCTATATGTTTCATCCAGATTACAATTTAATAAATGTTAAGAATCATGTTTTATATAGCTCATCCCACATTATATAGATGAAATATTGTGGATAATTTAACAACAGAAAAAACAAGTTGTGTCCAACTTTCTGTTTTCCAAGATTTTATTTTATGGTAATAATGTATTACCTTGTGGAAACGTCTTCCCTGGCAAGCCGTTGCTGTGTTATCTTGTGGAAAATACTTATTGGGAGAGACTACTACTGTGGCGCCACGTCCTTATGCCAAACTGGTACCCTTAACATGTCAGTGCTATACTGTTACGGTCAAGCGTCCAATTTTCATTTATATATCACAATATTCACAAGTAGCAGATTATTTAAATTGCAGCCATCAAACGTTATGGGGTTTCTATCAAAATCAAAATATGGAATAGTCTACAAAATATATAATTCAACTCTTTCCTCAAATTTATTTTAAATTAAATTTGAAGAATTATTTGTTAATATTTGGAAACAAATATGTTTTTCTATTTTAAATAAATGTACGTATAATTTCAATATATGTTTAAGGTCCTAAAAATTTCTTCCCAATTTCTGAGTCATAAGTGTTTACTCCTTAATTGTTTGTGTTTTGGGTGTTGTGGAGTGTGGTGTTGAGTTTGCGAACCAATATTATTGGGTTCCGCAGCTGCTACACTATATGTATCAGTGTCAAAAAAAGTTTAAAGGTATATACTGGCACAATCTATAGCACAGTTTGACCCTATTTTTAATCCTAATTAATGACGTGAATTTGCTAGCTTTATTTATATTATCAACATTACCTAATCTTTTTGAGCTTTATCGTCACATTCTGTGTACCTGCTTGCAGTGATGTTGGAATGGTGGAAATAATCATTTTGCCAAGATATGATATGGGTTCTGCCACTGTGGTAAACAAATTTTATTCTTTTTTTCTAATTTTTTGTATGGCATGCCTCGACGACATCTTGTTGAGCACAAAATCATTTGTTTTGAAATGATAAAATACTTTCAGTATAAGCCAAGCATCGCAAGACAGTCCATAAACTACAAGCAGATAATCTCCACGGTAGAGATGGAAGACCACAAGTCAAGTATCATTGTGGTGAGTGCCAGGAAGGTGTCTTCAATAGATCAATTGTTCCACCTGCAATTACCATGAAGAACTGCCTAACAGAACACAATATCCCTGTCCTCTGATATCCAACAGTAAGCTTGGATTTAAATCCAATTGAGCGTTTCTGGGATATCACTGAGTGTAGATTGCAACACAAACATTGAAACCTACAACATTTCATTCTATCAGCAAATACCCTTCATGCTATTTATATGCTTTTATTGATTTTATCAGCTTAAGAATACTGTGTATTCTTAAGCTGATAAAAGCATATGTCAAAAAGGATGAGTTTGGTGTGTTTAAATAGCGTAGGAGTGATAAAACACAGGTGCTAATCTGTCTAAAGCGATAGAACAAAGAGAGACTGACAGGCTAACACACAAACAGGGAGATGAGTTTGTATTCATTAAATACTATGGAAATATTAAACCGCAGAGTTTCAGTTCTATGCGAAGACAAGACAGTTTGAACAGATGGATGGATACCATGAAAAATAAATTCGTCCCTGTAATGGCTTTGTGATGCGATTTTTGTAATGCTAATATTTCAAAGTTACAAACTGTCGAATAACCCCTTATTTATCCAAAATTGATTATTTTTCATGGTGATTGTCTCTGTTTTGATGATAGTCTCTGGAGATAGTATCCAACTTTAAAAAAATTAAGAAATGGACAAGTGTGCCTTTAATTTTAAAGAAATTTTGACGGTAAAACCGTTGCACTAATTTCTATTTCTGGATATTTTTAGTGTGTCTAGAGAGTATACCATCACCTACTGGAGTCTAGTAGGTGTTAGTACACTCCTAATTTAATCAAAGAAAAAAGGATTTAAAACACATTGGAATCAACGATTTTCTACGATAACTATAAAACATTGACTGAGTAAAGCCTGACAAGTGGTTATTAATTTATTTCAAGGAAATAATCGGTGTTTAGAGTTAGATTTGTAAAAGAATATCCATTGTTAGATTTAGAGATGATATTTCAAAAGTTTAATTCTTATTTTTTCCAAAGATGTGAAAAATGATAATTTGAAAGCGAATAATAATTAGTTGTTTAAGTGAGAATGAATAATAAAAAAACAAAATCAGATTTTCACCGATGTGGTAAATAAAACTACTAAATTAGTAATTAGACCTAGTATGAATGAATTGTTCATTAGAACTCAGATAACGCTTCCTTGCAGTTGAATAACATGAAGTGATGCCACTAGTACGACACAAAATTAATGTCTTAAAATAAAGATGACTTCAAACTGGACGAAAAAGTCTCAGTTCTGTAATGTTTATTCCCAATTGACGAAATTATAGAAGCAACATCTCACTGAAGATGCTGGCAATTGTACTATATGTGAAGTTAATCATAATATTAAATATTATAAAAACAACACTTTGTTTGCTTTTAAATTTTAATACTCATTCAAACACAAAATAGTAACAAGTGTGGAGAGTTGTTTCAAGAAAGGTACTATAAATAAATATTACAGATAAAAACTAAATAATGAAAATGATGACACATGTATCATATAAATATACAAGTCTACGTTGAGTTAAACACCATTAAGGGATCAGAAAAAATCAATACTTAAATTACCTGATGAAGAAACCAAATGATTAATTAGACAACAATTTTCTTTTATATTCTGTTTACTTTGAGCGATTAGAGTTTACCAGCAAATTAAATTATTTTACAAAATATTCCTTGATTCATATATTCTAGGTTCAGCGCTTTTAACATTTGAAAAATGCTGCTAGCATAACCTATCAAAAAAAATAAGAGTTTGATTTAGGGAAATGAAACTTTGATACAAAATTTTTGTTTTAAACTGTTCAAAATAAAATGGCAACTATGCAGGTAAAGAACTAGTAATTGCATTATATGTAAATAATTGAGTAGAATTAAGATTAAAAAAGGCGTAACATATAATACAGTACTACAACATCGTAATAACAACTTTCTATTTAATTTGTGCATACTAACGAATATATACTGCTATTTAATTTAAAATTTAGTTTCATCAATGACTCTCAAAATTTTTACCTCTGATATGTACTTTAAATGCTGAAAAAATTACAATCTGCAAGCCAGTGAATATCTTTATCTTGAGAGAGTTCCCAAAGTCACTTCAAAATAAGTTGTTACTTTAATATTAATATCACCATTGGAATGTTGGTATGTCGAATTTTTTTTATAAATGGACACTAGGCTGTTTCTCTATAGAAATTTACATTCATTCTTCACATAGAGCTGCAAATGTAATCATATATTTGATATAACCAGAATACTGGCATACTTCAGGGTTCCGTTCTTCAAAATGGAGAAACCGAACTTTCGTAGGATCACTTTGTTGTCGGTACATTTGTTTATTAAATCCCATTTTGTTCAGAAACGGCTTGTAATAGCAAATTGAAATTAATATAGTACACTGAAGCCTATGGCCTCATATTGCTTTAAAAATTTCAAGTTCTCCGGTTCACGCAACAAAAAGATATGGCCCTTTAAAGCATTTTTTTGTTATGTAAGCTGTCATCAAAATGTATACTTCTGGTCAATCAACAATTTTAAAAGTTTAGAGGGTCTTGCAGCACAAAAATCAATGATTTCTAATTCTTGGCGGAACTTTACAATTACTTTAATATGCTGGTATGAGAGATATAGGCAATATAAATGTTCTCATAAAATAAAATTTTGTAAATAAGTTAATTGAAACATTATGTGCCACTAAATATTTGTAAATGCCTAAATTTGTATGGAACCCTCATAGTGCGAGTTCTACTCGTGGTTGATTGGTTGATTTGATGGTTTTATTTATATCCACCAAAATACACTTTTTCTCAGATTTTTATTATTTAATGTATTCCCTTGTAAGAAATTGGTATTTAATGCTGTAATTAAATTTATTTGAAAAATAAATATGGTTAGGTAAACATGTGAATTAAAAATTAATAAACCTATTGAATTTCAAATACATACAATTTTATACTAACTGGTGACCATAATAACTTTAATGAACCTATCAAAATATTACTACAAAATATTGATAACAATATTCTTTATAACAAAAGAATAAAATAAATACAAACAAAAGATTTAATCTTACACAACCTCGGAATAGCTTAAACTTTATCTATTCAGACAATAATAAAATATTCCAATGCAAGAACTCTCAATGTTATTTTGTTAACCTTTATCTTATTATGGATGATTATTCAACAATTACTTAAGAGACCATTACAATTAAATATTAAGCAAATATGGTGATATTTACTATGTAACAGATCATATAATTTAGTTCCTGCAAATTTCTTGAATGAATTCATTGAACAATTTCAAAGCTCAAGAATATCGTGTCGAATTTATTTGTTGAATAACTTGTATGATATATGCTTTGGAATAAAACTAATATCTAACTTTAAACCTAAATGTGTTTGATAATAAATAAGCACATGAAGTAGTTAAGACTGCTACTTTACTGTTTAGCTTTTTAAAATTGCAGCTCGTATCTCTATTGGTTAAAGTGTGACACTCAAGCCATTGTTGCAACTATTATTCTGAGACTCACACAAACATAACATTCTGCATATTAATATCACTTAATTTTCAGTATTATTTTATACAAAAATGGTTTGTCTCGTCATTTTAAGAATATGCAAATATGAAATGGTTGAGATTGTCCTCCACCAGTTATATATTGGAGAACCTCTAATATATAGACTTGCCAATCAGTAGGAATGGGATGATGCCTCATACCGATGTGAGGTTTCTTTTTGGGAAAATATATCTATCAATCACCAAGGTTTTGTGGATACAGTAGGTTGGACTTAGAAAACCTCTAACTTGAGGAAGCTCTAACTTTCCCTGTACAGTCTGCCAGTAAGAGATCAACAAAAACCAGTCAAAGGAAGAAAATCAAACTCAACTTTTGCACTGAACATTTCATTTTTAAAATAGGTAGGACAAGATGGGGCTGATTAATTTGGCAAAGAGGCTTCAGATAGAGAAGTTGTAGATTGGACTGTAAATGATGTATATGACTTCCTCAAAGCAGGGTTTGTTTTGGAGTCATAGGCTCTGTTCCTCTATTTCAAATCAAATTTTCTCTTATCTTTCAAACTTGGGGCAGATTCTATTTGCAGCATTAAGATTCTCACTGCTAGAAATATACTTTGTTTTGATAGCAGGCAGTGGGCAGATTCCTACTAATATGATCTTTGTCACATTGGAAGTAACGTTCAGATATGAAAATCTTTCACCACTTGTTCAAATCTACTACATTTAAAACAATATATTTTAGGAAACTGATATTTAGTCAGTAACAGGGAGGACTATGCCATGAGGATGAGTTTTGCTATTGAAGATGACAACCATCATATCTGATGAAAATGATTGATGTTGACCAAGGACTAATTGACTGGAACATTACAAACCATGGCCATACAAATTATTTTAAATGAGGGGAGGAACGATTTATTCTGTCCCATGGGCAGCATGAGTGACATAATATTGATAGAATCTACGGATGGAACGCCACTGGAATCCTGTTTCTTTCAATTTGTCTGATGTGACCATGATGGTTTATGCCATCTATCCAGATGAAACCAAGATGGTTTATGCCATCAAATTACATAATTTTTAAGAGGGAACCAAATTTCGTCACATGTAGTGAGAATGATAAATTGAGTTGAGGAATTGAACTAAGTTGAGTTTGAGGAATTGGGAGGGGAGAGGTGAAAAAGTGAAGAATACAGATGAATTTGCTTGGACAGGTCATGAAAATGAACAAAGAATCTTAAGTGGAATTGTATCCTCAGTTTCCATGTTCTGATGGTCTTTGCCACATTGGAAGTAATTATTAGGAAGTAGAAAATTTTTCATCTGACTCCACGATAGTAGTCAGATGAAAAATATTTCACTTTTAGACAGAAATTTTCTGGATTTTAGATTTTTAAAACGTAAAATGCAACTGACGATTTCACTTTCAGTCACTCCTCAATTTTCACTTTAAGTCAGATTTGTAATCAGAAAAATATTTATATTAAATTAATAAATCAGATCCATAATTACGAAAGTATGACTTATTTACTGGAATGCAAGCTTGCTAATTGAGCGACCACAATAATATAAGTAATAACAATATTAAAAAACCAAGGCAGCAACGATATTCGTAGGCTGAAGAGCTGACACACTGAGAAAGTTCCGCCATTGCTCTGATGCACAACTTCTTCAAGTTTTTCCAATTCCTTATCGATTGATGGATCTTAAATAAGCAACATGTCAGATATTTTTTTAATATATAATGTCATGAAAATTTATGAACAGCCAGAAAATATACAGTTTGTTTCTTCTAAACCCAAAGGTAGTTTTTAGTATCGAACTTTAATAAGCAATTTAATAAAGTCACGCATAATATAACAGTCATCCTAAAAATAAAAAAATCTATTTTTTTTGTTTTATTCCTCATTTAGAGGCAAAAAATGCTTTAAATTTTATTTGGATTCTATTAGGAGTCAAGATGAAAACCTTTTTTAAAATATATTTGACTTACTGGCATAACTATATTATCTGACAAATAAAAATCTATCAAGTATTGTTGATATGAGTTAGTTCTCTGAGAGTTTTCACATAATACTCATGTTTCAATTAGTTAAGCATTAGCATTTACATGATAAGGATAAGGACTGGTAATGTAAGAAGGAACTTCTCGTGAAGTGAAACAAGCCAAACTGATTTCTTTGTTAGTCAAACTTATACAGAAAATTAATCCTTCAGATATAGAATATTTAACAGCAGTTATAATGTAGAAAGACATCAGGTGATGCATTCAGATGGCCCAAAGCAACAGTGAGCAAGCTATGTAGAATATAAAAGGACAGAAGGTCTCCAAAATTACAAAGAATTGCCTATGTGAACACTTGGTTTCTTTACGTTCCTATCTGAATCCTGGATAATCCGCACTGTGAATTGAAAGAAGTTCAATGCATTTGAGTCCGATGCATGAAGTTCAAGACATCCAACATCACATGTGTTGGAGAAGATGCTTCATGTACCATGGACTACCAAAAGAACAAATAAAATCCATACTCGGCCAATTCCAAGTTAATACAACATTATTGATTATCTGTTACCAATAAATACTCGTTTACTTTGGCTATATAGATTGTAGATAACCAGACAATCTAAAAAACTGGTCATTGTAGGGAAAATAGAGTGCAAAAGACCTTGCAATCAATACTCTAGCTGTTGATCTAATCAGGTTAGGGTCATCACTGGACTCCCTGTATATGGAAACGGCTGGTTAGCTCCTCTCGTAAGGCACTTCAAGATGCGCACAATCTTACAAATGAACATGCAATGAAGAATTTGTAACAAGTTTTTTATGTAAATTATATTTTCAACTCTTATTTAAGAGCGATTACACAAATATCTTATGAGTTGCTTGTCAAATTGAACTTTTATTTTGTATATAGTAAACTAAGCATTTTTGACCTAATCACTTTATTTTTTGTATTTTCATTCCACAGTCTATATGAATTGGAATCATTTTATTTTTGTGGTTATTGTCAGTTTTGTCTTACATCTAACATTCTGATTCCTGCAAATTATTCAATATTCTTGTGATCATCCAGATCACAAGAAATCTTTTGGTTTATTTATCACAACAGATTGAGTTGTCTGGATTTTGCTAGCAGATATATATACATATATTTTTATTTACAGGGTTGTTAACTGTTTATAAATGCGTATAAATTAACTTTAAATGATTTGTAACTTCTATGATTTTGTATTGTGCTGAGCAGTGAGTGTCGGATTATAGATAGGAAATATGAAAACGGCATTACTGAAAATATCTGCACCATTATAAAGACTCGTCACATATGACAGTTGTATAACTGTCATAGCAAACAAACCTCTATAGAATTGCTACATGTAACTGCACTGACAGGTTGATTACATCTACGCCCAGTCTAAGTGACCATTCACATAAATATTTTGAACTGCTATAAACATTATGTATTAAAATCATATTTACAAGATAGCCTGTGTCACATAGGCTTTAGTTGTTGAAAAAGTTACATCGAAACATACGAATGTATAAAAGTTGCTCGATTCCATTGCAGTCGACCATAAATTAAATATGAGTACTTGATCGTTTTATATGTTTCTAAAAGAATGATAAAGCCATAAAATTTATTTAATTATTTTTGCGTGATGATAAATACAACTGATACTTTTTAATTGATTAACGATATTGTTCGTTCTACATGTGGTTTTTTCCTACACTGACTGACTTGTTTTTAATAATTATCATGTAAATATGCAGCTACTTACTGTTTAATCTAATTTAGTAATGCAACTGAACTAATTTAGTGTAACTGAAAATGAGTTAACCTTGAAAAAAAAATAGTTTTTTATCTACAAGGACATTGACCGTACTTTGCTGTAACTGCTATTCTACTTCAGTTCGATTGGTTTTTACATTGTTGAGTAATTGAAAAATGAATATCATTTTAACAGTGATCGTAATACATACAGTTGACACAGATAATACATGATTGATGTAGATAAACATTCTATATATCTATTTGTATATTATACTGTAGCCTTTTATGAAATTTCCACGTTAAAATTACCGGTATAACATATGTATTAAAAATTACATTAAATTATTTTGCACAATTATCTAATGATTGTGTTTCTTAGATGATCTAATTCAGTCGTTACGGAAACTATAAATGAAGTAAAAGGTAAGTAATATTACATTTTGTCTAGTTTGCATATTCACATCCAATTAACACATCTGAATTAGAGTAAAAAGAGATATTGAGACTTGTACACAAAACATAATGAAATTCTGTAAGCAATCGTAACCACAGACTTACTGAACTGACACTTACACATTTGAGGGGAGAGCCTTAGTTTTGTGATGTTTGTTCTCAACTGATCAAACTCCGAAACCAACTTCTCATTGTAAGCGCAGACGACCGTAAGGATAAATATGTAAATTGTCAGCCATACAAAAACCTTAATCGAACCTCGGGAATATAGTTGCTGAAATTTTATTTCATTAGTAACAACATTTTTTCTACAGACCACATTTTTTTGTTTTAAACGTTTTATAAATTAAGTGTATAACTGTAAAGAGAGTTGACATGCAATATTTTAATTATAACACTAATTAAAATTGCATAACATAAATGTGGATAATATTCTTACTTACTCCGTGCGTATACAAGTCGAATAGAAACTGAATGCCAATAATGGATGTGAAAAAATTCATAAGTACAATGTGAAGTATCTGAAATAAAAATCCAATGATTAAAAGAAATTCCTATACGTGTCATTTATTTTAATTTATTACAATTTACCTGAACATTAAATATTTCATTAAGTGCATTGCATATTTCATTTACTGTAGTTAATATGTTTGGTAAAAGCAATATGTGCGTAAGATTTCCTGAAATATCAAAGTGGCTATTTATATCCAATCTACTGCAGACAGTCTCTCCGGGTATGTCTGGTACGCAGTTTATGTTATTAGGAAATATTTCTCTATTCATTAGTTTGAGGTAATTGTTTACCACTTTTAACATTTCATTAATGGTATTCATAAGTAAATACATGAGTAGCAGTTCCAAGTGGTTAGTAAATTCAATGAGATATATAATTATGTTGAACCAATCCCAATTTTCAAAGCTGTCAATAGTGGAAGAAATCAAGTCGCTGGTAAATATAATGAGTACGCCCAATAATGACATCATTTTTAATTTTTGATAGCATTTTGTTCTAAATAAAACACTATAATAAACAGAGATGTCATCGAATCGCTGTAAACAATCAGCAAATGAATTTCTTTGCCACAATATATCAATAGATAAAACAAATATGTAATTAGCAAGGCCGCTTATTTCAATAAGCCATTGAGCTATTTTCATATCATTGTACACAGAGATATGGTAACGCCGTATGCTTGTACCCAAAATGATGAAAAAAATTAATGTCAAACTGTAAATTTTTTTAAAATAACTTTTATTAATGTGGTTTGTTTTTCTGATTTTTTGTATAAAAATCTATTGACACCTAAAATTGACTGTAAAACAAGTAAAAAGTGAATCGATTCCTTTACACAACGACACAACATTTTTAAACAAACTGACTATTTCTACTGTTTAATTCCAACAGAATATTCAGTGATGTAATCTAGTTATTAAAATGACGTGGTCTACTGTAATGCAATTTGTCTTCTTGTGTAAATAGTTATTGATTAATGGATTTATCCATTTAGTCTAAAAGTATACTTACTATTATTCTACGTAGTTTATGAAAGTGATGGCCTTTTAATTTATGTACATTGTGAAGCCTTGAATTTTGTACTGGTACTTTTATTACAATTTACATAGAATATTATAGATTAATATCAGGGTGAAGGTTTTCTTAATGGTTCATTTATTTAATATTTAATGAAACATCGACACAAGGAGGAACTTTTTTTCAGTAGAAATACAGGGAAAAAGATAGTTCCATTGTTTTCAATCAAGCTAATCTTAACTGGTGATGAAAACCTAAAAAAAGTTACATCGTTTTCAATCAAGTCAATCATCATCGCTGATGACAACCACAAATAAATCTTTTCCTCATATCTTCTTCAAATACAAGGAATTGTCAATAAAAGTGGTAAGCTCATTTACCAATGTTTACTCTCAAAATAGTTTTGTTCCATCTGATAAAGGTTACTGAAATCATAATGGTTGGTTTTTCAAATCCCATGAACTATTTGAATTTACAAACAATGGAAATTTGTTGAAATTGATAGTAAAATAACTGAGATCATTTTTAATATCAACCGGTTATCGTAAGCGGTTGGTATTAAATTATAGGCTATGGAGGTTTAAGAAACCTAGTTCTGTTTATCTTTTCGAGCATTGAAATTCTAGAAACAACATATCAAAGAACATTCAACCACTATTGGTAAAAGTTGAATGAATATTAAATTTTGCATAGCTCACATTTTTTATAATATCAAATTTGGCATAGTTTATGCCAAATTTTAGATATATATATATATATATATATATATATATATATATCAATGTTCGCAAAATAATGTTAAACAAAAGCAGGGAGATGAAGGATCTTAAGGCCTATCTAAGTTCTGTTATAAGTTTGAAGAGTTCTTTATAAGGTACAAGAACGAATGTGATAAATGCTTGAAATTTCTTAGACATGGTGATTGACTTACCAATTGGGCACAATGTCATTTATTTCCGTAGGTATATTTTATGGTGCGAAAAAAAACAATAACAAAAAATGGAATGGCTTAGCTTCTGTATAATTTTTGTTGACATTTAAAAAATATTGACATAAAATAATTCCTTGCTAACCAAATTTTTAAAATTTTTGGAAGTATCAGAAATTTGTTGGGCCACTAGTAATGACTCAACCTGAAAATTTGTTTGGGTGGAAATAAGTGTAAATTTTAAATTTCTGGAATGAGTATTTTTTAATTGCTTTTTCATACGAAAATTGCTTTTTCATTAAAACTCAACATTTGTACGAGATAAGGTATAGGTTGACTACCACCAAACTGCTTAATGTTTTAATTTGGTGTTGTTACTTGGAACCAAAAATCATCACATTATCATTCAAGTTTTTCTAAAGAGAATACATGGAAATGCTGTATTATTATGGTTACACAAGAGGAGATGTGAAATGGCAATACTCTACAGAGAACATGTAGAATGTCAACCCGAGTGGTTCCCTGACCGCTGCATGATTTTAATAATTCCTTATTAATAAAATAGATATAAGAATTCCTACAATATTTACAATGACGGACCCGTATTTGGTACATAGAGTTGTTGAGAAAATTGAAAGATATCTTTTGACGAGGGTCAGATAGTCTAACAATTAAAATCACTTTCAACTTATATTTAAAAATCAGAATTCTACGCTAACTTTATTTCGAGTAATTTTTTTTGTAACCTAACCCTAAAAATAGCCTGGCAAAACTTAGAGAGCATATAACAGATATAGTTAAAAAAGTTTAAATTAAGTAAGAAAAAATATATTGACTTTTTTGAAATGTCAATGAGTCACAGGAAAACCAAAACGGAATGTCCAACGGTCGTGTTGGTCATTTTTAAATTGCACATTCATCAAAGAAATGTCAAAAATACTGGTTTCATCTGCTACGACTTTCTCTAAATTATGTAGATGAAACTTTTTGGTAGAATTTAATAAGAGAAAAATTGTGTCGTGTGCACTTTATGATAATTACGTCGAATGATTTTCAAGCTACTTTCCCTCGAAATTACTATCAATGGCTTATCCCTACCTTCCTCTAATGAAGCCTCTAATAAAAATCTTATGTAAATTGATTGCCACAAGCAAATTCAATAAGAGGATCATAAATTGCTGAAGTGATAAATAAAGTTACATGATAAGTACTAACTTAGCTACTAAGCCTGTTGCCAGATATCTGTAATGGAAATTTATTTTTTGATAGTTCTCATTATAAATATTTTTTTTATAGTTGACTCAGAGCTATATTTTAATGTTTTCAATACATTGTTTTCTGTACAGTAATAAAATTATAATAATATATATTAATAAAGAGTTTAGTCATTATTATACATACTCAATGAAACTTACTTAGAAATAAAGGATATCACCAGAAAAATCCCCATAAATTTAGCACTAGTGTTGATTATAGCGTGTCTAATAACATGTGTTGTAGTATACCAAATTTATATAACCATATTTTATATAGCTTGTAAATAAAATATGTCTTGTTACCAAAATTGTATGATTTGTTTGATGTTTTGAAAGTTACTATTCAGTGACCTTGACTTGTTTCATAATATGTGAAGTTGGCGTGCTTCATAATATCAATAGCTAGAGATTTTAATGACCGCATGGAAAATAATATATTTCGGACAAGATTGAATAACGATTGATCAACAATGACACGGCTCTACTTCAATTATCAATATTTATATATTTCTGATATTTACACTGGGAATTTCTTTTAATTTGAATCTACCAACTAAATACAAAAAAATGAAAATCATTGAAGTAAAACCACTTTCGATACAATGCTTCGTTGGTGGGGCATTCCCCTCTTTATTAGGTTTATTTGGTGCCACAATAAGGTCTATGAAAATAAATGTTATATCCATGAATTAGTCAGTCAGCCATCAAATCTGACCAAAAAAAGTGAAGCAATTTTTGACAGTTGTTCAAGTCACCATAAAAAAGAACTCATTGAACTTGGATTAAAATATAAAAAATAACTCCGAAACCATAACAAGTCACAGGAATTGCATGGCGTTTATTTGGATAGACCCTGAGTCCTCTACTATCTTGACATTATTTCTTGGATGTCCTTGCATATATTTACATAAATACTAACATGTATATTTGTATGTATATTTTCATTAATTAATGTTATATGGAATATACTCTTAGTGACAAATGGATGATAAAGCTTTATTATATTTTGACTTTTCCTATAAAATATGATTACAGGTTCTACAACAAACTCTATTAATTCTGTATACATACATGATAAAATCATAAAGAGAACAGATCAATAATTCATTAAACGATAGATTAACTTTTCTCTAACCAACAAATATCAATTCAACAAATAGAACACAAAGTTTATATTGGATTAAAGGGGTGGTTTACTTGATTCAATTGTAGGGATGCTGGGGGGTTGAAACACTTCAATGTCAATGCCCATTGTGTGATGTTGAAGATAATTGCATAAAAATGACATTGATTGATGTATTTTTACATATGTCTTACAATGCAAGTTAAAACATGTTTTACACAATTTTTATAAACAGTACTTTGATTAAAAATTTATGATTACCACAAAACACATTTTGGTTTATGTAGTAGAAGGAAATATTTTAAAGTTTCAAGGAAAAGTTTAAACACTTTTGTGTAACTCTGCCTTCTATGGAATAATGTGAAAATTTTCCTAGAACGAGATGTAATGCATGATTGCTCTACAATAACAGATCATTAGTGGCTATTCAGTACCATTTTATTCTGATATTAAAAATCTTAATCCAAATTATTAATTAGGATCTCACATAACACTCTCAAGCATAAAACATTACTTGATTGATTTTCCTCAAAGTACGATCTCATAAACATTAAAAATGTTTCACATTTCAATTCAAATAGGCACAAATTTTTCAAACTCTACTTTTGCATATCTTGGATTATGGAGATGAAAGTTATCCAAATATAACTGATGAACTGTCAAATAAATTAAAACAATTCATCCCTAGGCTTGGAAAACATAGCCATAATTCTGAGCATCGATTCCAACTAAAATGGTTGTCAAACAATGGTAGACAACAGGCAAAATCTACATATTTCTAATCAAAATACCCTGTCAGCTCATCACTTTGAACTACTTTATAAAGGTGAGAAGACCTTCCTAAACCCTCGACAAAGAACTGCATTTTATTTAGAATTGTTTACCAAAAACGTTAAATAACGTGAAATAACTATATATATATATGTGTGTGTGTATATATATATATATATATATATATATATATATATATATATATAAACAGAAAGTGCATCCTCAACGCCTGCTTGTAAGTATTCTGAAATCTTATTAGCTAAATAATGTGTTGGTCTGTCCATTTACAGTCTATGACCATTTTTCAATCAAATTAAAAGTATTAAAAAAAGTAAAATGTAGGAAAATGGGTTTTCTGTTGGCATTGCATGTCAACAGACACTAAATGTGAGAATTAAAAATCCCATTCAAATTCTTCAGCACTTACATTAGAGAAATATGAACGATATAAACATCTTCTATAAATACATAAAGAAAAATTGTCCACTTACGTAATTCTCCGTCAACTTGAATTGACGTCAAAAGAGATTTTGCAGTTTCTACCTGCAAGTACATTTTCTCACATAGGAGACACACGGCCATCAACAGCACAGTATAAGGAAGTGACCATAACATGTGACCGATGAAATATGGTACATCCAAAGTCTGAAATATTGTCTCAATTTTAAAAGTAATCAGAATCTGTAGATTCTGATTACTTTACACACAGGTTTAATTTCAGACAAAATTGAAAAATTTCACGTTTTAATGGGCATTTTCCCACATCTACTGCAGCATACAGATAATCTTATATTATTAAATAATTCATTTGAATGTTAACAACTCTCCTAGTATTTTTGCGATATAATTTTTAATTAGGAAATTCCAAAAGAATATGTTATGTAATTCATAGGCAGTCCCTTCACCATATATTCAAGAACTAATGAACTTATTCATATGGATCTTTAACTGATGGAATCTAATATTTCCAGGTTAACATTATGAACTAACTGCTACCTTCCTATGACAGCAGTTAGTGAAAATATTAGGCGAGTTGAAGAAAAATATAGGGCCACATGAAACAGTTTATCTTTATTTCTGTATGTGTACATAACGAGGAATAAAATTATTTAAATGTGCATCATGTTTTGACACCTGTAAAAGATATGGTAGGCAATATCTTTACGTTGTGAAAAATTAATATTTGTAAAGAGTTTTATAGCAATACTGTGTATATATAGAAGTATTTAAATAATTCACTTCAGATCAAGACTAGTCACAGTCATTCTTTATAATGATACTGAAATAGAATTAAATGTAAAAATTAAGAAAATTAAGGAACCAAAAGGATAACAATGATATGAACAAAAAACAAGTAAAATATTATATATAAATCAGACATGTCATTAACAAATCTAATAATAATAACTCTAATAACAAAATACAATAAATTTATTCAACTAAAAAGAAAATGAACATCATCTTCTTCCTCAATCTCAATTAAAAGACTGTTGGGTGAGGGTTCAGATCTTTACAATATGGTTATACTTGTTAGTTCTGGACCTCTTTCCCGGACTCTCGTTTATAAAAAAGTCTAAATGTGTCATAAACCCAAATATATTTCAATTATAAATGAAAATATCTATAAAGTTATCTTTATATATATGCTCCATTGACTGCATGACAAGTTACTTTGTGAGCATATTTATTGTATTTTGAGTTACAGGTCAGGTTTGATAATGAATTATTGGCCCCTAATGCAGTATACATTATGATCATTTTATTGTTGGGCATTTACGAGTTTTTAGTTCATTAAATTGAATTTAGGTTAAGGCTGCAAATTAAATTAGTCAACAAATGTTTTAATAATACTTACACCATATTTAAATTTCTCAAGAAAATTATATATGTTAAGAAGTATGCCAGAAAATGTCAGAGTGAGTAACGTGAGCAGCTGAAAAATAAAGTTAAAGGTTAGTTCATAATAATATTTGTTTTAAATTTTTGAGAGTGTTGTTTGAAACGAAAATACTATTTCAATACTTTTATTAAAAATGTTCAATACAAACCTGAAATTCAAACACCTTGTTTAGATAATGGCACAGATCTAAGAGATGAATGTAGAACTGAAATAAATGATGAATGGAATTTTCATTTATAGGCAATGTAAAGTGGTTGTTGGAGTTGGGACCACATTGTGGACTGCCAAATACGGCATTGACATCTGCGACTACATTTTGTTCATTTTTTAACTTTAAGAAAACATTCATCTTTCTTATACGTTTTGTTGCACTAAATAATATTGAACAAAACTATATTATTTCTAAATCAAAAATAATGGCAGCATTGAAGAAAATGTAATAGGGAAAGTATATAGCATGTTTTACTGCTACAGATATATCCAAAGCGATATAAAATATATGAATAGGTGTAAGAAGGCCAATAATTATAAGGTTTCGATATTTGTCATGTCTCAAAAAATTTCTCCTGTGCTCTGCTTTGAAAAGATAATCTATTTTATAAATTCTGAAAATTAATTCTTTAAACATATTTCTATCACACATTATATCAACCAACAATACGCAAAGAGTTGTCAAAGATTGTCAAAGATTGTCAAAGTTGTCAAAGAATTACGTAAGTGAACAATTTTTCTTTTCATATTTATAGACAATTTTATGTCTCTTTCATATTTCTCTGAGGTACATGCTAAAGAATTAGAATAGTCTTTTAAATGCTCACGTTTATTGTTTTGGTTGATATGCTATTTAACGAGCATTTTGGAAGCAGGCACTAATTATGCACTATCTTTACTATCCATTACAAATTTTAATTGAAGTCGCATTGATTCCTTAATTTTGTAATAAGAACTTTGTTTTTATTGTATGCAATACAATAAAAACAAAGTTTACGTTCTTTGTTGATTAGACGACAGTTAATCTATTAAGTAATACAATTGAAATTATGTAAATAATAAAAGTTATTGATCTGTCAATTTTATGAACATGTCATGTAATCAAGCGAGTTGTAGAATATATTTCCTACATTGTGAAACAAACTTCGAAGCATTCTGTTCTATGTCGCAGCGTAGCTAATAAATAAAAAATGAATAGTGCATAATGATATGTTTGCTACCAAGAGAGCTTTCCACATAACCTTAATTATCTAAACTATGTGGGTCTATATGTATATATGTAAGGCTTCTTGAGAAAGAATGCCAAGCAAGAGTAGGGAGTGATGGACCTCAAGGCCTACCCAAAGCACCCCCATGTATTTCTAGTCATTTTTTATGTATTCAGGCTCATCTTGTTTTCTATTTTTTTCATTTCGGTTCAAGTTTTATGAGTTTCTTGTTGACATAAATAACTGCAATAGACATTTGAATTTTTTCCAGAGTAAGTGACTGATTGTCCAATTCATTGTCATGACATTTGTTTTCGTAACTCTTATTGTGGCGCCGAAAATAATTGTAGACATGGAATGCCTACGCCACTACGCCACACAGCATCTTATTGAAAGTAGTTGTACTTTAAGGTACTTACTTTACTTTGTTGCAATCAGTCAAGGAATTGAATTAAAAAAACCTGTGATCATTAAATATTGACGATTTAAATTTATTTAAATACTACATAAGCGGATCGCCTTCTAAAATCACTAACTTTACCATTGTATCTATGTATTATTTAGTGAACTTGAACAAACGTTTTAAAATATTTACTTATTTAAATCATATATGTATTTTTATCTTGTGAACAAAGATGGTGTGATGTAGGTTATGTGTGCTCAGCGCACAAAAAGCACCATTTACAGCTAAAGCTATAAAAACATATTAATTTAATTTATCAGATATTTCAAGCATTCAGCAAACTATTTCTAATGATTCATTGCTTTACAACAACATTTTCTCTGAGTAATGAACAGTTGTACTTTATAAATTTTGATAAGTTGAATTCAGTTCGTTCAACAAAATCTCGCCTTCACATTTAACAATTTACACATTTTAAAGACCATGAAAAAATGAACGATTTATCTTTTGTTTACCTCATTAGCATCTATGTATTATCACGTTTGCTACAACAAAAAGAGCCTTATTTGGCAACTTTAGTTTACTGTGTGGTGTGAAATTCAATCAGTTCACAAAAGTTTTCTTTTTATTTTGTAAAATTTTATTGATAAACTCATTATCAGTAGTTATCTTGTAGTTGTAATACAAATAAAAATGAATTGATTGGTATTTGTGTTAATTTTTAACTTTTTCTTGTAAGTCAAAATTTTGTAAGAATTCCAACGAAAACTTTTGTTAAATTTGTCACTATTCCATTTTTGCTTAACAGTGAAATAAGTTAGCTTTGTATTTAGAAGAAGCATATTTGTAGTGTTATGGTTTCCAAGTTGACTCTTATTACATACCGTATTAAATATTCATAACCAAATTGCTAGCTAAATTCATACTGCGTTGGCTTCTTGGTTCTAAGAATTTCTGAAAGTACACCCTTCAGTGTTTTGATGATTTGGAGTCAACTGCAAAATCAATTAATCAACTGCTCCTTTCACTTAATGCAAAACATGTGAATACACATGGAAATACACAAAAAAAATTTATTACCTGTAAATTCGAACTACACGAAGACCAATTCCACACCAATTGTGAACTGCCAGTTCCGCACGTGATTTTAAATAGGATTCTTATTGATCATCTTTAGTGAACTTAAAAAAAACCTATGCAAATTAGAACAAATACATTCTAAATCACATTTAAAAACCAGGCTGAATTGATTTTGAAAGTGTTTGTATTTTCAAAGACGAAAGCTCAGCTTTTGGAATTTGGGTCCAACGGTGGAAATTACTACAAAAAGGAACACAAATTCCTTTTTCAGAAGGAGGTATTCACAATTACTAAGTTAACATCGTTAGTGAAAATTTTTTATTTCACTTTGTTTTTCGATCATATGGATTAACATATGTCTTTATATTGTCATGAACAAGTCTGTAGAACTATTGGAGACGAACAACGATAGGTTAGCTTATTTACACAACACACCCATAAATTATACAACAAAACAGTCCTCGGGAATAATATTATCTATTGGTAAAAACCAGAGTAAAAACCATTTAGTAGTTATTGAGATTAGCCTACGCAGACAGACAGATGAAATGGGGTTTTTGTTTTATATGTCTTAGTGATACATATTTCATCTCTACATAATCGAAGACATTTGCGTAATTTCTAAATTCTTGGTTCAAATGTATGAAGAACAATATTTATCTCCTTAAATACAGGATGTGATACAAATATTTAAATGAATAAAAATTCATATCTAATTGCCCAACATTTTTCAGTTTTGTCAAATTATACATTTCATTATTATGGCCTAGACCATAAGGTAGGCTGCTGTTGGTAGATTTTATTTATATAATTATTTGAAGCAATAATATAAATTGTTCTCATGTATCCCTCATGATAATAAACTGAAACCTGCTAGCTTCCTTTGGCTATGTTCTGAGTGAATTAATCTGTGTTTTGTTATACTAGGAGTAAAAAAACGTACATTCACACGCAGAATCACTTGTAAAAATCATCCAACTGTCAAATACATTTGCATTTGTGTTTGCAGTATTTAGTGTAACTAAGAATTACAATTATCGATGAATTTTAATGAAATTTTGTGTGAAAAATATGTTTTAACATATATGTTTGGTTATGAAATGATTGTGACCAAAAATTGTTAAATATATTGTTTTTAATGTATGTTCTTTTTAATAACTAATAAACAACGAAATGTTCACTGATGTTAAACTGCATTTGTTCCAATCTAAACAATTTGACAAATTGTAATAAAAAACATTATAGCAGGATACATAAAGAAATTCATAAAGTATTGATGCAAAGCATGGACATAGTGATCCTCGATATGAGTGAATTAAGATTCTGTTACTCGATTACTGAATTCATTGTTATCTTTATATAAGTTTATGTTATTTTCTTCTTCAGCATTCAATGTGTGTGTTAAAATAATAATTATCATATGCTCAAGTTTCTCTGGTTATTCTCGGCCATTTTTATTGCACATTAGATATTTAATAATTGATAATTAACAGTAGTAAGTCTGCTAATTAATAAAATCAGCACCAGTGACATATGTTATGATAACTGTTCCATGAGTAACAATTTTAACTACAATCATAAAGCAAATGATGCATCTTAAAGTATAAATTTTGTACACTTGCAAAAATTTATTTAAAAAACTATGAACTGTTCTGATACGGACTCTAGTTGTCCGTTAATCAATTACCATAGCAGATATTTTTTCTAGAGAGTTAATTGATTTTCTGAAGAGTTCTTCCACTTATTTCAAGAATTCGTGAGACAATGAACGTAATTATTCATGATCATAAAATTCTAGACATTTCATTTCTCATACACACAGCGACACTCTCGGAATAAGTCACAGTTTAAATGTTGCGATCTCAGATGCCACCTATACATTTAACTTATCTGTAACTACTTTATAAGTGACTGTTACAGTGGGTACACTAATGGTCTTGCATACACTATTGTTGATTGTAACAAATATGACTACTTGTTACAGTCAGGTAGCTCATATTATTTATAAGTCGTGAAATAAATTATGGAATGAAACATAGGTTTAAAGCCTTTAATTTATTAATACAAGCTGTATGTAATAATGTATAAAAATTATTTATAGAATTACTTTATAAGAATAACATTCAAAACATTCACAAGTATTAATTTCTAAACGTCTGAATCAAGTGATAAATTACATTCGAACAGAGCACAAGATTATGCAATTGATATTTCACAATTAGGGATGATACAAGTGTTAAATAAAGTATTATATCTCTTAAATAATTAATTAATTTTGGAGACATCTTTTTTGGAATTGATTGAAAACAATTGTGGTTTATTCTTTTGTAATTAATCTTGATGTCAATAAATTATGAAATCCAGCCTTTCCGAACATATAAAATTTTTACTTCATTTGCGGAGGCACGTGTAGTTCCTGATGAATGAGTAATATTTAACAAAAGCTGCAGTTAAAAAACATCATTTCTGTCTACAGTCTGCAACTGAGGGTCAAATCAAGAATGCCCCACAAAATGCAAAAAATTTGTATGACATTGAATTTAAAATGGATAAATTGCTGTCTAGTGATTGGCCTGAGTTGTTAAAATAAGGTATCAAACAATATCACAGAGCACAAAAATGCATATATTATAACTACATGAGGGAGGAACTGTGAGTGACAGAATCTATCCTAATGCTCATACCTGATCGTCAAAACTTTTGCAAGGATATACTTGGAAAGAAAACAATAACAAACCCAAAAACAGCATTATGGATTTAATGTAAGGCAGCACACAACATTCCTTACATCGATAATTAGCCACTTGCATCAAGAACGAAACTTTTGTTCACAGCAGGGCAAGCTGACTGCGCTGGTTGTTTATATTTTTTTATTAAAATCATGAGGGATATTTTTTATTAAGTATTTTATTTTCTATTAATATTCTTAAAGAGAAAAGTGAAATTGTCGTTAAGGCTGATCTGAAATTTTATTCAAAACACAACTCCCGGTTAACTGAAAATATTGATCACATATAATAATGGCATATAATACATTTATTAAGATGTAAGTTATAATTGGGTTTGGTCTATAATTCAGAATTATATTATTTCTTTGATAAAAGATACTTCGAAAATCTTATCTGCATAACAACGTACATTACACGTTTCAAACTGTCACGATGAAAATACACAATGATAAACTAATAAAATCAATACAAACTGGAAACCAACATCACAATAACTAATTCAGTGAATTAAATACATTGATAAATCATAATCAATATATTTATAAACTGGAAAATTAGATGTTTCTGCAAAAAGTTATTTCATAAATTTGTTTACTTCGGTTGACATTCGACAGTTTCCAGAAGCATTATGTTTCTGTGTGTGCGTATTGTTTCACTCGAAATGTAACAAAACACGTTGGCTTAATAGGCATGAAGTTTGAATGTTTCATCTATTACATATATTGGTAGTTTTTGAGCCCCATATAATACATTAAATTGTGGACTTAGTGTGAATACCATAAAATAAACATTTTCAAATATTCATAATTTTATGATGTATATAAGTCAGATGACCAGGGCAAGCTAGATGTAATTGCTTACAAGGCACTGGGCATCATGAACAGTGTAGGAATATTTATAGAAGGAGGTCTGTTTTATGTTTGGGAATAAGTTTAGTTACAGGATTTTCAGAGTAGAGTTCAAGAACTTGAATTTAAAAAAAAGGCGGGGAATGAACAGAATGCAATGGCACTGAATATCTAATCAGTTGACCTGCTCCCTGTATTCACAACATCCAGTTAAATTACTTGAGGCCGAAAATGTAGCATATGCACAAATTTTCAAGTTGTTCTTATCATTCAGTTTTTTAGCAATCCTCGGTGAACTATGGGTGTTATGCTACTTAAAAAAGCTACATAAGATTAAAAACACATTTTACTTTATTAAAAAATCTGCGAAAAACAATGTTCAAAATTATTGCATTACACCGAAATACAAAATACAAAACTTCAAACCACAGTTCAAAATATATGGTAATGGTGATCACCCAGATTTGGTTTTTGGCATGTATTAGTAATATTATGTATATCTGATCTAAGCAGGTGTTACCAGTGGGTAGGATATAAATAGGACTCAGTTAAATGCCCACAAAAAAGATCAATATTATGTTTTGTTACTTGTGATACACGCTCAAAAGATTCCACAAGGTGATAAACTAATGACTAAATTCAGAAGGCCAATCAATAAAATGTCACTTATTTCGTAAACACTGAGTAAAGTAGTCGTGTGGACTTCAGTAGGAACCTAAGTATTTTACAAAAGTCAATATGAGAAATGATTCAATTGAAAATATACTTTGTCCAATCATATTATACCAGCGTGTGTTTGGCATTTGCAGAAAAACTGCCAATCACATTCCCACCAAATATGCATTATGGTGTGGAAAGTTATACAGTTTATTAATTATTGGAATATTGATTGCACAGCTTCTGACATTTTTGATCATTCAGGATCTATACATCTTACTGGCATTTAACACACTTCACATGATACTTACTGTACGCTTGTTGTTGATTGATATGACATGTGACAGAAATATGTTTGAGGAATTGATTTCAAGAATTCAAAAATTAGACGATCTTTTCAAATCAGAGCATAGAAGAAATTTGTCGCGACGTGACAGACATCGAAACCTCATAATTATTGGCCTTCTTGTACTTTTTCATATTTTTTATACCACTTTTAGTGCATCTGTAATGATAAAATATTCTCTAGAAATGTTATTTTCTGACCTGTTCATTAATATTTCTGCCATTATTTTTGATTCAGAAATAATATTATTTTGTTTCATATTATTTATTATCACAAAGCGTGTGGAAAAATTGAATGATTTCGCAAAATTTGGAAATAGACAGAATATGGTCGCACCCATTGATGCCATATTTCGCAGTCCTCAACATAATCTCGATTCCAACAACCATTTTACATTTGCATTACCCCTAAATGAAAATTCAATTTATCATTTATCCCAATTCTACCTTAATTTGTTAGACTTGTGCCACTACTTAAACAATTAATTTCAGGTTTGTACTGAACATTTTTCATAAAAGTATTGAAATAACATTTTAATTACAAATACCACTCTCAAAATAGTGAACACAAATATTATTATGGACTCATTCCTTTAACTTCATTTTTCAGCTACTCATGTTACTCACTCTTACGTTTTCCAACATACTCCTTGGCGTATATAATTTTCTTGAGATATTAAAACATAATGTAAGTATTATTATAACATGTATTAATTAATTTAACTTAAAACCTTAAGCTCATATCAGTAAACTACAGACTCGTATTGAAAAACGAAAATACAATCACGAAGCATACAGGATTGAAGGCAATCAATTTATTATCTAATCTTACAAATACCTCAAATAATAATGAAGTTTGTCACGCAGCCATGAAGCATAAAACGAAAATTTTTTTGGTCTTTTCTTCTAATATTTGAATTAGTTAGATATGTTTTTGGATAGATTTAGACCTTTATTGTATGAAAACCCAGGAAAGAGGTCCAAAACTAATCGACATAACACTGTAGTGAAAACCTAATCCTACACCCAGCGGTAATTGAATTGAGAAGAGAGATGAGATTCATTTTCTTTTTATTTTATTGAAGAAAATTATATTTTTATTCTTAGGATTATTATTATTATTATACCTGTTGATTATATGTCTGATTAATACATAATATTTTACATACTTCTATATTACCTATTATTTTTCGCACTTTATTTTAACACCACTAAGTGTATTTTGTATACCAGTACTATTACAAAATATGACGGCGACTAGTCCTAATGTGAAGCTTATATGGAAAAATTAATTCCGTCAATATTATCAGGAATTAAATACTAAATTTTAGGTTGTTTCTTACTGTTTCTGTTGCGTCCTGGTTGAAAAAATTATGGAGTTAAATAGTCTGTAACTATCCCCATAAATATCAGATTATGCCAGTAAAAGCAATATTTATACAAATAACTTTTATAATAATATATAACTATATACACAAATAACTTTTACCACTCTCGATTATATGGTAAAGTGATGTATATTGAATTATATAACACATTTGCTTAGTATTTCCAAATTAAAAATTGTGATGTAAAGATACACACAGAGAGGCATAAAGACTTGAGGGAATTGATGAATTATTATCCATAAGGTGCAGTAGTATGAAAAATGCCCATTCAAATTCAAACTTTGTCCTTAAATAATAGAAATAAATTAAATTTTGGGTGGAATTAAATCTGTCCCACACAGATTCTCATATTGTTTTTTTATGACATATTCATTCATAAAGACGATTTTTCAGGAATTGGACTTATCACTTTCCATCAGCTATGTGTTATGGTCAATGCCCTATTTGGCACGGTTGATGGCCGTGTGTCTTGTATGTGAGAAAATGCACTTGCAAATGGAAACTACAAAATCTGTTCTGACATCAATGCAAGTCAATGAAGAATTATGTAAGTGGTCATATTTTTCCATTACTTTATTTTAGAAGGTTTTAATGTTCGTTTAATACATCTCCAATGTTGTTGCTAAAGAATTCGAACGGTGTTGAGGGTCTAGTAGCGTCGACAGATAATTATTTTCTTGAATGTTTGATACATTAAGCTTTACTAAAAGCAACGGAAGACTGTAAAGGGATAGATTTCTAGATTATAGTAGGCGATGTGATTTCAGACAACTTTTGAAAGGAGGAACTGAGGACATATTTTCTGTATATACATTTAGCTGATTATGTAATTTTGCGATGAGTATGATAATAATTTTCTATGAAATATAGTTCTGCATCAAGCTATTAAAATGTTATTCTTATTTTTATAAAGTTCTTCAAGATGCTATTTGAATTTGAATATGAAGGGGTGAATGAATAATTATAGACATTATATAAAAGTGATACAAGATGTACATTTTACCCTTCTACTATTTCTAACCATTTCGTTGTGATCTATGTTTGGCAATATGATCAATTTTTTTTAGACCGAGAATGAATTGAATGCACAACACTGGGTTTAAAGCCTTTCTAATTTACTAACAAGCCACATGCTTAACTTTAGATTACATATACCAATATCAGCTAGGTTATATATATACTGCTCTATAATATAGGATATATTTTTGAATTGACGCAAGAAAAATTTTAATACTAAAAAAGACTTATAAGTAATGTCACTTATCAGAGGATGTTCTGTGAGGTACTGACCTAGCTGCTGTTAGGTCAAGATTTTAACATAAAAAAGACACTAATGACGACTTCTAGAAGAGCAGTTGTGCGTATTTTCGATGGAAGGAAATTTAATATAACTTATACACTACTCAACGGAATGATTCCATGGTAAGAGCAGTGTCACACATAAGGATTTGAACATTTTGCTTGAATCTTCATAACATTTGTTTCTACTATAAAAAACAAAATATGTTTTTGGAATCAAAGTTCAACAATTTTTTTTGGTTGTACAATAATTGTTTGGGTTTAGATCAGTAATTGGCAATCTTACTTAATTATCTCTGACACCTAACAACAGGCACAACATTCAAGTGTTCCAACCTCCCAGCGTCCCTAGTAATTAGCTATAACTAAGTCCCTAGAACTAAGTTCAGCGTCCCTTTAATTCAACCTAAACTTTGTGTTGTTTTATTCCATTAAACCTCTCTGTTGATTAGGCGATAGTTAAGTTAGTAAATAATACAATTCTAATTTTAATGATTAAAATTTATTGATCCATTGACCTCACAGATATGTCATGTACGTATACAAAATTGATCAAGTTGTTGGGCCTCACTACAACATTGAGAAAGGAACTTTCAACCCTCCTTTTATAAGCAAAGTTAGGAGTAAATAAGTCAAAATATGATAAAGCATTATTTGTCACAAAGAGGCCATTACATATAGCATTCATTATTCAAAATATTTACATAAAAGTACATATGTTTGTATTTATGTAAATACATGCAAAGTCTGCCAACAAAATAATGTCAAGTGGTGGCAGGGTGTAGATGACCTCAATTAAGGCTTATAAAAATCAACTTCATTTATTTCCAGCAATTTTATTTTTGGTTCTATTGTTTTTTTTTACTTATATTTGAGTTCAAATTCAAGTTCTTTTTTATGATGACTCTAACAAGATTACAAATTAGGCGACTGACAATTAACATTTATTTCCATTTCTTGGCACCGAAATAAAATGATAAAATTGGAAATGCCTGCACTACTGTTGTCTTAACCTTTAATATATTGATTGATTAAGTCAATATATTGAAGTAAAAAATTATTTCTGTTGTGAATCTCATAAGGAACTGAATATTAACAATTGACGTTGGGCAATGTCATTCATGCTCGATCACTACTTTTTCTGATATTGTTTGAAGTATTATGTAGTGTAAGTAGTAAACCCTCTATCTGTTTTCTATCTACCTATTCCATATATTATGGAACACGTTAACTTTGCTGAATAAAGTAGTAATCGATCATTGATACCCGAACACAGCTTTATGTAATATTGTTTTAAAATATTATGTATTGTAAATAGTAAAACGTCTACCTGCCTTCTGTCTAGCTATACCATATATTATGGAACACGCTAACTTCGCTGAATATTAACTATAGGGCTTTCAAAATATCGAACAACTCATACGGCTGTTCGACTGTGGTATATTTATTCCATTCATAATAAATAATTGTCAAGATTTTATGACAGATACGAGAAACAGAAATAAAAATAAAAATATACTGAATAAGCAATAATACATATAATTAACTACACTATACACAACACTAACGTTATTTGTGCCTATGTTAAAGTAAGTTGTATCGGGTTCATGCAATAACGACTACATATTTTAATAATTAGATAGAAAAAAATGAAGACAAAATTCTAATAATTGATATTAGAATATTAGATATTAGAATATTTTTTGTGATTGATGCTTGAAATTTAAAAAGAACTTACCTTGAAAAAATACTCTTTAAACTTTGAATAAAGCAAAAAACAGAGAAAAACCTACAACTGCAAAACCATCAAAAAATCGTGGAATTATTGAGAATATTCGTTAAGATCTTTTATCTTCTTATTTTGCATCATGCATATGCATTCTTGGGATATATGTACAATTACAGAAAAGTTGCCAGAAACCATTTGCCATATATAATATTTATATTATTATCATTAACAGTAATGTAGCGGCCGAATCCACAAATAAGCAAATATTGTTTTCCATTTACATCAATTATGTTAGAAAGATTAATGTTTAAATTCAGTTGCTTTTGAAACTTTATTTTATTATAATGAGCAGATTAACATTCACTTGCACAACGTCATAACCTCTCTAAAGTAACCAAAAATATCAACACCACCGTTTTTAAGGTTAGACGAGGTTTCATCTTTCGCCAGTAACATGTATAATAACTTTTTTATTTCTCTTCTCAAATATGCAAGTTTTGTTTCATTACTTTCCAAAGTAGTCAGAGCATATTTGTTCGCATTTAATCCAATAATTCAATAAATTAAATTATTGGATTAAATATATGTTCTTGCATTTTGAAAAACAAGGATGTCGGCATATTACAACTTACATTGAAACATTTTACTAGATATCTCCTGATTTATCAGTCAAATAATTCAACTCGTTACTGAAAAAAATAAACCATAATACTCCAAAATTAGACAGATGGAGCAAAACTGATGACATTTCGCTAATTTCATAAAATCATAAAATTTATTCTTATACGTAGAAAATTTGTCTGTAACGGGATTCTTAAAGTTTGCAAACCTGTATTTGTTATTCTATTCATAAACAAGTAATTGATAGTGAAGTGAGTTTCATAAAAGTGAGTTTCATAATAGTGAAGTTGATGGGTGAGTGACAGTGAAACGAGAAATTCTTATAATTCCATAATTTGTCCATCTATCTGTTTATAACAGCCGAACCTTTTCACAGAATAATGTTTTAGAAGTATATGATATTTAAAAAAATCCGCATCTCATGTTCGTGTCATCAAAAAACCAATATTTAATAACCTGCCCAATTTTTCATGTAATTTGAACGTCACTTTTTTTTAATTACGAAAACATGCAACAGCAGAACTGTCAACCGAATGTCCCTTTTTTTAATTGAGTTGTCATACAAAACTACTATTCAAATTTTCGACTTTATGGTGGATTTTCTAAAAATTTTCTTTCATAAAAATCTTGTCCTGACAATTACGAAAACAACAAAAAAAAAGCCGAGGTGAGTCGTTTTTAATGAATTATCTGGGGAACAAATGCATGTACTCAGTTCACATGCATTTGTTCCCCAGATAATACAATAGCAGTAAGAGTAACCAATTACATAGCATCAATTTACAAATGCAAACATTCTTATAAACACACTAGACAGTGGTCCGAGTTTCTTACGCTTACTCAAGTACCTATTGTAAATTCTTATCTATTGATTGAAACGATTCAATATAAATGACAACTTTCATCAGAGTTGAGTTCATTAAAAGAAGAACAAATTGAATTAAAAAAAAATTCGCTTTGCCCAACTTAAACGACTCATTAGCTTTGGTAGATAAACATATCCTATTACAAACTTTTATTTATTTGAGATCGATGGCCTTTCCATACAATTATAAGCAGAATGTGCCAGGAAACTTCTCGATATATTGGTTTTTTTCGCAGCTTCATTGCCATAGATCAGCTAATTTACACAAAACATTCATAAATTATACACCTTGTTTGGGCATAAATATATCATATTCCATATAAAATTAGAAAATACTGAATATACTGTTAGATTAGAATTTAATAATATTTAGCATAAATATTATTGAATATATTTGGCGTTAATTTTGTAGAAATTCATTATTCACAATTAAATGAAACTACGTGATGTAGTATTATTTCTATTTTCTTTAATTTCTGTACCACGATCTAGGTTTCATTGTATTACAACATCTTCAGGTGGGATATTAGCATAGATTCATTAGCAAAGATACATCTTGATAATTTTTATGAAAAAGATTCATATTGGTAAAAATCAAAAACCGTTCACTAGTTACTGCTATCAGCCCGCACAAAAAAACAAATGAAACAGGGAAAATTATTTTATATTATGTGCTGATAGATAAATAATATTGTCAAAGTATTTTACAACTTATGAATTATTGGTTGAAATAAATTGTTATAAAAAACAAAGTTTGTCTCCTTTAGATGTTAAAAACGACACAAATATCTTAATGTATAAAGATTCATATTTAATTGCTCAAAAATGCATCGGTATGGCTAGAGGGATTTTTTTTGTTTTGATAAACCATATATTTCGTTATTATGCTTACACACAGTTAAAGAAAGATATATGCTGTGATAGACTTCTTTATAAAACTAGTTGATGTGCAAAATATTATCATATGTTGTTTTCATATATCTCCAACAGTTTGCCCAAAGCGCACTGAGAAAACACAACCTGTAGTCAGCACGAAAACATTAAACATATTTTTAAATATCCGTTTAGTAATTTCCGAGATTAGTGCACACAGATAAATAGACAGGTATGGTGGTGTGACTATGTTTCATACTGTGTATTGGTTATGTTTATAAAACTTCAGCTCGCCCCTCAAAGCAGATATCAATCACTAGAGGTTAGAAAGCAAGTAATATGTATTGGGAAATATAATAATAGCATATAAGCATGATTTATTGCTATGACAGTTACATGGACATGCACGTAACTTATACCTCTATGATGAATACTCCTACTGAATCTGGTTACCGTTTCCAGTATATTATGATTAAATGCCATTTTTTCCCTTGTAAACATATCCCACTTTCAGCTATTGCCAACATTCTATCCTGTGTTATCTGTATTTAAGATTCATTAACAGAACCATACTATAAGCTTATGTTAATTACTTCTTTCAGCATCCATTGTCCGACGCCATGTGAAGCTCATTAAAAATATGATAGAAGCAGGCGAACTGGGTCAATTTACAACTTTCCAGTTATTCAATGTACGAGCTTCGTTGCTGCTCCATTTCCTAGGGCTGCTCACAAGTTATGCTGTTGTACTGATCCAGTTCCTTAATGTGGATGATTTATTTTAACCGAAATATTTTAATTTGATTCTTTGTAAAATTTTACACATTTTAAGGTTTTTTTAATTATTATTTTAAACTAATTGTGTACTGCCACTTTTGCAGCTTGTAAAGACACAGTTATAAAAATCATAACGAGTAAGTGTAAAAGTGTAAAAAGACATATTTTAAAAAAAACTTGTTTACCGTATAGAATGTATTATCAAATGAATACCGACACATATGAAATCAAAGTATTGTTATAAAATTCTTTTTATAAATGTTATAAAAATTTGAAGCAAATTTTTTCTCAAGCTATTGTTTTACTTAATTAAATGAAAAATACAAACATATTACACATGTAGCAGGTGTGCAGGTTGAAGTACGGTATTATTGTGACGTATTTTCTGCAAAAACATGTCTGTGAGCGACATTAAAATCATTTACAAATTGAAAGAGAAAAAATTCTTTGTGATATTTCAAAATTAGGATTAAAATATCACATCTCAAGAACAACCTTTTATATATGTATACGATAAGCTGCTAGTAACAACTATCAGGAGGTATTTATGTAAAATAGATGACTAATGTGGTTGAGACGTGCAAGGAGAAATATATAAACCTTGCGGAAATAGCTTCTCTCTCTGAAAATATTAAAAATGTTTAAAATCCTCTAAGCATGTGTTGATGTAAAAAGTCAAGGTATATCAATACTCCATAAATAAATTTATTAAATAGGTTGCTGACTAATTTTCCGTCAACTTACCGCACAAGCCAAAATACAAACATGGCTAACTAAGTCTCCATTAGCACATGTTCACTCATAAGTTCTATTATTTACTCCATTACTACATGTGAACTTGTGTGTTCTATTTCTTACTCGAATTAGTGAGAGTCAGCCAGAGTGGCTCCAATTATTTTGTAGGGCCAATATATGTAAAACAAGTGCGTAAAATATTTAATTTTTTAATATATGGTAGCTTCTCTGATTACTTATGGTCGCCTGCATTGTCTATAATAATTGATATATAATTAACAATAGTAAGTCAGTAGTTTTAATTAACATCTATAATTTATACTATAACACTTGCTGCTGTGTGCGATGATTTTAGCTACAGACGTTATGTACGTATTACGCCAACTTATAGCATAAATTTGTGTAGATGTTAAAATGTTTTTAAATCTTTGAACAGTTACTGACAATCACAAGGATACTAGTTGTCCGATTATCCATGTCATTCGATATCACAGGTATTTTTTTCTAGAGATCAGATTGATTTTCTGAATTTCCAATTTTTTAACGGATTCATGGAATAATGATTATGACGGAAATTTCAGAAAATTTCCGAACATTCACTTCTCATATATAATGTGCAACTCTTGGAATGAGTCACAGTTTAAGTGTTGCTATCTCAGATGACACATTTGCATTTAATCTGTAATATAGCTTATTTATGAGTATATCAGTGTGTAAATTAACTAGTGGTTTTGCATAAATTATTCTGAATTTGTAACAAGTGTGATTTTTTTAAACACACAGTGACAATTTTAAAAACACATTTAAGATGTAAGCATCTATCAGCATATAAAACACTTTAAGTCCAATTGCAAGAGTGCGTACAAAGCGATAGGGTTTCCGAGCAGGCGTCAATATACACCAATATTACACTTATTTTTTTTTATTATTAACCATTCGTGATAGTAACCAGTTTCTGGCCCTTTTTACATTAATTATTTTAAAGAAATACAAATTAAAAATAAAACTTCCATCGTTTTCAAATGATTCCTTTATGTACTTTTAACAGTCAAATACAATATTTATGACATATTTTGATGTATATATTTCATTTCTCTTCTCGTTATAAACGGCGTGCTTGACAGCCACAAACTCACTACATGCTCTCTCGGACTGGCGGGCAGTGAAGAAAGCGTGCCGGACCGGCTCAGGCGCTACTGGAGGTGCTGTTAGTGGTGCTGGTGGTTTCATGTACAGCGAAGATGAAGCTCTTGGGATCGATTAATTAAGTATAAGTTAAATGACACTGTAATGATATTATGGAATAACTTTTAATGCAAATAAAATTCTATTCTATCCTATATGAGATATCCACACCTGAGTTAATATTTTTTTTATTTTATGGCTTGCTATTTTACAATTGTTTTTGTTGACCATTATTGTGTTAAAAAAATCAAAATTACTTTATTTCATACGTAAACAAAATTTACGCTTCGGTCATATCAAATTATTCTAATTAAAATTAGCACTTTATTATAAACTACTACAAGGTCGAAAGACTCATTCAACCTAAAAAGAACCAGTAAGAAACTTGGAGGTTACTCTTTTTAGAAAGCCTGAAAATAATAAATGCAATTTGAAGTTATGTGCTATGGATACAAGAAAGCTTGATAGCCGAGCAGTTACTCCCAAGGATTATTTTCATCTTGATAATCAAAAATTTTATAACAGGTACCCCTTAGTGCACATAGTTACATTAGTGTAATAAAAGGATATTTCGATATGATTAGGGACTTTCAAGCTAAGTAAACTTTACAAATTTAGTTTTTTTCCTGTTAAGATGATTAATTATTTGTTAAGAAGATTGATTGTAAACTAGTCAACTAAATTTGTAATAGCATTGTTCGCGTCATCGTAATTGGACTGATAAGAAGACTAATAGGGAAGTAAAATGAATAGTTATGGTTATGTAGGACTTTTAGCGAGTAGGTGATAGGTTACATTAAGCTGTCTTCATTATTGTAGTTTGATATTTCTTATAGTTCACATGGTTTTTGTGAAGTTAACGGCCCGGCAAATACGGAAGCTAAGGACTATTCTGATTGATCCTAAAAATATTAGAGAAAATAAAACCACTGTAAAGAATCATACATCATCTTTAGTGGGTATTATGGCAATATATTTCTAACGATGTTTTATGTTTTTGTCTGATGTACTATGTTAATGTCTTATGTACTATGTTAATGTCTTTTCTTCACTCTAGTCATTATTAAAAAGTACATTAATCGTTTGTATTTAGAATACACAATAGATAAGTAAATATCAATAGTTACTAACACCAAAACTTTGCTGCTCAATATTAACTTGACATTCAACTATAGAAAATCTACTAATGGACAATACTCTCTCTTCCAAATGCGTTAAAGAGAGCTTGCAATTCAAACATCCACCAGACTCTTATGGCGTCTGATTTGCATAGCTTTTCTTCTGGTTTTTGTTTCGAAGTCTGCCCAATCCTAAATTAATGCGAACTGCAGTTATGAGAACGCAAATTGCTATTACGCAAAATTAATCTTATGAGAAGCAGTCCATGAATAATAATTTAGAAAAGAAGGCCACGACCACCACCGATCTTTTGTCGACCACCACCAACAGAATTTAATATTTTTCTACCAATTCTTGCCAAAAATCGGTCGCTCTTATGTGCTCTGGAGGATCTTGTTGGGGTCTTGCAAGGTCACCATACCTATAACGTAAACTAAACAAAGTGATTAATCATTATCTTTTTCTGACAATGGTCCTGGTATGATATGAAAAACCATTTTTTTCATTAAAAAAGAATTTCTATATCACATACCTTTCCAAAAACTCAACAAGACTTGCAAATTGGTCCGTGTTCATTCTTTGTCTTAATGCCATCACAGTCAAATAATCTACAAAACAAGTTAAACTTATATATAAAAGACATCATAAGTTTACAGAATGTTTTATAAGATTCCATCACTTTAAAGAATATGAAAGTCGCATATAACCACTGCATGTTTTATCGATAAAAATACGTTAATTTTCTTACTTACACTGAATAAAATAAACTTTAAATAAGTACTGAATAAAATTAACTTTTAATAGATATGCTTCAAACAATTGCCGCACAAGTCGACTATTGTTGACATATACAAGCGTTTGACATTAGCCAACAAAACCATAAACAATATTTAACATTTTACCGTCAAGATGCATAGAATAAGCGTTTGGTAAGTTCATGTAACTGATTTCCAATCTACATTCATTAAGGCCAAAGCATTAATGAATGTAGTAAGCGAATAGATTCATTTTGAATGCATTTTGTCTAGGGCTGCAGGCCTTCTTGTAATTGCTATTCTATTTATGCAGTCAATTGTTGAAGTAATTAGTTCACGGTCATAATTAATTGAAAAAAAAAGATTATTTTAACACTATTGGAACATGTTCACACGCCACTGATGGTGAAAACAGAACACTTATGGTCTAACCATGGTGTGTGTCTAACCGAAACCTTTAACGTCCTTCTCAAATCTAAACCGTGTAGTGTAGAAAGCTTAACATTTTTAAGGAGTTATGGAGTATGATAATCTAAAAATATTTTCAGAAAAAAAATTAGAATATTTTAGTTTAATATATGTTTAGGAAAGTTTTGGATGGTGGGTAGAATGTACATTGTATTCTTATGAATAATATGTCATTTGATTCTAGTAGTTGTTTTTAAACAACCAAAAAGTAAAATCATAAAAATCACCAAAAATATGTATTCACCCTTCTTCCTTGACAGCAACGATATAATAAGTTAAAGTAGGTAAAAGTAAAAAACAAATAAAAAAATTAATTGATAAAAATTAAGAATTTTTTATATACTTTTCTTTCTATTTATTTGTTCTCATCTCTCTAACACAAGGAAAAAACACATTATTTTTTCTTCATGTTTTTTGTAGAATTTAGTTGAGAGTTTTAGTTGAGATACCAGTTAATCAACTGGTATTAAGCGAGATTTACACTTACTTTATATCTAATTGTAGATTGTAATGTGGCCAATTTATTCCATATCATATTGGATGTTATTAGGCGGTAATCGTGTTAACAAAATTTCATGTGATTTGATTTTATCATTATTGAAAAATATTTTTTTAGACCACAATCATATATCCAGGACTGATATTAGATCGTCATAGAAAACTTCTGTACACAATGTTGTTTACATGAGAATGAATAATGGAAAAAATAATGTCAGACATTCACACAATCCGCCAACTAAAATAACTTCATTGAACCTATTAAAATATTACTACAGAACTTTAATAACAAAAGAATAAAACAAATACAAACAAAAATATTAATCTTACACGGCCTTAGAATAGCTTTAATTTTATCAACTCGGAAAACAGTAAAATATTTCAATATAAAACTCTCATATGTTATCTTTTAAGCCTTTATCAGATTATAAATGATTCAAGAATAATTACTTAGTGCGCATAGACATTGCAACTAAACAAAAAGCAAATATTGTGATATTATGTAACACATCGTGTAATTTGTTTCCTGCAAATTCCTTGAATGAATTTATTGAACAATTTCAAAGCTTAAGAATATCTCCTCGAATTTATTTGTTGAATAACTTGTATGATGTATTCTTTCGAATAAAACTTATGTCTAACTTTAAAAGTAAAATATATTTAACAATAAATAAGCGCT
This sequence comes from Druceiella hillmani, assembly GCA_039881145.1. Classification (NCBI taxonomy): domain Eukaryota; kingdom Metazoa; phylum Arthropoda; class Insecta; order Lepidoptera; family Hepialidae; genus Druceiella; species Druceiella hillmani. Next base: position 2,325,399 of record JAYKKI010000092.1, read on the forward strand.
TGAATTAGGTAAGACTGCTACTTTAATGTTTAGCTTTATAAAATTGCAGCTTTTATAAAATTGCAAATTGAAATTTATTAAATTTCCAATATTGATATTAAAAATAAAATTCTTGTGTTGTAGCAATTCACATATTAACAAAATCAGTTAGACACAATAAAGACTTATTGTACACATTCATGTTTTTTCAGAATAAACATAATTTATTTTGCTATTGGTTATATTTTTGTGCTGGTACACTTTCTGTTTTGTGTCACAAAAAATGAAAAAAACTCTCTTAACCTTAATACATCTATGTTTATCTATTTCGTGTAAAATCAGTTTTACAAATTGACACATTTATTTTAGCAAAAATTTTAATCTAAAGTGCAAAATTTTTCATTTTAATTTTTTATACTACGGTTTTTAGACTGAAATTGATTAGATTTTAGGTTTTTGAACCTTAAAATGCAACTGATGACTTCACTCTAAGTCACTCCTCAATTTTCACTTTAAGTCAGATTTGTAATCAATTAGAGTTAAAAACTAGACTGAGATTTTAGATTCGCTAAGTCAATGATTAGAAGGGATTCGGATGGGCCAGGAAACTTTAGAGACATATGTAAATTCATTTTCATTTAGCGAAGGAAAACCTTACCAGGCAGAAAATTGATTATTAGTAGAACATTACCATGTAAAATACAGACATAGAACTTTACCAGAGTAATTAATAGATAATTTGTTTCAACTTAAGAGATAGAACACCTTGGAAATATTAAAAGAAATAGTCGAAGAGTGAAATGCAAATACATTTTGTTTCACAATTCCTATAGTAACCTTTTTATAAACTGTATTTAAATGTCACCAATGTATAATCACAACTTATAACTTAAATTATATACAAATACAAAATTATTGTTTCTTTTTATTATGTTGAATTATAAATTGTTAAAGGCAAAGTCAAAATACATATCGTAGCAACAGGTTTGTCTGCCCAATATATTTCCTTGATAGGAGAATTTTTAGTTCGCTTCATATAATACATAAACTCAGCAGTTCGTAGAAGAAAAATTTTTATGTTCAATTGATGAATCAGATCCATAATTACGAAAATGTGACTTATTTACTAGAACGCAGGCTTGCTAATTGAACAACTACAATAATATACATAATAACAAGGTTGAAAAACTTGGGCAAAAATGATATTCGCAGGCTGAATAGCTGACACACTGAGAAAATTCCACCATTGCTCAGATGCACAATTTCTTCAAGTTTTTCCAATTCATTATCGATTGATGGACCTTAAATAAAAATATATGAACAACCTGAAACATTCAGTTTATTTCTCTTAAAACCCAAAGTAGTTTTTGTTGATGAACTTTAATGACCAACGTAACCAATTTAATGAATTCACATATAATATAACAATCATCCTAAAAATAAAAAAATCTGTTTTTTCATTGTATTTATTCCCCAATTATATGAAAGCAATACTTTGAATTTTACTTGGGTTCTATTAGCAGGATCAAGACGAAAATGTCTTCTTCCAATTTAGAAGAATTGGAAGAAGACCAATGAATTTGAGATGTGGTGTCGGGTAAGAATGCTCGTTGTACCATGGGCTGCCAAAACAACCAATAAATTCATACTTGATCAACTCCAAATTAATATAACAGTATTGAATGTCTGTTACCAATACATTCTCAGTTACTCTTGCTATGTACCTCATAGATAACTCGCTTGTAGCTCTCGCACTAGCTCGTAGATAGCTCGCAAGTAACCAAGAAAAACTTGTTGGGAAAATAAAGTGTAAAAAAACTTGCAGTTGATACCTTAGCCGCTGATCTGATCAAGTTAGGGTAATCACTGGACTGCCAGTCACTAATGCTCTGAGACAAACTGAAGACAGGACTGTATGGAAACAGCTGATCAGCTCCTCTAGAAAGGCGCTTTAAGATGCACACAACCTTCACAAATGAAGATGAGGTAAAAAATTAATGAAAAGCTTTTTATGTAAATCATATTTTGTCTACTCCTATTCAAGAGCATTTACATGAATGTCTTATGAGATTATATGCTATTGTTGCTTATTACATTGAACTTTTATTTTATACGCAGTGAACTAAATATTTTTGATCTAATCATCTTATTTTTAGCATTCTCATACCACAGTCAATGGGAATTGGAATAATTTTTGTGGCTATTGTCAATTTTGCCTTATATCTAACATTTTCTTTCCTAAAAATTATTCAATATTCTTATGATCATTCAAATCACAAACAACTTTTGGGCTTATTTATCAAAACAGATTGAGTTATATGGATTTTACCAGCAAATATATATACATATATACGTATATATTTATTCACAGTGTATATAGACATTAAGTCTTTATAAAAGTGTGTAGATTAATTGTAAATTATTTATAACTTCTATAATTTAATATTGTGCTGAACAGTGAATGTCGGAGTAAAGAGTTGCATGACTGATATAGTAAACAATTCTCTAATGTTGCAGAACACACAAGTGGATTTTTAAATACATTGTTTAACATTATTAATTACGTCTACACTCAGTCTAAGTAACCATTTACATGAGTATTGTATGCTACTATAAATATTATGTATGAAAACCACATTTACAAAAATGACTTGTGTCACATAGGTTTTAGTAGATGAGAAAGTGACATAGAAATGTACAAATATATAATACTCGTTCGATTCCGTTACAGTCGACCATAAACTAAATATGAGTAATTGACCATTTTATTGCTTTTAAAATGGATGATAAAGCAATAAAAAATTGTTCAATCGTTGGTTACATGGAGCTAAATACGACTGATACTTTTTAATTGACAACATTGTTTGTTTTACATATAATTTTTTCCTAGATTGACTGATTCGTTTTTTACAAACACCAAGTAAATATGCAGCTCCTTACGGCTTAAACTAATTTAGTAATTACTAGGAGCGTAATTCAAAATTGGTTACCCTTGAAAAAAATTAGTTTTTGATCTACAAGGACACTGATCGTACTTTGCTGTAACTGCTATTTTAGTTCAGTTCGATCGGTTTACATTGTCGAGTAATTGAAAAATGAATATCATTTTAACACTGATCGGAATACATACAGTTGACACTGATAAATACATGGATTGATGTAGATAAACATTCTATATATCTAGTTGTAGATTATAATGTAGCAGTTTATGATATTTCAATGTTAAAATTACTGATATACGGTATAAACAGTTATTTAGTTATTGTGTTTCTTAGATATCTAATTCCATCTTTACGGAAAATGTAAGTAATATTTGTCCCATTTTGTGTAGTTTTCACATTAAAATCCAAGTAACACATTTAAATTAACATAATAAGAGACATAAGGAAATTCTATAAGCAAATGTGACCACAGACTTACTCAACTGACACTTACACATTTGAGGGGAGAGCCTTAGTTTTGTGATGTTTGTTCTCAACTGATCAAACTCCGAAACCAACTTCTCATTGTAAGTGCAGACAGCCGTAAGGATAAATATGTAAAAAGTCAGCCATACAAAAATGTCAATCAAAACTCGGGAATATAGTTGCTGAAATTTTATTTCATTAGCATTTGTTTTAAACGTTTTATAATTTAAATATATAACTGTATAATAAGTTGACATGCAATACTTTATATTTAACAGTAATTTTAATTTTTATATTTAACAATAATTAAAATTGTATAATAGAAATATAGATAATATTCTTACTTACGCCATGTATATACAAGTCGAATAGAAATTGAATGACAATAACGGATATACAAAAATTCGTAAGTACAATGTGTAGTACCTGAAATAAAAATCCAATGATTAAAAAAAATTCCTATATGTGTCATTTATTTTAATTTATTACAATTTACCTGAACATTAAACATTTTATTAAGTGCATTGCATATTTCATTTGCTGTAGTTAATATGTTTGGTAAAAGCGATATGTGCATAGGATTTCCTGAAACATCAAAGTGGCTGTTTCCATTTAATCTACTGCAGACAGTCTCTCCGGGTATGTCTGGTACACAGTTTGTGTTATTAGGAAATATTTTTCGATTCATATGCTTCAGGTAATTGTTAACCACTTTTAACAATTCATTAATGGTATTGGTAAGTAAACACATTAGTAGCAGTTCCAAATGGTTGGTAAATTCACTCATATATATAATTATGTTCAACCAACTCCAGTTTTCAAAACTCTCAATGGTGGAAGAAATCAAGTTGCTTATAAATATAATGAGTACACCCAATAATGACATCATTTCTAATTTTTGATAGCATTTTGTTCTAAATAAAACACTATAGTAAACAGAAATGTCATCGAATCGCTGTAAACAATCTGCAAATAAATTTCTTTGCCAAAATATATCAATAGATATAACAAATATGTAATTAATAAGGCCGGTTATTTCGAAAAGCCATTGAGCTATTTTCATATCATTATACACAGAGATATGGTAACACCATTTGCTTATTGCCAAAACGATGAGAAAAATTAATGTCAATCTGTAAATTTTCTATAAAATAATTTTAATTAACATTGTTTGATTTTCTGATTTATATGAAGACCTATCGACACCTAAAATTGACTGTAACACAAGTAAAAAGTGAATAGATTCCTTTACACAACGACACATAATTTTTAAATGAACTGACTATTTCTACTGTTTAATTCCAACTGAAAATGAAAACGCTCTTCAATGATGTAGTCTATTTAATATGACGTGGTCTATTGGAATACAATTTGTCTTCTTGTATAAACAGTTATCGATTAATGGATTTATGCATTTAGTCTGAAAGCATACTTACTATTATTCTACGTTGTTTATGGAAGTGATGGCCTTTTAATTTATGTAGGTTGTTACGCCTTGCATTTTGTTCTGGTGCTTTTATTACAATTTAAGTAGAATGTTATATATTAACATCAGGGTAAAGATTTTCCTAATAGTTCATTTATTTAATAAATCTGCTAGCATAATTAATCCCATATTACCTGAGATAACATTAAAGTAGTTATATTCGTAGATATATTAAAAAAAGTACAATTGAAGTAATTTGACTTCATAGTTTAGTTGCATGAATGGGAAAAAATTTTCCACAGAATTTTATGTTCTGTGATGAATCTTTTCTTGGCATCAATATTCTTGTCTTTAGAATACAATCCAAAGCTTTGTTATGATAAATGTTGAAATCGGTATCATATCATCTTTAACATCCACGTTTCCTATGAAGGAATACAAGCGTATTAAGGATGCCAAATAAATACAAAATCGAAAAGCGACAAAATATGAGCAGTAAATCGTCAATATGGTAACCGGAAAATTGATGTTACCTGAGGCCAAAAACAAATCGAACAAACAATTTTTTCAGTCAATCTTATACGATGAGAGACTACTCAGTTATAAAAAATAGGTTGTAATCGAGACTGACAAAAATTGGAGTTATGGTTGAAGTGGAGGAAATTTCAGGTATTTCGACAATTACTTGAGGGTGCTGAGTGAATTGTTGACTGAGCACTGAGCTACGAAATTTTACTACAGAAGAAAGTAGAATCATCAAGCCATTAAAGACTTCTTTGCGTATTCAGTAAGCAGGTACTATACAAATAACTAGAATTTGTTTACTAGTAAGGATGTCTGTGGTAATATAGAAAGTGATGACCGCTATGAATACACAGAATAGTTTTAATAGAGCAGCCACAAAGTTAGTAAACATAAGAACGAACAATGGGGAAGGCAAGAAACTCACTCACGCTAAATAATTTAGAAAATTTTTTATTGAATATATTTGGTGTTATAATAATTTTGTAGAAATTAATTATTCACAACTAAATGAAATTACGTGACATAGTATTATTTCTACTTCATTTAAATTCTTTACCATGACCTAGGTTTTGCTGTATGACATTTCAGGTGGGCAATTAGTAAAATCTTTTGATGATTGCCCTCGTAATATTCACAACTAAATAAAACTATGTGATACAGTATTATTTCTGCTTTCTTTAAGTTCTTTATCACAACCTAAGTTTCTTTGTATGACAACACCTCCAGACGGACAATTAACAAAGGCTTTTGCTAATTGCCCATCTGAAGATGTTGTGAGAAAACAAAACTTATCATACAACGAAACTTAGGTGATAGTTTCTTAAATACATTATGTAAGCTTATTTCATTTTATTCTTTCAGCATTCAATGTCCATCATCGTCCCAAGCTTATCAAAAACAACATAAAAACAAGCAAACTGGGTCAATTCACAATTTTCCATTTGTTCAGCATGCAAGCTTCGTTGCTGCTTCACATTCTAGGTTTGCTTACAAGTTACACTGTCATTTTGGTTCTTAATGTCGACGATTTATTTTAACATAAAATTTTTAATGCCATTCCTTGTCAAATTGTATATGCACTTTTAAAATTTATCTGATTATTATATAACACTAACTGTAGACCGACCCTTTACCGAATAAAGTATAAAAATTAAAATCATTTGTTTCCATAAGTAAAATGATATATTTTTTTAAAGAATGTTTCTTTTTAGAAAGTATTAATGGAGGAACGCTGACTAATATCAAATAAAAACTTGGTATATGTAACTGAAATTAATTATTTAAAAAATTTCATTATCCATTAATTAATATTAATAAAAATTTATTAAGTACTTGTACCTTTTTCAATATGCATAATTTTTACAATGTCTTAAGAAATGAGTCATGTTCAACAAAAGCCGTCAGTCAGTGAAAAATATCAGTAAAAAATTATGATCGCTGTTGCTGACCTGCAATTGAATTTAAATTTTGTCCATTATAAATACATTGTGGATTAATTATATTTATCTTTACTGAAAAATGATCACTCAGAGCCCTATATATAGAGTAATAAAATTTTATACTAAGACAACTTTAAGTACTAAATAATAAAATACTGCCTTTAAGCCAACAGTCTTTTAGAAATATTCCTCATATTTCCTAACGTATCCTGTGCCTTTTCCTTTTTATATTTTGGACAACCAATTTTATTATTAAGTCTGTTTCTAATTAAAATTGTTCTATGCTGATAAGCATTGCTTCATTGAGGTGAGCGCACATACTTTTGTCGGATGTATTTTTAGGTAAAAATGAAAGGTAAATGGTAATTTCCCTAATTCTGTCTCCACTTGTCTCAGAATTACGGTTACCTATTCTAATATTTAATCATATCTTTTCTTTCTAATAATTCTAAATCTTATAAAACTCAACATATCTACAAAGATTTATCTTTCTGTCCCATGTTAATAGTCAGTTTCTCATAAGCAAATATTTTTATTAATTAAAATGCCCTTAATGAACCAACACCTTATGTACATCTGAAGCAGAAATATCTTCAAAAATAAATTCGGTCACATAATCTGAATAAAAAACTCAAGCATCTATCACAGTTCTTCGTATCATCATAAAAGAGGACTTTTCAAACTTGGAAAAAAGAAATAGAAAATTAACTCTAAATCCATAGAAAGTCACTGACATTGCATGGCCTTGACACCCTTTACTCTCTAGACATTATTTCTTGGGCAACCTTGTAGATACATATGTAAATACAAACATATATATATTTACATACATATTTCCTTAATTGAGACTATGCGGAATGCTCTCTTTATGACAAACGGATTATAATGCTTTATTATATTTGGACTTATTTGCTTCTAAATTTCCGTACCAAAGGAAGGTTGAAAGTTCATTTCTCAATGTCGAATACAAGTTCTACAACAAACTCGATTAACCTTGTACGCTATATAATCATAAAGAGAACAGATCAATAATTTATAAATGATAGATTAACTTTCCTCTAAGCAACAAAGAGGACCAACACCACAAATAGAACATAAAGTCTAGGTTGGATTAAAGGGGTGGTGTACTTAGTTCAATTGCTAGGGGCGCTAGGAGGTTGGAAAAATTTAATGTCAGTATCTGTTATCAGGTGTGAAAGATAATTACATGAAAATGTCAATTATCAATATATTTTGCCACATTTGTTACAATGCAATTTAAGAAAAGTGTTAGACAATTTTTATAAACATTAATTTAATTAACCATTGACGATTTCTTTACTGCAAACATATTTCATTGTATAGTATAAAGAAATTTTGTGAAAATTTGAGCTTCCATTTCAACATTTTCATGTACCACTGCTCTTTGTTGAATCAAGAAAGAATTTTCCTACAGTTGACAAAACGCACAACTGCTCTACCATTAGGGGTCATTAGTGGCTAGTCAATAACTTTTTGATCTGAAATTACAAATCTCAATCCAAACAATTGATTAGCATCGCATATAACGGTCTCATATTTAGTTATTCATATTATTTCCTTCAGAGTACACCCTCTAGAAATCTTTAAAAATGTTTGCCAATTCAAAAGAGGTACAAATTTTTCTACCTACCTTAGATTATGGAAATAAATGTCATCTAAACATAACTGAGAAAACCTGTCTCGTGAATTCAACTTATCATAAGCCTTATAAAACACAATCATAATTATGGGCATTGATACCAATTAAAATGGGGAGAGAACAACAATAGACAACATGCAAAATATATGTCTCTAATCCATATTCCACTTATAAGCTTATCACTTTAACAGAGAGTTACATTTTAGGAAGAATCATTTATTACGTACAATAAAAGTACAGGATCGGCTAAATATATAAACAGAAAGTGCACCCTCAGTGACTGCATTCGTAAGTATTCTCAGATATTATTTAAATAACCTTTGGGTTGTCAATAATCAATAACTGTTTTCAATAAATTAATTCTTCACTCTTGTAAATGGCATGCCAAAAAAAACTAAATGTGAGATTTAAAAACCCCATTCAAGTTTTTCAACTTACATTTGAGAAATATGAAAGGAGCGTAGCAATATTCTACAGAAACAAACAGAAAAATTGTTCACTTACGTAATTCTCCATAGACTTGAATTGATGTCATTTTCTCACAGAGGAGACACACCCCCCATCAACAGTACAGTAAGGAAATGACCACGACTTGTGACTGATGGAGTGATGTATGCAAGGTTTGAAATATTGACTTCTTTCAAAAATAATCAAAATCAACAAGACATAGGTTTAATTTTGTCATTTTAATTTTGAAAAATTTGATGTTTGAATGGGCATTTTTCATATCTCCTGCAACCTATAGATAATCATTTATTAATTCAGTTGTGTTTTTGACTCTCTCAGTTTCTCACAATTTTCAATTGGGAAAATCCAAAAGAATATGTTATGTAATTCAGAGTTTGTTGCTCACCATATATTCAAGAATGACTAAACCTAATTGTATGGAAATTTAACTAATTCAATTTATCTAATATTTCTATGAATGAACAGGGAGGTAGCAGTTAATTAAAATACCAGAGAAGTTAAAGAATAGAAAAACACAAATTCACGTAACACTCATTAACCTAAATTAGTTGTTATAGAGGTATGTAAAAAATGTTTGAAAGTATTGTAGTAATTGATCTTTCCGTAAGCAACTTCAGATCAAGACTAATCATAACCATATTTTATAATGATACTGGTATACAAGATACATTTAGTTGTGTTAGAAGTAGAGAAAGAAAATAAAGTTGAACATGAAAATGAAGAAAATTAAGGAATTGAAAGAAACATGTTAAAGATTGGATTTTTCTCCATGGATTAATCAGATGCATCTTCAACTAGTGTAATAATAATAATAATTCTAATAATATATAATAAATCTTCCTCAGTTTAAACTCAGACACTGCTATGTGTGGGTTTACATCCTCACGGTAGTGTTATGTTCTTTACTTTTTGACCTCTTTTCTGGGTTTTTATTAATAAAAAATGGAAATGGGTTACATACCTAAATGTATTTTAATTATAAATGAGAAAATATATAAAGTTTTGTCCCTTGTCCATAATATGGTGTGCATTGTGATCATATATTTATTTTGTATTTACGAGTATCTAGTTTATTAATTGTGATTTAACACGTGGCTACAAGTTAAATTAGTTAATGCAAGTCAAATTAATTATGTTTTAATAATACTCACATTATATTTTAATTCCCGAAGAAAATGATAAATATTAAAGGTGAGGCTGAAAACATTAGAGTAAGTGACATAGCAGCTAAAAAATTAAATTAAAGGTTTTAGTTATAACAATGTTTGATTTATCTTTTTGAGAGAAGTATTTGAAACAAACCTGAAATTTAGACACCTTATTTAAATACTTGCACAGGCCTAACAAATGAATGTAGAATTGAGATAAATAATAAATGGAATTTTCATTTAGAGGCAATACAAATGTAAAACGGTTGTTGGAATTGGAACTATGTTGTGGACTGCCAAATATGGTATCGACGGATATGACCATGTTTCAATTATTTTTGGAATTTAAGGAAACCTTCAACATTCCTATACATTCTGTTACACTAAATTATATTAATCAAAACAATATTATTTTTAAATCGAAAAAAATGTCCGTAATAATAGTTAATAAGTATAGTAGGTCTAGGTAGGTCTGGTCTTGATTTAAAGTTGTTTGTGGAAAAATTTATTACTACTATACTCTCAAACACTACTTTCATAACAATTGAATTAGGATAATTGGTTTCAGGTGGCTTTTCCTTTCCTTTAACTTGCCCCGTATTTTCACTAACTGCTAACATCCTGTTCATAATGCTGAACTGAAAATATTGAATTCCATTAGTTAACGTCCCATATGAATAAGTTTTGTTTTTCTTGAGTATATGGTGAAATGAGAGATTTGAATTACATAACATATTCATTGTAATTTTCTACTTAAAAATTGTGAAACATTTGTGGAAATTGCAAAGACATGGAGATTCCTATGGACGTGAGTGAATTAATGAATGATAATTATTGTTTGTAGGCTATAGTAGATACGAAAAATGCTCATCAAAATATAAAATTTTCCAAATTTGTCTAACAGCTGTACCCCATAAATTCTGATTATTTCTAAAACAAAGGCAACCTTTTAGACCTTGAATGCATCACTTTCCATCAGTTACATCTTATGGCCACTTCCTTATGTTGTACTCCTGATGGCCGTATGTCTCCTGTGTGAAAATATGTACTTACAGATAGAAACCGTAAAATCTTTTTTGACATCAATTCAAGTCGTGGAGAATTACGTAAGTGTAAAATTTTTTTTCTTATATTTATAGAAGATTGGTATATCCTTCCATATATCTACAATATAAATGCTAAAGAATGTGTACGGGGTTTTTAATTCTCACGTGTTTTTTCAGAAAGATTTTAGAAAACTTCCGAGTACAGCCACTGAGGGTGCATTTTTGTGCATAAATCCAGTTTATTCCATAATTTTGTAATGTATGCTATAAACGAATCTACTTAAAATTCAGTTCTGTGTGAAGGGATTAGAAAGGCATTCTTATCTTTATAAAATAGTTCAATGAATAGTTCAATTCATTGAACTATTGAATAGTTCAATAAATAGTTCAATTCAAATCAAGCTTCAAACCAGAGTTCAAATTATGCGGTAACGGTGAACACCCAGATATTGTGTATGGTGTTTATCATCAATGATATTGTGTGACCTAAGTACCTGACCTAAGTAGACATTATTAATAAATAAGATGTAAACAGAATCCAATAAAATGGCCGTAAAAAAAGGTCAATACTATCTTTTCTCGGAAATTCCCCAAGGTTGAATCTAAAGAAATTCCACAATGTGATAAACTAATGGATGTCATTAATTCAAAAGGCATTCAATCAATAAAATGTCACTTGTTTCTTAGACACTGAATAACATAGACGTGTTGAAATTCAGTTTGTATCCAAACATTTTACAACAGTTAATATGGGCGAGCAATCGATTGAAAATGCGCTTTGGCCAATTTTACTATACCAACAAGTGTTTGGCGTGTGTAGAAAAACTCCAAATCGAATTCAAACCAGATTCGCATCACGGTGTCAAAAGTCGTATAGTTTATTTATTATTGGAATATTGATTGCAGCGCATGTAAAATTTTTCTTCTCTCATCATTATTATCCCGTACTGGCATTTAGGTCACTTCAAATAATTTTCATTCTGCGTTTGTTATTGTTTGATGTAACGTATGAGAGAAATATGTTTAAAGAATTGATTGTGAGTTTTCAAAAAGTAGATGATCTTTTCAAACCAGAGCACAGGAGGAATTTATTAAGACGTGACAAATGTCGGAACCTCATAGTCATTGGCCTTCTTGTAACTTTTCATATCTTTTATACTGCTTTTGCTATTTATATCATAAAAAAATATATGCTAAGCACCTATGTTACTCAGTTCAGTATTATTACTGACTTTATTTTAAATTTAGAAATAATGTTATTTTGTTTGATATTATTTAGTGTAGCAGAACGTGTACGAATATTGAATGTTTTCTTAAATTTTAATAATAAACAAAACATGGTCGCACCCGTAGATGCCATATTTGGTAGTCCACAACATAATCCTAATTCCAATAACCATTTTACATTCGCATTGCCTCTAAATGAAAATTCCATTTATTATTTATCTCAATTCTATATTAATTTGCTAGACCTGTGCCGTTACTTAAACAAGGTGTTTGAATTTCAGGTTTGTATTGAACATTTTGAATAAAATTATTGAAATAACATTTCAATTTCAAACAAAATTTGAGAAAAAATGAACACAAATATTATTTTCAATTAATCTTTAACTTAATTTTGCAGCTTCTCATGTTACTCACTCTGACGTTTTCTGGTATACTCATTAATTTGTATCACTTTCTTGAGGAAATAAAATATAATGTAAGTATTATTAAAATTATATTAATTGCAGCCTTGAGCTAAGTCACATTCAATAAACTACAAACTCATAAATAGAAAACAATAACACCATCATGATGCACAATATATGAGGAACAAATAATTCATTACCGAAACTCACAAATCCCTCGAATAATAATAAATACTGTCACAAGGTATGTAACACATTTAAACTTTCTAGGAATGATATTCCAGAAAAGAGATTCCAGCAGTGTTGGAATTGAGATTGAGGAAGGAGATGAAAATAATTTTCTTTTTATTTGAACCAGTTTCTTATATTTTGTTGCTGTTGACGCATCTGCTTAATATATAAACATTTCAGTTGTTTTCTTCATATCATTGTGACATCCAATCTTGAAAATATTTCTTTTGATTCCTTCATAAGAAAATGAATATTTTTATATTTAATTTTATTTTCTTTCCATATCTCTAACACAACTAGGTGTGCCTTGTATACCGGTATTACTATAAAATATGACTGATTAGTCTTGATCTAGTTGTTGTGGAAAAATTAATTACTACAACAATGTCAAGCATTATTTAAATACTTTTATATCAACTAAATTGGGATAATAAATTTTAGGTGGCTTTTTCTTTTCTTTAACTTACCCAGTATTTTCACTAAGTGCTACTTTCCTGTTCATAATGTTGAACTGGAAATATTAGATTATTTAATTAAAGTTCCATATGAATAAGTTTAGTCTTTCTTGAATATATGGGGAAACAACTGACTCTGAAGAACATAACATATTCTTTAGGTATTTTTTATTAAAAATTGTGTCACAAAGACACTCAGAGAGTCATAAACACTCAAGTGATTTAATAAAAGATTATCTGTAGGTTGCAGTAGATATAGGAAATGCCCATCCAATTATACAATTTTTCAATTTTGTCTATAATTAAACTTGTGTGTCATGAATTCTGATTATTTTTAAAATGATGACAACATTTCAGATCTTGGATGTACCATTTTCCATTGGTTACATATTATGGCCACTTCCTTATACTGTACTGTTGATGGCCGTATGTCTCCTATGTGAGAAAATGTGCTTGCAGATGGAAACAACAAAATCTCTTTTAACATCAATTCAAGTAGACGGAGAATTACGTAAGTGAATAATTTGCCTTTATGTATTTATAGAACATTGTTGTATTCCTTTCATATCACTCCAATGTAAGTGCTGAAGAATTTGAATGGGGCTATTAATTCTCACGTTTGGTGTCTTTGTTGACGTGATATTCAAGAAGAGTGAAGAGAGGCAATAGAAAACAATTTTAGCTATATTTTAACTTTTATATACATTTCATTTCATTGAAAACAGTCGTAGACTATAAACGGAAAGACCCACAGATTGTTGAGCTAATAAGATTTCAGAATATTTACGAATGCAGGCACTGATGGTGCACTTTCTATTTACATTAATAGTTAATTCCATATTTCATAATGCATGCGATAAACAATTCTACCTAAAGTACATTCCTGTATCGAGGCATTAGGAAGGACTTTTTATCTTTATAAAGCAGTTCAAAGGGATGAGCTAATAGGTGGAATTTGGATTAGAGATTTTGCCTGTTGTCTGCTGTTGTTTTGTCACCATTTTAGTTGGGATCGATGCCCAGAATTATGATTGTGTTATCCAAGGTTGAACATGAATTGAATATACAACACAAGTTTTGAAGTTGTAGCGATTTATTTAACAGTTCTTCACTTATGTTTAGGTAACTTTCACCTCTATAATCTAAGATAGGCAGAAGCAGAGTTGGAAAAATTTGAGCCTAGTTTGAATTGAAGTGAAGAAAATTTTTTAAGACGATTAAGGGAGTGTACCCTGAAAGAAATCATATGAGTACCATTATGTACTTCACGATGTTGTATGAGATGCTAATCAGTGATTTGGGTCGAGATTTTTAATATCGGTAGAAAAAGGTACTGAATGGCTACTAATCACAAGTTGTAATAAAACTGTCGTGCATTTTATGAACTGTTGGAAAACTCTCATGTTATTCTACCAAGAGAAGAATTACAAAAAAGGGTATACATGTTTTGCTCGAATCTTCCCAAAATTTCATTTTACTACAAGAATAAAATACGCTCTGCAGTAAAGAGATTACTAAAGTTTAATTAAATTGATGTTTATAAAAATTGTGTAACACTTGTTTTAAATTGCATTGTAACAAATGTGTGGCAAATAGATCAATCATTGGCATTCTTATGTCTTTGACACCAGACAGTAGGCGCTAACATTGAAGTGTTTCAACCCCCAAGACCCCTAGTAATTGAACTAAATACACCACCCCTTCAATTCAATATAAACTTTGTGTCCTATTTATTATATTGATCCTCTTTGTTGCGTAGAGGAAAGTTAATCTATCATTTAATAAATTTATTGGTCTGTTATCTTTATGATTATATCACGTATGTATACAAGGTTAATTGAGTGAGTAAAGGTTGTATACCTGTATTTGACATTGAGATATGAACTTGAGACCATCCATTTATATGCACAGTTGGATGTAAATAAACCAAAATAAAATGAAGCTTATTGTCCACTTGCCACAAAGAATATTTTCCAAATAAACTTATTTATTGAAAACATGTATATAAATATATACATGTTTTTCTTTATATACATATATGCAAGGTCACCCAAAAAATAACGTCAAGAGAGTAGAGGATGTTGGTCAAAATTCAATGAGATCTTTTTTAAGATGACAAGAACAACTGTGATAGATGCTTAGATTTTTTAATCAGATTAGGTGACCAACTGTTGGTCAGTTGGTGATATAACATTTATTTTCATAGATCATATTGTGCAACCAAAAAGCTTGGTAAAGGTGGAATGCCCCCGCCACCCAAACACAGCATCATATTGAAAGTGCTTGTACCTAGATGAAAGTTACTTCATTTTGTTATATTGAACCAATACATTTGAATTAAAAACAAATTCCCTATGTATGTCGCAGAAATAACTAAATACAGACAATTGAAGTTGGGCAGTGTCACTGTTTTTTGAACAGTGTTCGCAATAAATTATTTTCCTGTGCAATTATTAAAATGTCCAGCCATCAATATTGTGGAGCACGCCAAAATTATATGTTATAAAACATTCCAGCTTCACTGAATAATAAGTTTCAAATCATTAAACAGTTCATATGACTCTGGTACCCTACAATACATTACATATGTCATTGGGCACACTATTACAGAAAACTACAATACATATGTCATTAGGCACACTATTACTCAACACCAACATTATATTTTTGGGGATTTGTTTTAATAAAATCTTTGAACCTTAAGTAAGTTTTATTGAGTTTTTAAAATAATGATTACACCTTTTAATAAATATGTAGAGGATAATTTATCTAAAGGAATTAAAACATAAATCTCAAACAACAAAACAAATTAAACAAAAAACATAAATTTCCATTAAGACATCTTATAATGCGCTACTAACTTATCATGTAGCTTTATTTATCTATTCGGCAATTTATAAGCCTATTATTGAATTTGCTTATCAATTTACATGAGGAAATTTATATTAAATAAAAACATGAGTCTTTGCATTTATTAGAAAGAGATATGTATAAGCTATTGATAGTAACTTTGGGGGAAATTGACTTAAGATCATTCGACGTGATTATTACAGAATGATCACGATACTATTTGTCTCTTATTAATTTCTGCCAAGAAGTTTCATCTTCATGATTTGGGATATATCACAGTACATAAAACCTTATTTCTCACATCTATTGCACGAATATACAATTTAGAATATTTTGAAAGTTCAATAAGGTTGGTATTTTTTCTTACGTTACTCAAACATTTTCTAACTATATCAGCTATTTGCCCTGTAAATTTCATTGGGCTGTTTTTATTGATACGCTGCAAATAAATATTTGAAATGAAGTAAGTGGAGAATCCTAATTTTTAAATATGGGTTTAAAGATGATTTTAATCATTGGACTCTTCTCTATTTAACACTCATCAAAAGATCTTTCAATTTCTTCAATAACTCTATCTCCTTATTCTATATTCCTATTAAGTATTTGACTGTCCGAGCTTTAGGAATTCTTAAAATCATGCAGCAATCAGGGAGCCACTCGGATCGAGGCCAACTTCTAGATTTTACATGTTCTCCGTACAGTGTCACCACTTTTCATGCGTCTCCCTTTGTGCAACCATAATAATATAGCATTTCCGTGTATATAAAAATTAAAAGAAAATGTGATGATTTTTGAATCCAAGTAACAACACCCAATTAAAACATTAAGCAGTTTAGCAGTTGTCTGCCTCCAGCTCACCTCGTACAAAGGTAGTTCATTGAAAAAGTAATCTCTGTCTCTGCCTAATATTCATTCCGGAAATTTAAAATGTACACTTATTTCCATCCAAATACATTTTCAGCTTAAATCCCTACAAGTGGCCCAATAAAATTTTGGATATGTTAAAAAATTTAAAAAATGTAGTAAGCGAGGAATTATTTATGTGAATTTTTTAAAATGTATGTTATGGGGAAGCCAAATTTTTTATTACTTTTTTTTGGGCTATGAAATAAATCTATGATATATGATAAATGGCATTGTGCTAAACTGATAAATAAATACATGTAATAAAATATTCTTTGATATGCAAATTGTATTGTTTTCCAAAATTTAAATTCTGAAAAAGATAAACCTTCCATTTTAAAAAAATCATTTGAACTTATTTACTGAAAAAATATATAATTTTTTTTAATTCTCTAAAGTTAGATTTCACAAAGTTTTATAATGAAGAAATGTGACATTTTAGTAAGGACGGACTACAAATTAATATATTTGTAGTTAGTTATTTTATTCAAGATTGCTTTTTCCCACAGAATAAACATAAAGGTGGATATTTAACTCACCGGCATAGAATGTGATGACAATTTAAACATATAAGAACACAATTTTATTCACATTTGCCATTGAAAGCTGCATAAAAACCAAAATATACCCCACTTAAAATTAGAAATCCAGTCGAATATGTCTCTGTGCATGATATACAGTACTATTAAAACATAGTCAGGTCAGGGATTCCCTCATTATATTTGTAATATTATTGGCTTTGTTTTGTTCTGATTTTTAGTACCATTATATTGTTTAATTTACCCTTTTTAAAGTATTTAAAATGTTAACTTATTCAAATGTAATATCTATTAATATCTTGTCAACAAAAGTGGTGTGACTTTGCAGAATGCACAGCGCACATCATACAACATCGACTGTTGAAGCTGTAAAAGACATATTAGAGCACTTCGTAGTTTTTATAAAAATTTATTTATTATATAGTTTTTATAAAAATTCATTAATTATAAATTTTGTTAAGTTAAATTCAATGCTTTCAACAAAATCTTTGTTTTTTCAACAAAAAGTTTTCAAATTTTTATTCCATTACAATGGAATTTTACCAAAAATTTGCAAAATGAAAAATAAAGTTTTAACTTTGGTTTACCTTCTAAATGTCTATCTAATATTGTATTTTCTGCAATAGAGTGAGAAAAAAATGTATTATTTGCCTTGTTTCTCAGCTTCAATTTCCGGTATGGAGTGAAATTGAATAGTTTCAAGTTCATTTTACAAAATTTTGTTAATAAAGTCATCAACGATAGTTGTTTTGTAGTTTTAATTCAAATAAAAAGTGTATTTATGATATGTTTGTTAATTTTTAAGTTTTTCTATGCTATTAGCATAGAAAAACTCGAAATTCATTAATTTATCAAAGTAATGCTGCACATATTGAGTAAGTAGGACTTCTGCATATGCCTTTTGCTACAATTGTAACAATTTCTCTGTTGCTGAACAATAAAAGGAGTTAATTAAATATTTATAAGGAGCATATTTACATTGTTTTGGTTTCCAAGTTTATAGCTTATTAAATTTATTGCATTGGATGTTCAGAAATTTAGGCTAATTGGTTCAAAGGATCATGGAAAGTAGTCCCTTTCAATATTTCAATGACTTGGAGCCAACTGCACTCAACGAGTGCTGCCTTTGCTTGATAAAAAGATATAAATACATAAAGAAATATAAAAACAAAATATGTTACATACAAATTCCGACTGTATGAAGACTAAATTCCTCATCACTACTGGGTGGTATTGGAACAGACAGTTCCAGTAGGTGGTACTGGAA
The DNA here is from genome assembly GCA_039881145.1 of Druceiella hillmani. Lineage (NCBI taxonomy): Eukaryota > Metazoa > Arthropoda > Insecta > Lepidoptera > Hepialidae > Druceiella > Druceiella hillmani. The sequence goes on from JAYKKI010000092.1 coordinate 2,344,373, forward strand.
CTATCTGTTTCAGTACCACCTACTTATGACTTTAAACCAGATTATAGTTCATCATCTTTGAACCAGATTCAGATTAAACCAGATTTGGTTCATCATCAATATTAATTTATTGAAATCAGAAGAACTACTTTTATTTTCCCTTAGCACTCCGACAAAACCCCAACCTTAATGATGATTTTTTGCATTCATAATCACAGGTCAGCTAATTTAAACAAAACACTCTTAAATTACACAACTAAACCTTCCTCGGGAATAAGCTTATCTACTGGTGAAAACCAAAGCAAAAAACTCACAGTAGTTGCTGAGATTAGCCAACAAAGACAGACAGATGCAATGCAGAATTTTTTGTATGATGTATTACTTATTAGTGTAATCAAAGATATTCATAATTTATGGTCTGTTGGTTCAAATAAATTGGTATGAAATACAACATTTATGTCCTTTAGATAGCAGAAGTGACATAAATATCTAAATGGATAAAAATTCCTGTCTTTGTGGACAAAAACCTATGTAAAGTTCATGAAAAAAATACAATTGTTTCATGAACTTTATATTTTATTATTATGCCCAACTTGTTAAAAATAGAAATATGCTCTCATAGACTTTTTTCTAAAACTGTTTGAGGTAAACAATATTACCATATAATGTTCTCATATATCTCTAATTGTTTGACCAATGCACGCATAGAAAACATTCCAATGGTTGATTTTATAGTGACTTGAGAATACTCATCAAAAATTGGTTAATTTATACAACACGGTTAACTATATATTTATACATCCTGCTTCGGGCAATAGTCTATCCATTGGTGATAAGTGGACTTTAAATCAGTACATTAGTATGTACAGACGGATAGACTAACACATGTCGCGGGGACTTTGTTTTTTACTGTGTGTTGATTATGTTTTGCAGCAATAAAGAAATACTTGAGGTTAGGAAACAAGTGATATATAAAATATTATTAGTTGTATATAAACATATCATTTAATACTATATTTATTTACATATATATTTACGTATGTAATACATACCTCAATGACGAAGTCTATAAATACGTTTATAATACATACTGTCATTGCTGGAATATAATGAATATTTACCATTTTTCCTATTCTAAACATTGCCCATTTTACCATCTTGCAAACATATTTTCCCAATTGAGACTCTGTTATCTGTTTTTTAGATTCCGTAACAATAATGTTGGTGTAAGTTCACCTTATTTTCTTTTTTCAGCATCAGAGGTTCGACAACATGTGAAGCTTACTAAAAATATAATAGAGGCGGGCAAACTCGGTCATTTCACAATTTTCCACTCATTCAACTTGCGAGCTTCATTGCTGCTTCATTATCTAGGCTTGATCACAAGTTACGCTGTTGTTATAATCCAATTTCTTAATGTCGATGATCTATTTTAAGCCACTGCACCAGTTTTTAAGAATTTACTTATTATTATTTAACACTAACTGTGCACCTCCACTTTTGTTTTTAAAATATCTATGTAATGATTATAATGCATAAACTATGTGAAATATACATTTTTAAAAAAAATTGTTTTTCATTATGGAACATGTCGCCAAATAGATGATGGCTAATATCAAATGAAAATATGCTAAAACTAAAATATCTGCTAAACAAATACTTTATCAAAAACTGTCATAAAAACTTGAAACTAATTCTTCTAAAAACAATTTTTTATTATTTTGATTTCAACATATGCCTAAGAGATTAAAGTATTGTTTAAGAGTTATTACTAAATCTTACTTTTTTCTAAAGTACTATTGAATAAATGAATAATGTTTATTTTAATACAATTGGTTTTAATAAAAAGAAAAGCTTTATTCATATGTATAAATAGTGTAAATGGTAGAAACATCTATTGGTATTGAACAATGGATCAAAAGTGTCTGATATTGAACGTAAAATTTATTATGCGTTATAATGTAATGCAGTTAATAATTGCTTTTAGACCTCTGATATTTTTATCTACCACAAACAAATGAGACCAGACTTGTCTGAAAACAGGCTAGCCTATAAAAAGATGTGCCGGCCAAATGTTCGATGTGAAATATACAATAATTTAACAGAGAATAAAATTATATAAAGCTCGGTTTTATAGTGATTTATTTGCTCGAAAACAATGTTTCTTTTAAACGACTTGAAAATAATTTGGATCACCAGGGTCATAGAAAAAATTTTAAAAAAGGATTCTATGTGACGGGTCAAAATTAGCATCAAAATAACACAAATCAAGAACAATAAATATTTCACGTATGCATACAATAAGCCGCTACTAATGACTATGTGAAGAGTATTTACAAAGTAGACGACCAATATGTACATAGAGAAACATGTAAACCTTGCCGAAGTAATTTGTCCTTAATTCTGATTTCTACTGTTTGAAATTGAAGAAGAATCCCTTTCCATTTTTTGATAAATTTTTTAGCTGACTGATGGCTTCACCTCGCTCATGTGAGCACAAGATTTTTCAAGTGCTGTGTAACAATATATTTAATACTTTTCATTACAATAGCCTGGCATTAACAATGTTTACAATCCTGTGAACGTTTATTAATATAAGAAACCTCAAGGTATACTTAACAAATATAATTAATTTTATTAAGTAAAAATTATAAATTTACTGCACATAAAATTATTCTAAAATACTAGGCATAACAGAGATAACCGACTTTTTTAGGTGATAACTTGATGGTCAACACCTGCTGACTTTTGTTCCAAAAAGTGTATGTTCATGTATTAACACCACATTCTTATGTTCCATCTCTTTTTCATATCAGCGAGAGTTGGCCAGAATGGCTCCGATTTATTGATAGGACTGATTTTTGTAAGTCATGTTTATGTTCTAGTTCTTTGAATATAGTCAGATCAATTATTATCGGCCACTCAAATTGCAGGGTCGATCTATAATCATTGATGATTAACAGTAGTGAGTCAGTCAATTATTACAATGAACGTTAATAATGTATGTTTAGATAATTATTTTATCTAACGCCATAAAGCATATAATGCACCTTAAAGTATAAATACGTACATTTGCAAACATTTCTTTCAAGTTCTATGAAGACTTTTAGAATGTTTACTTCACATACACAAAGTGACCCTCGAAATAAATCAAAGTCCAAAGGTTGGTATCTCAGATATCATATTTGCATTTAACTTGTACTGTAATTACGTTGTAAGTGAGTGTTATAGGGTAGGAATTAACTAATAGTTTTGCAAAAACTACTGTCGACTATAATAAATATGACTACTTATAACAGCCATTATGATGGGAAAACTTGTGTTGTTTATAATTTGTGAATTACAGGTAAATCGTTGAAGTAATAAAATATAAGATTTAATATTTTTATTTATCAATACCAGCTGAACATATCAATGTATAACAATTATTCACAGCATTATTTGATAAGAATGATATTCATAATATTCATGAACATTAGTTTTAAAACGTCTAAATCAAATGGTAAATTATATTCGAACTGAGTACAAGATTATGCAACTGATATTTCACAATTAGGAGTGATGCAGGTGCTAAGTGAAATTTGTCGATCCTTAAATAATTTACTAAATTTGCAAACTTTACTTTGTTGGGATCAGTTGAGAATCATTATTGCTTATTTGTTGGTAACTAACCCTGATGACGATTAATTATAAAATAGAAAATCTTTGAATATATAAATTCTAACTTCGTTTGTGGGGATGTTTGTGGTTTATCATTAATGAGTAATCTTTAAAAAAGCTGAAGCCAAAAAATATGATCTCTCTCTATAACCTACCACCAAGTTTCAAATATGTCCATCAGAAATGAATGGTTTCTATGCATAGAGTCTATCTAAATGCTGACACCTGATCTCCAAAACTTCTGCAAAGATATTCTTAGAAAGAAAACATAAGTAACCCATAAACAGCATTATGGATAGATAAGTTCTATCAAAACTTAATATTAACGGTCAAAATATGATAAGAAGTATTAATATTTTGCAGTTATTTTAATGAGGCAAAGAATATTTTGAAAAGGGGGGAAATGTTTATTTTTATTTCTCACCATCAATATAATTTTAAATGTTATATTAACCACAAATCTTAATAATATATTAGTTAACTTAATAAATATATAGAGCAACAAAACATGGTGAGGATGATTAGATATTAAGCATATAATTAAAGATATTAACCTGTTTGAATTTGTTAATCCCCCAAAAAACTAAATGTTAAAAAACTAGGGACAAGTTCTCTTCGAGGAATAATAAATTGTTGGACTAACAAAATTGTATAAATCCGAGTTCAAAAGCACTTCTACGTGCACCAAGCTTAAAACATGATAAATTATAAAATTATAATACTTTCACAATATTGAACCTGCCTGGTTTTTACAGTGATTACCATGTTGAAGGTTTCTGAAGGTTCTTGAAGGTTTAATTTCGAGTTTTTTTCTTGTTTTTTTTATCATACTCATAATTTTTGTAACAGCCTAAACCTTTAAATATATCATTATTTTCACTTTCCTTCAGTGTTTTCACCCTTGCAATAAGCTCTAACTTTTCACAGGTATCAAGTCCTAGGATCGGTGTGACCTTTTCTTCTACTACTTTGAATATTATATTATTTTCTTCATTTTTATTTTACAAAGTAGCTCTACTTCACCTAGGACTGCCATTTTATCTTCAATATAACTTATTAAATTTTTTGTTCCGCTTGGTTTCAGACTTGCCTTTGTATTGTTCTTTAAGTGTCTCGGTAACACGTTGCATTGTGCTCCTGTATCTAATTGAACAATAAATTTCACATTACCTACTTAAATTTTCTCCGTCCAGTCTTTTTTTTTCTCTGGCACTTATAGCTGATATGTACACATCATCTTCAGAATTATTTGAGCTTTCTTCTAGTGTATTCACTCTATTTATTTAGATGTTTCTTCTTAGTACGGCATATATTGGCAAAATGACCATTTCTATTGCAATTAGTACACGGTTTGTTAAATGCTGGACATTCTCTGCGTTTATGGTTTGTACCACATTTTTTACAGACAAAATATTTGCTTGGTTTACTTTTGACACTTTTATTTTTTACTGCTAATATTTTCTCTGATTTGTTTTACCTTCAAACTCGTCTAGTTGTTTTGAAGCTTGTTCACTGGTTTTGCAGATTGTTATGGCTTTTGTCAGGTCTAGTCTATCTTCTGTTAGCAATTTCTCTCTTACTTGGTTTGATTTGATGCCAAACACTATCTAGTCTTTTAGCATTTCGTCGAGTAAATTGTCAAACTCACATTTGCTTGAGTGGGTTTTTATTCTTGTCAAAAATTCGTTAAAATATTCGTCTTCCTTTTGTTCAATCTTAAAGAATATATATCTCTTAAAGGATATATTTGTTTTTGGTGCAAAATACTCTTTAAACCTGTCTTTAATGACTTGCATTTATTTTTGTCTGCATCGCTGAGATTGAAACTATTGTATATTTCGATCGCTTCTGAACCTATTACGGCCATAAATGTTTGGAGTTTGGCTGGCTTTTTATCTAATTGTGTAGCCAGTCAAACCGTTGTAATCACTTTTTCCAACATGTTGATTTGTCAGAGTCAATTTGTAAGTTAGCTGGCGGCTTTATTCCGGATACTGCATCGTTCGTAGCCATTTTACAACTTTTTCACGTATTTTATTTTATTTAGCATGTTTTTTAGATAATTCTGACACCATGTTGTAGTTATTGTTTAACTAGCTTTAATAGGAAAATAAGTAAGCGGTTAATTTGACATACGAAAACTATATATCATCATTGGTTTACGCATTAGTTCACAAGTTTTGATGCTAGATGTCTATACTTCACATAGATTACATTTCAAAAAGTAATATTTTATATTCATTTGAGTTTTTATACTTAGTTTTATTATTACATGTAGACGAACACTTACTGCGCGCATGGCACTAATATTTAAAAATTTCTAAGCTTGGCCAAGACTTCATCTTTCCCTGGTAAATTCTAAAAGAGTTTTATCATTTGTCTTATATAAAACTTATCATAAAACTTTTATCTGGCACTTTACACTTGACATAATTGAGGTTTTTAAAATGTATCGTTTTAATATGAGAACATAAAAAAATGCGATGATTTTATTCTCTTATTAAAACCATAAATAAAGAATGTCTTCCACACTGATCGTAGTTGATATCAATTAAGATTCCCTGATTTTACAAATATTTTAAAAAAGCAGGCCTTGTTGGGCATCAAGATAATTTCATTTCGAATTTCTTAAGCGTATAGATAGATATATATGTTTTTATTATCAATATTTATATCAATACTGTTTATGCAATATATAATTGTAAATAAATAAAATAAATAATTCAAATATACAAGAAAATAAATTACTAAATATACATTTATTTCTAGTGGATAATTTTGAAAATTGTTCACAATAGTGATAATTTTGTTTGAAAAACCTTTTTTGAAACATACTTATATAATCTTCGTACAATACACTGAGTGTGTAAACGGATTTTATCACAAATTATAGGCTCGACCCCAACTATGGCCATAGTGGCCTACTATGGCCTACTTATAATTTTTTCTGGCGTCTATCTGCCTCTTAATAGTTACTACGATAAATAAATCCATGATAGTATTCTTTATAATCTTAGATATTTGGGGGAATTACGGATGTTAAAGATTTTCAAATAGCAATAATTTTTATTTACGAACTGTTAATAACCTTGACCTGGAAATTAAATTGACCTCGAAATTAAATTATAACACAATTTTTATCCTTTTCTCTTTTTGACCTCAATTTGTAAAACTGTGCAAGTGATAGGAATAATTAGGAAACTCAAATTCACCATCGATCGTTAAGAAGACTATTTGTACAATATTGCCACGTTTATTAAGTTTATCAAAATAAAATATATAGGTTGATGCATTTCCATGTCAATAACTTATGGCAATTCACAAAAAAGGGATGTGATTTCTGAAAATAATAATTTTAAAATATTATTCTAAACACATTATTAAGCTTTATTTTTTGTATTTATTTGCAATAAGTTTAAATGAAATGAAGATAATTCCTATCTATAAATATAACATCAGTACTTAGAGCTTTGTTGGATTAATCTGTCTGTGGCGCTTAAAAGTCAAATGTGCTTGATAAAAATTGAAGTATGTAAACAGGGTACGACCATTATTTGGATCTTGGGAATGGTTGCACAAAATGGAATAGGTGCTTCTACTGCTGCATAAAAATGTAAATCCTGGAGACATCAGCATTTTCAGTTCGAAATCAATTGGAACTAACATAAAGCAGATGGGTCTTCAATTTTGTCATGGGTGTTTTTTATTCCAGTTTTGATAAACATATGTTTTTAAAAAGATAAAACTGTTAACATTTGTTAATGTCGTAAGTATAGTATTTTGGTAAATTACTACTCTTATGACATTAACAAATATCCAAAACACATTATCCAAAAGAAATTTTTTTTTCTTTTCCTTTTTTTAAATCTGCAGTCGCCAGACTTTAATCAGATTTGTTAAGTGATACAGTGACGTTTATAGAGCAGGAGACCAGCGTCTCTTAGCTTATTCAAAATATGTGGTTTCTTTTTAGTTGCTTAACCACCTTGACATCATCAAGTAATCCAGAAGCGAGTGGATTGGGATGATGGCTGAGACGTATTAAATGTGTCCTCTTGAAGCACTCTATCTCAGAGTCCACAGTTGCAATGTTGAGATATTCATGGATTTCAGTGTTCTTTGTGAACCATGGGGAAATTACGATTGTTCGGAGTATATTGTTTTGCACCCTTTGTAAGCACATAACATTAGCAACTGTGACGTCATCTGAAGTTGGCAGATCCGATGTGTATATATTATATAGCACCGCCCCAAGAACTGAGCCTTGAGGCTCACCAGCTTCGATGGGGTACAGGGTAGATCTAGCCTCCCCATGTTTGACTTGAAATAGTCTGCCAGTTAAATAGGACTCTAAGATGTGGAATACTGAGTGTGGCAATTTCTCTTTGATTTTACACAGCAAGCCTTTATGCCAGACTCGATCGAATGCTTGCTGTACATCCAGGAAAGCAGCAGAGCAATATTTTTTGTTCTCGAAGCTTTGTCGAACACAATGATATACACGATGAACCTGCTCGACGGTTGAGTGTGCTTTACGGAAGCCAAACTGGTGCTGGGGGACAATATCATTAACATACATAGCCTCACTAAGTCTTTTCAGAAAAAGCTGTTCCCACAGCTTCGATAGAACAGGAGTGAGGCTTATGGGTCGGTATGAGGAACACTCGTGGGGCTGTTTTCCGTCTTTATGGATCATGACAATCTCTGAGATTTTCCACATATTTGGGAAGTAAGCGAGTCTGAAGATGGCGTTGAATAAACAGGCTAGGTACGTAACACATTTTTTCGGTAATTCTTTGAGGATTCGCGGAGTGATTAGGTCAAAACCCGGTGCCTTTTTGGGGTTAAGACATTTGATTTCAAACGCTATTTCTCTCGGTGATGTTGACTTGGTGGGTAGGCACAGTTGAATGTCTTGGTTAAATATAGCATCCAGATCAGCCTCCTTTTGGTCGCCCTCATTTGGTTTAATTACTTGGGCCAGATGCGCTGCAAAAGTCTCACATTTATCTATGTCAGTCTGTGCCCAAGATGACTGGCATCTTATTGGAGGGAATGATTGCTGGGGTTTATTGAGGTGTTTGGTAGCCTTCCACAAAGAATGTTCTCCACGGGCAAATGGTGACATTAGCTCAAGGGTTTTCCGCAGACAGTTATTTTTTTTTGTTCTTTAAGGGTTGATCTTAAGTCCTTTATTGCTCTGTTAAGATTACTCTTATCTACTTGATGTCGTGACAGCTGCCAGATTCGTCTCAGGCGCCTTTTCTCAGCTATTTTATTTTTGATTTCTATCGGTTGGGTTATTATAGGATCAAAGGTTTTGTTTACTGACGGGGTGTTTCTCCATGCGGCCACCTGGATAATGTTCGTAATATGTTTGCAGGCCTCATCAACGTCGTCAGTTGATTTTAGTGGGATCCTCAGGTTTATGTGTTCATTAAGATATGAACGAAGGACCTCCCAGTCAGTTTTCCCGTTATGTAGTGTCCCTGGTTCTTCTTGTACCACTACTGATGAGCTCACTGTTCATATTAATGGAGTATGGTCGGATGATCCACTAGGCTTGACTCAATTCCAGTATAGAGATCGCTAATACCTTTGGTCACAAAGAAGTCTAGTAAGTCTGGCACCTTGTTTGGATCCATTGGCCAAAAAGTGGGTTCTCCAGTAGACAGTGGGTGGTACTGATGCTGATCAATGCAGTTTTTGAGCTGAATTCCTCTTGTGAGAGTCAATCTGGAGCCCCAGAACACGTGTTTGGCATTCCAATCCCCGCCGGATATAAATTTATTGCCCAAAGTTTTGAAGTACAATGAGAACTTACTATCTGTTATTTTATGCTTTGGTGGGCAATAGATCGCCGAGAGGGTAATTGGTCATGAACGGTCCTCCAGTCGTACATTCGTGGCTTGTAGATGTTCAGTTGAGTAAGCTTCAAGAAGGCAATGTTTTAGACTTGATCTTATCGCTAAGGCAGATCCAGCGTGGGTGCCACCATCAGGATGAGGGGTACAGTATATTTGAAACCCTTTTAGACGGTAGGAACTTCTGCTGGTAGAATGCGACTCGGAAATAAGAACTGCATCCAGCTTGTTGGAAGTAATCATAGCTTCGAGTTCGTTTATTTTAGAGGATAGTCCATTTATATTCCACGCTGCAACCCGAAGTGACGCCATCATTTGGTAAGTTTAGGAATTAAAGCTATGAGGAGGCCAAGCAGTGTGTTGATTTGCTGTAGAAGTATGTCTATCTTCTCTGATTGCTTGATAAGTATTTGTTCAACTGTGGTAGTTTGTTGACTATGATTGCTATCACTTGCTTTCTTTGTTACATCATGGTTTCTAGTGATTTTAGTTGCTTCTGCATAGGTTTTATTGAGTTTGTTAGAAGAAGTCTTGGGTAAAGGGTTGTAGGCTTTTGAGCTTTCTGTATAAGATTTGGTGATGGTCACGTTTTCTGTTTTGGGACTGCTTCGTTTGATTTTTCTAGCCAAGATCTCCTTATAAACTTGACAGCCCTTGTAATTTGCAGGGTGATCACTAGCACACAAGGCACATTTTGCTGGCGTGTTCCTGTCTTTTTGGGACAGTCTGATGTTTTATGTCCTCCACATTTGACACAACGGTATGGTCTCATACAATTGTTTTTGGAGTGGACATACTGTTGACATCGTTGGCACTGAACAATTGATTTTGGCTTGTGAGGATCTTCAATTTTGACTCGTTAGTGGAAAATATATTGCATATCTTTAATGACTTTATTGTTGACATTGTGTTCCTAATTGACGAAGAATGTGTTTGTGGGTTTCTTATCTGCACCAAATCGTGCATTGATAATCTCGCCACGAACTATATTTCCCGTCTTTTCTATTTCCTCCACTATTGCATCATAAGGTGTAGTACAGTGCAAGTTTTTGATGACAATCCTATAGGGCTTAGTTTCTTTTCTAGTAAAGGTGTGCCCTATCAACCCTTTCTGTCTGATTAGGTTGATTACTTTTTTGTAGTTCTCAGCAGAGTTCACCATCAGGCTCAAAAGGTTCTTGTTTACAATTTTGAATCTGAATTCAGAGGTTGGAATAACTGATTCTACTACCTTGGTGAGCTCGTTAACATCCTCTATTCCATACAAAATTATTGGTGGTGGTTTATTTGGACGAGTGATGTTGGAGTCAGGTTCATCCGCCGGGTCTAGTGGTAGACCAGTGAAACTGTTTTCTATCAGCGTAGGTGGTGATGAAGGTAGAGAGTCCTCACGTATTTTGCGTTTTTTGGTTGTTGGTACTCTTTGCCATTGTGGGGGTAGCTGTTCCAGGTCCACAGGCTTATTTGACATGGATGAGAGAATGGATTCGTGAGGTTTGGCTGTATCCATTTGCTCATGATCATATTCTGTACTTCCACTGTAGGAAGATGATCTTTGGTGATGTTCTAGTAATCCTCTGTGAAATACTTGTTGGATGTAGGTCTTTTGGTTTTTGTTTGGTTTTATTGAATCACACATTACGATTCCCACGAGTATGGGCGATTGGTGGTCACTCACAGGGTGACGCCTTTCTTGTGAGAAGGCTTTATCCAATGATGTTCGCCAGTTTCATCAAGGTTGGTCGCTATCGACTGTCTCACCTACCAGTCATTCATCCCCTTAGCGCGCCCCGCACCGTGGGATTAGGGGATTTTTGAAGAGGTTACCTTCCTCGTAGTCCAAGTAGCGAAGCTCGAGACCCACGTTCCTGTGAGACATAACCACAGGTTTACGTTGCAGGGGTAGCACTTCCGGGCTACACATTGGTTTTTCTGTCGGGGTTGTCTCCCTATTCGGTTTTAAAGCGCCGAGGACTCGCCCTTGCCCTTCTCGCTTTGCTGCCATGATCACGAAGTAGATGTATTGTGCATGATTCGTTAGAGATCACGACATTGCCCGGGGAGTGGGACGACCCGCAAGAAGCAGGTCCACTAATGAATTGCGACGGCATTTCAGCAGTGGCGGGGACGTGAGAGATAGGACTTTATGGTGCGCGTCTAGTAGCCCAATCATGCACACCTGGGCGTACGCTAACGGCTATAGCTCAGCTTTTTATAGGTCCATGTCCACTAGCATAAGCATGTACCACCGAGGCCAAACACCATTTTCCCCCCCAAAGACATTAGAAATAAAGATTTACGGTCTTATTCATAAAAATATTGTGCACCTCGAAACAGGCTTAAAGTAAGCTTAAATCACTTTGGTTAAAAATAATTATTCATAAATGTCCAATAATGTCAAAACCTGTGTTATCAGTGTTTTAAAGTTAATGAGGGCTCTGGCCTTCTTTAAAGCCTTATTAAAAAAATTTTAACCTAACTTTCATTAATACATGTCACATGTGACATTTGGTCAGTTAACTTGCAATTCCTTAGAGAGATTAATTTTCAAGACAAATTGAAATGATTGAAACATTTTTAAAAATGAAAGCTATAATAGCCATAATTGCTATCGTGCAAAATAACCACGTTACAGAGCAAAAGTGATGAACAAAAAATTAACACCAACGTATGAACCCTTTCGAATTTCGCAATTTAAATTTTAAACTTAAATATAGATTTAATAAAATAACCCCAAAGAAAATCGTAAATTTAATTGAAATATATGATACAAGTGGCGCTGTTACATCCCCTGAAATACTTCGAAAAGTACTTTTTCTTATAAAATACTTTGTTAACATATAAAACGCTTCGAAAGGAGCAATAATTCCAGTTTATTTTAATCCATGTCAGATTTACAGTTCAAATTCGACAGTTTGCTGTCATAGACATTTTTGTTCTATTTTTTGATTTTGCCTATAACCTGTGGAAATGAGTTATTTAACCCTACTGTAGCACTCATTTAATTAATAGAAGTTGAAATAATGATTATGAATAGAAATTTTTAATAGCGGTTTATAGCAGTTCGTTAGGCTTAATGAATGTTTTATCTAATGTTGGTTTTAAACTTAAGTCAGTGTTTTTTTATGAATAAGATCATTAGTAATGACATAGCTTATGAGTTAGAAAGGGTGAAAACAATATTTTAAATAATAGTCGAGCATCGAGGAAGAAAGAAACTATTCCCGGAAAACGCTACTGGGAACAATTTCTTTCTTTTCGAAAAACTTGAGTGGAGCACACTTAATAAACTTTGATCCCAGCCAGATCACAGCTGGGAAAGTGTTATAATAGAATAAAATATACTTAGGTATAAAAGAGACCTCAATCTAATTGCCAAAAAATATTTCATAGAAAAACAGGTACGGAAAACATTAAAAACATGATCATCACCATAAAAATGGCTCCAATTTGACAGCCTTTTTATTAACCACATTAACAAGATTTCAACAGTTTTGTTAGTTTAACAATTTTTATTTCTCATACAGAACTTGTTTTGTGCCGTTTAACATTCTTTGCAGGAATTAAAAGTTTTGTATAAGTTTAGAGTGATAATGAAATTTGTATGAGGTCAAAAACACATTAAGAAGCTTGAGATCATTCATACTCTGTATCTGTTGTTAGAAATAACTTGGATCAGAAGTACCCTCAACGAGAATTCCAAAGTGGACAAACTTCTCAAATAAAATTACAGAAATAAAATTATTTTCATAGTGAAACCTCATGATCACTTATTTACTTGTACCCGTTTACATGTAGTAACAAACATTTGATTATCAAGAGATTAAAGTCTTTATTGTGTAAAATTAGAATCAATATTATTTTGTTTTACAGTGTTGCGGAATTATAAAATTTGTGAATTTGTCTGCAAATAATTTCTTAAGGGTTATATATAATTGAATACTAAGTACTATTAATTTAATTGGTCTGGAAATAATTTCTTAACATTTATATAAAATTAAAATGTATAGTCTAAACGGTAAATGTTTAGTCTAAATATACAATGTTTAGTATAAATGGTAAAATGTTTAGTCTAAATATACTTAGTATTCACTAAATATATTTAGAGTAAACATTTTACCAGTTTTAATTTAATGACTACATTAAGATTTTAGAAAATAAAATATTTTTTTGGTTTCGATTTTTAGCCTGATTACATTTAAAAACCAATAATTCTACTTTTACAGGTATTTTGTATCAAACAAATCTTCACTTGTTTTACCGGCAATACGTATGACTAATGACAATGCACCATAATAGATAATTTTTTTCATTTTTATTACAATGGGGGGGGGAAATGGTGTTAGGCCTCGGTGGTGCATAATTATGCTAGTAGGTATGTACCTAGAAAAAGCTGAGTTAGAGCCGGTAGCGTACGCCTAAGTGTGCATGATTAGGCTATCAGACGCGCATCATAAAGTCCTATCTTACACGTCCTCACCACTGCCAAATTGCCGCCACAGTCTGGTAGTGGACTCACATTTGTGAGTCGTCCCATTCCCCGGGCAATGTCATGGTCAACAGCGAGTCTTGTACAACACATCTACCTCGTGACCTTGATAGCAAAGTAAGAAGGGCGAAGGCGAGTCGTCGGCGCCTTAAAACCGATAAATCTAGCTAAGGGAGACAACACTGACAAAAAAACCAGTGTGCAGCCCGAAAGGGGTGCCCCAGCACCGTAAGCCTGTGGTCATGTCTCGCAGGACCGGGAGCCTGAGCTTCGCCACTCGGGCTACGAGGAAGGTAACCTCTATAAAAATCCCCTAATCCCACGGTGCGGCACGCGCCCAGGGGATGTATGACTGGCAGGTTAGTCAGCCTCTAGCGACCAAACTCGACGTACCAGGCGACTCGTCGTAGTAAATAGCCTTCTGCTGAGAATGGGCGTCACCTCAGTAGTGACCATATATATCGGCCCTTCTCGTGGGAACCATGATGAATAATTTACTCAGTAAAAATACACCTCAACATACAGATACAACAAATACCAAAGGCACTCCTTCAAGAGTATTTACTCAACAGATATTTCATAAGGGAATGTTTGAAAGTAAACCTCGATCCAACTCTATTGGTGAAATTCCAATCTCCATACTCCAACAACCTGAAGATGATATTATCACTCCTCAACAACCAGAGGATAATACTTCTTTAAATGACTCTCAAGACAGTAACCACATGAATTGGACAGAGGTTACAGGAAAGAAAAGACTGCGCTCTAGTCCCGATGGTACAAAAGGATCAGCCAAACAAACAAAATTAGATACATACTGGCTGCCTCAACCCCAACCAATACCTACAACAAACAGATTTTCTCATCTGGAGGACGACAATATGCAGGAATCAAGTCCAACAAAAAAAGAAAAGCCCATTAGACCTCCCCCTATTTTCGTTGATAAAGTTGAAAACATTCAACCACTTATCAGCTTACTGAGAGAACATAGTACCGATAATTATGAACTTAAGGTGATTAATAATGAGCAAGTCAAAATTCAAGCAAAAACATCAGAGGCTTATAGAGACATAATGAAACAGCTCGAAATAAAAAACACAGAATTTTATACATACAAGCCAAAACATGAAAGAAACTTCAAAGTGGTCCTTAAAAATATGTATATTTTTAAGGACCACTTTGGAGCATCAGCAGACTTAAATGAAATCAGATATGAGCTTTTAGAAATGGGTCATGACTGTCTTAATATCTGGAATATTAAACAAAGCAAAAATAAAAAGCCATTGCCAATGTTTATAGTCAAACTTAAACCAAATGACACAAATAAAAATTTATACCAAGTAAAGAGCCTCCTAAACTGTAAAATAGCTTTCGAACCCCCCCGCCCTAAACGAGAAATACCCCAATGTGCCAAATGTTAACAGTACGGACACACTAAGACTTATTGCCATCGAAACCCAAAGTGTATTAAGTGTGCAGGAGATCATCTCTCAATTGATTGTCCTCGGAAGACTCGATCCGACCAAGTGAAATGTATCCTTTGCGATGGAAATCATCCGTCTAACTACAAGGGATGTCAAGTGTACAAACAACTGCAGAAACTTAAACTATCCGGCAAACCCGAAATAGTACACAAACGTCAGCTGCCACTACCCGCACCTTCTCAACCAACTGAACAGACAACAAGGCCTCTGAAACATCAAACTGAAAGAAAATATAGTGACATCCTGATTGGAAAACCTAACGAGCCTGATGAACAAGAAAAGATGACACAAATCAACTCTGACAGAAACGACATTCAGGAATTAATGACTATGATAAAGCAATTGATGCAACAGCTAACTACTATGACCAACCTACTTATAACACTTACGACGAAATTGACAAATTCGATTCACTAAAAATTGTAATCTGGAATGCCAATGGGCTGTCACAACAAACCCTTGAGGTGAAAGCTTTTTTAAAATTACACAAAGTAGACATACTTCTGATATCAGAAACACACTTGACTGTAAAGAGTCATTTTAATTTACAGTCATACACATTTTACCATACGATGCACCCTGCTGGCAATGCACGTGGAGGTAGCGGCATACTAATAAAAAACAATATAAAACATCACGAGACTGCTAATTATTGCACAAATGAAATACAAGCCACAAACATAGTGATTGAGGACTGGGCTGGACCACTCACAATCTCAGCGGCATACAGCCCTCCGAAAAATAAGATAAAACAGGATGATTATGAGAAATTCTTCAGCACCTTAGGACTCCGATTTGTGGCTGGAGGCGACTACAACGCCAAACACTCGTACTGGGGCTCACGTATAATAACACCAAAGGGCCGGCAGCTACTCAGAGCTGTTGAAAACTTAACCCTATCTTGCATATCTCCTGGTGAACCAACTTATTGGCCCACTGACGTAAACAAGAAGCCTGACTTTTAGACTTCCTAATAACAAAGGGTATAGGTAGCACATATTTCACGTGCAAATGTATACCTGAACTCTCTTCGGATCACTCTCCGGTCGAAATACTGTTGAAGAGAAATATAACACAAATAACTAACACACTCCAGTTATATAATAAAAAAACCGACTGGCACTGCTTCCGAGAGTCAATATCAGGTTCTCTGAACATGAACCTACCACTTAAAACACCGGCTGATATACAAAACAGATAACAGCTGGGCTACCAAAGATTCTGACAAAGCGCAGACATTCGCTGATCATCTCCAAAATGTTTTCCTGCCAAATCCCGATCAATGTTCTACTCAGACAGAATCTGTATCGAAGTTCCTAAACGAAACACATCAAATGAATCAATTATGCTTTCCCATTAAAAGTTTCTCTAAAACTGGAAGTTCAACAAGCAATTAAAAAACTTGATGTTAACAAGGCTCCTGGGTGTGACTTGATAACTGCTGGAATTTTGAGGGAATTGCCTCACAACGGTGTAACTTTCTTAACTTACATTTATAACTCTACCCTGAGAACTTTATCAGTACCAAGCCAATGGAAAGTTGCTTCAATTATTATGGTACCTAAACCTGGAAAAAACTCAGAAGATGTAAAATCCTTCAGGCCCATTAGCTTGTTACCAATTCCCTCAAAAATAATGGAGATGCTGTTTCTAGGCAGATTGATGCCGATAATAAAGGAAAGAAACCTGATCCCAGATCATCAGTTTGGCTTCAGACGGCAACATGGTACAATAGAGCGAGTACATTGGCTGGTTAACAGCATTAATAGCGCTTTTGAACAAAAACAATATTGTACTGCAGCATTTTTGGACATATCCCAGGCCTTTGACCGTGTGTGGCATGACGGACTCCTATACAAAATTAAAAAAGCCCTTCCAATAGAATACTATCAGTTTGTCAGGTCATACCTGGAAAACCGTCACTACTTCGTGAAGCAAGGTGAAGAAGTAACCCCATTATACAAAATCCATGCAGGTGTACCACAGGGCAGTGTATTGGGTCCCACTCTGTATATTCTATATACTGCTGACTTACCTACCTCTGATGTGACTATAACAGGCACTTTCGCTGATGATATGGGAGTTCTGTCATCAGATTTTCTACCAGCAAGGGCTACTCAAAAGCTTTAAAAGAGTCTTGATAACATTACGAGATGGCTTAGAGATTGGCGTATCAAAGCCAATGAATCAAAATCTGTCCAGGTGACTTTCACAAATCGACGAAGCATTTGCCCACCACTCACATTAAATGGAGTTCACGTACCACAAAAGGACGAAGCGAAGTACTTAGGAATGCACCTTGACAAAAGACTAACGTGGAGGAAACATATTTTCACCAAACGCCTGGCAATGGGTCAACTGGTTCGCAAAATGTACTGGATGTTAAACAAAAACTCGCAACTATCATCGGAGAACAAATTATTGTTGTATAAAGTTATAATTAAGCCCATATGGTGTTATGGATTGCAGCTATGGGGTACATCAGCAAACTCAAATATTGAAATCCTCCAAAGATTTCAATCTAAAATGCTACGCATGATAGCAATAATGCTGTATGTGTGATAGTCTGCTAATGCTGTTTCTCTGCTGTTTTTCTTCCAATAAAGGGTAGGAAGTGCGTCAAGTTTGTACAAAGTTGTGTAAAGTTTATGGCAACAGTGCTCTGCAACAACATCAGTGTCAAGAAATTTTCACAATTTTTGTGTTGGTGGTTCCGATATCAGCATCACTCTAATCCAATGAAGTTAGTGATGACAAAATCAAGTTATTATGGAGTTTAAATTTCATTCTCTACTGAACTCCACTACATATACCTAATATTGAAGTGCCATTATCCTAGATCTGAACACTGCCTAACTTAGTATTCAATTCAAATTTTACCAACTCTCACAGAATGTTCTTTGATATTTCATTTGCATGCTTTTCCAATATAGGAAATAAACCCAAAAATTATTCATAAGCCTCCAGAACCTATTACATGACAACATCATCAGCTATCCACGTTGGTATTAAAAATGAACCCAATTCATTACTCTTGTTACTTTATAAATCTCAGGAAATTTACCTCGTTTTTTAGAGTCATTATGTGATTTGAACAACAAATCTTTATGAATTCACTTACCTTTGTCAACGAGGCAAAACTCCTTTAAGAATGACACTTGCCACTGCTAGATGAACTTACCATTTTTGTCGAAACTCCTAGTTTCTGAAGAAGATATGAAGAAACAATTTATTTTTGGTTTTCATAAGCAGTGGAGATTGACACTTTCTTTGAAAATTCCTTCGTGTACCACCCGCATGTACCTGCTGTCTTTCGATGGAAACATAAGTTCTTCCTCATGTGGATGTTTTATCACAATGCTTGATAACTTCATGCTGTATATAATTTAATCTAGGACATGAGCTAGTTTGCAGCAACATTGAATTATATTCAGCCATGCTAGAAAACTAGTATCTGCTTTTAATTTCATAGAAGTTTTATTTTCTTTTTCAATAGCGTCTACACTTCCTTCAATTATTCCTTTTCTTGTAATTAATCTTAATTACTTTGTTCATTTCACATCGTTCTTTCTTTTGTTTTCTCTTCATTTCTTCTCCTCATATCTTGACATAGTTGGATTGCTAGTGATTTTTGTAATCTTGTGTTCCTTCTGCCCATGATTTTTGTAGTTTTCATTTTGAACACTATTTGGACTAGCATTCTTTTTTGAAAAAATGTATCATGTGTATGAAGCATTTTGTAGGACGATTTTAAAAAGTTTTATTGTGGAAAAATATGAATTTCATAAAAGACGAATTATAAATTGTTTACAGTTCAGTAGGTAGTAATTTTATTTGGTACTTGCTTTTTCCTTCAGGACACACATACAAACCGATATTTGACCTATTGACATTGCATATAATAATAATTTAAACATATAAAAACAATTTTAGTCACAAGCAGTTTAAATCTACATAAAAATCAAATACTCAACTGCACACTAAAAATTCACAAAAATTCACTATTAACCTACAACTCAGGGATTCCCTTATTACATTTGTATTATTACTAGTTACATTTTATTTAGATTTTCAGTTTTGCGAAATTTAAAATGAAATCAAACAAGTTTTTATTAATCTAAACAGGGGATCCTCATTGTCGGAGAGGCCACAAGTGGATCAAACCGAAACCAGCCCTGCTTATAGTGCACCACTATATCTACCCTGTTCTTATTCCTTAAAATATTAACTCATTCAAATAAGTTCTATTTATGTTTTGTGAACAAATATGGTGTAATGTTGGAGTGTGTCCAGTGCACATAGAACAACATTTATTGCAATCAGTAATTTTTGTGAGAATTCTTCTCTCCAGCACAACTTTTTCCGAGCAATGAACAGTAACTTTAATTTTTGTTAAGTTGAATTCAAAACTTGCCAAAGCAACTGTTTATCGTGTCTTGCTTTTGAAAATAACTCAAATTAAAGTACATAAAATAATAAAAAAGTTACCTATTGTTTACTTGCTAAATGTATGTAAAATGACTATCCAATATTCTGATTTCTACAAAGGAGGGAGACAGCAATATCTTCTTTTGCTCTATTTGGCAGCTCACTATTTACGATGTGAATTTTGGACGTGTATTAATTTTTGAGTTTTTCCTTTCAAGGTTGTCAACAACATGTCACTACTTGAAAATGCCTTTTGCTACATTTATAATGATTTCTGTGTTGCTGAGCCATGAAAGAAGTTCAAACCATTTTAATAAGTAGTCTATTTACGTCATTATTGTTTCCAAGTTAATAGCTTATTAAGTAGCCTGCACTGGACGTTCAAAAGTTTTAGTTTATTGATCATCTCTAAAAGTATAACACTTTCAATATTCTGATGATTAGCATTCAACAAAAGCCAACCACCGACTGCTACTTTCAATCGATGCAAATATATGAATACATAGAAGAATATAAAATGGAAATATCTTATCCAGAAATTCCAACTGCACTAAGACCAATTCCACAACTAAGGTAAACTGGCAGTTCCATTAACATCTACATTTGACTTCAGATCACATTCCAATTCAATACTCTCAAAAGAAATCTCTTTAAACCTGGAAGAAACATTTTCATTTGCTCTTAGCATTCTGACAAAAAGTCTCATTAAATAAACAAGGCTGATCAGAATGACTGCATTTACGAAGATAAAATGTCAACTTTAGTATTGGGACTCGTATAGTGAACAATTTTACCAAAATAAACACAAATTTAATTCTTCAGACAGAGGTATTCACAATTCCTAAGCAATTCTTATTAATGGAAACTTGTCATCGCAACCTGTTTTTCGACAGAGTAGGTTAACTTTAATAGATAGACATACATTGTCACAAAATTTTCAGTAGAGCTATTTAAGATAGACAACATTGTCATACATTGTTTTCACATACTTTTACCCATTTACACATTAGCTGCCAAGAAACCTCTCATATCTTCAGTATCACAGTTTGCCTAATTTAGAATCAGTATAAAGAACAATATTTATATTCATTAGATCATCGAAAGTGATACAAATACTTAAACAGATAAGATTCATATCTAAATGCCCAGAAGTGCACTGCCAGTGCTGTAGTGATTTTGTTTGATATTGTTTTTAGAAACTCTAAATTTTGTTACTGTGGCCTTACATGTAAGCGTAAATGTAAATATGTGCTGGAATGAACTATTTTATAGAGTTGCTTGAGGTAGACAATGTTACCATATATTTTTTTCATGCATCTAACAGTTTATCAGTGCAAATCAAGGAAACACGCTGGTGGTTGATTTTATTGCAACTCTCTGAAGAAAAATCTTTGAAATTCTGCTAATTTATCCAATATTTCCATAAATTGTATAGTCTTCGAGAATCAATTTATCTATACATTGAAATCTATTCAGTATTTCCCGAGATTAGCAGACACAGGCAGAAAGAGAGACACAGCAGGGACATTTACACTATGTACTTATTATGATTATTAAACTTCGGCTGGCCCATCGTAACAGTTTTCAATCACAGTTTTCAATCAGGTAGGAAGCAAGTGGTATGTAATATTAAATACAATGTTATCATAGAAGCATATTATTTATTGTCGTATTTATTCACAGGTAAATAGTATAAACATACATCACATGCATGTATTACAAATATTCTTAATCATCCCGGACAAAGCCAGTTACCATCACCAAAACATAAAGAATATTTACCATTTTTCCTCTTAAATAATACATTTTCTATTTTCCGCTCTTGCAAACATAATTTCCTAAATAAAACTCTACTAACTGCTTCTTAAAGTCATTACAATGCTATAAATATATATTGTTTCCTTTTTTCAGTATCCATTGTCCGACTTCATATGAAGCTTATTAAAAATATGATAGAAGCAGGAGAATTGGGTCAGTTCAAAATTTTCCACTTGTTCAACCTGCGAACTTCGTTGTTGCTCCATTTTATAGGCTTGCTCATAAGTTATTCTGTTGTATTCATCCAATTTCTTAATGTGGATAACCTATTTTGAATTGAAAATAGTTATTAGATTCCATGTAACAACTTGTACAAAATTATTAAAATTTGTAAAATAAAAAAAAAATTTATAAAATGAATTGTATACCACTACTTTTTAACTTATAAGGTATTGCTAAATAAATTATAACACATAAATTGTGTAAAAGTACATATTTTTTAAAAAATGTTTTTCTTTGTACAAGTTCTCAAATGGTCACTGGCCCATACGAAACCAAAATCCCGCTATAATTAAAGCACCTGTTAAAAATATCTTATGAAAATGTTATGAAAATTTGAAGCTCATTTTTCTCGAACTCTTTTTTACCAGTTAATGGAAATGGGAAATACAAATATACCAATATAGTGTGTTTTAGTGTGTTCATTAATTAATGGGGTAGCATAAACTATTCTAGATTTGAAACAAATATTAAAGTCATTCAGTTATAATAATCATGATCAGTTGATTTGTATTGATTATAAGTTGTATAGCAAATCATTGAAGTAATAAAATATCAGGTTTCATGCCTTTGATTTATCTACACCCGTTGAACATCTGAATCAAGTGATAAATTATATTCAAATTACTTTGATAACTAGATTTAAAGTCGATTTAAAAAACAGATAACTCGATGTCCAGACATTCAACGAATTTGTTAGAATAGGGTATGACATAATATCAGGAAGCAATGACACACATACATATTATAACACAGGAAGAAGCTACGAGTGACAAAACTCATCTAAATGTTGACAAATGTGAAAACTTCTTTAAAAAAATTCATGGAAAGGAGAGAGTAACAAACTCAAACAAATTTATGGATTATACATAACCATATTATTTATTACCAAAATGTATATTACAAATAGAATCAAATCGAATTCAAAACGTATAATTTTACACGCACACGTGTTCACATGCGCGCTTGTGCACTCGCACACACACGCTCATACACACAAGCGCACATGCTCACGCGATTAGAGTTTTCACATTTTATAACATTTTAAAATTTTACTTCTATAATTCAGTTCGAGATGCCTATTGAATTCTCATTAACAATTCATGAAGAATGTTTCTGCTCCAAGTTATCTCAGTTAACAATCGACACATAGTTTGAATAATGTGAAGTTTTATAAATGTTTCTTTACACAGTTTTGTCCACATAAAAATCTTATTTTCAATCTAAACCTACATTAATCCCACCAAAAGCATAAATATTAAAATTTCCTGAACAAGTTCTACTTGGGGAATAATAAACTGTTGGGCTAAAAAAAATTATTGAAATCCAAAACAATGCCGAGTTCCTTATAAATAAAAGACGTCATAAGTTTACGGAATGTTTTTTAAATATGTAAGTCGTGCATAACCACTGCGGGTTTTATTGCTAAAAATACATGAATTTTCTTACTTACACTGAATTTATGCAGTCAATTGTTCAAGTAATTAGTTCGCGGTCATATGTTCAGATACCACTGACGTTTGAAACAGAACACTTATAGTCTAACCACGGTGCGTGGCTAACTTAAACCTTTAACACCCTTCTAAAATCTAAACCATGTAGCGTAGAAAGCTTAATACTTTTATGGAGTTATGGAGTATGACAATCTAAAAATATTGCCAGAAAATAAATTAGAATATTTTAGTTTAATATATGTTTAGGAACGTTTTGGTTGGTGGGTAGAAGGTACATTGTATACTTATGAATATTATGTCATTTAATTCTAGTAGTTTTAAACAACCAAAAAATAAAATCAAAAAAATCATCAAAAATATATAGTCACCCTTCTTCCTTGACAGCAATGATGTAGTAAATTGAGTAGGTAAAGGTAAAAAACAAATAAAAAAAATATGAATTTTTTATATATACTTTTCTTCCTATTTGTTTGTTCTCATCTCTAACGCTATGAAAAAACATACTGTTTTCTTCATGTTTTTTAGAGAATTTAGAGATACTTTATATCTAATCGTAGATTGAAACGTGGCCAATTTATTCCATATCATATTGGACCTTATTAGGCGGTAATCGAGTCAAAATTTTATGTGATTTGATTTTATCATTATTAAAAAATATTTTTTGTATTTTTTTAGAAAACCACAATCATATATCCAGGACTGAATCTAGACCGTCACAGAACACTTCTGTACACAATGTTGTTTAAATGAGAATGAATAATACAAAAAATAATGTCAGACTTTCACACTATCTGCCATCTAAAATAATTTCATTGAACCTATCAAAATATTGCTACAGAATATTAATAACAAAAGAATAAAACAAATACAAACAAAAATTTTAATATTGCACGGCCTTAGAATAGCTTTAATTTTATCAACTCGGAAAACAGTAAAATATTTCAATACAAAACTCTCATATATTATCTTTTAAGCTTTTATCACATTATAAATGATTCAAGAATAATTACTTAGTTCGCATAGACATTGCAACTAAACAAAAAGCAAATATTGTGATATTATGTAACACATCATGTAATTTGTTTCCTGCAAATTCCTTGAATTAATTTATTGAACAACTTCAAAGCTTAAGAATATCTCCTCGAATTGATTTGTTGAATAACTTGTATGATGTATTCTTTGGAATAAGACTTATGTCTAACTTTAAAAGTAAATATATTTAACAATGAAAGAGCACTTGAATTAGGTAAGACTGCTACTTTAATGTTTAGCTTTATTAAATTGCAGCTTTTATAAAATTGCAAATTGCAACTGAGATTCATAAAAACACAGATTTTTCAACATTGATATTAAAAATAAAATTCTTGTGTTGTAGCAATTTACATATTAATAAAGTCAGTTAGACACAGTATAGACTTATTGTACATGTCCATGTTTTTTCAGGTAAACATAATTTATTTTGCTATTGGTTATATTTTTGTGCTGGTACACTTTCTGTTTTGCGTGCCACATAAAATGAAAAGAACCCTCTTAACCTTAGTACTACTATGTTTATCTATTTTGTGTAAAATCAGTTTTAGAAATTGAAACCTTTATTTTAGGAAAAATGTTAATCTTAAGTGCAAAATGTTTCATTTTAATTTTTTTACTACAATTTTTAGACTGAAACTGTTTAGATTTTAGGTTTTTTAAACTTAAAATGTAACTCGTAATTTCACTCTAAGTCACTACTCAATTTTCACTTTAAGTCAGATTTGTAATCAATTAGAGTTGAAAAACTAGACTGAGATTTTAGACTCGCTAAGTCAATGATTAAAAGGGGATTCGGATGGGTCGGGAAACTTTAGAGATATATGTAAATTCAAAAACTCGAAAACCTTACCAGACAGAAGATTGATTATTAGTAGAACATTACCATGTAAAATACAGACATAGTACTTTACTAGAGTAATTAATAGATAATTTGTTTCAACTTAAGAGATAGAACAACTTGGAAATATTAGAAGAAATAGTCGGAGAGTGAAATGCAAATACGCTTTGTTTCAATGTTCCTATTGTAACCTTTTTATAAACTGTATTTAAATGTCACCAATGTATAATCACAACTTATAACTTAAATTATATACAAATACGAAATTATTGTTTCTTTTTATTATGTTGAATTATAAATCGTTAAAGGCAAAATCAAAATACATATCGTAGCAACAGGTTTGCCTGCCCAATATATTTCCTTGATAGGAGAATTTTTAGTTTGCTTCGGAACAAATACATGAACTCAGCAGTCCTTAGAAGAAAAATGTTATATTCAATTGATGAATCAGATCCATACTTACGAAAGTGTGACTTATTTACTAGAACGCAAGCTTGCTAATTGAACAACCACAATAATATACATAAAAACAAGGTTGAAAAACTTGGGCAGAAACGATATTCGCAGGCTGAATAGCTGACACACTGAGAAAATTCCGCCATTGCTCTGATGCACAATTTCTTCAAGTTTTTCCAATTCCTTATCGGTTGATGGACCTTAAATAATAGCAATATGTTAGATATTTTTTAATATATAATGTCATAAAAATATATGAACAACTTAAAAACATACGGTTTGTTTCTCTTAAAACCCAAAGGTAGTTTTTGTTAATGAACTTTAATGACCAACATAACCAATTTAATGAATTCACGTATAATATAGCAATCATCCTAAAAATAAAAAAATCTGCTTTTTCATTGTATTTATTCCCCAATTACATGAAAACAATGCTTTGAATTTTACTTGAGTTTTATTGGCAGGATAAAGATGAAAATCTTTTTTAAAATATATTTCGGTTCCCAGCATAACTTTAATAACTAAGAAATAAAAATCTATCAAGTATTGTTGACATGAGACAGTTCTCTGGGAATTTTCGTACGATGCTCATGTTTCGATCAGTTAAGCATTAAAGTCTACAAGCCGGTAATATAAGCTGGGGAACTTCTTATAAGTGGAACAAGTCAATTTCTTTGTTGGTCAAACTTAAATAGAAAATGAATCCTTCAGATATAGAATATTTAACAACAGAAGTAAAGTAGAGGGAAATCGCGTGATGCATTCACATGACCAAAGCAACATTGAGCAAACTACTTAAAACACAAAAGGACAGGAAGATCTCCAAAATCACAAAGAAGATGCTGAAGTGAGTGCTTGTTTTCTCCATCTTCCTATATGTATCTGAATTCTGGATAATCCGTACTGTGAATTGGAAGAAGACCAATGCATTTGAGATGTGGTGTCGGGTAAGAATGCTGGATGTACCATGGGCTGCCAAAGCAACCAATAAATCTATACTCAATCAACTCCAAATTAATACAACAATATTGAATGTCTGTTACCAATCAATTCTGAGTTACTCTTCCTATATAGCTCATAGATAACTCACTTGTAGCTCTCGCACTAGCTCCTACATAGCTCGCAAATAACCAAGAAAAACTTGTCATTGTAGGGAAAATAAAGTGTAAAAGACTTTGCAGTCGATACCTTAGCCGCTGATCTGATCAAGTTAGGGTAATCACTGGATTTCCAGTCACTAATGCCCTGACACAAACCAAAGACAGGACTGTATGGAAACAGCTGGTCAGCTCCTCTGGAAAGGCGCTTTAAGATGCACACAACCTTCACAAATTAAGATGTGATAAAAAATGTATAAAAACGTTTTTATATAAATCATATTTTGTCTACTCCTATTCAAGAGCATTTACATGAATGTCTTATGAGATTATATGCTATTGTTGCTTATTACAATGAACTTTTATTTATACACAGTGAACTAAATATTTTTGACCTAATCATTTTATTTTTAGCATTTTCTTACCACAGTCGATGGGAATTGAAATAACTTTTTTGGTTATTGCGAATTTTGTCTTATATCTAACATTTTCATTTCTAAAAATTATTGAATATTCTTATGATCATTCAGATCACAAACAACTTTTGGGCTTATTTATCAATACAGATTGAGTTATCTGGATTTTACCAGCAAATATATATACATATATACGTATGTATTTATTCACAGGGTATATAGACATTAAGTCTTTATAAAAGTGTGTAGATTAATTGTAAATTATTTATAACTTCTATAATTTAATATTGTGCTGAACAGTGAATGTCGGAGTAAAGAGTTGCATGACTGATATAGTAAACAATTCTCTAGTGTTGCAGAACACATAATTCGATTTTTAAATACATTGTTTAACATTATTAATTACGTCTACACTCAGTCTAAGTAACCATTCACATGAGTATTGTATGCTACTATAAATATTATGTATGAAAACCACATTTACAAAAATGACTTGTGTCACATAGGTTTTAGTAGACGAGAAAGTGACATAGATATATACAAATATAAAATACTCGTTCGATTCCGTTACAGTCGACCATAAACTAAATATGAGTACTTGATCATCATTTATTTCTTTTAAAATGGATGATAAAGCAATAAAAAATTGTTCAATCGTTGGTTACATGGAGCTAAATACTACTGATCCTTTTTAATTAACAACATTGTTTGTTTTATATATCATTTTTTCCTAGATTGACTGATTCGTTTTTTACAAACACCAAGTAAATATGCAGCTCCTTACGGCTCAAACTAATTTAGTAGTTACTAGGAGCGTAATTCAAAATTGGTTACCCTTGAAAAAAATTAGTTTTTGATCCACAAGAACACTGATCGTACTTTGCTGTAACTGCTATTTTAGTTCAGTTCGATTGGTTTACATTGTCGAGTAATTGAAAAATGAATATCATTTTAACACTGATCGGAATACATACAGTTGACACTGATAAATACATGGATCGATGTAGATAAACATTCTATATATCTAGTTGTAGATTATATTGCAGCAGTTTATGATATTTCAATGTTAAAATTACTGGTATACGGTATAATTTAAAAATTACATTAAATTATTTTGTACAGTTATTTAGTTATTGTGTTTCTTAGATATCTAATTCCATCTTTACGGAAAATGTAAGTAATATTTGTCCCATTTTGTGTAGTTTTCATATTAAAATCCAAGTAACACATTTAAATTAACATAATAAGAGATATTGACCCTTGTGTACAAAACATAATGAAATTCTATAAGCAAATGTGAGCACAGACTTACTGAACTGACACTTATACATTTGAGGGGAGAGCCTTAGTTTTGTGATGTTTGTTCTCAACTGATCAAACTCCGTAACCAACTTCTCGTTGTAAATGCAGACAGCCGTAAGGATAAATATGTAAAAAGTCAGCCATACAAAAATGTCAGTCAGAACTCGGGAATATAGTATATAGCATTTGTTTTAAACGTTTTATAAATTAAATATATAACTGTATAGTAAGTTGACATGCAATATTTTATATTTAACAGCAATTTTTATTTTTATATTTAACAATAATTATAATTGTACAATAGAAATATAGATAATATTCTTACTTACGCCATGTATATACAAGTCGAATAGAAACTGAATGCCAATAACGGATATACAAAAATTCATAAGTACAATGTATAGTACCTGAAATAAAAATCCAATGATTAAAAAAAATTCCTATATGTGTCGTTTATTTTAATTTATTACAAATTACCTGAACATTAAACATTTTATTAAGTGCATTGCATATTTCATTTGGTGTAGTTAATATGTTTGGTAAAAGCGATATGTGCATAGGATTTCCTGAAACATCAAAGTGGCTATTTCCATCTAATCTACCGCAGACAGTCTCTCCAGGTATCTCTGGTACACAGTTTGTGTTATTAGGAAATATTTTTCGATTCATATCCTTCAGGTAATTGTTAACCACTTTTAACAATTCATTAATGGTATTGGTAAGTAAACACATTAGTAGCAGTTCCAAATGGTTGGTAAATTCACTCATATATATAATTATGTTCAACCAACTCCAGTTTTCAAAACTCTCAATGGTAGAAGAAATCAAGTTGCTTATAAATATAATGAGTACACTCAATAATGACATCATTTCTAATTTTTGATAGCATTTTGTTCTAAATAAAACACTATAGTAAACAGAAATGTCATCGAATCGCTGTAAACAATCAGCAAATAAATTTCTTTGCCAAAATATATCAATAGATATAACAAATATGTAATTAATAAGGCCGGTTATTTCGAAAAGCCATTGAGCTATTTTCATATCATTATACACAGCGATATGGTAACACCATTTGCTTATAACCAAAATGATGAGAAAAATTAATGTCAATTTGTAAATTGTCTTTAAAATAATTTTTATTAACATGGTTTGATTTTCTGATTTATATGAAGACCTATTGACACCTAAAATTGACTGTAACACAAATAAAAAGTGAATCGATTCCTTTACACAACGACACATCATTTTTAAATGAATTGTCAATTTCTACTGTTTAATTCCAACTGAAAATGAAAATGCTCTTCAATGATGTAGTCTATTTAATATGACGTGGTCTATTGGAATACAATTTGTCTTCTTGTATAAACAGTTATCGATTAATGGATTTATGCATTTAGTCTGAAAGCATACTTACTATTATTCTACGTTGTTTATGAAAGTGATGGTCTTTTAATTTATGTAGGTTGTTACGCCTTGAATTTTGTTCTGGTGCTTTTATTACAATTTAAGTAGAATGTTATATCCACACTTAAATGAAACTACGTGATGTAGTATTATTTCTACTATCTTTAATTTCTTTACCACGACCTAGGTTTCGTTGTATTACAACATCTTCAGGTGGGATATTAGCAAAGATTCTTTGCTAATATCCCACCTGAAGATGTTGTAATTCAACGAAACCTAGGTCGTGGTAAAGAAATTAAAGATGGGATCTTCAGGTGGGATATTAGCAAAGAATCTTTGCTAATATCCCACCTGAAGATGTTGTAATTCAACGAAACCTAGGTCGTGGTAAAGAAATTAAAGATAGTAGAAATAATACTATATCACGTAGTTTCATTTAAGTGTGAATAATGAATTTCTACAAAATTAACGCCAAATATATTCAATAGAATGTTATATATTAACATCAGGGTAAAGGTTTTCCTAATAGTTCATTTATTTAATAAATCTGCTAGCATAATTAATCCTATATTACCTGAGATAACATTGAAGTAGTTATATTCGTAGATATATTAAAAAAAGTACAATTGAAGTAATTTGACTTCATAGTTTAGTTGCATGAATGGGAAAAAATTTTCCACAGAATTTCATGTTCTGTGATGGATCTTTTCTTGGCATCAATATTCTTGTCTTTAGAATACAATCCAAAGCCTTCTTATGATAAATGTTGAAATTGGTATCATATCATCTTTAACATCCACGTTTCCTAGGAAGGAATATAAGCGTATTAAGGATGCCAAATAAATACAAAATTGAAAAGTGAGAAAATATGAGCAGTAAAGTGTCAATATGATAATCGGAAAATTGATGTTACGTCAGGCCAAAAATAAATCGAACAAACAATATTTTCAGTCAATCTTATACGATGAGAGACTACTCAGTTATAAAAAATAGGTTGTAATCGAGACTGACAAAAATTGGAGTTATGGTTGAAGTGGAGGAAATTTCAGGTATTTCGACAATTACTTGAGGGTGCTGAGTGAATTGTTGACTGATTACTGAGCTACAAAATTTTACTACAGTAGAAAGTAGAATCATCGAGCCATTAAAGACTTGTTTGCGTAATCAGTAAGCAGGTACAATACAAATAACTAGAATTTTTTACTAGTAAGGATGTCTGTGGTAATATAGAAAGCGATGATCGCTATGAATACATAGAATAGTTTTAATAGAGCAGCCTCAGAGTCAATAAATATAAGAACGAACAATGGGGAAGGCATGAAACTCACTCATGCTAAATAATTTAGAAAATTTTTTATTGAACATTTTTGACGTTATAATAATTTTGTAGAAATTCATTATTCACAACTAAATGAAATTCCGTGACGTAGAATTATTTCTACTTTATTTAAATTCTTTACACAGCTGGTTTTTTGCTGTCCATAACTGGTTAAAAAACTAGAATTTTTATTTGTTATATAAATTGAAACTTTTGCAATATCTTACGCATAACATAGTAGAAATATTGAATAAGGACCGGACTTTACACTTTAAGTATGTTCAGTACTGAAACTTTCACAATATTGATAAAATTTCACAAATAATATAATTTTTTTCTTAAACTGTCCATAATTGGGGTGTTTACAACTTCTTAATTTTTTTAAAATATAATTTCAAATATTTTTAAAAATAAGATGCAATAAATAAATATTTTTCCAAGATTTGTATATGGTTTACTAAAATTTAAGCAATATATCTGTTCATTATTACGTAAGTCACATCACGAGAATACCTCAGGGCTTTTTCTTCTGTTAGATGCTATGTGATGCAGATTCTAGTACCTCAAAGATGAACTTGCTTTCTCTGTTACCAAAATGCCTTATAATTTTTCTGACAAAACACCATTTTCTTAGTTCAAGAAAGCACTTACTATTAGAGGTCATTTCAGTCCTAAAAAGGCATTATCCCCACTGCGTCGACATATTTTTAACAAGTGCTGTTGCACTGTTGTTATTGACAGTAATATAAATTACATAAATGGCAAACAAGTTTCTGGCATCTGTTGAATATGATGTATATGTGCAAATAATAATGCTAAACAAATGCAGGAATGTAGAGGACCTTAACCAACTTTAATCAGTCAAATTTGAAAAGTTCTTTATAAGGTGATGCAAAGAAACATGATAGACATGTGAATTTTTTTCCGACTTACCAATGTAGCATAATGTCATTTATTTTCATAAGTTTACTTCATGTTGCTGAAAAAAAATCGAAAATACAAAAATTAAAAAGCTTGGCTTCCCCGTAAGTTTATGTTACCTTTTTAAAAATCCATATACGTATTTCCTTCGTTACTAAATTTAATTAATTTTTTAATGTATCAGCTAATTATTCCACAAGTTTTAGGTCTTCGGCCTGAAAACAGATTTGGACTGAAACAAGTCTAAATTTTAAATTTCCATAAGGAGTATTTAGACAGAGATGAAGAATGCTTTATCATTAATGCACAGTGCAGAAGAACTAGCTTTGTACAATATGAGATGAAGGCAGACAACTGCCAAATTCCTAATTTTTATGCTTGTTGTCATTACTGGAAACTGAAAATTATCACATTTTCATTCAATTCTTTGTAAAGAGAATTCCCGGAAAGACTTATACTATTATGGTTATGCGAGACAAAATGCTTTAGACGTCACAAGACTGCACACGGGACTTGTAGAATGTGGAAGTGGGCCTCAACCCGATTAGTTCCCAGTCATTATTTTAAAAGTTTCTAATGCCTGCTCAGACAGCCACATACATAAAATTAGACTTAACTACATTTACATAGATAGACCCGTGTGTGGTAGATATAGTTATTGTGGAAATTGAAAGACATCTTTAGACAAGTCTCAGATAGAGAAGAGTCCAACATTTACACTACAATCACTTTTTAAATTAGATTCAAAAACTAGGATTCTGCACTAATTATTGTTCATTCAAAAGGCATTGAATTAATAAAATATAAATACAAAATACAAGACTGATATTTTTGTAGTGTATCCCTAAAAATAACCGAAATCAGAATGAAACCATTCAGTGATGAAACAGTTTCATTTTCGGTGACTTACCCCAAATTATGTAGATACATTTTTTGACCTGTGAAAATAAACATTTTACAATTAAATTAGTTAATTAGTTCCCTAATGTGATCAAAAAACTCAGGCATCTTTTACAATTAATAGACGCTTGAGTTTTTTGATCACCATAAAAAAAACTCATCGAACTTCGACTAAAATGAAAAAAAAAACTCTGATATCAGAAAAAGGCACTGGCAATACATGGGTATGATTTAGATAGGCCTTGATATTCTCTACATTGTTGATATTATTTTCTGGATGTCCTTGCATAGGCACATAAACACATACATGTATTTATATATATATATATATATATATATATGTATATATATATATATATATATATATATATGTATATATATATATATATATATACATATATATATATTTTCATTAATTAAGGTTATATATAATATACTTTTCGTGGCAATTATTTATATCTGTGTAACTTTGCATATAAAAGGATGGTTGGAAATATATTTCTCAATATCGAATACGTGTTCTACGACAAACTCGATTAATTTTATATGCATACATGATGTAATCATAAAAAAAACACTTCAATAATTTAGTAAATGATAGATTAACTTTCCTCTAACCAACAACGAGAATCAAACAAAAAATATGAACGAAAATTTATGTCGGATTAAGGAGTTGATGAACTTAGCAACTCATTAATGTACTGCACTAGTTGATGTACTTAGCAATTCAATTGCAACATGTGCTGTTGAAACATTTTAATGTCAATGGCTGTTTTCAGGTGTAAAAGATATTTAAATGATAATCTACTTTGTTAAATCGATATGGATGCTTGGTGGTTGACGCAGCACAATATCAGTGTTGAAAATAATTCCATAAGAATTACATTAATGATCTCTTTTCACACATTTGTTCCAATGCACTTTAAAACAAGTGTTACACAATTATTATAAATATGAATTTCATTAAAAGGGTCAATAGTAGTTATTCAATGCCTCTTTCTTCTGATGTTTTAAAAATATCCCTCCTCCAAATCACTGATTAGCATTTCCCATAACATCCTCAAGCATATTATGACACTTGTATGATTTCCTTTCAGAGTGCACTCTCTTAAGCATTAAAAATGTTTCCAACTTCAATTCAAAATATGCACAAATTTTTCACATTCTACTTCTGCTGATCCAAAATTATCTAAACAGATATAAAGAACTGTTAAAGAGATCGGAATAACTTCAAAACCTGTCTCGCGTATTCAATTCATCCTCAGCTTTAAAAACACAACCATAATTCTGGGCTTCGATCCCAGCTAATATATTGATAAAACAACAACAGACAATAGACAAAATCTACATATCTTTAATCCAAATTCCACCTATCATCTTATCACTTTGAACGAATTTATAAAAGTAAGAAAACCTTCCTAATCCCTCGACACAGAACTGCATTTTAGGTAGAATCATTTATCGTACACTTTATAAAATTATGGAATGATATAAATATATAAACAGAAAGTACGCCCTCTAGTCTTCTGAAATGTTATTAACTAAATATTCTATGGATTTGTTCATTTACAGTCTAAGACTGTTTTCAACAAAGTTAAATATATAAAAATATAAATAAATAGACGAACTTATTTTCTATTGGCGCTCTCCACTCTTGTTAAATAGTAAGTCAACAAAGTCACTAAAAGTTAGAATTAAAAATCCCATTCAAATTCTTCAGCACTTACATTGGAAAAATATAATACGAATATTAACATTTTATATAAATACATGTAGAAAAATTTTTCACTTACATAATTCTCTGTCGACTTGAATTGATGTCAAAAGAGATTTTGCAGTTTCTATCTGTAAGTACATTTTCTCACAAAGGAGACACACGGCCATCAATGGCACAGCATAAGGAAGCGACCATAGCATGTGACTGATGGAAAGTGGTATATCCAAGGTCTGAAATATTGTCTTTGTTTTAAAAATAACCAGAATCTACAATGGACAGGTTTAATTTCGGATAAAATTGGAAAATATTGCGGTCTACTAATAATGATTCATTAAATTGCTCAAGTGTTTGTGATTCTCTCACCATCCTTGCGATACAATTTTTAGTTAGGAAATTCCAAAATAATATGATATATAATTCAGAATCTCTCGCTTCACCATGAATCCAAATTTATTCACTTAATTTTAACTGATGGATTTTAATATTTCCACTTCAATATTTTTACACAGGCAGATAGTAGATATTGAATATACCAGGCAAGTTCAAGAAAAGAAAAGGCCACCTAAAATTTACCATCCCTGTTTAGTTGTTACAAAAGTATTTCAATAATGCTTGAAAGTGTTGTAGTAATTAATTTTTCCATAAACAACTTTACGTCAAGACTAATCACAATCATATTTTATAATTGCTGGTTTGTAAGGTGCACCCAGTCTAGTGAGAAGTACAGAAAGAAAATAAAATCAAACATAAAAGTAGAGAAAATGAAGGAATCAAAAGTAATATATTAAAGATTGGGTGCTACAATATGAATAAAAAAACAAGTAACATATACATTAATCAGACTTGTCATCAGCAAGTCTAATAATTATAATTCTAATAACAAACACAAGTTTACATAGTTTTATTCAAAATGTTCAATACAAACCTGAAATTCCAACACTTTGTTTAAATACTTGCACAGATCTAACAAATTAATATAGAATTGAGATAAATAGTAAATGGAATTTTCATTTAGAGGCAATACAAATGTAAAATGGTTATTGGAGTTAGGATTATGTTGTGGACTGACAAAAATGGCATTGATAGGTGTTACCATGTTTTGTTTATTTTTCAGATTTAAGGAAACATTCAATATTCCTACATGTTTTGTTATACTAAATAATATTAAACAGAACAATATTATGTCTAAATCAAATATTATGGTAGTAATAATATTGAACAGAACAGAAAAGAAAATGTTTGGAACATATTTTATTGCTACATATACAGCAAATACGGAATTAAAAATATGGTAAGGTACCAGAATACAAATAACTATGAGGTTACGATATTTGTTAAGTCACAACAAAATTTTTCTATGCTCTGATTTAAAGGGATCATATATTTTCTGAATTCTCAAAATTAATTCTTCAAATATATTTCTGTCACATGTTACATCAATCAATAACAAGGGCAGAGTAAAAATGATCTTGAATGTCTTAAACACCAGAAAGATGTATTGATCATGAATGACCAACAATGCATCATGCAACGCCATCAACATTCCCATAATTAACAAGGTGTATGACATTTTACACCATAGGGTAAATCTGGCGGGAATTCGGTTTGCAGTTTTTCTGCAAACGCCAAACACATGCTAGTAGATTAAAATTAGCCTAAGTGTATTTTCAATTGATTCGTCGTCCATATTAACTTTTACGAAATATCTGTGTTCCAACTGAATTTCAGTACGACTATTTTATTCAGTGTTCAAGAAACAAGTGACACTTTATTGATTGAATGCCTTTTGAATCAACAATCATTAGTTTATCACTTTGTGGGATCTCTTAAATCCTTAAAACAAGTAACAAAACACAATATTGATCTTTTTTATACGGACATTTTATTGAGTTCTGTTTGTATCACACTTATTAATAATGTCTCTTTTGGTCAGGTATACACTATGTATTAATAACAATTATCAAAAATCAAATCTGGGTCCCACCATTAATGCATATTTGGAACCTTGGTTTGAAATTTGGTGTAATACAAAGATTTTAAATACAGTTCATCACAGATTTTTTAGTAAACTGTATTTTTAATCCTAAGTAGTTCTTTTACCTATTGTAAAACCTCATGATTCAACTACTGTACAAATAATGACATTAGTCGTAAAATTTTCTAGAGAATGCTTTTAACATTTACAACATTTTTCCACATTTTGTCTTGACGAAAAGTCAAATTCCAATGAATGTCAAATGCTTTTGATGGTTTTATTGGGCTATTTGGATCTTACTAAGAGTTGTTTAATAAATTAATGGTGAGAGTGATTTGAAAATTGGTTCCTGTGATATATTTTTTACGTCAGACAATTTTACTATATGTCATGAATACAGGGAATAAATAGGTCAACTCATTTAATATTCACTGCTGACGTATTCCGCTCATTCACTGCATTTTTTTCAAATTTAAGTATTGTCACGGCCCTGCTTGCCTTAAGTCTAGATTCTGAGCCTTAGATGTGCATGGCTTTGAACTTCACATTGAAAATCTCCTTACTTTACTTATTCTCAAAAATAAGATAGATCTTCTTCTGTGAATATTCCTTCACTGTTCATGCTGTCAAATTATGGAATAAGTACCCACCCAACACCAGTAACCACCAATTGGAATAATGTGTGAATTGTGACACATTCAAAATTATTTAAAAAAAAAATAGTTTTGGTAATCCGTAGTTACCCAGTTTTTCCCCTGCTTTTGTCCCAATTTTTATCCCACCCCTCTTTTTTTGTTTCCTTATTTTTATATGTTTTATTACATACGATTTTATTGTACAAAGACCATTCTTATATTTTAGGTCATTGTCATTTTGTAGTAGTTTCATGGAGTTGTTCTATTTAAATTCCCATTATAGAGTTGTTCTAGTTAAGTACCCATTTTTATTTAAGTTCAGTTTTATTTTTGTTGTCTATATACTGGCAGTTTTTTTGCCAGTATATAGCTGCCTTGACCTCATCATTCCATGTCTTCAGTGCGTCAAACATATTCTAATACCTTTCACTTTGTCTTGCACTTCTAGGTGTTCAGTGCTATCCTTGTTACCCCACGATACATGTTCAATGAATTTCATTGCGGGTATTGCAGAAACACTGTTTCATACCAAGTTTTTAGTGTATGGATGCTTTAGTATAGAACTCAGTTTTCGATACTCCAGCATTTCTCTCCAATATTAAATTTCCAGGACGTCTATTTTCTTCTCTCCCTTTCATGCAGTGCATGCAGTATGTCTCTGCACAGTAAAAGATTGTGGGAAACACCAAACCTCAGACAAGTCAGATTTTTGTTAGTTCTGTTATATTACTCTTCTTCCATATCTTCCTGAGCTTGTCTATAGCAGACCTGGTAATTGTCATATGCTTTTGATTTCATAAGTACACCCACCTTTATTAGAAATTAAAAACTGCAAACAAACATATGATGTAATATGCTAGTTGTATGACTTCAGGTGAGTTATCGTTAGCATGATCTACAAATATAATCTTCGTCTTAATATGATTAATTTTCAGTTTGAATTTACGGATTGTGTTCAATTCACCTTTTTGATAAATTACAACTTATCCCAACTTATGGAAGATTTAAAAAACTTAAAAGAACCTGTGTCAGAAATAAAAAAGAGACAATTTTAATAGAATTTTAATTTAGGTCAAAGAAGAGTTTCTGAAAACTTGACAAAATAACTTAGCAGCAATGATTTCGACACGTGGTGCAGGTGGTACTGGCAAAATTTACCTGACACACTTCATGAAAAGTTGGTTTTACGAGATTTTAATTAAAAACATGGCTATTGATGACCTCACAGCGGCATTGCATGTTAATAGCTAACTATTCAGGGGCTATTAAAGTTATCAGTCGAACACAAATTTCTGCCCACATATAAACAGTTTTCTGATTAGATTCACAGATCTTAACATCAGAAGTTTTCTGAAATCATGCTTTTAATAATCTATATAATGGCCATAAAATCTAATATAACATAAATTTTTCTTCTTTTACATCTTATGGAAAATTACGATTGGACAGAGAATGATAATGGTTAGTTTGGAAGAAAAAAGGACCTTAACATTTATTTACTCTAGCTAATTCACCTGAGAGAACATTCACCATTCAAAGAATTGTCAGGTCCATTAAATGCTTCCAATGTCATGAGAGAATTATTTGCTTGTGAGAAACTCACTACTACCACGAGACAGAAAGAGAACTCTTCATTTGTAGGTTTGTTAAATCGTGTGAGACTTGTAATTATTAGTAACAATGATTGTACACCATAAAGCAATAGATTAGTTAACTTAATACAGAATCAAACGACGGTGCAATAAGAGTAATTGCCTTTTGTATTACATCTTAATCTCAAAACGCAATACGTTTATTTCTAAAGAAAAATATGTACATTCAACTCAATGGAGGAGTGCTTAACAGCATAGAATAACCTGAAATAGGGCAAGATGCAATTGACTAAATGGATAGCAAAAGATACAGTGACAAAAAAGCACAGGAGACATTAGAAAAAGTCGAAAAAGATTCGTCAATGACTGCTGACTTAAAAATAAATAACAATTAAAGGAAACGTTTGAATAATGATTAGGAGAAAATAAAGTCAAGGAATTAAAAATTAGTCACTTCAAATATTTATCATAGCTTAAATCATGAGTTAGAAAGAATAAAAACAATATTAGAAATATTAAGTAGAGTATGTGTTTACTGGGAAGAGTTTCCAATACATTTGACCTACGCCATCACCGTTCCCAATAACTAAGGTTTGATTCTTGTAAAGCATTACTTGATATAAACTATCCTTTATTTTCCTGTGGCCAAGCTTATGCTGCTATTTTGTGAGTGAAAAATTTGAGTGGAGCACACTTATAAACTTGGATACTGAATTGAAATTCAATAAAGTGCTATAATAGAGTACAACAGACTTGAATAGCTTTGTAGGATAGATTTACCGAATATATGTTATGAAAAGAATAGGTACATAAAGGTACATTAAAAACATGGTAATCACTGTGAAAACCTATCAGGTTGAAATGTGATAGCATTTTAATCCTATAGTTCATTGTGTCTCAAGTTTGGTGCATGGAGAAGTGTTCCTTAACTCGGCATTGCTTTGCATTTCAACAATTTTGTTAATCAACAATTTAGTTGTGGTAAATAATTTAAATAAAATAGAAATAATACTACATCACGTACTTTCATTTAGTCGGGAAATTTTTTATTGTTAATATCAGTACGGCTGCAGGGACAAATTTCAAATCCATATTGCAGGAGACCAACAAGATACAATTCATCCAAAGACTAACGAGAAAAACAGACTAATACAAATATATAGGATTAAGTATTTGGGCTAATTAGGGGAGTAAAGGATGAGTGTATGCTATTTTTCATTAAGGGTTATATTAGAAATATTAAATATAGTAGGTGTTACAATGAGAACAACTACTTCTATGATCAAATTGTTTATTTAATTAAACTTTAAGTTATGCAACTTATTGACATTATTCAATTTGAAAAGACGAGGTTTCCAATTGATTAGAATTGTCTTCTTTTACATTTTTATTTATACATTTATAATTTTTTAACAATAGTAATAATTTATATGCACATACATCTTCTACTTGTAACTATCTCTTTTTTGTAATATCTTTAAGAAACATAAAGTAGGCAACTGACTTTTGACTACAGAAAGATTTTATCAAAACTCCAATTTTATATTTTCATATTTTTGTACAATTTTATATTTTACAATTGTGTGGACTTAAATTAAAAACCAAATTGTTATATGTCGGTAAGACTATTTTGCCGAAATCTCCATCGGAAGTTGGTATTGGTTTGTGCAACAAAATCGAAGTTACTTTTATTTTCTTACCTTTTTTATGTATTCCATTATTATTTATAAATACTGGTCCCAGAAGCATCCTTTCTTTTTTTGAAGCTTGTATCACATTCTATTTACTCATACCAGAAATTGTTTTCAAGGCATACTTCTAATATTTAGTTATTCTTTTTCGTAAATGGAATGCCTCTTCATAGCTGATATTTTTCCGTTAACATTTGTAAATAGTAACCATATATTTAAAATGATGATACAATAAAATTACTAATTTTAATATAGTTATTTTGTATGAAATAAATTTTTTTAGACAGTTGTGGAAAGTATTAAAAAATAACAAGAAAAAGTTCTTTTAATGGACGAAATAGAAAAATTTTAATGTATGGACTGAAAAGGAATTAAAATTGTGCTTTCAGTTTGTTTTTGAACGATTTATAAACAATTTTTTAATACAATTTTTCTTCTGACATTTTTACATCGGTATATTTAAATACAAATATTTTTTTTTGATACTAGCTCTTCCAGAGATAACCCTTGATAGAGACTAAATATTTAGTTGGCTAATTGCATTGCTGCACCAAAGACGAAATACAATATTAAAATTTTTTCAGTTATCCATTTGCACTAACAGATGTTAAATGTACTGCTGGTTTGATTTGAATTTTATAGGTGGAATCAATCAGCAGAGGCAATTTTTGTCCTGAATCTTTTTCCAAAGTAAATATAGATTCGGCAAGTGACTCCTAAAAATTCCTCTATATCTTATAGCTTTTGAAATTACCAATATATAGAGTTGAAATGTTATTTACATTTGGGTGCAAGTAGTGTACCAAGAAGTTGGGTACCATGCTACTGGATATATGGCATTTTATTTGAAGCAATATTTATTGATGCTGAATAACATAAAATGGAGCGAAAGTTCTGCATTATAAAGAAACATTGAATAAACATTGTGATTCTTTATTGTAGTCATTGATTGTTATAGTCACAATTGGTTTGGCTTGTATTAATTACAGTCGTGACATAAATCATGGAAGTAATAAAACATTCACAAATATTAGTTTCTCTATATCTGAACTAAGTGGTAAATTATATTTGAACTACTTTTGCTAAAAGGATTAAAATAAGAAATTATTTCATACTTAAGAATTATACAAGATCAAAATATTATATTCCTTAAATAAATTATTAAATTTGCAAATTCCACGCTCCTGAGACTCGTGTAGAATCATTGTGGTTTACTTGTATATAATTAATATTCATGAAAATGTATTAAGTGGGTGTACCTTTTTGAACATGTACAATTTTTACAATGTCCTAAAAAAGCGAGTCATCTTCAATAAAAGTCACTTTCCATTGTCAATATCTTTATGTTTTATATTATATTTTGTTTCTATCTTTAGGTTTTATATTTTTTATATTTATATTACGTACCTTTTGAAATAAAAGTGAGACGTAATGCATGTAGCCTACAACTCTATTTAGGAGCTTGGTTAAAGAAAGAGGGGTAATGAGAGAGAGAGGCAAAAGAAACTAGGGTGGAAAGAGGGGGAAATCAGAAGCTACATCGCATCGGGACAGAGCAAATAAAAGAAGCCCATGCCTGGTGCAGTTAATCAGGGTGTTTCCAGTAATCATTTAAACAACTAGAAGAAGAAGCCACAACAAGAAACTGCAGTCTTCAGGAACTAGGCAGCCACAATCGTCGGAAGCAAGCAGTAGGAACAGAACCGATCTGGAAGTTATCTATGCTCTTATGAAAACGGGGGATCGGCTCTATTTCTACATCTCTCTCCGACAATTAAAACCCGTTTCATTTTCGCCACATCCCATGGAATACCCCAGCAATCTCCGAGCGCATACGCCTCGTCTTTCATTCTTCAAGATGTGTTGGCGTAAAGCGAACTGGTGCCGCATAACCAGTGAGTGACAGGAGGCTTACATCCTCCGTAAGATGTAGCCTGACTGCGTTCCCAAGCCTGGTCGCATGTCCGTTATATTTACTAAAAAATCTGCAATCATTTAAATCTTTGTATTACATCAAACTTCAAAATTCAAAGCTTCAAATCAATGTAGTAATATGGTGATGGTTGAATCTTGGATTTGATTATTGGTGTTCGGTATTAGCAATAATATGTACACCTTACCTAAATAAATATTATTAATAGGTATGATGTAAACAGAACTCAATAAAATACCCATATAAAAAGATCAATATTATGTTTTGTTACTAGTGTTAAGCAATCAATAGATTCCACGTGATGATAAACTAATGACTGTTAACTCAAAAGGCATTCAATCAATAAAATGTCACTTGTTACTTGAACACTGAGTAAAATAGTCATACTGCAATTCAGTTGGAACGTCAACTTTTTACAAGAGTTAATATGGGCGACGAGACGATTGAAAATACACTTTGGCTAATTTTAATGCATCAACATATGTTTGGTGTGTGCAGGAAAACTGCAAATGAAATTCCCACCGGACTTACATTGTGGTGTAGAAAATTATACAGTTTATTTATAATTGGAATATTGACAGCGCTATATGTGACATTTTTGGTTATAGATGATCATTACATTTTACGGGGACTTAAGACATTTTACATGATTCATGCTCTGCGTGTATTATTGATTGATATAATGTGTGACAGAAATATATTTGAAGAATTAATTTTTAGAATTGAAAAAATAGATGATCTTTTCAAACTCGAGTACAGGAGAAATTTTTTGAGACGTGACAAATGGCGAAACCTTATAATTATTGGCCTGCTTGCACCTTTTCATATATTTTATATCGCTTTGGATATATCTGTAGCAGTAAAACATCATATAAACTTTCCCTATTACGCTCTGTTCGACATAATTACTACCATTATTTTTGTATTAGAAATAATATTGTTTTGTTTAATATTATTTAGTGTAACAAAACGTGTAGGAATGTTGAATGTTTTCTTAAATTTGAAAAAAAACAAAATATGGTCACACCTGTCGATGCCATATTGGGCAGTCCACAACATAATCCTAACTCCAATAACCATTTTACATTTGTATTGCCGCTGAATGAAAATTCCACTTATCATTTATCCCAATTCTACATTAATTTGTTAGACCTGTGTCACTACCTAAAAAAGTTGTTTGAATTTCAGGTTTGTATTGAACGTTTTGAATAAAAGTATCGATAAAATATTTTAATTTCAAATAACACTCTCAAAAAAGTTAAAACAAATATTATTATAAACTAACCTTAAACTTTATTTTTCAGCTATTCACCCTACTCACTCCGACGTTTTCTAACACACTACTTAACATGTACGGTTTTCTTGAGAAATTTAAATATAATGTAAGTCTTTATTAAAACATATATTTAACTGGCTTTCTTAATCTAAATTATGTTTAATAAACAACAAACTAGTAAACGGCAAGCAATAATATGATCATGATGTATACTGTATTTCAGACAAACACTGACAAAACATAACAAATACGCTTACAAAGTAACTTGTCATGCAGTTGTTGGAGCATATGGGGAGAACTTTATTGAGTTTTTCATTTATAATTTAATTATATCTAAATATATTTAAATTATAAATGAAAAACTCAATAAAGTTCTCCCCATATGCTCCAACAACTGCACGACAAGTTACTTTGTAAGCGTATTTATTATGTTTATGACCAGGAAAGAGGTCCAGAACTAATGAGCAAAATCATATTGTGAATATCTAAACCTACACATAAGAGCATTTGATAATATTTCACTTGCTTTTTATTTATATCATTGTGGCATCCAATGTTTAACATGTTTTTTGTTTCCTTCTTTTTCTTTATTTTTACATTTAATTTCCTTTGTGTATTTCTTACACGATTGTGTGTGCCTTGTAGACCAATATGATTATAAAGTATGACTGGGACTAATTTCGATCTAAAGTTGATTATGAAAAAATTAATTACTACCACACTTTTACACATTGTTAAAATACTTTTATATGTACACAGTATTGCTATGAAACTGTTTACAAATATTAAT
Organism: Druceiella hillmani; assembly: GCA_039881145.1. NCBI lineage: Eukaryota > Metazoa > Arthropoda > Insecta > Lepidoptera > Hepialidae > Druceiella > Druceiella hillmani. The sequence goes on from JAYKKI010000092.1 coordinate 2,389,064, forward strand.
TTTTCACCACGTAAATGTATCTTTTACAGGCTGTATCTTTTACAGGCGTCAAAACATGGGACACATTTAAATAATTTTATTTTATGTGTAAATATACAAATATATTGCCTAACGTATTTCTCTACATAAATATAATTATTTTTTATGGCCCTACATCCTTTTTTTCTTTAACTCGCCCGGTATTTTCACTAAATGCTAACTTCATGTTCATAATGTTTAACTAAAAATATTAGATATCATTAGTTAAAGTTTCATATGAGTAAGCTAACCATCCTTGAACATTTGGTGAAGTGACTGACTCTAAATTACATAACATGTTCTTTTGGAATTTCCACTGACACTGAGAGAGTCATAAACATTCGAGTGATTTAATAAAAGATTATCTGCAGGCTGCAGTATATATGAGAAATGTCCATCCTAACATAAAATTTTTCAGTTGTGTCCGAAATTAAACATGTCGGTCATAAAATCTGATTATTTTTAAAATGAAGACAATATTTCAGACCTTGGATAAATCATATTTCATCGGTCACATGTTATGGCCACTTCCTTATGTTGTGCTCTTGATGGCCGTGTGTCTCGTATGTGAGAAAATGTACTCGGAGATAGAAACTGCAAAATCTCTTTTGACGTCAATTCAAGTCGATGGAGAATTATGTAAGTGAACAATTTTTCTTCACGTTTTTTTAGAAGATGTTTATATTCATATTTCTCTAACGAAAGTGCTGAACAATTTGAATGGGGTTTTTAATTCCCATGTTTAGTGTCTTTGTTGTCGTGATATTTGACAAGAGTGTTTATATATTTATTTGATTCCATAATTTTACAATGTGTGCAATAAACGGTTCTATCCAAAATGCAGTTTGTGTCAACGGATTAAGGAGGTCTTTTTATCTCTACAAAGTAGTTAGTAGTTGATAGGTGGAATTTGCATTAGAGATATGTGAATTTTGCCTGTTGTCCGCCATTGTTTTGACACCATTTTAGTTGGGATCAAAGTTCACAATTATGGTTGTATTTTCTAAGGCTCAGAATGAATTGAATATGCGACACAGGTTTGAAGTTATTGTTATTTATTTGACACTTCCTCAGTTACATTTAAAGAACTTTCTTTTAGGAGCAGCCATGCGTTACATCAACTTTAAAAAAGTTTTTCTTTCTTAAACATTTCTTAAATTCATTATAGTACCTTGCTGTAAGTACATATTGTTGTCTTTTTTCAGCATCCAATGTCCGACATCATATGAAGCTTATTAAAAATATGATAGAAGCAAGAGAATTGGGCCAGTTCAAAGTTTTTCACTTATTCCAACTGCGAGCTTCGTTGCTGCTCCACTTCCTGGGCTTGCTCACAAGTTATGCTGTAGTTTTGATCCAATTTCTTAATGTCGGTGATCTATTTTAACTTGATTCCTTGTTAATTTTATACTTTTGCTTTTGTTAGTTATTATTTAAAACTAATTATTGTTAAATTAATTATTAGTAGGTTTTCCTAATTATTATATGAAACTAATCGTATCAGCTCTTTTCATTTTATAAAGTACTGACATAAAAATTGTAATGCGTAAGTTATAAAAAGTGTTTTTAAAAATAAGCTGTTTTTCTTTATAAAATGTACTGACAAATGGACACTGGTCCATATAAAGTGAAAATCTTACCGAAACTATAAACCATCTGTTAAAAAATTCCTTATAAAACGGTATGAAAATTTCAGGTTCTTTTTTCCAAAAACTGCTTTTTCACCATATTATTGAAATGAGAAATTCAAATGTATTACACAAGCAGCAAGTGTCTGGGTTGAAATTTAGCATAATCGTGGCTTATTAATTAAAGGTCACAGTTTATTTGTTTTCAAAATCATGTATAAGAAGCCCACGAAATTGGAAAAGTGACTAATTTTGCCGACTATAAATATTAAAATTATTTATACTTTTTTTTATTTGGGAACTACACATATTTCTTTATTATACATCAATATAAATAATTGTTTAAATAGTTTTGAAGTCAATTATTATAAATTATTCAAATGTCAATCTGAATACTAGTCTAAATTACGAGGTTTTACAGTAGGTAAAAAAAAAAAAAAAACACATGCATTAAATAAATACTAACAACTTTATAATTTAAAATTTTTCTACCAAAGTTTAAAATGTGCAGATGCATTTGATATGCAATGCAATGTTAAGATGCATTTGATAATTGGTGTTAGGTATTAGTAATATGATAATTGGTGTGTGGTATAAGTGTATACTTTATTTAAGCAAAAGTTATTAATAGATATGGTGGAAGCAGAACTCGATAAAACCACCATATGAAAATCCACTAAATACAATCCTAGCTCTCACATCGAGGGTTCTGTGCCTCGTTTGAAGTGAAATTATGTTTTTGATCATGAGTCATCACTAACATGAATTTCTTAGTACAATGAATATTCAATAACACCTAATATAATTAAGCAGAGTGTATTATATTAATTCTCGTGAATATCTCATGAACTTTAACATATAAAAACATACTTATAGTTTTCCTAAAACCTCTACGTAGGTTTCTATAAAGCCTGCGTTTTCATAATTGTAGATTTATTTGTTTCAGAAGTAAGGGAAAGAAACAATTTTTTTCACATATTTTTAGTATAAACATATCAGAAACTACACTGCCTGAAAGCATGAAAAAATATTTTCGGAACCCTTGTAACCAGTCTTTTCAAGTTTTGTTTTTTTGATCCTCCTTAAAATATGTGCATAAAAAAAAATATATATGTAAATATATTTATACATATATATATATATATATATATATATTTATATATATATATATATATATATATATATATGTGTGTGTGTATATAAAAATAAATTATATGTATTTATATATATTTGAATGTTAGGTACGGAGATGTGCTGGATAACTGGTCAACATACTTTATTATATACTAAATTTCTAGTTTCTGCATCAAATGGTTCAAAGTGGAAGGTGTGTGGAAAAAATTGTGTGCCAGACAGACATATGGACATGTCATAGATCTTATAAGGGTTTCATTTTACGGATGCATTTACAATATCCTGCCATTAGAGAACAGATATTTACTACTCGTAAAATCATTCATACACATGTAGTAACAGCATTTGTGGAGTTCAAGTAATTTATAGTCCATTTGCATTGCTTGATTAACTATATTGTAATCAAAATGAAACGACGCAGTCAGTATTAGTTTAATAACCAGTTTTATATATTCAGACTTCATCTATTAACCAGGCCAACTAACTAGAATGGCTATGTACTAGGATGGAGCTCAATACATAGAGAAAAAAATCATTGAACACAAAAAATTGTATTTGGATAAATTATATGTAAATGTATATTTATTTTTTATTTTTCTCATATATTTAGCCATCTATCTTAGCTCAAATTTGCTAGTATTTTATTAAATTAGGTATATTTTTAATATATATAGAATGTTACAAAAGTCAAAATCTTATTTTAGCATAGACGTAACAGTCAAAGACTTATTTTATTTACTAAAATCTTTATTTAAGAAAAACATTGAAAATAAGACAGAATTGTGAAAAATTTGTAAATTATTTAGTTTTGTGTGTTTTAAAATTATTTACCATTTCAAAATGTGGCATAATTACACGCAATTTAGTTTAGGAACGAATATATCCATCACTGGCTTCTTCACTAGCCACAGTAATAGATGCTTCAGGGATCAACTTTGCACATCGCTCTACTGCTCGTGTGTGACAAGGATAATCCGACAATTACAAAATAATGTGGGAGTTTGATGCAACCAGGTCTTCCAATTCATTGTCACCGGTGTCCTCTAACATTGAAGGAGACGTAACTTGTGACTCACTCCATATAATCATATCAGTATAGTCATTGGCTTTAAAGTTTAACTGTGGAACTTTAAATATTCTTAGCCCAGGTTTTGCATTTTTCCTAAATGCTTCATTTTATTAATTTTTTCTAAATGCTGTTACTCTTTTTAAGTGGTCGGTTTTCGTATAGCATTACTAATAATAGGTTTTCAGGATGTGAAAAAGTGAATTTCTTTGTATAACTGGATCAATAACCTTTTTAAAGTCAGAACTCTAACATCAAGATAATTCAATTAATACATAGACATGGGTTGGGCCCCGTTTAAATGAACTCTCTTTCTTTATACAAAACCATAGAGTAGCATAAACTTTCACAATATATTCTGCGAGTTTAATTAATTGAGTTGAAGTATTTGATGTGGCTACATATAATCTCTAGAGCATTTGTTAACCATCCCGAATGAGCCATTTTTCCTGAATTTCCGTTACCAAATCTTGATAACTTGATCCGCTGCTTACCACTTACATATTTTTTATAAATACTTTTTGATCTGTACTCAGATTATTTTAAGTTTTTTTCAGGAAAACTGGCATGTTTGACAAATAGCAGAAAACTCAATGACAGCGAGATTAGTACAATTTTCAATGCTTTTTCTATTAATCCGGAATAACTGAGCCCGCTGATTGCTCCATCTGATTTAGTAAACAAATGCCAAAGAGGTAGTTCATTCGTATGTAGTAGACAAATGAATTGAATCCACTGTACCTTTTCCTGAATCACATAAAGTAATTAGATGACCTTAACAGAGTAATCCTGGCTCCATTGTTAAAGAAATGTGTTCTTATGTAGCAACTGTTTTATAATAACGTTGACCTCACTTTTGAAACAAAAGCGTTTTGTCCTTTCTTCCATCGAAGTAGATGCTACTAATTTTAGAAGAATACTCGTGACTTTGGATTTCATTACGCAGTGTTTTTGAGCTCTTTGAACTTTACTTCAATCTATGACTTTCCGCATTTTCTGAGATAATCAGAGCGACATCTTGTAATACTGCATTTACGACTGCTGCTACCGATTGATTAATGATACCATAATGGTCACAAACTGTGGCTATGATAGTCAGAGATAGCTGTTTCTCTGATTGGTAGTGGTAACAGGGACGCATTAGAATGAAGAGTTTTTAATATACTGGGCCGAGATCCAATTAGCTCAGGAGTGCAGCAGCTTTTACAAAGAGTAGAAGACGAGGGAGTTTTCTTTTTAATCTTATTCTCTTGCCCTTCCATTACTATATTGGATTTCAACTTCTTCCTCGCAAATTTCTTGTCAATTTTAGTCAAAACTACAGATATTAAAATCAATGCATTTACAGCTGCAAATATCAAATAATTCTGTGACATATTTTTGTATCCATTCTTGTAATCTCACTATAAAATGTTCAGTGTGCTTAAATTTTGGATAGCGTAAAAAACGTAAAAATATGTCTTAATCGTTTTTTAACATTTGTTTCGCTCATTGCATAGACAGAACAATTTTACAGTTTTATTATTCTAACTAATGTAATGGTAAATTATGTTTGTTGGTCCTTTTTCACGCCCTAAACGCAGCAAGTGATCGAACATGATTTTTTTTAAAAAGATAGCTGCGGGAAGTTGGGAAATGACATAGATTACTTTTTATTACGAGAAAATTTTTGTTTGAAAATGAAAAATACACAAAATTAATAAGAAAGTAACAAAGCAACGGCTCGATGAGATTTTTTAAATCTTTACATGCGCAATATAAAGGAGTAACCTAATCACTCACTTTTTTTGTTTGTCCTTCTTTCACATCATAGCTCAACAACATATAGATGTGATTTTTTGCCCAGAGATGGTAGGCTAATCGGGAAATGATATAGCCTACTGTTAGTGCTGGGAAACCTTATTCAAACTAATATTATAATCCTAACTAATGTTATAAGTTCAAAAGTGTGACCTTTTTTCGTGTTGCAACAGAGCTATGGATAGACGTGATGTTTTGCACAAAGATAGTTGACAGGCCAGAAAATGATATAGGCTACTTCCAACCTTTCCTGGATTGGAAGTAGCCTATATTTTATTCTAAATAATATTACAATCCCCACTAATATTAAAAATCTGAAAGTGATTTTTTTGAATAGAAATATTCAGTAGTCTGGGAAATGACAGAGGCTACTTTTCATCCTGGAAAATCTGATCGTAAATAATATGGCAATCCTAATTAATATGTTAAATGCGATAATATGTTTCTTTGTTCTTCTTTCACTTTGCAAGGGAGCATTGGTTTGATGTAATTTTTTGCACAGTAGTTTCATTCTTTCGGAAAAATTCTTTATTGAAACAGAAAAGTGCGCAACGTGTGTCACACAAACAAGTGATATCCAGAAGATGGGAAACATTAAAAAAAGGTCGTTATTTATTCCGTCTTTAAATTTCATATTTAAAATTTTAAAAAATTAATAAAAAATATATGGGCATTACTTTGCCAGTTTCCGGGTTCACATGGTTTCTGACAAAATTGGTTGAGAATACAGACAAATATAAATATATTGCATACTGTTCGTTGACATGTGTAAAAATACAGTGTATATTTATAAAATTACAACATCTTGAATCATTGCTCTAGTTTTCCTTCAGCCTTTGCGTGGGCCTCTAAAACCCCAATTATTTAAAAATTTTGAGTTCAGTAGTCTCGGAATAAGGATGCATAATTTTCCATATATTTTTTCATATTTCTCAGAATATCTCTGAACCTTATTAGTAATCAATATGCACGGCATTCCACACTATACATGGACTTAAAAAAAATGGGAGTTCTAGTTTCCTCCTCCCCTGAAAATTTTCATGTAAATATTTTTTAATGTGAGCTATTGAAGTATGTGTCTGTTGACATGTTTTACTGAAATTTGGCATGAAATTTCAAGTTTTTATGTAAACCAGTCTCTGTGGAAAAACGACTATATGTGAGTCATTTCATAGGTTTCTTTTTTCTTTTCTCAGTATTATTAATTACATCTAATAATCTAATATACATTTACGTGTATACATATGTGAAAATACATGTGTATATATATATATATATATATATGCGTGTACGTATAAATATATATATATATATATATATATATATATATATATATATATATATATATATAAAACTTAAAGTAATAGACACTATGAAATAAAATATTTCAATTAGATAAAATTATTCATCATGACTAAGAATGACCAGTTTGACTACTTTAGACTCACAATATAATAACGTTGCAGATATTTTTATTCATAGTGGCCGGTACACACAACTGATCAAGAGCGTATCTCAATGCATAATGATTGACCTGTATGTTGTAACGTTTCACTTGAATGGAAGATTGAAACTATACTTTTGTTGACTAAATATTTTTTTTTCCTTATACTATTGTGTGAATCTAAATTGTTAATTCTGATTAAATTAAAGAAAATGTGCATTTTGCTGTTTGACTGTGACTAGTCTTAACCCACAATTGTTATTAGAAAAATTAATTACTACGATTCTTTCAAGCATTATTTAAATACTTTCATATAATGCAAATTGGGGTAATCAGTTTGAGATGGTTTTTTCTTTTCTACAACGTGCCCAGCATTTTCACTAATTGCTACTTTCCTGTTCATAATGTCAAACTGGAAATATTAGATTACATTAGTTAAGTTTCATATGAATAAGTTTAGTCGCTCCTTAGTATATGATGGACCAACTGACTCTGAATTACATACCATATTATTTTGGAATTACCAAATTAAAAATTGTGTTGCAGACACTGAGAGTGTCATAAACATTTGAGTGGTATAATAAAAGATTATCTGTAGGCTACAGTAGATACGGGAAATGCCTATCCAAACATAACATTTTTCAAAGAAGCAAGAATAGGCCAGTTGAAGTTTGATAAACATAATCAATACATAGTATAAATATTGCATGCCAAATCTGTATTGCTCTTGATGTCCTCTAATCTCAGAAACTACTCAAGGAATTGCATTCTGGTTTTTACTAATTGATAGATTGATCTCAAGGATCACTATTACGGATAATTTATGAATGTGTTGTGTAAACTTTTGATAGTTTTTCATTGCAACGTCTGCAACGGATTACTCCCTGTGGAAAATAACCAAATCCCTGAAAAGACCAATTGCACTTCAACCACCACTACGCCGGAATGACGGGACTTGGGCAAAAAGTGACACTGAAAAATCTCTACTGTTCGCTGAGCATCTGTTCCGAGTGTTTACGCCAAACTCTGCTTCTGGCTCGACCAAGACAGACCAAGTGATGGAGGCTCTCTCTGCACCTCACCAGCTTTCCCCTCCAATTAAAAAGTTCACTATTGGAGAAGTTTGCTCCACAATCCGAAAACTTTGTGTAAACAAGGCACCTGGTTACGACCTAATTACAGCGAAAGTCATGAAAGAGCTTCCCTACGCAGCAATTGCACTCCTAACAGCGATCTATAACGCTATTCTGCGACGAGAATTTGTGCCTCCCCAATGGAAAGTAGCTGAAATTATCCTAATACCAAAACCTGGCAAGAATCCAGAAAGTGTCTCGTCCTACCGCCCTATTAGTTTACTGCCTGTTGCCTCCAAGATCTTGGAAATCCTGATTCTGAAACGCTTGACTCCAGAACTCACTAAATCTAAAATAGTCCCAAATCATCAGTTTTGGCTTCCGCGAAGCTCATGGAACTATTGAACAGGTCCACCGTCTGATTGAGAAGATCAATGACTCATACAAACGCAGGAGATATTGCTCGGCAGCATTTTTAGATATATCACAAGCGTTTGATCGTGTGTGGCATGAAGGTCTACTCTATAAGATCCTGCAAGCTCTACCTATAAACTATTACCTGATCATAAAATCATATCTCCAACAACGGCATTTTTATGTAAAGCACGGAGAAGACAGGACGGGTCTCTATGAGATTGAGGCAGGTGTTCCTCAGGGCAGTGTAATGGGCCCGATACTGTATTTAATATATACCTTCGACCTACCAACTACAGAAGAGGTTCTCATAGGAACATTTGCTGACGATACTGCTCTGATTGCAAGTCATGAAAATCCAGTGACCGCATCGGACATGTTGCAGAAAAGTCTAAATGAAGTCTCAATCTGGCTCAAAGACTGGCGCATAAAGGCAAACGAAACTAAGTCGGTGCACGTAACATTCACCCTTAGACACGATACGTGTCCCGCAGTCGAACTTAACAACATACCAATACCCTAATCTGAAGACTTGCGTTACTTGGGTATATACTTGGACAGACGCCTTACGTGGAAGAAGCATATACTCACCAAAAGAAAAGCCCTGGTTATACATCTCCGCAAACTCTACTGGCTTCTGGCACGGAAATCTAACCTCTCCCTGGACAACAAACTTCTCCTGTACAAAGTTATTATAAAACCAATTTGGTCTTATGGAGCGGAACTATGGGGAACCGCCGCAAATTCAAATTTAAAAATTTTCCAACGTTTTCAATCTAAAATGCTCTGAATGATAACGAACGCTCCATGGTTCATCACGAACTCTCAGCTCCACCGAGATCTAAAGATACCTGCAGTAAAGGAGGAAATTATAAAAAAACTAGAGTCATACTCTCGTCATATGGAGAGTCATCCCAACGAGCTCGCTCAAAATCTGATGCAGTCCAATTGCAAATTTAAGCGTATAAAAAGGAGAGCTCCCCAGGACCTCCTCCCATAATACGTAATATCATATCCTATATATGGATTTGCCAATGGGCGAATACCATGCAAGCTACATGAAATGCATAACCACCAGCTAAATGCCCTGACGAGGCAGATTGCAGGTCTAAAGGAGATAAAAAAAAAAAAAAAAAGTGTTCCCAAATAGGTTTTGACCAGCGCCACAACATGTGGATGAGCATTATCATGCAGAGGAATAACTTTGTTGTATCCAGAGTAGTAGTGGAAACGCTTTTCATTGAGTGCTCGACTCAATCTCATCAATTGTGTTCGGTAGACAGCCCCAGTAATGGTTTCGTTCGATTTGAGTAACTCATAGTAAACTATACCAAGCTGATCCGACCAAATACACAACCAGAGTTTTTTCAATGAATATTTGGCGTAGCTGTAGAAGTTGAAGCATGGTCAGGTGGTCTCCATATTTTCTCCTTTTCGGATTATCAGAGTGGATCCATTTTTCTTCACCAGTGACTATATGGTGCAGGAAACCCTTTCATTTATGCCTGGCAAGCAGCATTTCACATGTGCAAAATCGACATTCAAGGTTTCTCAGTGTCAATTCATATGGAATCCAATTTTCTTGTTTTAGAAACATTCCCAATGATTTCAATAGATGCGAATTTGCTTGTTGAGTCACTACTAATGTAAGTTCAAGTCCTTCTTGCATTTGGCTTGTTCCTATAATGCTTCCAATTCTGCGTCTTCGTATACTTTTGCCCTTCCGCTACGTTCCTTGTCTTTGATATCAAATTTACCAATCTTAATTTTTTGATGCCACTCACAATAATTTCTCTCCCTTAAGGCAGTCTCACCATAAGCTTCTACAGCAATCAACGCGCCTCAGTTGCAGATTTCCCCAAATTTAAGAAGTAAATCAAAAGTTCCTGGAAATTATGCTTATTCACCTCAAAACTTGACATTTACGCACATAAAAGAATATATTCCATTGATAAAGGATTACGAATATTTTATGGTTATGTTATTGACAGATGTCCAACCTTATGATAATACCATCATCAGTTTTAACTATATATATATATGTGTATATATAAATATATATATATATAAGTATATGTACGTATATGTATATTTATAGTTTATAACCTAAACATCATTAAATTATAAACTTAAATCTTAAAGTAATAGAAACTGTGAAATAAAATATTTCAATTAGATAAAATTATTTATTGTGGCTAAGATTGACCAGTCCAACTACATTAGACCAACAATGTAAAAAAAAATACGTTCTGGATATTTTTATTCAAAGCAGCCGGTGGATGCAATTGATTACGAGAGCATCTCAACACGTAATGACTGACTGGTGTGTAGTAGCGTTTCACTTGAATAGAAGGTTGAGTATTTTTCTGTTCTCTCTTACTGTTGCGTCAAACTAAATTGTTTTCTGATTAAATTAAAGGAAATGTGCATTTTATGCTTTTTGTTGCATTTCAAATTAAAATATAATTGTTTTGAATGAATCTTCTAAACTTGCCCCTCTTCAGCAATTTCAACGGGAAATGAGTCGCAAAAAGCTGATTTTTAATAAATAAATGTATTTAACCAATGATAATAATTAAAGTGAATTAAAAATGAAGGCTTCATCTAATTCTTCATACCAAAATTATTATAATATTCTATATTCCCTGAGTTTAGAAGAAACTTGGCAAAATTGGAGTTTTCGTCAAAAATGTAGATACGTCTTTAAGCTCTCAAAATATTCCACAAGCTGTATAACTAATGAATGTTAACGAATCAGATATTTAATCAGTAAAGTAACTGTCTCCAAACTTCAAAAATAAAAGCTTCAAACCAAAGTTCTAAATATACAGTAATGGTCTTTCATTATTAATAAGGTGTATACTTGACCTAATTTGACATTAATAATAGTCAGAATGTAAATAGAACTCAATAAAATGCCGATATAAAAAATATAAATGTTATGTTTTGTTAATTGTATTAAGTACAGAGGAGTTTCCACAAGGTGATAAACTAATGGCTGTCAGTAATTCAAAAGGCATTCAATCAATAAAATGTCACTTGTTTATTAAACACCGAGTGAATCTATTGAAAATACACTTTGGCCATTCTTACTATATCAACATGTGTTTGGCGTGTTCAGAGAAACTGCAAATCGAATTCCCACCAGAATCGCATTGCTGTGTCAAAAGTCATACAGTTTGTTAATTATTGGAATACTGACAGCAGTGCACGTAACACTTTTGTTCTCTCATGATCCTTACCCCGTACGCGCATTTAATACACTGCAAGTGATTTTCATTCTGTCTTTGTTATTGATTGTTAAACATGTGACAGAAATACATTTGAAGAATTTATTTTGAGTTTTCAAAAAGCAGATGATCTCTTCAAAATAGAGCATAGAAGAAATTTATTGCGACGTGACAAATGTCGAAACCTTATGGTTATTGGCCTTCTTGCACCTTATCATATATTTTATACCACTTTGGTTATAAATATTATAATAAAAAATATGCTAATTATTTCCTTTGCTAATCTGTTAACTATTATAACTGACATTGTCTTCAATTTAGAAATAATATTATTTTGTATAATGTTATTTAGTGTAACAGAACGTGTACGAATGTTGAATGTTTTCTTAAAGTTAAAAAATAAACAAAACATGGTCGCATCCGTTGATGCCATATTTGGCAGTCCGCAACATTGTCCTAATTCCAACCACCATTTTACATTTGTATTGCCTCTAAATGGAAACTCTGTTCATCATTTATCTCAATTCTACATTAATTTGTTAGATCTGTGCCAGTACTTAAAAAAGGCATTTGAATTTCAGGTTTGTATTGACCATTTTGATTAAAAGTATTTTGATTAAAGCACTCCCAAAAAAAATTAACTAAAATTTTATTATAAATTAATCTTAACTTTATTTTTCAGCTGCTCGCGTTACTTACTCTGACATTTTCTGGCGTACTCATTGATATGTACCACATTCTTTTGGATTTCAAATGTAATGTAAGTATTATTAAAATTATGTATTACTTGCAGCCTTAAATTAAGTCACATTTAATAAATTACAAACTCATAAAGAGCAAACAATAATACAATCATGATGCACACTGTATTATGGATAAATAATTCATTACCAAACCTCACAAATCCCTCGAAAAATAAAAAATACTCCAACAAGGTTTGTAACACATCTAAACTTTTCTATGAATGAGATTCTAGAAAAGAAGTCCCAGCAGTGTTGTAATTGAGATTGAGGAATAAGATGAAATTAATTTTCTTTTTATTTGAACCAGTTTATTTATATTTCATTATTAGAATTATTATTAATACATGACATAATAAACTGATGATTATTGTTTTGAAAATAAAATATTATCATCTTTTCTTTGTGGTAATAAAATATACAAGACATTTAATAAAGTATCATACTGATCATCAATAATAATAATATCTAGTCATATTTCTCCTGCATACAGATTCAATTTTTAACTTGGATGTAACGGGCAGTTTGTTATGTGGCTGGCATTATAATTTTTGTCTCCTTTAGAAGAATTGTTTGTTCTCTGCGATTTCATTATCCCTACCACCAATATATTTGTAGAAAGCTGGCTGCAGATATGGCACTAGCCTAATTTAAAAAAAAATATGTCTGCAACTCCTACATTAATTGCTTTATTTAAACATAGGATAATCTAGCTGAAGCTTTCTTTCGTGGTGGCGACAAAATGTTATTTTTTGTAGAATTTGATTGAAATCTTTGATTTTGCATTTCCCAGGTATATATGATACTTCTGTTCACACAACGCAGATACAAAATAAAGTATCTCTGATTTCAGATGCTTGTCTTTACAAAACCAAAGGAGAAAGAAGCCATAGAAAGAAGCCATATCGATTAAATCATTAATAACCCAAATAATTTTTTCTTTATTCTCTTCATAGTAATATTATTTTCATGCTTTCAGTTTTGGTCATATGCATTTTGCATATATAAACACGAATGAATTTGCTTTTTGCGATGGTCTTTAGTGTAAGTCTATTTTCTAGCACCAGGCAAGAGCTTATTTTTAGAATTTTTTGCTACATATCTGTTATTATAAATTGATTTTTTGTTTTAATTTTTATCCATTCTTTTTCACAAGATTTCCCAGGCTGTATAACAAATTTTAATTCTTCTGGTTGGTTGCAAAAATATTCGGACACTTTCGAAATACTTACTATGGCCTGTGTCATAAATCCATCTCTTTTTATGAAATTGTTTGGACATCATGATGATTGTGATGTTGACTTGTTTGTTTTTATATAACATTTACACACTTTTTCTGTACTTTCCATAATAAATGATTTGATCTCTATTGAAATGTTTTGAAAATCCCCAGTAACAATAGTAATCCAAAATTAATTTTGTATATTTAGTCTTGTATGAAATCAGTTGTTTTTAAAATAACAAATGTCATCCAATGTAAACATCTGACTGAAGTAAACAAAATGTTAAGTGTTTTTTTCAACTTGCATGAGATGGGCATCATCTCCACAGGCTTTATAATACTACACTCGCATCTAATATCTGACAGTGACCAACTAATTATACTGGCCCACCTCACAAATTTTAGAAACTCATTTACATTGAGTACTCACTCTGTGAATATTAAGTAATTACTGATATATTTAGATTGTGGATATATATATATATATATATATGTATATATATATATATATATATATATATTCACAATGTAAATAAATCGCCTACTATATCTTTGAAACACATCAAAACATAATGCACATTTAACAAGTTATTTTATTCCTCCCTTTGTAAATATACAAATATATCGCACCAAATATTTTTTTCCATAAAGATAATCAGTTTTAGGTGACTTTATATTTCCATTTCCTTCAACTTGCCCAGTATTTTCACTAACTTCTTGTTTGTAATGTTAAACTGGAAGTATAAAATATTCATTTGGATGTTCTCAATTAAAAATTGTGCTGCAAAGACACTGAAAGAGTCATAAACACTTAAGTTAATTAAAAAATGATTTATCTGTATTATGGCAGCATTAGATAACAAAAATGGTCATCCAAACATAAAATTTTGCAATTTTTTTTAAAATTATAGCCGTCTGTCATAGATTTTGATTATTTTTAAAATGAAGACAATATTTCAGGTCTTGGATTTATCAGTTTTCATCGGTCACATGTTATGGGCACTTCCTTATATTGTGCTGTTGATAGCCGCATGTCTATTATGTGAAAAAATGTACCTAGAGATAGAAACTGCAAAATCTCTTTTGACATTGATTCAAGTCGATGGAGAATTATGTAAGTGAAAAATTTTTCTTCACATATTTATAAAAGTTTTTTATGTGCCTTTCATATATCTACAATGTAAGTTTTGAAGTATTTGAATGGGGTTTTTTATTTTCACATTCAGTGTTTTATCGACGTGCTATTTAACAACAGAGACAAATAGAGAGAGAGAAAATAGAAAACACTTTTACTCATATTTTGATTTTTTTTGTACGTTTAACTTTATTGAAGACAGTCGTGACTATAAACAGATAGACCCACAGATTACTTAGCTAATAAGATTTCAGAATACTTACGAATGAAGGCACAAAGGTTGCACTTTCTGTTTATATAGTTGATTCCATAACTTTACAATGTGAACTATGAACGATTCTATATAAAATGCAGTTCTGTGTCGAGGGATTAGGAAGGCCTTCTTATATTTATATATCAGTTTAAAGCTATGGGCTGATAGGTGGAATTTGGATTAGAGATTTTGCCTGTTGCCTTTCTTTATTTTGTCACCATTTTATTTAGGATTGATGCCTAGAATTATGGCTGTATTTTTTATGGCTGAGAAATAATTGAAATGCGACACAAGTTTTGAAGTTATTCTAATATATTTGACTGTTTCGCAGTTACGTTTAGATAACTTTCACTTTCACAATATAAAATAGGGAAAAGTAGAATATAAACAATTTTTGCCTGTATTGAATTGAATTGTGAAACATTTTTAACTTTTAAGAGAGTATACTGACAAGAAAATCATATGAGTAAGATTATATGCTTGAGAATGTTATGTGAGATGCTAATTAATGATTTGGGTTGAGATTTTAACTTCAGAACAAAACAACATTGAATAGCCACTAATGACTTATTGATTTTGGAGCAGTTAGGTATACATTATATCGACTTTAGGAAATCTATCACACTACATCATGAAGGGCTGACTTATACAAAAATGTTTAAATGTTTTGTTTAAATCTTCAAAACAATTTCCTTTTGCTACACAAACAAAACGTGATTTGCAATAAAGAAATCATCAATGTTTAAATAATGTTTTTAAAAATTGTGTAACATTTGTTTTAAATTGCGTTGTAACGAATGTGTGAAAATAGATCAATCATTGTCACTGTTATGTAATTATCTTTGACGCATGACAATGGGCCCAGACATTTAAGTGTTTCAACCCCCCGCCACACCAAGTACCCCTTGCAATTTAACTAGTTCACCACCCCTATAATCCGACCTAAACTTTATGTTCTATTTATTGTATTGTTCCTCTTGGTCGGTTAGAGGAAAGTTAATTTATCATTTAATAAATTGATCTCTGGTCTTTATGATTTTATCATGCATGTATACAAAGTTACTCGAGTTTGTTGTAGAAACTGTTTTCCACATTGAGAAATGAATTCCAACCGTCCTTTTATATGTGAATATAATTAATATAATTTTATAATGAGATAAATAACTTGAAATATAATAAAATTTTATCGTCCATTTGCCACAAAGAGTATATTCCATATAGCCTTAATTAATGGAAACACAGTGAATGTATTTATGTTTGGGTTTATGTACATATATGCGAAGTCCTCCAAGAAATAATGTCAAGAGGATAAAAGATATCAAGGCCTATCACATTTTATGGTTTCAGAGTTATTTTTTATATATTTTTTTTATTTTAGTCTACATTCGATGAGTTCTTTTTTATATTGACATGAACAATTGTAATAGATATTTGAGGTTTTTTGGACCAATTTAGTGATATAACATTTATTTTCATAGATCTTATTGTAGCACAATAAAAATTGTAAAGAGGGGAACACCCATGCTAATGGAACACAGCGTCACATCGAGAGTGGTTTCACCTCAATGAAACTACTTAATTTTTTGGTATTCAATGGTTTTATTTCAATTAAAGGAAATTCTCAGCGTAAATATCAGTTATATCTAAATATTGACAATTAAAGTTCACCAGCGTCATTGATGGTCAATTACTATTTATTTAGTAGTGTTCGAAATAAATTAATTTCTGTGCAGCTATTAAAATCTTCCCAATATTGTGAAACACCCAAATATTACTGAATAATGACTTTTAAAACCATAGACAAATTATAAAATTATGGCACCTTTACTGAATTCATAATGAGTCGTTGTAAAGATTATTGTGAGAGATATGAGCAATACAAATATGACAAATGGAAACAAATATATGCTATATGTACCATAACCATATTTTGTTTACAATTATTTTATTTGTTTACTATATGTACCATAACCATATTTTGTTTACAAGCTAAATAAACTACAACTCATGTATTGTTAGACATGTTGTACTCAACACCAGCGTTATATATTTGGGGATTTGTGTTTTTATGATACTCTTTATTTGTAAGTATGTTTTATGAAGTTTGTATAATATATTACTCTTTTTAATAAATATATAGAAAATCATTTATTGAAAAAAAATTTAAATATAAATCCAAAGTAATAAAAGAATTACAAAAAACTAGTCAAACTGCGAACTATCAAAACATAAATTTCCACTAAAGACATCTTGCAATACGCTACTAACTTATCATGTAACTTTATTTATCTAATCAGCAAATTATAATCCTGTTATTTCAATTTACTTATGGCAATTAATTTACATAAGATAGAAAAGTCATGTTCAATAAAAACATGATTGACCTTAATTACATGGAGATAGGTATAAACTATCGATAATAACTTCAAGGGAAAGTAACTTGGAGGTCACTCGACGTTAATTATAATATAAAAAAATAGTGTAGTGTGCAACTATACTATTTTTCTTATTAAATTTTGCTAAGAAGTTTCATTTATATATTGTGGGGTAAGTCACAGTAAATGAAACCAATATCTTAGATGAATTTACAATTTAGAAATGACACCACCGCTGGGAAATGACCAACACCACTGTTTTGCTTTGTCTGTGATATTGTTAACATTTTAAGAAAGTTTATATATTTTTCTCCTATCTAATTTAAATTTTTTTTTGCTGTATCAGCTTTTAATTCTCTTAATTTTGTTAGGCTATTTTTAGGGATCACCATAAAAAAATTACTCAAAATTATGTGCAGAATCCTAACTTTTAAATGTGAGATAAAAAGTGATTTTAATTGACGGACACTTCTCTATCTGACACTCTTCGAAAGATATCTTTTAATTTTCTCAATAATTCTATCTTTGATACCCGGGATCATCATTGGATATATAGTCAGGTCTAATCTAATGTATGTGACTGTCTGAACTTTAGGAATTCTTAAAATCATGCAGCGGCCAGAGAACTACTTGGTTGAGGCTCACTTCCTGATTCTACAAGTTCCCTGTACAGTCTTGCCACTTCTTAATGTTTCCTTTTGTTTAAGCATAATAGTATAGCATTTCCACATATTCTCTTTAGAAAAAATTGAATGGAAATGTGATGATTTTTGGTTTCAAGTCACAACATCAAATTAAAACATTAAGCAATTTGGCAGTAATTTACCTCCAGCTCACCTCGTGCAAAGGTAGTTCGTCTGTGTTGAGTGTTATTGAAAAAGCAATCTCCGTTTCTGTCTAAATATTCATTCTACAAATTTAAAAATATGGTTAGCAAGGAATTATTTACATAAGTTTTTTTGTAAATGTCATCAAAAATGATGGGAACGCCAAGCTATTCCATTTTTTTTCACGCATGAAAAATACCTACAAAAATAAATGGCATTGTGCCAAATTGGTAAGTCAGTCACCAAATCTAAAAAAAATTCAAAATCACATTTGTTCATGTCACCTTGTAAAGAACTCCTCGAACTTTACTTAAATCTCAGATAGACCTTAAGATTCTTTACCTTCCTGCTTTTGCTTGACATTATTTCTTGGATACAGATACATATATCCGAAAAATTGCCAAAAACTTATATGTCAAATATATAATTTATATTATTGCCATTAAAAATAATGGAACAGCAGAGTGCACAAATATGTAATTATTATTTTCGATATATCTAGTTTCATTATGAAAAACTTTAAAATTCATTTAATTTTTTGCTTTATTATTATATCTAGACCAACATCAACTTTATTATTATATTGTTACCTCTGTAAAGTAATAAAAAGGTCGGCCAGGGCTTCATATGTCCCCGGTAACTTATAAAAGTATTTTTATTATTTTCCTTCTCGTACATTAAAATGTTATCTAGTAATTTACAAACTATCTGGAGCATTTCAGTTCACGTTTAATGCATCAATTCAATTATTACAAGTCCAAAATGCATTAAAAAATGAGTGTTAGCATTATTTGATGCAAGTTATGGTCAAAACATTTAATTTCATATTGATCATCAGTTAAATAACTTGACTCATTATTGAAGATGAAGCATGTCAATAAAAATCAATTACACAACCATTATTTGGTGTGTTCACCCTTATGACTTGTTAAGAAAAAATATATTGAAGTAGTGGGGGATCAATGCCTTCTTAGCTCTGAAATGATCTCTAATATTAAATGTTTTTTTAACTGGAAAAATGTGGAAAAGCCACTAGGCATTGTGGTAATAGACGATGCTGGTTTGTTTTTGAGGTACTATGGTTAATTGAATCTATGCTGTTGCTGTTAGTTGATAACTGACATTTCCAGCTTCATTCTAAAGAATAAATCAGCGATTTCGTTGAGTTTTAAAAATTTTACAATAAGGGTAAGATGGCAGACCAAACTGTGGATTTTTATCACATTTAACTGTTTTACTAACAATAAAGGGTAGGATATGCATCAAGTTTGTACGAAGTTGTATAAAGTTCATGGTAACAGTGCCCCATCTAGAACATCGGTGAGAAAAATGTTCCCTAAAACTTCACGCAGGTGACTCTTATCTCAACGACACTCTAACCCACCGACAACATTGCTGACAACAACATCAAGCCATTAATGAAGTCAAGTCCATATTACATGACAAAAGAAAATGCAGAAACACTGAATATCCATGATTCAAGCATAGGGAAACTCAAAATTGGGATGTCTTGTCAATTCAAAAAAGTTCATTTAACAACACACCTAATCATCTGCACTATGGTCATTAATATAACAGAAATTATCTTTTTTTGGAACGACAAGTTACACTTGGAGAAACACAAATAAATGAATGGGTCTTGCAAAAATTTAAGTAAAAGATAAACACCAAAATTTTTTTCAACCTCCACAACCTATAATGTGATGACATTAACTATCCAGGTTGGTATTAAAAAAGATCCTAATTATACTACTTCTAATACTTCATCAATTTCAAAAAATTTCCATCATTTGTAAAGTCATATCATTTGGATTTGAAAAACCAATTACCATGATTTCAGTAACGTTTGTCAGATGGGATTAGACTACTTTGAGAGTGGATGATATATTTGACATTGGTAAATGAGCTTACCACTTTTATTGACAACTCCTTATATCCGAAGCAGACATAAAGAAACTATTTATTTTTGGTTGTCACCAGCAGTGATGATTGACTTGATTGAATACAATGGAACTTTCTTTTGGTTATCATCAGAGGTCAAGACTGACTTCATCAAAACAATGGAACTATCTTTGATCCTCTCTTTCTACCGAAACAAAAGTTCCTCCTTTGTGAGGAGATGTTTCATTACAATACTTGATGACTTCATGCTCCACATGAAATGATCTGTGATCATACAGACCAGTTTGCAGCAACACGCATGCTACAGAACTGGTGATGCTACAGAACTGGTGAAGCTACAGAACTTTTGGTTTCATAGAAGTTTTAATTTTCTTTTCATTTACAACACCATTTGAATTTTCTAAAATTCGTCCCTTTTCTTCTATTTATTCTTAATTTTCTGTACTGTCTTCATTTTGTTCCATATCTATGTTAGATTCTTCCCTTTCACCAAATATCAGACATAGATCCTGCTAGTGATGTGTGTAATCTTGTTAAATGAATCTTCAGCCTATGAGTTTTCATTTTAAAAAACCATTTTGACTCATTTTCTTTATCAAAAGAAATATAATATATTCATGAAATATTCTGAAGGTAGATTTCAATAAAGTTTTATGATGAAAAAATATGACATTTCAGTAAAGACACACCACAAATTATTATACTAGAAACAGGTAGTCATTTTATTGAGTAGTTGATTTTTCCTACAGAATAAATCTGTGGGTGGATATTTGACTAACTGGCACAGAATGTAATAACAATTTAAACATATAAGAACACAAATTTATTCACACTTGCACTTGAAACCTGCATAGAAACCAAAATACACACCACTACACACCATATATTCAGTCAAATATTTCTCTGTGCGTGGTTTACTATTAAAACATTGATTTTATGGATTCTCTCATTACATTTATGTTATTATTAGCTGTATTTTGTTATTAGTTATTCAAAATATCAAATTAAATTCAATAAGTGTAGACCAATTAGATTCAGAGCCTTTTATTGTCGGAGAAGGGGGTAGATCACCTCCTAAAACTCTCCTACCTTTAGTTTACCATTGTATTGTATAATTAAACTATTCAAACTCCTTAAAATGTTAACTTATTTAAATGAAATATCTTTTTATATCTTGTCAACAAGGGTGTTGTGATGTTCGAGTATATTCAATGCACATCAAACAACATTTACTGTTGAAGCTGTAAAAAATATATTGATATATTAGAGCACTCAGTAGTTTTTATAAAAATTCATTGCTCTGCAACAACATTTTCTCCGAGTAATGAACAGATGCACTTTATAAATTTTATTAAGTTGAATTCAATTCTTTAACAAAATCTTACTATTGGATGTGATCCAAAATATAAAAAATAATTAAAAAATGAACAGTAAATTATTTGTTTACCTCCTAAATGTCTATCTATTATCGCTTTTTCTACAATAGAACGAGGAAGAGATATATTATTTACCCTATTTGTCAGCTTCAGTTTACTGTATGGAGTGAAATTTAATAATTTCACATAAGTTTCACTTTTATTTTACAAAATTGTTTAATGAAGTCGTTATCGGTATTTGCTTTGCAGTTATAACACAAATACAAAGTGTATTTACGAAATGTGTATTTATTTTTGTGTTTTAGTGTGTTATTTTTTTAATCTTTCAAGGTAATTATACATAACATTTGTAGGAATTCTGCATACATAGCAAAAGGCTACATTTGTAACAATTTCTTTGTTATTAAACAATAAAAAAGTTAATAAAAATTATATTAACTTTTTTTATTCTATAAGGAGCGTATTTACATTGTTATGATTTCCGAGGCGATAGTTTATTAAATGTACTGCACTGGATGTTCATTAATTGTTTCAAAGGATCGTAGAAAACGATTCCTTTCAATATTGTGATGATTTCGAGCCAACTGCAAAATTACTCAATTGATTGTTGCATTTGCTTGACGCAAAGATATACAAATTCCAACTACACAAAGACTGAATTCGTCGCCAATGGTGAACTCAGTTGCAGTACCATCTGATTATGAATTTAAACCAGATCCTTCAGATATTAAACCAGACTTTTAGTGAACTAAAAATTAACTTATTTAAACCAGAAGAAATGCTTCCATTTCCCCTTAGCACTCCAACAGAAAAACCACATTCCCCAAACCAGGCTGAACTTATACTTTCAAAGACAAAAGCTGAGTTTTTGGAATTTGGCTACGCATGGTGGAAATTTTTCCATAAAAAACACTTCAATTTCATTTTTCAGAAGCAGGTATTCACAATTTATAAAATGTTTATTACAACTGGTTCGATAGTGTGATAGAGACATTCATGGTCACAAATTTTTCTGTAAAAGATAGGTAAAGACCTACAATGTTGCAAACTTTTCTGTAGAACTATTTGAGATGAACAATCATACATATTTCTAACAATTTACGCACTGTACACTAAGAAACCTCTCTTAAGATTGATATTTTTCAAATTCGTCATCACAGGTCAGTTAAATTACATAAAACATCCTTAAATTATACAACTTTAACAAATCTTCTGCATAAATAAGTTTATCTACTGGTGAAAACTAAAGCAAAAAGCTCTCAGTAGTTGCTAAGATTAGCTAAAACAGACAGACAGACAGACACAATGGAGGACTTTTTTGTATTATATAGTGATGAGTATTTCTTTTCAGCCTAATCAAAGACACTCTCATAATTCTTGATCTGTTGGTTCAAATGGATTAGTATGAAGGACAACATTTATGTCCTTTAAATACCAGAAGTGACACAAATATCTAAATGGATAAAGATTCATGTCTAATTGTTCAAAAATACACTGGAAGTACAATTGTTTTGATAAACTGTATATTCTGATTATTATACCCAATATGTTAAAGGCAGAAATATGCAGCCATAGATTTTTTGGTAGAATTATTTGAGGTAAACAATATTACCATATATTGTTTTCACATATCTCTAATTGTTTGTCCAACGTATACCTAGAAAACATCCCAACGGTTGATTTTATTGCGACTTGCTTGAGAAAAACCATCAAAAATTATATAATTTATATAACACAATAAAATTCATATTTATATATCCTGCCTCAGGCAACAGTATATCCGTTTGAAAAAATTGGAATTTAAATCCGTTCGGCAGCTTCTGAGATTAGTGCACACAGAGAGATAAATTGATACATGTGGTGGGGAATTTATTTTTGCTATGTATTGTTTATATTTTGCAACAGTAAACAAACACTGGAGGTTGGCAAAAGGGAATATGTAAAATGATATTAGTATATAAGCATACCATTTAATACTATATTTACTTACATATGTATTTACGCATGTAATGCATACCTCAAAGAAGAAGTCTATATATACATTTTATATATTTATAATGAATACTCTTATTAATCGCAGAAAAAGCTGGTCACCATTGCTAGAACATGGTAGATATTTATCATTTTTCTTATTGTACACGTCTCCCATTTTCCCATCTAGCAAACATACTTTCCTAATTGACACTGTTACCTGGTTTTTTAGATTCCTTAGCAATAACTTACGTGTATTTTCTTTTTCCAGCACTGGAGGTTCGACGTCGTGTGAAGCTTATTAACAATATGATAGAAGCAGGCGAATTGGGCCAATTTCAAATTCTTCACTCATTCAACCTGCGAACTTCGTTACTACTCAATTTGCTAGGCTTGCTCACAAGTTACATTGTTGTTTTAATCCAATTTCTCAATGTCGATAATCTATTTTAAGCTACTGCAACACTTCTTAAGGTTTTACTAGTTATTATGTAACACTAACTGCGCACCACCACTTTTTGGTTTATAAAGTATTAAAATATGTGTGTAAAAATGATAATGCATTAATTATATGAAAAGATATATTTTTAATAAAAAATTTTCTTTAGCGAATGTGTTGCTAAATATATGATGGCTAATATCTAATGAAAATTCTGCTAAAACTAAAATACCTGCTAAACAAGTTCTTAATTATTTTTTTATTATTTTGATTTCAATCTACCTTTAGGAGACTAAAATAATGTTTTTAAGTTTGCGTGTTACTAACTTTTAGTTTCTCAGCTGCTATTGAACAAATAAATAATTTATCTTTTAATGTGACTGGTTTTAATATAAATAAAAGCATTATACGAAATTAGAGTGTAAAAGGTAGCAACTTCTATTGGTGTTGACTAATGCATCAAAAGTATCTACTCTTAGACGTAAAATTTGTACATAACTTAATGCAGTTAATACTTGCTATAAGAACTCCAATATTTTTATATACCACAAACAAATGAGACCAGACTTGCTTGAATATAGGCTAGCCTATAAAAAGGTGAGCCACCCAAATGTTCAATGTGAAACATACAATAATTTACAGAGGATTGAACCACATAAGACTGAATTTTATCATGATTTATTTTCTAAAAAACAATGTTTCTTTTAAATAACTTAAATATAAACTAAGTCATGGACAAAATAACAAAAAAAATAAATTCTTCGTGATGTGTCAAAATAAGTATCAAAATATCACAAATCAAAAACAATCTATATTTAATGTATGCATACAATGAGCTGCCAGTAATAACTTTGTGGAGAGTATTTAAACAATAGGTTACCAATATGGTTGAATGTACATCGAGAAACATGTATCAAAGTAGTTTGTTATTTATACTATGTTATATTTCTATATATATATATATATATATATATATATATATATATATATATATATATGTATATATATATGTATATATATATATATATATATATATATATATATACCTATATTCAAGTTCTTACTTCTACTATAAAAAATTGATAGAGTCCTTTTTAATTTTTTTAAAAATTTTTTAGCTGACTGGTGACTGTATCTTCATCTTGTGAGTACAAGATGTTCCAAGAGCTGTTCGACAATACCTTTTATAATTTTGATTAATTAAGAGCCAGATATTAAACATTTTTACAATCCTGTGAGCATTATAACAAATGACAATGATGAATGAAAATATGACAAATGTTAAGTTATATTCAACAGATTTAATCGGATAATATGACATACAAGAGATAAATTTGCTCCATACAAAATATTTTACACACATCAAGGCATAACACAGACAACCGACTTTTTTAAACGATAACTCGGCTGTCAATACTTGCTGACTTTTGTTGAAAATTGTAAGTTTGTGTATTAACACTACATTCTTATGTTCCATTTTTTTTCAGATCTGTGAGAGTCGGCTGAATGGTTCTACAAAAATCAAATTCAATAATGTATATTACCATAATTATTCCGTAATAATTATAGTTACAGCCATAAAGCACATAATACACCTTAAAGTATATATATAAATATTTCCAAACATTTCTTCACAAAAGTATGCAGAAATCTAGAACGCTCATTTCTCATATAGAACACGACACTCTGAATGAGTCACAGTATAAGTGTTGGGATTTCAGATGTCACATTTTCATTTAACCTGTACTATAGCTATTTTGTAAGTGAGTGTTTTAGTGTGCATTGACTAATAGTTTTAAACTATTCTAATATAAACTATTGTAAGTTGTAATAAATATGACTACTTGCTACAGTTTACAACGGTCATTAGAATTGGATAGCCTGGGTTATTTATAAGTTGTGAATTCAATCATTTATGTAATAAAACATATGTTTTAACACTTTTGATTTAACTATATCAGTTGAACATATTGATGTATAAAAATTATTCACAGAATTACTTTATAAGAGTGACATCCAGAATATTAATGAACATTAGTTTCTAAATGTCTGAATCAAATGGTATATTATATTGGAACACAGCACAAGATTACACAATTGATATTTTACTATTAAGAATGATACAATAATAATGCTAAATAAAATATTATGTTCCTTAAATAAATTAAGAAATTTGAAAATCTGCTTTGTTGAGTTTGATTGAGGAATATTGTGGTTTATTTGGACTTTTCTGAACATGTGAAATTTTTACTTTGTTTGCATGAGCATATTTCCTTCCTGATGAAATAGTAATCTTCAACAAAACTTGTGGTCAAAAAAACACATTATAAGTCTATAACCTGCAACTGGATTTCAAATTTGTCCATCAGAAATGCGTGATGGCTTAATTGCATCCACCTTTATTTAAGAACACCCACTCAAAGTGCAATAAATATGGCCTGTAATCAAATTTAAAAAACAAATAAATTCATGTCTACAGCTTGGATCGAGGTGTTATAATAAGATGTCACAAAATATCACAAAACACAAAAAAATGCATTTACAATAAACCAAGGGAGGAGCTGCGAGTGACAGAGACTATCTAAATGCTGATCCATCAGAACTTCTGCAAAGATATTCTTAGAAAGAAGGCAGTAACAAACCCAAAACAGTATTATGGATTTAATGCACGATAAAACAAAACATTCCTTGCTTTGGTAATTAGCCACCTGTGCCAAGAACAAAACCCTTTTATTCATAGTACGAGACACAAAGCTGACAGCATTGGTTAGCTAATGTAGCAGTTTTGTCTTTAACAGTCCAAATGTAAAAGGAAGTATTAACATCTTACAGTGATTTTAATGAAATATTAGGCAACGAGAAGTTTTGAAAGATGTGCGTGTTTATTGTTGTTCCTCAACAGTAATAAAATTATATATGTTGCACTATCCAAATATCTTAAAACAATACAATATGGCAATACATTATAGTGAAATTGTCTAAATCAGGGTTTCCCAAACTATGGGTCGCGACCCAGTGGTGGGTTGCGTGCGAACATTGAGTGGGCCCTGCCTGTAGAACGACACACCACCCTATCGATCCAACCGCTGGGCAGCGGGCGACTGACAGCCGCCCGGACGGATTGTAAACGCGTACTGAGGGGGGCGGGCCGTGAACGAATGTTTCGTGAGTTTTCGTGTGTCCAAAGAGTACCGAGACGTCTTTTGTTTTTCGAAGTTCATTACGCGTTGTGTCGTGTTTGTTCGCGTGCGTTACTGTAATTTTATTCGAAAATAAATATTATTGATTGAAGATAGTAATGGAAAAGTGGTTGAAACGGGTAGCGAAACCTATTTCGCCGCCGGCAGGTGATTGCGTGATTGAAAAATAGTAGTAAAAATACAGATGATCTTTTAAATGACAAAAGCGACACTGAATCCGACTTTCAAATGACTTCAACGAGTTCGCATGACACGAAACGTAGGAAAGTTGTGAGAAAATATGACCCAGAATATCTGAAACTGGAATTCACATGGAATCATGATACGACAGATCCACGTCCTCAATGCGTCATTTGCTACGAAATATTAGCGAACGAAAGTACGCGCCCAAGTAAGCTGACACGTCATAAAGAAACAAAGCATTCCCATTCTATAAACAAGCCAGTAGAATTTTTAAAAAAAAAATTTTTGAAATGATGTCTTCAAAAAACATTGCTTCTCATTTCATTAATATTAATGAAAATGCTGTACATGCGTCATACTTCATTAGCTTAAGGATCGCCAGAACAGGTAAGCCTCATACCATTGGCGAAGACTTAGTATTACCATCGATTGAAGTGCTGTTGGAGTGATGTTTGGAGAAAAAGAAGTAAAAAAAATCGAGCGCATACTACTATCCAATAATCCTGTTGCGCGAAGAATTGACGAAATGGCTGAATGGACAGAAGATAAATTAATTCGGAGAATAATTAGTAGTAAATATTATGCTCTGCAACTAGATGAGTCTACCGACGTGCAAGGTCTATCTCAATTAATTGTTTTTGTTCGTTATATATGGCAAGAAGACGTGTATGAAGATATATTGTTTTGCAAGCCAATTAATCGTGGAACGTCCGAGGTAATTTTCAATGTAATTAATTCACATATAAAAGAAAAAGGTATACAGTGTAAGAACTGCGTCGGTATATGTACTGACGGTGCGCGGGCAATGTGCGGGAAAAATAGCAGTGTGGTTACAAGAATTCTTGAACAAAGTATTGAGGATGATTGTTTCGAAACACTAGAAACTTTTATTGTTGAAAACCAAGTGCAGCCAAAGAAGAACGTAGTGTCTACAATATCCACCCATTTATCATTATTAAAAAAACTTTGTGGACTATTTCGGTGAGGAGATGAAAAAGCTCGACTTGTTAAATTGGATTTGTAACCCATTTCAAGACCACCTACCAACTGGTATGTCAACAAAAGCAAGTGAAGAACTTATTGATTAATCGGAAGATTCGTCACTAAAAAAGAGTTTCAATCGTAAGTAGTTAACGAAATTCTGGCTGTCGGTTGCCGGTAACTATCCATGCCTGTTTGATGAAGCTATGAAGGTCCTCCTGCCATTTACCTCCTATCCTCCTTCCAAGTAACTCGAGTTGAAGTTGATGTTAATACTGTAATGGCGAAAAATAGAAAACAATTTCATTCTTCCCATTGAAATAACTTTTTTAATGTAGTTATTTAATTAAGTAATAAAAAAAATGTACTTATACTTTGTTTGTTATTTGAAAAGTCCTTTATTTAGTTATATTGGTAACAGTTAAATTTCCTAGAAGTGGGTCCCGAGTTTGGGAACTTGTATTAGATGAGTCGTAGCCCTCACAACTTTGGGAACCACGCATCTAGACAATGACTTATTCCGGATTGAGTAAAGGTAAGTTACGAGTAACTCTGGTAAGTTATGAGTATTCGATAATGTATGAAGTTGGCATGCTCCACAATATTGATGGCTTAATGACTGCATAGAGAATAATTTATTTTGAATAATATTGAAAAAATAGAGTTTGAGCTTCAATGATTCTTTCTTCTACTTCAATTCTCAATATTTATTTATTTCAAATATTTACACTGGAAATTGTTTTGAATGCAAATATATTGATTGAACACAATAAAAGAAAGTAAGTTTCATTGGGGTACAACCACTTTCAACACAATACTATGTTCCACAGTGGCGTGGTCGTTTCCCTCTTTGCCAGATTTTTTTGGTGCCACGATAAGTTCTATGAAAATTAATGTTATACCACCGAATTGGTCAGTCAGTTACCTAATCTGAATAAAAAAACTCAAGCATCTATTACAGCTGATTCTTGAGTTTTTTCTTCAGTTCACACAGCACAAAACAATAAGGAATAGGAAATAAGAAATGGTGTCAAAGAGCTATAAAATATATATTCGACAGACCTTGCTGGTGGTTTGCAAGAGGAACTTTTAAAAAATTATTTAAAACCTAAGGAAAGCAAAAAACTAAAGAATTAAAAAAAAATATCCATATACAAATATTTACATATCCACACTGCAGTATGAATATAGGTATAGCGCATTTATTACCCGTGTTACAGAGAATACAAAGTTATATGCGCTCACACAAAAGTGACGTATATTTGAAATATTAGCATTTCCCAGTATGCAGGCAAACTTAAAGAAATTACTAGATTACGAGTATATTATAGATGATTTCACTAATGAATTAGAAGGACATAATAAATTATTGTAATCCTTTGTATTTGTAGTTTGGTTGTTGAATTAATAAATAGCTATATGCAGCAAGGTGACAATATTTGTCAGCTCATATTTTATTGTGTTTTTTCACTTTTGCCATCAGGTAGGGTAAATTTTTATTACATAAATACACGTTGCACAACTCGGGATTACATCCTTGATTCTACCTATGAATAGTTTTTGCTTAGATAATGCATACACTATATTACTAATACCAAACACCAATTATCAAATCAAAGTGTCCACCGTTACCACATATTTTAAAATTCAGTTTGGGGGTTGTCATTCTGAAGTTTGGTGAGTGCAGAGATTTCAAACCATCTATCCTCAGTCCTTCATTGACATTAAAATCTTGGGGGAATCCTGATAAAAGGAGTACAGATATAAATAAGAAGAATGATAAGAGAAAAAAATTAAAATAATCTCTAATTCTCATTTAAATTTTCAGATGACCTTGTAATGCGCCAACTTTGTGCACATTCCGGACGTCAGTGTTTTATTTATTCTGCAGTTTGGCAACATGACCTGTAAGGAATATTCATAGAAAGAGGTCTATCTCATGTTTGGGACTAAGTATATGAAGAAATTTTCAGAATGAAGCTGAAGGCCAAGCTCAACTAAGATTGAGAATGTAGACGTGAGGTAGTCTGGGCCACAAAAATAGCAAAATTTAAAAAAAAAAGGTAGAGGATAAGCAAAATGTGCCGGCTGTGAATATCTTTTCCAATCACCTGCACCCTGTGTTCATAAAGCATTATCAAATTACCTAAAGTAGAAAATATGAAATGCACAAATTTTCAAGTCATTCTCATCGTTCATTCGTTAAACTATCATCAGCTCAGATCCAGATAGCCAAACAAAGGTAGCAAGAGCATTTGATATTCAATGGAACTTTATTTCTTGTTGGGATAAAATGAAAATGTTGAAAATATTCTGTAGAAAATTTTATCACTGACAACATTTATTTACCAATTGAGGTACAGTGCATGAAAATAAACTACAAGCTTTTATGGTATGTAAAAAACACCAAACATTAAAACACAAAGCCTCAAACCCAATTTAATATATGTGATAATGGTGTATGTACACCTGGATTTCATTGTTGATGTTGGCATTAGTAATATGGTTTTCACCTTGCTTAAGCAAACTTTCAGTAAAATGCCTCAACACTCAATAAAATGCTTGTATAAAAAAGGTCAATATTGTATTTTGTTACTTGTGTTAAGCACCCAAGAGATTCCACAAGGTGATAAAATAATGACCGAAAAATAAAAGGCATTCAATCAATAAAACTTCACTTGCCTCTTAAACACTGAATAAAATAGTCGTGCTAGAATTTAGTTAGAACACACATATTAAACAAGATTTAACATGAGCGACGAGTCGATTGAAAATATGCTTTGGCCAATTTTAGTGTACCAGCATGTGTTTGGCGTGTGCAGAAAAACTGCAAATAAAATTCCAACCAAATTTGCATTATGGTGTAGAAAATTATATTGTTTATTAATAATTGGAATTTTGATAGCGCAACATGTGACATTTTTTGTCATAAATGATCATTACATCTTACGGGCCTTTAAGACACTGTTCATGATTCATGCTCTGCGCGTATTGTTGGTTGATATAACGTGTGATAGAAATATGTTTAAAGAATTAATTTTCGGAATTGATAAAACAGATTATTTTTTCAAAGCTGAGCACAGGAGAAATTTTTTGAGACGTGACAAATGTCGAAACCTTGTAATTATTGGCCTTCTCATACCTATTCATATATTTTATATCGCTTTGGATATATGTGTAGCAGTTAAACATGCTATATACTTTCCCTATTACGTTCTGTTCAACACTATCACTGCCATTATTTTTGATTTAGAAATAATATTATTTTGTTCAATATTATTTAGTGTAACAAAACGTATAAGGAAGATGAATGTTTTCTTAAAGTTAAAAAATGAACAAAATGTAGTCGCAGATGTCGATGCCATATTTGGCAGTCCACAATGTGGTCCCAACTCCAACAACTATTTTACATTTGTATTACCTCTTAATGAAAATTCCATTCATCATTTATCTCAGTTCTACATTAATTTGTTAGACCTGTGCCATTATTTAAACAAGGTGTTTGAATTTCAGGTTTGTATTGAACATTATTAATAAAAGTACTGAAATAACATTTGTATTTTAAATATCACTCTCAAAAAAGTTAAACATTATTATGAACTAACCTTTAACTTTATGTTTCAGTTGCTCATGTTACTCACTCTGACATTTTCTGCCATACTTCTTAACATACATGATTTTCTTGAGAAATTTAAATATGGTGTAAGTATTATTAAAACACATATTAACTAATTTAACTTGCAGTCTTAACCTAAATCCCATTTTAATAAACTACAGACTCCTAAATGGCAAACAATAACATGATCATAATGTATACTATATTATGGGCAAATAATTCATTATGAAAGCTGACCCATAACTCAAAATACAATAAATATGCTCACATAGTAACTTGTCATGCGGTTGATGTAGCATATGAAGATAACTTTATTGATATTTTCATTTATAATTTAAATATATTTAGGTTTATGATACATTTAGACTTTTTTACTAACAGACTAACAGTCCAGGAAAGAGGTCCATAACTAACAAACAGTGTTTTAATTGAGATTGAGGAACGAGACGATGTTCATTTTCTTTTTAGTTGAATCAGTTTATTATATTTTATTATTGGAGTTATTATTATTGGATTTGTTAATGACATGTCTGATTTATATGTAATATATTATTCGTTTTTTATTCATATCTTTGTGGCATCCAATTTTTAACATTATCCTTTTGGTTCCATAATTTTCTTCATTTTTACATTTAATTATGTTTCAGTATCATTATAAAGTATGACTGTGACCTAGTCTTGATCTGAAGTTAACTCTGGAAAAATTAATTACCTTTATCTAAATACTTCTCTGTATACACAGTATTGCTATAAAATTGTTTACAAATATTAATTTTTCACAATTTAAATATATTGCTTAGTACATCTTTTACGGGGTCAAAACCTGGTGCACATTTAAATAATTTTATTCCTGCCTAGTTAACAATACAAATATGTTGTCTATGGTATTTTTTTATATAAAAATAATCAGTTTTTCTCACCCCGCTAGTCTAACTCGCCCAATATTTTCAGTAACTGCCACCATACTCTACGTCTCGTAGCATAATGTTGAATTGGAACTATTGGATTTCATCAGTTTAAGTTCCATATGAATAAGTTCATTCTTGAATGTATGGAGAAGTGACTGCTTTTGAATTACATAATATATTTTTTTGGAATATTCCAATTAAAAATTGTGTCGCAAAGATACTGAGGGAGTCATAAAGACTCAAGCGAATAAATTAATAATGTAAGATTATCTGTATACAATACTAGATGTAGGAAAATGCCCATCCAAACATGAAATTTTTCAATTTTCTTTGAAATTATACCTGTCTGTCGTAGATTCTGATTACTTTTAAAATAAAGACAATATTTCAGACTTTGGATGTATCATATTTCATCGGTTACGTGTTATGGCCACTTCCTTGCACTGTGCTGTTGATGACCGTATGTTTCCTATGTGAGAAAATGTACTTACAGATAGAAACTGCAAAATCTCTTTTGACATCAATTCAAGTCGACGAAGAATTACGTAAGTGAATAATTTTCCTTTATGTATTTATAAAAGATGTTTCATTTCATATTTCTCTTATGTAAGTGCTGAAGAATTTAAATGGGATTATTAATTCTCCTATTTAGTGTCTGTTCATATAGCATGTCAACAGACACTAAATATGAGAATCAATTTACCTACATTTTACTTTTTATTTATACTTTTAATTTTATTGATAAACGGTCATAGACTATAAATGGACAGACCTACAAATTAGTTAGCTAATAAAATTTCAGAATACTTGCAAATGCAGGCATTGAGGACGCACTTTCTGTTTATATACATAGTAATCATATTTAATTAATAGTCATAATTTCATAAGTTTTGCGATTAGCAATACTAATTAAAATGCAATTCTTTGTCAAGGCATTAGGAAGGTCCACTTATCTTTATAAATTAGTTCAAAGCAATGAGCTTGAAGGTTAAATTCTGATTAGAGATATGTAGATTTTGCCTGTTATTTGCCCTCTTTTGGTAACTATTTTAATTGGGATCATTGTTCAGAATTATGGCTGTATTTTCTAAGGTTGACTGTGAATTCAGTATGTGACACAAATTTTGAAGTTGTTCTAATTTACTTGACAGTTCCTTAGTTATATTTAGATAAATTTTATCTCCCTAAACCAAGATATGCAAAAGTAGACATTGAAAAATTTCAGCCTAGTTGAATTGAAGTGGGAAACATATTTAACGTTGAAGAGATTGTACTTTGAAGAAAATCGATCAAGTAACATTATATGTTTGAAAATGTTATGTGAGATGCTAATTAATGATCTGGGTTGAGATTTTAATATCGGAATAAAATGGTACTGAATAGCCACTAAGGACCTGTTATTGTAGAGCAGTCATGCGTTACATCAAATCTAGGAAAACTCTCACCTTATTCCATAGAGGGCAGAGTTATACAAACGTGTTTAAACGTTTTGCTCGAAATTTCAAAATATTTCCATCTACTACATAAACCAAAATGTGTTTTGCAGTAAAGAAATCATCTATTTTTAATCAAATTACTGTTTATAAAAATTGTGTAAAACATGTTTTAATTTGCATTGGAACAAATATGTAAAGATACATCAATCAATGTCATTTTATGTAATTATTTTCAACATCACACAATGGGCATTGACATTGAAGTGTTTCAACCCCCCCGCACCCCTGGCAATTGAAACAAGTAAACTACCCCTTTAATCCAATATAAACTTTGTGTTCTATTTGTTGTATTGATCTTCTTTGTTGGTTAGAGAGAAAGTTAATCTTACTGAATTATTGATCTGTTGTCTTTGTGATTATATCATGTATGTATACAAGGTTAATCGAGTTTTTTGTAGAACCTGTAACTATCCTTTATAAACAAAGTCAAAATATATAAAGGTTTTTTGTCCATTTGTCACTAAGAGTACATTCCATATATCCTTAATTAATAAAAATACACATACAAATATACATGTTTGTATTTAAGGAAATATGGAAGGACATCCAAGAAATAATGTCAAGAGAGTAGAGGACTCAAGGTCTATCCAAATAAACGCCATGCAATGTCAGTGACTTGTTATGGTTTCAGAGTAATTTTTTTTATTTAATCCAAGTTCGATGAGTTCTTTTTTATGGTGACTTGAACAACTATTAAAAATTGCTTCATTTTTTTGGTCAGATTCAAATCAAATAAAATATGGTTATATCAATATAATAAACTACAACACATATGTTATTAGACACGCTATACTCAACACTAATGCTATATTTATGGGGATTTTTTTGGTGATATATATTAAAATACATATTATTGTAATTTTATTGCTATATAGAAAAAAATGTATTGAAAACATTAAAATATAGCTCTGAGTCAAAAAAACAATTATAAAAAAAATATTTACAATGAAAACTATTATATAAAATTAAAATACATTTTCATGACAGGCATTTTGCAACAAGCTACTAACTTATCATGTAACTTTATTTATCACTTCAGCAATTTATGATCCTCTTATTGAATTTGCTTGTGGCATTTAATTAACATAAGATTCTTATTAGAGGATTTATTAGACGAAGGTAGGGATATAAGCCATCAGTAGTAATTTCCCGGGAAAGTAGCTTGAAAATCATTCCACTTAATTATCGTAAAGTGCACACGACACTTTCTCTTATGAAATTCTGCCGAGAAATTTCATTTACATAATTTGGGGGAAGTTGTAGCAGATGAAACCAGTATTTTTAACATTTCTTTGATGAATGTGCAACTTAAAAATTACTAACACTACTGCTCGTAATTCCGTTTTGCTTTTCCTGTGACTCATTGACATTACAAAAAAGTCAATATATTGTTTCTTACTTAATTTAAACTTTTTTAACTACATCTGTTATAGCCAACATAGAAAGATAAACGCAATGGAGGACTTTTTTTATATGATGTAGTGATGAATATTTCTTTTTAGCCTAATCAAACAAACTCTCATATTTTTGATCTGTTGGTTGAAATGAATTGGTATGAAGAACAACATTCATGTCCTTTAGATAGCAGAAGTGACACAAATATCTAAATAGATAAAGATTCATGTCTAATTGTTCAAAAACACACTGGAAATACAACTGTTTTGATAAACTGTATATTTTATTACAATTATTTCTATTATTTCTCTCTAATAGGTTGGGCCTATTAGAGATAGAAATATGTTGTAATAGACATTTTTATAGAACTATTTGAGGTAAACAATATTACCATATATTGTTCTCAAATATCTCTAATTGATTGTCCAACAGCCCTCCATCTACTATTGTTTACATCTGTTTGAGGTAAACAATATTACCACATATTGTTCTCAAATATCTTTAGTTGATTGCCCAACAGTACTCCTTGAAAAATCTCAATAGCTCATTTTAATGCGACTTGCTTGAGGAAAATCCTATAATTTATACAACTCAATAAATTATGCATTTATATATGCATTTTTATCCTGCCTCGGACAACAGTCTCTCCGTTGGTGGAAACTGAAATTTAAATCCATTCAATAGCTTCTGAGATTAGTGCACGCAGACGTAAACTAAAACATGTGGCCGGGACTTTGTTTTTTACAATGTATTGATTATTTTTGCAGTTGTAAATAAACACAGGAGGTTTGGAAACAAGCGGTATGTAAAATAATATAAATATGTATGCATATCATTGAATACTATATTTATTTTCATATGTATTTATGCATATAATGCACACCTCAGTGATGAAGTCTACATATACTTCAAATACATTTATAATGAATACTCTTATTGGTTACAGAAAAAACTGGTGACCATTGCTACATAACAACACAACAAATATTTACCATTTTTTCTTGTTGTAAACATTTTCTATTTTCCCATCTTGTAAATGTACTTTCCTAATTGAGACCCTGTTATCTGTTTTTTAGATTCCTTAACAATAATTTTGGTGTAAGTTTATGTTATTTTCTTTTTCCAGCATCAGAAGTTCGACGTCATGTGAAGCTTATTAAAAATATGATAGACGCAAGCAAACTGGGTCAATTCACAATTTTCCACTCGTTCAACCTGCGAGCTTCATTACTTCTCCGTTTTCTAGGCTTGCTTACAAGTTACGCTGTTGTTATAATCCAATTTCTCAATGTTGATAATCTATTTTAAGTCACTGCATCACTTTTTAAGATTTCACTAATTATAATGTAACACTAACTGTTTGTGAATTATTTATATATAAAAATGATAATGCATAAGTTTGTTGAAAGATATATTTTAAAAAAAATGTTTTTCTTGATTGGACCTGTTGCCAAATAGATGATGACTAATATCAAACGAAAATATTGCTAAAACTAAAATACTGCTAAACAAATTCTTTACCAGAAAATGTTGCAAAAACTTGAAACTAATTCTTTTAAAAACAGTTTTTTATTATTTTGATTTCCACATACTATTGAGGGACTAAATTAATGTTTCGATTTTGCATTTTACTAGCTTTTAATTGTTTCTAAGTTATTATTTAATAAATAAATAATTTATGTTTTAACATGACTGATTTTAATAAAACAAAATATACAAATAGTATAACAGGTAGCGACATGTATTGGTGTTGAAAAATGGATCAAAAAAGTCTGCTATTTGACGTAAAATTTGTTCTAATACATAATATAATCTAGTTAACATTTGGTCTTAGAACCACAATGTTCTATCAAGTACCATCAAATGAGACCAGACTTGCCTGAATAAAGGCTAACCGATGAAAAGATATGTCACCCAAATATGGAAATGTGAAATATATAGTAATTTAACAGAAGATTAAACCTCTTAAAACGGACTTTTATCTTAATTTGTTTGCCTGAAAACGATGTTTCTTTTAAATGACATGAAAATAATTGAAATCATTAGGGGCATAGAGAAAATAGCAAAAAAAAGAAATCATTCATGATGTGTCAAAATTAGTAACAAAATATCATAAATTAAGAACAATCTATATTTAATGTAAGCATATAATAAGCTGCCTGTGATAACTGTGTGGTGAGTATTTTCTAAATAGATAACCAACATGATTAAATATACAAAAAGAAACACGTAAACCTGGTCAAAGTAGTTTTTGTCAAGTTTGGATTTCTTCTATATATAATTGACAAAAATCCCTTTCCATGTTTAGTTGACTGGTGGTTGCATGTTGGTTATATAACTATAGGAGTTTATTATCTAACAGCTGGGTATTAAAAATATTTCCAATTCCATCAGCATTTATTAGTATAAAAACAACAAATATAATTAATTATAATGAACTACAAGTGATAAATTTGCTGCTTGACAACAAACAGTAGCGAGTCAGTCAATAAATAAAATAAATTGTTAATAATGTACGTTTCAATAATTATTCCATATACAATAATTTTAGCTACAGCCATAAAACATATAATACACTTTAAAATATAAATATGTACACTTCCAAACATTTCTTTGAAAAACTATAAAGAGTTCCAGAACGTTCATTTCTCATATACAATGCGACACTCTCGGAATGAGTCACAGGTTATGGTTTGTGATCTCAGATAACACATTTACATTTAACCTGTATGCATTTACTAATAGTTCTGAATAAACTATTGTGCATTGCTTGCTACAGCTTATATCGTAGCAGTCATTATGATCAAGTAACTTGTATTATTTATAAGTTGTGAATTAAAACATGGAAGTCATAAAATATAAGGTTTAATTCTTTTGACCAGTTGAACGCATTCATGTAAAACAATTATTCACAGCAATATTCATGAATATTAGTTTTAAAATCTATGAATCAAATGATAAATTATACTCGAACAGAGTACAAAATTATGCAACTGATACTTCACAATTAGAAATGATACAGGTGCTAAGTAAAATATGTTGTCCCTTAAGTAATTTATTAAATTTGCAAACTGGTTTGGTTTGTTTTAACTTACAAAAACACACTTTAATTATGAAATCAAACCTCTCTGAATATATAAATTTTTACTTCATTTGTGAGGATAATTGTGGTTTATAATGAACGAGTGCCTAATTTTCAAAACAGCCCGCAGTCAAAAAACATGACCTCTGTCTATAACCTGCAACTGAATAATCAAATTTTTCCTGCAGAAATCGATGGTGGATTAATTACATCAATCACTCAAAGTTCAAAAAATATGTCTGACGTTGAATTTAAAAAAAACAGTTTAGTTAATGTTTAGGGAAAGGGCCGAATCATTTTGATAAGGTATGACACAATAGCACAAAACAAGAAACATATATATTACAACAACATTAGGAGAAACTGCAAGTGACAGTGATCGTCAAAACTTCTACAAAGATATTCTTGGAAAGAAGACGGTAAAAAATCCAAAAACGGCATTATGGATACATAAGCTCTATCACATCTGAATGTTAATAGTTCAAATATAAGAAGTATTTTTGTTTTGCAGTCATTTTAATAAGGCAAGGAAATTGACCACATATTTTACGACGTAAATATTCATGTGAGCAACACAACATGGTAAAGTTGTCAAGATAGTAATATGTAATTAAAGATATTAACCTTCGATGAAAATTGTTAATTCCACAAAAAAGTAAATTTAAAAAGCCGGGGCAAGATTTCTTTGAAGAATAACAAAATGTTGGACTAACAAAATTGTTGAAATGCAAAGCAATGCCAAGTTCAGAAGCACTTCTCCATGCACCAAACTTGAAACATAATGAACTATACTATTAAAATGCTATCACATTTGAACTTGCTAGGTTTTCACAGTGATTATCATGTTTTTAATGTACCTTTATGTACTTATTCTTTAGATAACATATTTTCTGTAAATCTATCCTGTAAAGCTATTCAAGTCTGTTGTACTCTATTATAGCACTTTACTAAATTTCAAGCTGACCAGTATCCGAGTTTATAAGTGTGCTCCACTTAAATTTTACACTCACAAAATAGCAGCATGAGCTTGGCCACGGGAAAATAAAGGATAGCTTATATCAAGTAATGCATTGTCAAGAATCGAACCTTAATTATTGTGAACGGTGATGCATAAGCCAAATGTATTGGAAACTCTTCCAAATATACACATACTCTACTTAATATTTCTAATGTTGTTTTTATCCTTTCTAAGTCATGATTTAAACCATGATAAATATTTTTAGTAACTCATTTTTAATACCTTGACTTTATTTCCATCATCAATGTCCCAATGAATTTCTTCTAGTGTACCAGTCGACCCATTTTCCCGATTATTAACTCGGTAATATTAAAAATAATTCATTCAAATGAGTGTGGTAACCGTATACAGTAAAAATCCATATCATCATTATGATCATCATCATCATCATTAGCCTGCCACTATCCACTGTTCGACATAGGCCTTTCCATTATTAATTCAAATTGTTAATATTTTTTGAACTCCTATGATTATATTTTTTGGTCTATGCTTGAGACCATGAGCATTAGATGAATTTGAATATTGTTACAAAAACACAGTGTTTAAAAACACTTTTCTTAAATAGGCTAAAAAGTGAAACACCTAAGTTCACTTGTATCGAACAATTGCAAATACAGTGTCCGATATATACATTTTATGTATTTACAGAGTTGCCTACATTATGTGACAGATAATCAACATTTTTTACTATGGGAAATTTCAAAAAAAGGTAGACAAAAAAAGTGTAAATACACATAGACATAACAATACATTTAAAAAAAGAAAAAATATCTTTTCTGGAAAACAATGAATCTTTTTAGGGACCTTTATCAATGGCTATGCCTCAGGAGAACCCCGATGAAATTAATTTTAGTACTAATAAATAAAATGACAAGAGAGAAAAATTAAAATCTTAAGGTCTCCATTAAAAAACCAAAACACAATTATTTGTAACAATTATTCTGACTCTGAAGAATGCCACCAATCTATTAGCAGATTTTCTTTAGTAGACAATTCCAGTGACACGCGCTTTTCAATAGAGACTGACAATTAATTGGTTGATATAAACAGTCTACTTAAAAAAATAATCATTTGAGACCATGGATGCAATCGAATTTGTTACACAGAAAGGCATTAAATTTTGTATTGGCAAAATAAAACACACAGACAGGAAAAACTGTTATAATGTGAAGTATTAATATAAATATCATCATTGTTGAGTTTAATATTCAAAATGTTCAATTTTATAAATTTAAAGCATTAGATGAAACTTTTTTTTAAATATCTCTTTTTGACCACGAACATTTCTCTCTTATCCATTCAGATGGAAAAGTTACAATAGACTCGGGTTGTCAAAAGCGTATAGAGATATTTTTGAATAAATATATTTTTATATCCAAATGCGAGTGGTTAGCGGAA
Organism: Druceiella hillmani; assembly: GCA_039881145.1. Classification (NCBI taxonomy): domain Eukaryota; kingdom Metazoa; phylum Arthropoda; class Insecta; order Lepidoptera; family Hepialidae; genus Druceiella; species Druceiella hillmani. The sequence goes on from JAYKKI010000092.1 coordinate 2,430,388, forward strand.
TACCTCCCTCAAGATACTTTGTATCAATATCCTCAGTTGTCGTTTAACCTAAGTGACAGAAAACCGTGAGACGCATATGAATCATGCTACAGAGTAATGTTTCTTTGCTTGTATCGAAAAAAACCGAAAATGTTATAGAGAGACAATGCTAATATATGAATGAAAATATAATTTTAGTGTATGTAAAATACTATTTGAAAGTAAAAAATGTCGATGACCTGCAAGACTATGGCTCTGAGCAGTGAGTTAGACTGATGTTACGAGTGTTTGAGAAAAATCATCAACTAACAGGAGTTTTGCATAGACAGGATTAAAATATATTATGTAACATTTTACCAAGGCTTTTATTGATTCATGAAGTAAAATTCGGCGAACCACTTGGGAGAAAGAAAACTTAAAGCAGAGATTGGAACAATGTGGCGTTTACATGGGAAAATAAAAACCTGAGTACTGAAAGATGACAATGACCTAAAATATAGGAATTGTTTTTGTACAATAAAATCCTGTGGAACAAAACATACGAAAATAAGTAAACAAAAAAAGATAAGCAGGAAAAAAATCGGGACAAAAGTAGAGGAAAACTGGGTAGTTATGAATAGGGGTTACCAAAACTATGATTTTTTTTAAATAACTGAATTTGTGGATTGTGTGCTTATTCCACATTGGTGGTTACTCGTGTTGGGTGGGTACTTATTTCTTAGTTTAACAGCATGAACAGTGAAGGAATAGTCACAGAAGAAGATCTACCTTATGGTTGAGAAAAAGTAAAGTAAGGAGATTTCCAATGTGAAATCCAAAGCCATGCACATCTAATGCTGAGAATCTAAACTTAAGGCAAGCAGGGCCATGAGATTACTTAAATTTGAAAAAAATGCAGTGAATGAGTAGAATATGCCAGTCAAATCATCGGACTTCAAAAATATAGCACAAGTAAAACCATCAAAAACATTTGAAATTCATTGGAATCTGACTTTTTATCGAGACAAAATGTGGAAAAATATTGTAAATGTCAAAAGCATTCTGTAAAAAATTTTATGACTAATCTCTTATTTGTATAGTAGTTGAATTGCGAAGTTTTACAATGGGTAGAAAAACTACATAGAATTAAAAACACAGTTCACTAAAAAATCTGTGATTAAAATCTTTGTATTACACCAAACTTCACACCAAGTTTCCAAATATGCAGTAGTTATGGGACCTAGATTTTATTTTTGATAATTGTCATTAATAATATGGTGTATACCTGACGTAAGGAGACATTATTAATAGGTGTGATACAAACAGAACTCAATAAAATGTCCGTATAAAAAATGTCAATATTGTGTTTTGGTACTTATTGTAAGGACTTAAGAGATTCCACAAAATGATAAACTAATGACTATTAATTCAAAAGCATTCAATCAATAAAATGTCACTTATTTCTTGAACACTGAATAAAATAGTCGTGTTGGAATTCAGTTGAAACACAAATATTTCGCAAGAGTTAATATGGGCGACGAATCAATTGAAAATACACTTTGGCCAATTTTAGTCTACCAACACGCGTTTGGCATTTGCAGAAAAACTGCGAACCGAATTCCCGCTAGATTTACACTATGGTGTAAAAAGTCATACACTTTGTTAATTATTGGAACGTTGATGGCAATGCATGTGGCATTGTTGGTCATTCAAGTTCAATATGACTTCCTGGTGTTTAACACACTCAAGATCATTTTTGCTCTGCCCTTGTTATTGATTGACATAACATGTGACAGGAATATGTTTGCAGAATTAATTTTGAGAATTCAAAAAATAGATGATCTCTTCAAATCAGAGCATAGAAAAAATTTGTTGCGACGTGACAAATGTCATAATCTCATAGTTATTTGCCTTCTGGTACCTTATCATATTTTTAGTTCCATTTTTGCTGTACATGTAGCAATAAAATATTTACCGAACACTTCCTTTTCTGCTCTGTTCAATATTATTACTACCATAATATTTGATTTAGAAATAATACTGTTCTGTTTAATATTATTTAGTATAACAAAACGTGTAGGAATGTTGAATGTTTTCTTAAATCTGAAAAATAAACAAAATACGGTAACACCCATTAATGCCATATTTGACAGTCCACAACATAATCCTAACTCCGACAACCATTTTACGTTTGTATTGCCTCTAAATGAAAATTCCATTTATTATTTATCTCAATTCTACATTAATTTGTTAGATCTGTGCAAGTATTTAAACAAGGTGTTTGAATTTCAGGTTTGTATTGAACGTTTTGAATAAAATTATTGAAATAACATTTTAACTTCTGATAACAATTTAAAAAAAATAAAAATGAAAATTATTATAAAATAATCTTCAACTTTATTTTGCAGCTACTCATGTCACTCATTCTGACGTTCTCTAACACACTCCTTAACATATATAGTTTTCTTGAGAAATTGAAATATGATGTAAGTATTATTAAAACATATATTAACTAATTTAACTTGCAGCCTTAAGTCAAATTACGTTTAATAAACAACAAACTTGTAAATAGGAAACAATAATACGACCATAATTCACTTAAGGGCAAATAATTTATTAAATTTGTCAAAGCTCACAAATCCCTCAAAAAACAATAAATATGCTCACAAGGAAACTTGTCATACGAAGGATACGAGGAAATGTTTTTTTTCATTTATAATTTAAATACATTTAAGTGTGTGACATGTTTAGATTTTAATATGAATGAGGATTCAGGAAGGAGGACCAGAACTGACAAGCGGTAATAATATCGTGAAAATCTAAACCTACACCCAGTAGTGTTTGAATTGAGATTGAGAAATAAGATAACATTCATTTTGTTTTGTTATAATATATCGAATTATAATATTTTGTTATTAGAATTATTATTATTAGACTTGTCGATGACAAGTCTAATTAATATTTAATATTTTACTTGTTTTTTTATTCAATTTTATTTTCTTTCTCTATTTCTGACTAGACTAGGTGCACCTTACATACCAGCAATTATAAAATATTATTGTGATTAGTCTTGATCTAAAGTTGTTTGTGGAAAAATCAATTACTACACACCTTCAAGCATCATCTAACACTTCTATAACAGGATGATCAATTTTAGGTGGTCTTTTCTTTTCTTGAACTTGCCTGGTACTTTCAATATTTGCTATCTTCCTGTTTAAAAATATTGAAGTGGAAATATTAATTCCATCAATTAAAATTATGTGAATAAATTAAGTTGGGTTCTCAAAAATATGGCGAAGCAAAAGATTTTAAATCATATATCATATTCTTTTAGCATTTCTAATAAAAAAATTCATCGCAAGGATGGTGAGAGAATCACAAAACTTGAGTGAATTAATGAATGCTTATAAGTAGGCTGCAGTATATATGAAAAATGTCCTTCCGACTATAGATTCTGGTTAATTTAAAACAAAGACAACGTTTCAGACCTTGGATATATCACTTTCCATCGGTTACATGCTATGGCTACTTCCTTATGCTGTGCCGTTGATGGCCGTGTGTCTCCTTTGTGATAAAATGTACTTACAGATAGAAACTGCAAAATCTCTTTTAACATCAATTCAAGTCGATGGAGAATTACGTAAGTGAACAAATTTTTCTTTATGTATTTATAGAAGATGTTTATATTCGTATCACATTTCTCCAATGTAAGTGCTGAAGAATTTGAATGGAGTTTTTAATTCTCACTTTTAGTGACTTTGTTGACATACTATTTCACAAGAGTAAAGTCAATAGAAAATAATTTCGTTTATTTATTTATATTTTTACATATTTAACTTTATTGAAAACATTCTTAGACTATAGATGAACATATCCACAGATTATTTAGTTAATAACTTTTCAGAAGACTTGAGGGTGTACTTTCCGTTTATATATTTATTTGATTCCATAATTTTATTATGTGTACGATTAATGATTCTACTTCTGTGTCGAGGGATTAGGAAGGTTTCCTTACGTTTATAAATTAGTTCAAAGTGATAAGATGATAGGTGGAATTTCGATTAAGGATATGTAGACTTTGTCCGTTGTCTGTCGTTGTTTTATCAATATATTGGTTGGGATCGCAGCAAAGAATTATGGTTGTGTTTTTAAAGCGGAGTATGAATTGAATACGCAACACAGGTCTTGAAGTTATTCTAATTTATTTAACAGTTCTTTATATCCGTTTAGATAATTTTGGATCAGCAGAAGTAGAATGTGAAAAATTTGTTCACATTTTGAATTGTTATGGGAGATGCTAAACAATGATTTTAGGGGAGAGATAGTTTCTGAGAAAGCAAGACAGATGTGGTATGTGAAATTAACCCTATATATTGATTATGTTTATCAAGCTTCGGGTGGCCTGTCACAGCAGTTACCGATCACTAGAGGTTAGGAAGTAAGTGGTAGGTAGTATGAAAAACAATATTGTCATATAAGCATACTTCATTTATATACTACATTTATGTACATGTGCATATACGCACATAATATAGGTATACATGCATGTATAAATATATGACAAATATTCTGATAACTGATTCGGGACAAAGCCGGTTACCATCCGCAGTGCATAATGAATATTTACCATTTTTTCTCTTACAAACATCACCTACTTTTCGCTCTTGAGAAATCTGTTACTTATTTTTTAAATTCATTACAATAGCTTGCTATAAGTATATATTATGTCCTTTTTTCAGCATCCATTGTTCGATGTCATATGAAACTTATTAAAAATATGATAGAAGCAGGACAACTGGGCCAGTTCAAAGTTCTCCATTCATTCAACCTGCGAGCTGCATTGCTGCTTCATTTGCTAGGTTTACTCACAAGTTACGCTGTTCTTTTTATCCAATTTCTTAATGTCGATATTTTAACTTAATTCCTTGTCAACAATTTTTGCTAATTATTATATAAAACTACTCATACATCACCAATTTTCTTCTTGTAAAGTACTGATATAAAAATTATAAGGCGTAAGTTAAATGAAATGATGTATTTTTAAACAAAAAACTGTTTTTCTTTATAGAATGTACTGTCAAATGGACACTGGTCTATATCAAGTGAAAACCATGCTGAAACTAAAAACACCTATTAAAAAAATTACTTATCAAAACCGTTTGAAAATTTGAAGCTCATTTTTCTAAACACTGCTTTTCTACCACTGCTGCATGTATAACATATTTGTATTTCCCATTGAAATGGGAAATACAAACATGTTATACATGCAGGTATGTGAAATACAAACATGTTATACATGCAAGTATGGGAAATACAAACGTTATACATGCAGGTATGCAGATTAAGTACAGCATAATGTAACTTATTTTCTACGACATGAAAATCCTTTACATTATTGGAATTAACAATGTGAGAAAATGTGGGGAAAAAATTCTTTGCGATGTATCAAAATTAGAATCAAAATATTTCACAACAATTTTCATGATTTGAACATGGACAGTTGAAATATAATATAATAATCGAAATGCAAAATATAAGTATATAGATTTGCTGGCAAAAAAAATTCCCCACTCACTCATTACAATCCAGATATTAAAATATTTACAAACCTCTAAACATTTTTTAAAATAAAAAGTCATGGTTTACCGATGCTAACTACCGAGATCAGGATAATGTGTAACACAGATGACAGACTTTTGTAAGTGATGCATCGGTGACAAACAATTGGTGACTTTCATTGAGGAAGGTCAGTGGCTGGTTTTTCCCCAACTTGCTGCACAGTCATGATACAAACACTGCCAATTAAATATATGTCATAGCTTTGAGCACATATTCACTCATACTGTTAGCACATAGGCATTCATGTTCTATGTCTTTTTATCTTCTATTGGCGAGAGTCAGCCAGAGCTGCTCCAATTGTTTTGTTAAGACTAAATCTTGGAGGACACGTGTGTCAAAGTATTAAATATCATATGTTGTTATCTATATTATATGTTAACCTCATGCCCATTACACCTAACAACAAATATTGTTGTTAATCCTCTCTGGTTTCCCTTGTTATCTGAGTCATCTGCGTTATAGATCTAAGTCTATAATAATTGATAGTTTACTATAATAAATCTGACTATAGTTTTAATTAATATCAATAATGTGTGTTGTAACAACAATAATGTGTAGTATGCAATAATTTAAACTGCAGCCGTGAAGTATACAATACCCCCTTAAGCTATTGGTTGTATAGCTGTTAAAACTTCTCCTAAAAACTATAAAAAGCTAACTATCACAATAATACTAGTTGCCCGATTATCCATCATCCTTTGAAACCATAGACATTTTTTTGTAGAGATCTGATCGATTTTCTGAATTTCCATCAGCTTTTTAAAGGAATCTCGGAATAATAACTATTCATGATTACCAAATTTCATTATTTCCATTTCTCATACACAAAGTGAAACTCTCGGAATGGGTCACAGTTTAAGTGTTGCAATTTCAGATGACACATTTGCATTTAACCTGTACTGTAACTACTTTATAAGTTTGTTTTAGTGTGTGCGTTGACTAATGGTGGTTTACAAACTATTGAGGATTTGTAATAATGGTGACTATTTATTATAGATATTCAGTGATTATAGTCATGATCTAGCTTGTAGCAATTACAACTTCTGTAATAAATCATTGAAGCCATTCCAAGAATAAAAGCCCTTTTGTTCTCAGCACGGGAAGCTAAGCTGGTAGCATTGGTTAGCTAATCTAGCAATTAATATGTAATATGTCTCTAGTTATTGATTTTAAAATTTAATCACAATAGAAATTGAAACACCAAAATCACTTTTTTTTTAAATCTTAGCACGTCGTCAAATAAAAACTAATAAAGAGTACAGTCTAAATTTATTGTATAAGAAATTATTTGCAGATAAATTCAAATATTTTATGACAGAAAAATATTACAAGAACACTATTAATTACAAATCAAATATATTTCGGAAGACAAACCAAATGTAGGCAGTAAAATTGTAAACAAAATAAACTTTAATTGCTTATTAATGAAATGCTGCATACAAAATAAGAGCAGGTACGAGAAAGCAAATCTTATGAAGTTTCATTGTATATAACAATTTAAAATTTTGTAAGTTTGAAAAGTTCATTCACTTTTCAACAATTCATTAAGAATATTTCTTCCCCAGGTTATCTCATTTAACAACTGACACAGGGTTTGAATAATGTGAAGCTTTTAAATGTTTCTTTACACATTTTTGTCCTCATAAAAATGTTATTTCTGATCTAAACTTGTATGAAAATATTAATCCCATCAAAAACACAAATGTTAAAACATTTAGGACAAGTTCTCTTTGTGGAATATCAAATTGGTGGGCAGCAAAATTGTTGAAATCCGAAGCTATGCTGAGTTCAAAAGCACTTCTCCGTGCACCGAACTTAAAATGTGGTAAATCCTGAAATAAAATATTATCATCTTTGAACCTCCGGGTTCTCATGGTGATATCATGTTTTTTAATGCGTCATTACAAAGTCTAATTGTTTCACAAGATATTCTACATAAATTTAACTCATAAAGCGACTTAAGGCCATTTTAGTGTACTATAGCACTTTCTTCAATTTCGATTTGGCTAGGATCTAAGTGTATTAAAAGTACTCTTCTGAAATTTTTCGCTCCAAAAATCTTACAGAATAAGCTTGGCCACAGGATAATAAAGAAGAACCGATATCGAGTAAAACATGGCCAAGATACAAACCTTAGTGTCGTGAAAGGTGAAGGCTCAAGCAAACATATCAGAAACTGTTCCCGGTAAACATTTGCTTCACTTAATTTGTAAATTTTATTTTTATCCTTTCTTACCCATAAACTAAATCACGACTAAATATTATTTTATGTGTTTTTACTACTGTTTTCAATATCCCTGTTCTATTGTGCCAATTCAACCTTTGAAAAGAAAAGTGCTAACATCAATATTTATATAAGAACAGTGCTAATGCTGTGTATTATGAGGACTCCAAGTTTTATTTTTATTATGCTTATGAAGCCAGGTCATTGAAGAATTTTCTTTATATTTTTCTAACGCCCCTCCTACCTTCTTTCCTTACACAGGAATATTTACTCAATCAGAGACCAAGATTGAAAAAGATATTTTAGATCTAAAATTGAAACAAAAAAGTATTCATTCTACTCTGATGCAAATTAAAAAAATTTGAAACATTCGTCTCATTTTTACAAAACATGGAACAAATGCTTCCACTTTCAAAGTGATACTTTCCGGAGATTCAAACATTCTTTCATTTGCTCATTTCAAGGTCAAATGGCCAGCACCTTGATCCTGAATGTATGATCGCGATTTTAAGCAAGCTTTAATAAAGTCGTAAAAAAATTTATTTTTTTTATTTAAACCAGTAACTTCATTAGGGCATATTTTAAAAACTGAAACTTTTTTAAAATCATTTACAAAGTACTTTTTAAAATAATTTAGAAAACTTACAAAGCTAATAAACTTCTGTTTACACATTTTAATCCTTATTCGAAGTAAAATCCATTGCAACGCACAGCTCAAATTTGTTCGTATTTCTAAGACTTTGTAAACTTTCACCATAAAATTTAAACTTCACAAAGGAGTTAATATTTTTGGGCCAGCCGAAAGTAAGTTTTGTATTTAGTTATTTATAGTAAATTTTAATCAAAATCGTATAATCTAATAAAAAGTAGGTAAAATGTTTAAAGTCATCCTCTTGACCCTATGTCGACTATCAACAAACGCCGAGTTCATTGGGTATATTCAGTGTTTTTTTTTCTTTCTCAATGTTTCCACTAACATCGTACCAAATGTTTACCAGCTGGACATTTATCAACGATATTGTAAGAAATTGAAAAGTGTGTCCATGAAGTTTTCTTAATTATTATGTTGCCTTGTGCTGGTTTTTGGTCGAACAGCCTTGTAAAGGCTTTATTTTCTTGTCATTCTGTCAGCAATAATCAATGGCCAATCGTATTACACATATTTCGGAATGAACCTTTTGACTAGTGTGATTACTAAGTTGTCTGTGGTACAGGTATGTGGCTCTATGGCACAGTCTGTAGTCTGTGGCCCTTTATTAGATAGACTGTCTACCGCTCACCACAGTACTATCAGCGATTCAAAGTGTTTCCGACTTTATTACAAAAAGTTTGTTTTGGCTTTTTCTACTTCTTGTTGAATTCTGTGTCGTTTCACTAAAATAGAAGATAGGATGTCTGCACGTAGATAATGTGTGTGTTGTGCCATCAGATTTCAACGGAATGTGATGAAATAATCGATATCCCAGATGTCTGCAAATACGTAGAAACTTTTGAGCGATTATATTTTTCAAGAGGTCAGTGTGTATTAATATCACCGCAAATTGTATCTAAAGTGAATTTTATATGGAACAATTACATTGCATTTAACTTCTCGAAAGTCCATTCTCCTCATAAGGAACGTATCAACTCATGTGTTTTTAAATATTTCTGAATATGTCCGTAATTTAATAAATATTTACAATCTGTTAATTAATTTTTTTTTTCTAAAATCAATAAAACATGTGAAGATGAAACGTCACTTTAATCATCGATTCGTTTACTTTGCAGTAGAGATTGTTTTTTGTGAATTGGTAAAAAACGTGTAATTGTAAATATACTTTTTCACATTGACGAAATTATCGCTTTTATATACGAAATATACTAAAACGATTATTTAATTATACGTATTTGAATAAAAAATTTCATTCCGAATATGGGAAAGTAATATTATGATTTGAATTCATTAAATTCGTCATTTCTGAATATTTGTTTTGAACTGCCCCACTATTTGCTCAGCTTATACTGTTGGAGACATGGATTTTTCTAGATTGCCATGCTAAATAATGGTTTTATGATGTACTACATTGTAACATGTAAATGCAATTTTGTCAACGTTAACGAAAACATCACTTTTATGTATGGAATAAACCACTAATTATTGATACATTTCCAATGTAATTAGTATTTATTATTTGAGTGAGCATAGGTTGATATTTTTTAATTTTTATTTTTGCACTTGTACAATTTAAACAAAAACACCAACTGACTTTTAGATTTACATATACTTAGTTTGTATTTTTTTATGGTTTTAGCCAAAACATTTTATAAAGTTTTCTATTATAAATCTTTATTATGGAATTTTCTTCTTATATGTTCAATCCATATCTACATAAGCACGGTACTAATGGTTTTAAAATATTTAGTAACCATATTTCTTTTTTGTTTTATAATCAGAAAGTAACTTTTGGAGTTTTATGTCATTTTATTGAAAGTGGAGTAAGGAAACTCTCCCTTCTAAATGACATGCACATTCGAGGGGGAGAGACTTGCAGCACCAACATGTCTGCCACAAATACCCATATCTATTTAACTATATACATGCTTTATTTTTGTTTATGTTACAGTTACATCAACATGATGAAGTATGTGTCACATTGAATCATTGTCACAGTGAATCACTTAATAATTTCACAAGAATGTTTAAATAATGCTCAAAGTGCAAGGCGATAAAGCTATAGAAGCATGTACGTACCGTGCAATTCTTCAGTGTTACACCAAATGAATGTTGTGCCAATTAACTCAGAAGAAAGAAATATTTTTGGCAGTGGATACCGCTATATCAGGTAACCTATCTGACAGTTTATCTGTTAATAAAATATATGAAATAAGATATTACACTTAAAATAGTGAAGGCCAAGTGCAATATAATTATATATCTTATTTTACTTAAACATTGCCTTTTGTCCTTTTTTACTTTTATGGCCTATTTTAAAATTTCTTATTATTTTTTAGAACGGGTCTGCCGGGCTTGTTGGTAAAGAGCAACTCGAGCTCTAGAAAGAAACCAGTAACATGATGAGAACAGACCAGTAGAAATATAGCCTCCTGATAGTGAAGAGTAGTATTCCTCGACCATCACCAATGGCTCCAATTAATAATATTATCCACGACCACCCTGTAATACCAACAGTCACATATAGACATGCTGCATCTATTTACCGACAATGTATTTTCAGATATTGGGAAGTATTTCTAGACTTTTAGTTCCAATAATTCTAAAGGAACAGCTATTTTTAAATCATTCTTTCTATATCCCACACTGTGCTCGTATATGTGACGCCATCACTAAAGTGAGAGTCATAATGACTGGAATAATTTGCATACCATTAGCAATTTTTCTGATTTCACTGCTCCCCAAAGGGAGGACTTCATTCCTTAAAGTGGGACAAAATGCAACATAGTTATTGAGAATGTTATAGAATATAATATAGCATTAGGTCAATACTGGTTAGGTATTACCAATACTCAATTTCAGCAATTATCACTTGAGATGCCATTAATAACTGAAAAAGTGAAATCTCCCAAAAGTAATTTAGCTACGTCTTTAAAGGAACTTCGTACAGAGAATAGCAACAGTAGGATAGCTTCTCTTTTTAATGTAGCTTTGCCAATCGTATATATAAAATAAAAATAATAAATTTAAATATTGTACGACAGTGTTTTGAATAGCAGTTTATTTCATTACCTTTAACAAATTTGTTTTTTGACAAATCATTTGTGCATAGAACAAGTAGCTCAAGACAATCTGATTATACCAAATGGCTTGCTTGAGAATTCAGATTTGCACATAGAGAATATGCCAGCCATAGTAATATCCGATGGTACATATATTTATGTGCAAAAAAAGTAGTAATTATATTTACCAAAAGCCAACACACAGTTTACACAAGTATCGCAACTTAGTTAAACCATTTTTAATAATGTGCTGCGTTGGCTATATTCTTGATGTTCTTGTTCCATATCCTGCCACAGAGTCTGATGCCTCCATAATGTTTAGTTTGTTTAGAGATAATAGTCCATTAAGATCATATTTCAGAGAGAATAATGTATTTATCCTTGATAGAGGCTTTAGGGATGCGATTTCATTTCTGCAGCAACATGGTTACAAGACTCACACGTACGAATCCAAACAGCCAGACAATTTTCAACTAATGACTCTTCAAGCAAGTAAGTCCAGGTGTGTTACTATGTGCAAATGAATAGTCGAGGATGTGAGTGGAAGATTTAAACGTGATTTTATATTATTCCATCAACAATGCTTCAACACTGCTTCCATTAATTTTATATTTGATTTTAAATTTGCAGCTTCTTTAATTAATAGATTTCAGCCAGTGATACGTGATAACCTATATGCTGAAGAAATATTTGAAATAATTGCTCAGCGTTAATTAAACACCCCCAATTTTCTTGCTTCTTTTGTAGATAAGCATAATATTAGCAAAGTTAGGGTAGAATTTAACAGAATTGATGATAATCTTACTAAATGGAATGACTTTCCTAGACTTAGTTTTGGCTAGTCTGCACATATCATGTGATTTGTTTGGTATTTATGTTGGGCTCGCTACCGGGATGACATTGAGCCACCTGCATCTTACTTAGATAGTATACTAATTGTAATAGATAATTTTGAGAGCAATTAGAGGGCCAAAGGTGTCGTAAGAATAAATAGAGAAAAAGTAAGGGAGCGTTGTCCCAATCTATTTTCTTACTCTGCTCTTATAATACCTTTGGTTTTCTAATACATCAGGTAATATAATATTATATCAAGTAATGCAGCGTGGCGCAATGTTTAATTCTTTAATTCTATCTGTTCTTAAGATACTTTCCGACTTTCTAAAAATATGTCACATAAGATGATGTGGTCAGAATATTTTTTTTACTATATTTGTTTACAATACTTTTGATTTTTTAATAATCCTATATCAAGTCAGTTCACAATGTTTAATTTTGTTACTCTATCTGTTGTTAAAATAGCTTTGATTTTCTAATAATACTATATTAAGTAATGGAGAGTAGTCACAATGTTTAATTATTTTACTATTTATGTTTCTAAAATATCTTCAATTCTCTAATAATAAAGCCTTAAATGCTTATTTTTTTAATCATATTTGCTTTATAATTCTCTAATAATACCATATATAATTCTCTAATAATACTATGGAGCGTGGTCAGTGTTTATAATTCGGTTATTCTGTTTTTAAAATAGGTTGGATTCCCTAATAATAATATATCAAGTAAGCTGGTAACATTTATTTTTTTAACTCTGTTTCAACTTTTGATACTCTAATACTTACTGTATCAATTAATAATAATTATTGAACGTTGCGATGGTGCTGCAACCATTACAACGTTTAATTCTGTTACTCTATCTGTTCTTAAAATAGCTTCGATTCTCTAATAATAATATATCGAGTAAGGTGGTGTGGTCAAAATATTTAATTCTTTTACTCTACCTATTCCTAAAATAGCTTTGATTCTCTAAAAATAATATATCAAGTAAGAATGTGTGGTCAAAACATTTAATGCTTTTACTCTACCTGTTCTTGAAATAGCTACGATTCCTCAATACAATGTACCAAATAAACTGGTAAGATTTACTTTTTTAAATCTGACTTACAATACGTTTGATACTCTAATAATACTGTTTCAAGTAATACAGCATCATCACATAGTTCAATTTTGTTACTCTATCTGTTCTTGAAATAACTTTGATTCTCTAATAATATCAAATAAGGGGGCGTGTTGACTATTTTCAATCCATTAATATATTGTCATTTACTTGCTGCTAGTTTTTGACTTGCAGCTTGATCTTTAAAACAGATCAAGCTGCAAGTCTTTATTTCTTCAATTTGTTCTTTAATATCTTTTATTGTTTCATCATCAGATCACTTTTATTAAAGTGAACAGGACAAATGTCCTCATGTTCACTCCGCAGCTAGACAATAACAACACTTAGCGATATTGAGAGTTAAAGTTTAAATTCTACAATCGCACATATCAATCTTGCTTCTGTTTTATTTTTCCTACATTAACAAAATAATAATTACAAAAACTTATATTTTTCTTTTCATCCATAAGAATAATGAAAAAAATAAAATATTTCAATCGTGTCTTATAAATTACTAAATATAACTTAACAATACCAGAGTCATCAATGCCTTAGATTTACAAGAATTAGCTAATTTACTAACCACCAGTTTTAAATCTGGACCCATATACGAACAAGATAACTTTTCAATTAACAACATTTTTAAATTTGGTGACCAAAAGACAGACAGACAGGAGAAAACTATAAGAGTTTCTGGCTGATGCTACGAAACCCTTAACACTGCATTTTATATAATTTATTCCAGTTTTCAAGACCTTTTCAGTGACATCTCATCTTTTCAAGGAGATCATGGGATTAAATGGGTAAAAGGAATCCTTCCAACTTTATGTACCTTTGGGTTAACTAAAAATACGTACCTGCAACATTGCATTGCAAAAGTTAGGGAAATATATAAGCAGTTATACTTGATTCTAAAACAGCATCAAGTAAAAGAAACTTTCTGTATTGAAATATTGTCAGAAATGTTATGATGTCAATAAAATTAAGTGAGATAAAAATATATAATTTTTAGACTAAATGTGCAAAATACTATTAGAAAACTCAAAAGAATAAAACCTTTTGAGCTTGTTAGACATTAGAACACTAAGTGATTCAAAGGACAATCTTAGTTTAGTCAGCACATAGTATATTAATTCAGAAACAAATTAATTGTTAGTTATATAACGAGTTTTAATAAAATTCGTAAAATAATAAAAAAACATTTTTCAGACTGCATTTCTTTTAACGATTATATTCAAAATTTGCAAACAATGGTCTAACAGGTACATCAGCTAATATAATGACATTTTGCTGATATTTAGAAATTAACTATTTTTTAGATATATACAAAGTAACCTGAGAGACTAATAAAATGTTGTGTTTTGCGAGTGGTATTTACTTGAACGGTTCATTAAATAAATAACAAGATAATGGTTAAGAAAGTGTAATTTGCCATTACTAGCTTGAAGGAGGTCCACAGAGGTCTAATAAAGAAAGGAGCTTTACAGAAAATATTACTGAGTTGTTACACTAAAAATGAACAAATATGTTTTGAGATGGTTTCAATGCTTACTTATACAATTACAAAAAATTTATGTCAACTTGAAAAGCTACACACATAGATGGTCCTATAGATGGACCTTATTGCTACGAAAGAAAGCTGCACACATAGATGGACCTTATTGCTATAAAAGAAAGCTGCACACATAGATGGACCTTATTGCTACAAAAGAAAGCTGCACACATAGATGAACCTTATGGCTACTAAAGAAATCTCTTACATTTAATGACGATAACCGTGCTGCTTTTTACTGCTAAACATTATTTAAAATTGAATGAAAAAGGAGCATGGTTCCTTAAACTGAGTTTATTAAAATCATTGTTGTACAGACGAGAAATCAAATAAAAATGTATCACTATACTTAATTCACTTGACATAAATGTAATAGTTCAGTGAAAAATTTAATTCAGTTGTACTGAAAACGTACAAAAACGCCATCCGCGTGATTTCATACATATACTAAATACCCTCTCTTTTGTTCTTTGGCCGCATTATAGTATTTTTTTTATGTGTTTATGTGTTATATGCATTTTGTGATATTTTGTAAAAAAAATATGTCCTAAGTCAATTGAGCTACAATATTTTCTAAATAACTTATTTTTAAATTGATTTAAAATTTGTAATATTTACAAAAGGATTGTTGGTAATGCATGATTATACTCGTAATAATGCAATCAAATGTTTAGTTGAATATTTTTAATAAAATAATATACAAGTACCGTTCAATACAGTATTGGGTTTGACAGTTAATGGTGGGAAATTATAAAAATTTTTTAAGAAATTATAATTATTCGCAAGTACATGCGAGATGGGTGCTTTTTATTGGTGAATAATACAAAGTATGAAAGAAAAACATTTATAATTTCATTAGAATGTCTTGTATTTGGGTATATTTTAAGAAAAATGGTGACAGAAAAAAGTACGGTTGTTCTCACACATTATATCAATAGCAAGCCATTTTCTCATCTTTATAATTACCTACCTGCCTTTATTGCATTGTAAACCTAATATTAGATTTATCTTTTTGAACTTAACATCAAAGTTATACAACAAATATTATTAGAAAATTAATTTATTTTTAAATCATTTGCATCAAAACCTAACTGTAACCATTAGTGTTTTATGGGGAGGGGCGAATATAATTTTTCTTAGTACCCCACTAATTAGGAACTCATTAGGAGTATATAAGTCAAATGTCAAGTCCTTAATGTCAGTTGTTAATCAATAATCTTCCCTTAAAGAAGTAGATCTGTTAAAGTGAACTGCGAATATGGAGCAAATCAAACCACGTGTTGTGACGATTTCTCTTTTCACCATTAGCGCCACCTCACCATATACCATTCTTTTCACATAAAGTTTGAATTCACATAATTACATCTTAATACAAGAGATGGCATAATTTATGTGTATTTGGTGTTTTTTAATTTGTAAGAAAAATTGCCTACTATATAGTTATGTTAAATCGGCAAAACACTCAACATTTTCTTTATAGAAAGATGTGATAATGGTCTCACTGGATAACGAATCATTTCCATCGTCTTGACCGAAATCCTCGCGGGCAAAGTCACTGCCGACAGCTAGTGAATCATTTAAATTTTGCGACCTGTTAAAATAATGTTTGTCGAAGTTTTCTTTTTAACATGAATGCATCGTTACATCGAGCCAAGCCATACAGGCACTTTTTGTTACAAAAGCTTTTTGGAGGGTATTTTATAATATATATGCATGTGCTGTATTCATTAATTTGCTGTCTGTATTCTTAACAAAATTTCCAAACGAAACTGCTCACACATTTTATTATAATTAATGTTACTGCTTACAACAAACACACACAACCTGAATTATATCAAAAGGGAATATAGAACATTAGTATGGCATGAAAAAATAATCTAAATCAATACTGTATTGTGAAAGTATTATCATTTTAACGAAAGTGCCTTTCCAAAACAATTTGGTGCTTACCGTTTGCTTGACATATTTGAATGATGAATCGTTTGAGATTATGAATTACAGATAATGGTCTGTATATTGATTTATTTCTTTTATAAATACAAATCATTTCTCTTTATGTACACTATAAGAACCATTTCATACGTAAGCTCCTATACGGTTGAACGAAATACATGGTTATGCCTTCCAATAAGATAACAATGACCAATGACAAGAATCAGGTTGCAGGTTTTGGGGAAACACTTCGGTCGATCCTGTTTATTCATTCTGTTGTCGGTATTTGTAGAAAAATTACCATCGAAGATAACCTTTTGTCCCAATTTGGAAAAGTCTATAGTTGTATACTTATAATTTTTCTTGTATTGTTCTTTCAAATAATTTTATTTTCTGATGGTTTTAATATTGCTAATTTACCTGACATTATTGCAGTCATATTTATTATGTATTTACTTTGTACCGATGTGTGTTGCGCCAAAAAAGGGTTTATGAATTTAATTAATCAGTTTAATATAATTGATGGTCTCTTTGAGCCCGATCATAGAAATAATATTTTAAAAAAAGATACCATACGTTGTTGTATCGTTAGCGGTTTTGTGGTATTATATTTCACAACTGTGTTAAGTTTATATTTGTATTTGACAAATGATGTGGGATTACAATTTTATAAAAATATTGTGTATATGACAGTGTGTGACATTGTTTATGGCTTAGAATTCACACTTATCTCGCTGCTGATTTGCAGCATTATTCAAAGAATTCAACTACTAAATAAATTTCTTGAAAACATAAACAAAAAGCATACTTCTGTCTCTATTGAAGAATTATTTGATATTTCTCAGCACAGCTTGTCTAGAAACAATATTAATTATATTTTCGACATACCACTTAAAGGAAAAGACGTTACCAGTTTGTCAGATTTCTTTGTTTTATTCTTAGAACTTTGTAGAAGTTTTAATGGCATATTTCATTTTCAGGTTGGTTTTGAATGCAATATTTCATATTTCATTATATTATGAGCAGCACTAAAGAAGGATCTGAATAATAGATATTCCTTTTACTAGATTCTTTGCAATATAAAAATATGTAATTGTTAATTGAATTTCAGCTTCTCTACACTTTGTATAGAGTTTTCACATACATTATGAGTAACGCTTATTTCCATTTGCGTAGTTTAAAATATAATGTAAGTGTAATTTTTATCTCAATCCATTGGATATATTGAAAAACATTTAATATTTTTGACACAGTTATACGTTATGTTTACGCAATTAAAATAAACGATGACAGGTTTTGTTTTATTATTAGTTTTTTGATTTTAATCTCCATAACATTTGAAATTATAGTGATATAATAATACTATTTTTTTATCTATGAATACAAATATTTTGACGACATTATCGTGTGTAAATAATGAAATTTAAGTTGCATGTTTCAGACTGGATTTCAATTCTCATTTTTGGAGGCGGTACTTTGGTCATCTTCATCTGTGATACAAATTGTGAACATTTGCATCCTTTGTGAGTGTGTCTACCTGCAAGTTGAAAAAGCTAAAACCTGTTTGGCAATCATTGAAGCTGATAAGCGAATTCGTAAGTGTTTAATCCAAATCTCCTCAGGGTGTTTTATTTTTGCTTCTTTATTTAGGTGCTCTATGAAACACACTATGAAAAACCATAATATTTTACTTTCATTAAGTCATTTGGAAGATATAATTAAATGAAAAAAATTAAAAAAAAATTTTTATTGAAATAATATAGGCACAGCTTTTAATGTGACAGGTCAACAGTTACAGATGAATTTAAAGGAGAAAATATACGCTGATGACATACGCTGATGGATATAAATTTGAAAATTTCAAAATATTTAGATGATGTCACATATACGTGCAAAAATATTGTTCATATGTATAAAATATCACATATGCAGGAGGAATTGTTCAAATAATAACCATAGTCAAATTTAATTGGACACAAACTAAAATTTTATTTTCTTGAAAAAATATTTTGAAGGTGTCAGTAAAATTGAGAGAAAAAGTAACATTAAAATATACTACAAAATAAAAAAACTGATCAATGTTAGCAATTTTATTTCTTTTAATTCTATGTGATGCAGAGTTTGGTAATGATTATATTTTTTTTTGATAATTCTCTGACTGAAATTGTTTCCTGAAACGCTGTGTACTCTGTTTACATATTTTATTATTTACTTATTTATTTATTTATATATCTACTTTAATGTATCTAATTAATACAGATGGTGGGCTTATTGCTATGAGAGCAGTCTCTTACAACCCACATAACACTCGTCCAGTCCCGCTTGACAAACGGCCGGGAATAGAACCCGGGTTCCCACAGTGAGCCGCGTCGTCACATGTCTTGTGGTCAGCCCAACACACTGCGGCGACGACTTTACAGTTCTATTATTTATACTTCAATAAACTGCTGAGTGTCAATAATTTTTGTTGGCCAATTTTACTTTCAAATAAGTTTTAATACAATTTGTTTATTAAGAAAGAAAATAAATAGTAGTATGACAAATGAGTGTCCCTTAAGATTTTGGTACTGTGCACACAGTGATAATGACTGGTTAAGTAGTAATAAATATTGTGAACGTAAGAGTAACATAAAACAAAAACATAAAATGAAGAATAATATTAATAAGTTTATTGAATTTTTACTCTTTTCACATAAAATTAATCGGTTTATATCCTTTGTGTCGGTCAGCTTATGGACGTCCGTGAGTTAACGCTTACTCCGCTCATATTATAGGAATCCTACAGCTATCAGAAGTTACAGAACCAGTTTTTCATTTAAAGTAACTGTCTATTTTAAAGTTGTTTTACCCCAGGAGGTCCTTTTTATGAGAATTTAGATAACTTCTTTATTCTAATTGGTTATATAACAGAATTGAAAAAAAAATCTCAGAAGCGCTCCAATGTTTTACTCAGTCACTCAGTTAGTCAATCACTCATTACCTTACATTTACTATGTGCTGAACATTAAGATCATTTTATTTCTGCTTGTATTTTTATCCTTTTCCATCTTTTTGTTATACTATTTTGCTACAAGTTTTAATAAAGTATTATATATTGTAAAGCTATATATATGTAAGTTTACTTATATACTATATATGTAAACCAGCCCATAGTCTTTGTTAATTCCATTAGTCAAAATTGCAGAAATTAAGCCAAACAGAATATAAATATCCAAGAAGACTTATATGAAATCCAACATTTCATTCATTAAAGATTTTTTAGTCTACAGTTGGAAAAACATACACTATATGACTGAACGTCGCCAGTTAAATTCTTAGATGTATAAGTATTACTGAATACTTTGGTGAGGCCATATTTAAAGAAATACATTCCTGCACCCATAGTAATTGCTTCTCCAAAAGTAATTGTTTATAAAAACAGAAATCTGTTGGCCGATAATGCAAAATTGAATTTTTTTAAAAATTATATTTTTACTAAATTTGTCCTGTAAAACTTCAGTTTTATCATGTTTATGACTTTTTCAAACAAACATTTTAAGATAATTTTATTGTTTGTTGTTTATGTTAATTGCAAAGCAATTATGTTATATTTATTTAATTGCGTTACACTAACTGCATAATTTAATAAACATTATTCATTCATTTTTCAGCTGTTCGTGTACGTAATCAGACAAAGTTAATTCAAAATCTAATAGAAGTCAGCAAAATGGGTCAGTTTACTGTTTTTGGAATGTTTCAATTACGCGCTTCTCTGCTGCTTGCTTTGCTGAGTCTCATTGTTACATACGTTATTGTGATGATACAATTTCTAAACGTATAATGATTTGTATTTTAAATCAGCTGTTCACTTTTATCAGCTCTTAGAAATGTAAAATTGCAATTTAGATATTAAATTATTTACTTCTTATTTCTAATTTATAAGAAATTAAATGCATACCGTGTTACAATTTAAATTTATATAAAAATTTAATTGGTAAATTATTGCGCACATGCTTGTGAATTAATTTTCTTTTATAAAAATACATACTTCTTTAATACGAAATCTTTCAAATAGTTAACATTATGCAAAAGACTATCAAATTATCAATAATACATTCATTAATAATATTAAGTAGTGTACAGTCGATTAATTACTTTGGCGTTTGTTTTGATATGTGTTATGGATTGTGTATTGGTGCAGTAAAGTAATTGTTGAAATGTATACTCTATCTAATAAAATATATTTGTCCAATAAAATACCTTCCTTTTAATATAGTTTAGGAATCTAGTTGGGACATGTAACATGGAAATTAGTTTGAGATTCTCAAAACTTGAAGATACCGTAACTGTCTAGTAGGTATAAATTTCTTCCTAGGACAATCAGTTTTTAGGTTTCCATAGCCAAATTACCCTTACAGTTTAACCATGTCTGTTTGTATTTGAAACTTTTTTTTATTTACAGACTATTTGTGCTATAAAGCTGAAATTTTGTGAAATATTCATCTTGCTTATAAAGTTGTGAAATAAAAACTTGAAAACATTTTGTTAAGTCACTTCCCCTACAATTTAGGGAACTAATGTAACAAAAAATCAATCAATTTAATTTTCTGGTTTCCATACTGATTTGATCGCAAGATGGTTTTATAGCCTTCAAATGATAATTGATGAATACTGAGTCAAATAACTAATGAGTGAATTGACTGTCATTATATTTTGTATTCATTGGTGATTTCATTTTGACTGACAATAATATATGTTTCTAGGAGAGCAGCTGAAATGTATTGTTCATTTATTTTAAATGTTTTGTGAGATTGGGGTAAAAACCTACTACAGATGATAAAAGAACTATCTGAAAGGTTCATTAACTTCCAGAAGCATTACAATCTGTCAGTTTTACTTAATATACAAATAGTAAACAAATAATGTGTTATAAGAAAATTATCAGAACTACATTTACAAACAGATTACAATTGTAATAGTTCGTGTTAAAATAATGTGATAAACATTAAATATTAAGAATAGAATGTTTGACACAACATAGAGATATATTTGCGACATGCACAGAATACTTTTGTCTTGAATACCTAACAAGTTATTTGTCATATATCAAAAACTAAAATGAAATATCTTTGATGATTTCTATTGTTCGCAAAAGTAAATTTACTCAACTTTACACATTGTTATTTTTCTTTCTATTTTAAATGGGATGTTATTAAATTTTTTAAAAATTATCCAAACCATTGTGAATGCTATTTAATAAAATTATAATTAAATGAGAAAACAATATTCTATGACGTGTAGATGGAATATCAATGAGTTGATATGACTAATTTATTCAATAACTGACATTAATGAAATATTTGACATCATTAGTCAAATATTTCATTGTATGTAGAGAGTACAAAATCAAAACTATTTATTAAAAAAAATAATTCACACAAGAAAAAACAGAAAACAGTTCTAGGTATTTCGACTTAGATATAAATGTTTCAATGGGCATGTCCAGTGGAAGTAAAGAGGAAAAGATTTTTAAAACATTATCCCTGAATTACTCTAAAAGTTTTTAACACTTTTTGAACAATCCAAAATTATTGAGCTATAAACTAAAGCATTGGACGCTCTTCTCAAGTCTTCTGTATTTAGTCAATAACTATTCTTTTTCAAGAGCAGTTTTTTTTATGTACTGCTTATTCCGACAGATCTAAAATATAAAAATATTTTACTATTCCCAGTAAACATATACTCCGTTTAATATTTCTAATGTTCCATTTATACTTTCCAACTCATGAATTAAGCCATGATAAATATTTTAAGTGACTCATTTTTAATACTTTGACTTTATTTCTATCATCAATGTACCAATGAATTTCTTCTAGTGTACCAGTCGACCCATTGACAACACCTTATGACGAGGTTGATATTTCTCAAAATCATTATTTAATTTATTTTTAAGTCAGCAGTTGTTGATGAATCTTCTTCATGTTTTTCTAATACATCCTGTGCTTTTTTGTCACTATGTCTTTTGCAATCCATTTCGTCAATTGCATCTTTTCCTATTTCAGGTTATTCTATGCTGTTAAGCATTCCTCCATTGAGCTGAACGTACATATTTTTCTTCAGAAATAAACATATTGTATTTTCAGATTAAGATGTAATATAAAAGGCCATTACCCTTATTTCACCTTCATTTGATTCAGTATTATGTTAACTAATTTACTACTTTATGGCGTGCAGTCATCGCTACTAATAATCACAAGTCTCATACGATTCAACTCATCATTGCTGCCAAGTTGTTTTGTCAAGTTTTCAAAAACTCTTCTTTGAACTAAATTAAAATTCTCTGTCAATCTTTAATTTCTTACATTTTTTATTTCTGTGAAAGGGTCTTTACATTTCTTAAATCTTCCATAAGCTGGGAAGTATAAATGCTATGTAATTTATCAAAAAGGTGCATTGAATATAATCCTTGAACTCAAACTGAAAATTAATAACAACAAGACAAAGATGATATTTGTTGACCGTGCTAACGATAACTCATCCGAAGTTATACAACTAGCAAATTACAAAATGGTACAACATATGTTTGTTTGGGGTCTTTAATTTCTAATAACGGTGCTTGTACTGACAAAATCAAAAGCATATGACAATTACCAGTCCTGCTATAGACAAGCTAAGGAAGTTAAAGAAGAAGCGTAACATCACAGAACCAATGAAAAGCCGACTCGTTTGAGCATTGGTGTTTTCCACAATCTTTTACTGCGCAAGGACGTGGACATTGCATGAAAGGGAGAGAAAAAAAAATAGAAACTCTGGAAATGTAATGTTAGAGAGAAATGCTGGAGCATCGAAAACTGAGTTCTATACTAATGCAACATACTCTAAAAACTTGGTATGAGACAACGTTTTTGCAATACACATAATGAAATTCACTGAACATGTATCGTGGGATAGCAAGGATAGTACGGAACGCCTAGAACTGCAATACAAAGTGGAAGGTACCAGAATATGTGGGAGTCACTGAAGAGTTGGGATAATCAGACCAAGACAGCAACTTACTGGTAAAAAAACCTGTTGAACCAAAAAAAAATAAAAGTGAACTTAGAGAAAAATGGCACAGAACAACTCCATGAAACTGCGCTGACAAAAAAGATATCAATTACCAAGTATGGTAGCCTCATAGCATGAATCTTATCCTACAGTAGTTGCTCATTCCAATCAACAGCATCCCGAATAAATCATAAATCTGTGGTCTGGTTTCGGATGGCTACAACCAAAACCAGAAATACATTATGAAGCTGTATGTCACTGCACTGAACAGCATCCATAAGTACATCAAATTACTGCTACTGTCTGTAGCTAGCCAGACCTTGTATCACCATATGCATTTTGGTTTCATCTACCTTTATTTGAAATTAAAGCCCCAAACGGACATGTGATCGAACCATTTAGCAATTTGTTAATTGTGTAACTTTGGGCAAATTTTCATTAGCACAGTCAACAAACTCACCTTTGTCTCATTATGATTAATTTTCAGTTTGAATTCCACGATGATGTTCAATGCACCTATTTTCATAAATTACACAGTATTTATACTTCCCAGCCTACGGAAGATTTAAAAAATGATAAAAGGGTCTGTTTGGTTAATTCATTATTTTCTGCTATACTTTGTTATCTCCATCAGGAATATATATATAGTAATGGCCAAATAGAGGTAAATGATTACCGATATACTGAAAGCGTTTAATGGAACTACCTTCGGAATCAAAATGGTCCATATATATCTTGTTATTCAATCCTTATAGAGTACAAAGCTGCAGCATGTCTTAGCTCACACAAAAATCTATGAGTCAAATATTTCAACATAAAAGTGCGATATTAATTTGGATAAATATATATTCTCAATGCGAATTCAGAACATTAATATTTTGATCATGTTGTATGAAAATAACCATATGTGTTATGACTTCGCCATCCATCAAGTGGTATGCAACTTCCAGTATAGTGAAAAATAAAACTAAGTTTGTTGAAGATAGTTGTAATTGAAGCCAATTTATACTTGACAGACTGACTAATATTTTGAACTAAATAAACAACAAAATGTCCTTAAATACACATTTTCAGAGAGTTTAGAAATAAACCTCCACCTTTAACACAAAAACAGTGTGTTATTTTTATAATCTTTGTAGTGTTAAATTATGTGTACTAAATTGAAAATCGTACATGCGCAATTAATGTTATAAAAATTATTTTCCCCATTATTAACTCGATAATATTAAAAATAATTCATTCAAATGAGTATGGTAACCGTATATAGTAAAATCCATATCATCATTATGATCACCATCTTCATCATATTAGCCTGTCACTATCAACTGTTTGACATAGGCCTTTCCATTATTAATTCAAATTCTTGATATTTTTCAAACTCTACGCTTGAGACAATGAGCATTAAATGAATTTGAATATTGTTACAAAGACACAGTTATTAAAAATAATTTTATTAAATAGGCTAAAAAGTGAAACACTTAAAATTTCACTTGTATTGAAAAATCGCAAATACAGTGTGCGATATGTATATTTTATGTACATTTACAGAGTTGCCTACCTTATGTTACAGAAAATCAACATTTTTTACCATGGGAAGTTGCAAAAGATGGATGATAAAATTAGCAGTGTAAATGACATAACCATACATTTAAAAAAATATGTTTTCTAGAAAACATTGAATCTTTATAGGGACCATTGTCAATGGCTATGCCTTATGAGAAACCCGATGAAATTAATTTAAGTACTAATAAGGAGAATGACAATAGGGAAAAATTCTTAATCTTAAGGTCTCCATTAAAAAACCAAAACACAAATATTTGTAACAATTATTCAGAATTTGAAGAATGCTACCGATTTTTAGCAGATTTCCTTTACTAAACAATTCCAGTGACACGCACTTTTCAATAGAGATCGATAAATAATTTGTTGATATAAAAATTCTACTTTGAAAAAATAAAAATTTGAGACCATGGATGCAATCGAACTAACAATTAAATAAATTTTTCCTTATTAAATTTCCTATACAGAAAGGCATTAAGTTTGTATTAGCAAAATAAAACACACAGACAGCAGCAACTGTCATAATGTGAATTATTAATACAAATATCATCATGGCCGAGTTTTAATATTTAGTATGGCGCGTCTGAAAAAATGTTAAATTTTATAAATTTAAAGCATTAGATGAAACTATTTTTTTAAATATCTCTTTTTGCCCATGAATTTTTCATTCTTATCCATTCAGATAAAAAAGTTACGATATAGTCGGGTTGTCAAAAGCGTATAGAAATATTTTTTTATAATTATATTTATCTATCCAAATGCAAGTGGTTAGCGGAATCCCTCCTTCAAGATCAAAGTCCTCAGTTGTCGTTTGATCTTAATGACAGAAAAACCATGAGTGACGCATATGCATCGCGCTACAGAGTAATGCTACGATGCTAAATATGTGAATGAAAATATAATTTTAATGTGAGTAGAATACTTTTTAAAAGTAAAAAACGTTGATGACCTGCAAGACCATGGTTCTGAGCAAAAAACAGTGAAGAGGAGATAGACTGATGTGACGAATGTTTGAGAAAAATCCTCATCTAACATCAGGTGTTGATTAGACAGAATTAAAATATATTATTTGACATTTTACCAAGGCTTTTAGTGATTCATGAAGTGAAATTTTGCGAATCACTTGGGCGAAAGAAAATTTAAGCAGAGATTGGAACAATATGTTTCTTCAAAGTTTTGCTTTGGGTACTTTCTTATACTGATCATACCTCTGAGGGCTCAGTTATCATCTACGCAAAGGCTGTTTATACGGGAAAACAAAAACTGAGTACTGCAAAATGACAATGACCTAAAATATAAGAATGGTTTTTGTACAATAAAATCCTGTGTAAAAAAACATATGAAAATAGGAAACAAAAAAAGAGGAGCGGGAAAAAATCGGGGCAAAAACAGGGGAAAAACTGGGTAGTTACGAATAGGGGTTACCAATACTATTTTTTTTTAAATAACTTTGAATGTCTGAATTGTGGGCTTATTCCACATTGGTGGTTATTGGTGTTGGTTGGATTAGTTTGACAGCATGAACACAGAAGATCTATTTTATGTTTGAAAATAAATGAAGAGATTTCCAATGTGAAGTCTGAAGCCATGCATATCTAAAGCTGAGAATCTGGACTTAAGGCAGGTCAGGCCGTGAGAATACATATATTTAAAAAAATGAATGAGCAAAATACGCTAGCAGTAAATATCTACTCAGTTGACTTACTTTCTGTATTTAAGACATATAGTCAAATTATTTGACGCCAGAAAACTTAGGAACCGATTTTCAAGTGACTCATCATTCATTTATTAAACAGTTCTTAGTAAGACCCAAATAGCCAAGTAAAACCATCAAAAACATTTGACATTCACTGGTATCTGACTTTTTATCGAGACAAAATGTGGAAAAATGTTGTAAATATAGTAATTAATTCATCTAATGCTTTAAATTTATAAAGTCAAAAGAATTCTGTAGAAAACTTTACGACTAATGTCATTATTTGTATAGCACTTGAATCATGAGGTTTTACAATAAGTAGAAAAACTACATAGGATTAAAAACACAGTTTACTAAAATATCTGTGATTAAAATCTTTGTATTACCCTAAACTTCAAACCAAGGTTCCAAATATGCAGTAGTGGTGGGTCCCAGATTTTATATTTGATAATTGTCATTAATAAATAATATGGTGTATACCTGACCTAAGGAGAAAAACAGAACTCAATAAAATGTTCATTTAAAAAAGATCAATATTATGTTTTGTTACTTGTTTTAACGACTCAAGAGATTCCATAAAGTAATAAACTAATAAATGTTGATTCAGAAGGCATTCAATCAATAAAATGTCACTGGTTTCTTGAACGCTGAATAAAATAGTGGTACTGGAATTCAGTTGGAACACTTCCGCAATAGTTAATATGGGCGACGAATCAATTGAAAATACACTTGACCAATTTTAGTCTAAGAGCACGTGATTGGCGTTTGCAGAAAAACTGCGAACCGAATTCCCGTCAGATTTACACTATGGTGTAAAAATCATACACTTTGTTAATTATTGGAACATTGATGGCGTTGCATGTGGCATTGTTGGTCATTCAAGATCAATACATCGTTCTGACGTTTAAGACACTCAAGTTCATTTTTGCTCTGCCCTTGTGACAGAAATATGTTTGAAGAATTAATTCTAAGAATTAAAAAAATAGATGATCTCTTCAAATCAGAGCATAGAAAAAATTTGTTGTGACGTGACAAATGTCGTAACCTCCCTGTTTTTGCTGTATACGTTACAATAAAATATGTTCCACACACTGCCTTTTCCACTCTGTTCACTATTATTACTGGTATTATTTTTGATTTAGAAATAACATTATTCTATTTAATACTAATTAGTATAACAAAACGTGTAGGAATGTTGAATGTTTTCGTAAATTTTAAAAATAAACAAAACACGGTCACAACTTTTGATGCCATATTTGGCAGACCACAACCTAATCTTAACTCCAACGAACATTGTTTGTATTACCTCTGAATGGAAATTCCATTTATTATTTATCTCAATTCTATATTAATTTGTTAGATCTGTGCAAGTATTTAAACAAAGCCTTTGAATTTCAGGTTTGTATTGAACGTTTTGAATAAAACTATAGAAATAACATTTTAACTTCTAATAACAAATTAAAAAAAATTAAAACGAAATTCATTATGAAATAATCTTCACCAAATCTAACTTTATTATGCAGCTACTCATGTCACTCACTCTGATGTTTTCTAACATACTCCTTAACATCTATAGTTTTCTTAAGAAATTAAAATATAATGTAAGTATCATTAAAACATATATTAACTAATTTAACTTGCAGCCTTAAGTTAACCCTTAACCACCTAATGTCGGTCACAGTGACTCCAGATGATATATTTTTTCAAATATTTCCGTTATTACACGCGCCACGCGTCTGTGACTCTATGTACTTTTTCTTCTCCCTCTCCAGTTTGCGCCCTACGCTCGAGCATGCAACACGTGCGTGTAGTAAAAAAATACAGGTAAATATATTTCGCATGTGGTCATGGTGACCGACGTTAGGTTGTTACGTTACTTTTAGTGTTAACATTTTCTTGTTGTTTTTTAGGTTTATCATGTCGGAACATGATCGAAATATCAGTAGATGGTTAGAAGAGTGTGACTTAGATTCAGAGGATCAAAGGGACGTGCCGGAATTACCAAATGAAGACTGCAGTGACATAGAAGATGTACCATTAGACAACATCATTGATGGTGAGTGTCAATCAGACTCTGAAATTGATGTTGATGAGTTAAATGAAGGTGACGATAATGATGATCTGCCATTTGATGATGCATCTTCCGATGATGAAGTTTCATTGGCAAGATACTGGAAGTATTTCGGAAAAAATCGGTTCCGTTGGTCATCTCAACCTCCGGTTTCGCGTTCAAGAACTTTGCAACACAACATCGTTCAACAACCTCCAGGATTGAAAAGGAATTTCAGAGATGTTTTGAACAGAAATACAACACCATCCGATTTATGGCAGTTATTTTTTACTGCTGAAATGTTAGAAGAAATCATAAAGCATATTAACGAAAAAATTAGAAAGATAAGACCTAACTATCAAAACCAGACATGTGTTCAAGACCTCGACGTAATGGAGCTAAAGGCTTTTATCGGTATGTTGTACTATACCGCAATTACCAAAGAGAACCACACACATTACATATGTTGGTACAGCACAGATGGCACAGGAAGAGAGATTTATCGTTGTATAATGAGCAAGAACAGGTTCGAAACATTGCTGAATTGCCTTCGTTTTGATGATGCGAGCACCAGAGATGAACGCCATAGCACTGATAAAGCTGCACCTATTTATCAGCTGTTTGATAAGTTGATACAAAACTGCAAAGAAGTTTGTTCAATAGGCAGTTACGCTTGTATTGACGAGATGTTGGTGGCTTTCCGTGGGAGGTGCAGCTTCAAAATGTACATGTTGAAAAAACCCAACAAATATGGGTTAAAAGTTATGTGCATGACTGACGCCAAAAACGGATACCTTGTGGATGGCTACCTATACTTGGGAAAAGACTCAGATGGCCAAGGCTTGCCTGTTGAATATCAAAGACTGAAAAAACCCACGTAAGCAGTTTTGAGATTGGTTGCGTCGATTGAAGAAACCCACAGAAATGTTACGACTGATAACTGGTTTACTTCTGTGGAGCTAATGAACATCCTTAAGCAAAAACAGCTGACACTTGTGTGTACCCTTAAAAAAAATAACAGGGAAGTACCTCCTCAATTTCTGCCTGCCCGTCATCGGGACGTTGGCTCTTCAATTTTTGGATTCACGTCAGATGCAACATTGTTATCTTTTGTACCAAAGCAAAACAAATCTGTGCTTGTTCTCTCCCGCATGCATCACTCACCAACCATCGATCCACAAAAGCAAAAGCCAAAAATTATAACTTTTTATAATAGCACCAAAGGTGGCATCCATACATTAGACCAGAAATGTGCCATTTACTCAACTTCACGACGCACACAGCGCTGGCCAATAGTTGTTTTCAACAGAATGCTGGATGTATCTGTAGCAAATGCATACATAATCAGCAGCATGAACCAATCTCAGAGAAAGGTGCCTAGACTGAATTTCATGAAACGACTGGCTGAAGATCTTATCAAACCCCATTTAAGACGTCGAGCGAACCAGTTTGGATTGCAAAGGGAACTTCAGAGCGCTATTTGCCAGGTTCTCAAAATAGAAGAAGAACCCAGAAATATCTTCAGCAGACAGCTCTGACAAATTAGAAACGCATTAAAAACATTAAATAGTAAAACATTTAACTCGTGTTTTCAGTGCAAAAATCCAGTTTGCGTTGAATGTTCTCAAAAAATGTGTCTTGGCTGCCGCGAGAAATTGTGAATGTTAGGGGGCTGTAATTTTGTAATGATTGTGATTTAATTGTGACAATGATAGTTTTCTATAAGAGGTAATATTAGATTATTTAACTTACTAAAAATAATTAAAAATAAGTAGTCTCATTGATTGTTATTGCTTAGATCTCACCTTAATTAGAAAACCTATAATTTATTAAAATATTTGTAAGTCAACATTTATTAATAGTAATAAGAAGTAAGAAGTGTTAATTTAAAGAGTTTATTGAAACATAGTAAAATAAAAACAACTGAAGAAAATGATGTAGTTTACATTTTTGCCAATTTATGATTTTTTAACCTTCATAATAGTACTTATATGCAACCCGTCACCATGACCAACGTTAGGTGGATGTGTTACTAGAATACACGTTAGGTGGCTAAGGGTTAAATTACATTTAATAAACAACAAACTTGTAAATAGGAAACAATAATACGACCATAATGCACTTAAGGGTAAATAATTTATTAAATTTGTCAAAGCTCACAAATCCCTCAAAAAATAATAAATATGCTCACAAGGAAACTTGTCCTACAGTTGATGAAAAACATGAGGACATTTTTTTTCATTTATAATTTAAATACATTTAGGTGTGTGACATGTTTGGATTTTAATATGAATGAGGGTCCAGAAAAGAGGTCCAGAACTAACAACTGATAATAATATCAATAATATCGTGAAAAATATTTAAATTGAGATTGAGAAATAAGACAGCATTTTTTATTCAAACCTATTTATTGTATTTTGTTATTAGAATTATTATTATTAGACTTGCTGATGACAAGTCTAATGTGGCACCCATTCTTTAACTTCATTTTCTTTTTATTTACATTTAATTTTATTTTCTTTCTGTACTTCTAACTAGACTAGGTGCATTTTATATACCAGCAATTATAAAGTATGACTGTGATTAATGTTTATCTAAAGTTGTTTGTGGAAAAATCAATTACTACAACACTTTCGAGCATTATTGAACACTTCTAAACTGATCTACAACACTAAACAGGTGATCAATTTTAGGTGGCCTTTTCTTTTCTTGAACTTGTCTGGTATTTGCTATCTTCCTGTTTAAAAATATTGAAGCTGATGAATTTCAACTGATAGAATTTAATATTTTCAATATTAAATTCTATCAGTTGAAATTATGTGAATAAATTTAATTTGGGTTCTCAAATATATGGTGAAGCGAAAGATTCTGAATTATATATCACATTCTTTTAGCATTTCTAACAAAAAATTGTATCAGCCTACTTATAAGCATTTATTAATTCACTCAAGTTTTGAGAAAATCACAAAACTTGAGTGAATTAATAAATGCTTATAAGTAGGCTGCAATAAATATGAAAAATGTCCTTCCGAGCATAGATTCTGGTTATCCTTAAAACAAAGACAACATTTCAGACCTTGGATATATCACTTTCCATCGGTCACATGCTATGGTTACTTCCTTATGCTGTGCCGTTGATGACCGTGTGTCTCCTTTGTGAGAAAATGTACTTAAAGATAGAAACTGCAAAATCTCTTTTGTCATCAATTCAAGTCGATGAAGAATTACGTAAGTGAACAAATTTTCTTTATGTATTTATAAAAGATGTTTATATTCGTTCCATATTTCTCCAATGTAAGCGGTGAAAACGGAGATTTTTAAAATTTCAGAAGAAAGAGGCTATGTTGAGGGCATGTTTATAAAAATTGTGTAACACTTGTTTTAAATTGCATTGTAACAAATGTGTGAAAATAGATGTGTCAATGTTATTCTTATGTAAGTAGTCTTCGACACCTAACAACAGGCACTGATATTGTGCTGCGTCAGCTTCCTGGCATCCCTATTAATTGAACAAAATAGATTATTATTTAATTATTTTTTACCCCTGAAAACAGCCATTAACATTAAAATGTTTCAACAGCACATGTTGCAATTGAACTAAGTACATCAACTAGTACAGTACATTAATGAGTTGCTAAGTACATCAACTCTTTAATCCAACATAAATTTTGGTTCGTATTTTTTGTTTGATTCTCTTTATCGGTTAGAGGAAAGTTAATTTATCATTTAATAAATTATTGAAGTGTTTTCTTTATGATTATATCATGTATTCATATAAAGTTAATCGAGTTTGTCGTAGAACTGGTATTCGCCATTGAGAAATATATTTCCAGACATCCTTTTATATGCAAAGTTACACAGATATAAATTATTGCCACAAAAAGTATATTCATTAATTTGCCACGAAAAGTATATTCCATATAACCTTAATTAATGAAAACATGTATAAAAATAAATATATATATGTGTTTATGTATATATATGCAAGGATATTCAGAAAATAATGTCAAGAATGTAGAGAATATCAAGGCCTATCTAAATCATACCCATGTATTGCCAGTGACTTTTTCTTATTTTAGAGTAATTTTTTTTCATTTTAGTTGAAGTTCGATGAGTTTTTTTTATGGTAACCAAAAAACTCAAGAATCTATAGCAAACAATTGTGATAGATGCTTGAGTTTTTTGATCACATTGGCGAACTAATTAACTAATTCGATTGTAATACGTTTATTTTTACAGGTCAAAAAATTTATCTACATAATTTGAGGTAACTCACAGAAGATAAAACTGTTTCATTACTGAATGGTTTCATTCTGATTTTGGTTATTTTTAGGGATACACTACAGAAATATCATTTTTGTATTTATATTTTATTGATTGAAGCCTTTTGAATCAACAATAATTAGTGCAGAATCCTAGTTTTTGAATGTAATTTAAAAAGTGATTGTAGTGTAAATGTTGGACTCTTCTCTATCTGAGACTTGTCTAAAGATGTCTTTCAATTTCTTCAATAACTCTATCTACCAAACACGGAACCATCTATGTAAATGTAGTTAAGTCTAATTTCAGGTATGTGACTGTCTGAGCAGGCATTAGAAACTTTTAAAATAATGTGGAGGTCTGGGAATTAATCGGGTTGAAGCCCAGTTTCACATTCTACAAGTCCCCTGTGCAGTCTTGACACATCTAAAGCATTTTGTCTCGCATAACCATAATAGTATAAGTCTTTCCGGGAATTTTCTTTACAAAGAATTGAATGAAAATGTGATAATTTTCAGTTTCAAGTAATGACAACAAGCATAACAATTAGAAATTTAGCAGTTGTCTGCCTCCATCTCATATTGTACAAAGCTAGTTCTTCTGCGCTGTACATTACTGATAAAGCAATCTCCATCACTGTCGAAATACTCATTATGGAAATTTAAAATTTACACTTGTTTCAGTCCAAATCAGTTTTCAGGCTGAAGCCTAACTTGTGGAATAATTAGCTGATACATTGAAAAATTTATTAAATCTAGTAACGAAGGAAATACGTATGTGGATTTTTAAAAAGGTAACGTAAACTTACAAAGTTTTTACTTTTTAATTTTTGTATTTTTGATTTTTTTTCAGCAACATGAAATAAACTTATGAAAATAAATGGCATTGTGCTACATTGGTAAGTTGGAAAAAAAATTCACATGTCTATCACATTTCTTTGCGTCACCTTATAAAGAACTCTTCAAACTTGACTGATTAAGGTTGGATAAGGTCCTCTATAGTCCTGCATTTGTTTCGCATTATTATTTGCACATACACAAATATATCAAACAGATACCAGAAACTTGTTTGCCATTTATGTAATTTATGTTACTGGCAATAACAACAATGCAACAGCAGAGTTCACAAATAAGTCATTATTGTTCAATCATTACATGGTGTGTCCATCCTCATCACTTATTAAAAATATGTCGATGCAGTGGAGGATAATGCCTTCTTAGGACTGAAGTGACCTCTAGTAGTAAGTGCTTTTTGGAACTAAGAAAATGGTGTTTGTCAGAAAAATTATAAGGCATTTTGGCAACAGAGAGAGCAGGTTCATCTTTGAGATACTATAGTCTGCATCGCATTTCATCTAATAGAAGAAAACGCCCTGAGGCATTCTCGTGATGTGACTTCGGTAATAATAAACAGATGTACTGCTTAAATTTTAGTAAACCATAAACAAATCTTGGAACAACATTTATTTATTGCATCTTATTTTTAAAAATAATTGAAATAATAATTTTAAAAAATTAAGGAGTTGTAAACACCCCAGTTATGGACAGTTTAAGAAAAAAATTGTTTATTATTTGTGACATTTTATCAATTTTGTGAAAGTTTCACTACTGAACATACTTAAAGTGTAAAGTCCTGTCCTTATTCAATATTTCTACTGTGTACGCGTGAGATATTGCAAAGTTAATTTCAATTTATTTAACAAATAAAATTTTTAGTTTTTTAATCAGTTATGGACAGCAAAAAACCAGTTGTGGACATCCAGTAATGAACATGAACCTACTCATATACACCTAGTACCTAATCGAAGAATCTATGATGAATGTCAAACTGCAGATGATTTTAAATATTGAAATGAAAATAAAATGCAATAAATAATGCATATTTTTCATTTTTAATAAAAATTTTCTAAATTGACAATATTTTTTAAATTAACAATGTTATTAGCATTAAAAAACATATTGAAATTGTACTCATACTACCTATAAGCAATTATTTCCTTTCTGTTGAAACCTTACATTTGACACGACTGTTTAATATAAGGTATTTATTCCATAGTAGCTTAGAAAAAATTTAAACTTAGTAATATGACAACTTGAATACAATAATTTAGTTTATCTCTTAAAAGTATATTAAAAGAGAAGTGTTAAAAGAATAGTTTTCAGAAAAATATCTCCCTGGTTTTCGTGTCGTTTGGATAATGAAATTTTTTAAACATTTAATTTCAGTTACATACACCAAATTTTTATTTGATATTAGTTAGCGTTCTTCCATTAATAATTTCTAAAAAGAAACATGTAAAAAAAATTTCTAATTTTACACAACTCATGGAAACAAATGATTTTAATTTTTATACTTTATTTTTTAAAATGTCGGTGTACAGTTAGTGTTATATAATAATTA
This sequence comes from Druceiella hillmani, assembly GCA_039881145.1. NCBI lineage: Eukaryota > Metazoa > Arthropoda > Insecta > Lepidoptera > Hepialidae > Druceiella > Druceiella hillmani. Next base: position 2,466,312 of record JAYKKI010000092.1, read on the forward strand.
GACAAATTTTAAAAGTACATACAATTTGACAAGGAATAGAATTAAAGATTTCATGTTAAAATAACTTGTGAACAAACCTGGAATGTGAAGCAGCAACGAAGCTCGCAGGCTGAAGAAATGGAAAATTGTGAATTAACCCAGTTTGCTTCTTTTTACAATGTTTTTGATAAGCTCGGGTTAACGATAGACATTGAATGCTGAAAGAATAAACTGAAATAAGCTTACAATAACTGATAATGAATTTAAGAAACTATCACCCTGGTTTAGTTGTATGATAAGTTTCGTTTTATCACAACATCTTCAGGTGGGCAATTAGCAAAAGCTTTTGTAGATTGCCCATCTGGAGATGTTGTCATACAACGAAACTTAGGTCGTGATAAAGAACTTAAAGAAATTAGAAATACTACATCACATCACATAGTTTCATTTAGTTGTGAATAATGAATTTCTACATAATTATTATAACATCAAATATATTTGATAAAAAAATTTCCGAAATTACTTAGCGTGAATGAGTTTATTGCCTTCCACATTGTTCGTTCTTATATTCACTGACTCTATGTCTGCTCTATTAAAACTATTCTGTGTATTCATAGCGGTCATCACTTTCTATACTACCATAGAGTACTTTACTAGTAAACAATTCTAGTTATTTGTATAGTACCTGCTTACTGATTACGCAAACAAGTCTTTAATGGCTTGATTCTATTTTCTTCTGTAATAAAATTTCGTAGCTCAACAATTCACTTAGCACCCTCAAGTAATTGTCGAAATACCCGAAATTTCCTCCACTTCAAACAAAACTAATTTTTGTCAGTTTTTATTTCAACCTATTTTTTATAACTAAGTAGTCTCTCATCGTATAAGATAACTGAAAAAATTGTTTGTTCAATTTATTTTTGGCCTCAGGTAACATAAATTTTCCAATTACCATATTTATGCTTTACCGCTCATATTTTCTTGCTTTTTCATTTCGTATTTATTTGGCTTCCTTAATATGCTTGTATTCCTTCATAGGAAACGTGGATGTTAAGGATGATATAATACCGATTTCAATATTTATCATAACAACCTCTGGATTGTATTCTAAAGACAAGAATATTGATGGCCAGAAAAGATTCATCACAGAACATAAAATTTTGCGGCAAATTTTTTCCCATTCATGCAACTAAATTATGAAATCGAATTACTTCAATTGTATTTTTTAAATATATCTTCGAATATAACTACTTTAATGTAATTTCAGGTAACATAGGATTAATTATGCTAACAGATTTATTAAATAAATGAACCATTAGGAAAACCTTTACCCTGATGTTAATATATAACATTGTACTTAAAATGTAATAAAAGCACCAAAACAAAATTCAAGGCTTCACAACCTACATAAATTAAAAGGCCATCACTTTCATAAACATTGTAGAATAATAGTAAGTATACTTTTAGACTAAGTGGATAAATCCATTAATCAATAACTATTTACACAAGAAGACAAATTGCAACGCAGTAGACCACGTCATTTTATTAACTAGACTACATCATTTTAGGGCGTTTTAATTTTCTGCTGGAATTAAACAGTAGAAATAGTCAGTTTATTTTATAAATGATGTGTCGTTGTGTAAAGGAATCGATTCACTTTTTACTTGTGTTACAGTCAATTTTAGGTGTCAATAGATTTTTATATAAATCAGAAAATCAAACCATGTTAATCAAAATTATTTTAAAGAAAATTTACAAATTGACATTAATTTTTCTCATCATTTTGGCTACAAGCATACGGTGTTACCATTTCTCTGTGTACAATGATATGAAAATAGCTCAATGGCTTTTCCAAATAACCAGCCTTACTAATTACATATTTGTTTTATCTATTGATATATTTTGGCAAAGAAATTTATTTGCTGATTGTTTACAGCAATTCGATGACATTTCTGTTTACTATAGTGTTTTATTTAGGACAAAATACTATCAAAAATTAAAAATTATGTCAATATTGGGTGTACTCATTATATTTACCAGCGACTTTATTTCTTCCACTATTGACAGTGTTGAAAATTGGACTTGGTTCAACATAATTATATATCTTAGTGAATTTACTAACCATTTGGAGCTGCTACTAATGTGTTTACTTACAGATACCACTAATGAAATGTTAAAAGTGGTAAACAATTACCTGAAACTTATGAATCGAGAAATATTGCCTAATAATACAAACTGTGTACCAGACATAGCCGGAGAAACTGTCTGCAGTAGATTAAATGGAAATAGCCACTTTGATGTTTCAGGAAATCCTATGCACATATTGCTTTTACCAAACATATTAACTACAGCAAATGAAATATGCAATGCACTTAATAAAATGTTTAATATTCAGGTATACTGTAATAAATTAAAATAAATGACACATATAGGAATTTTTTTAGTCATTGAATTTTTATTTCAGGTACTACACATTGTACTTATGAATTTTTTCACATCCATTATTGGCATTCAGCTTCTATTCGACTTGTATACGCACAGAGTAAGTAAGAATATTATTTTCATTTATATTGTATAATTTTAATTATTGTTAAATATAAAAATAAAAATTACTGTTATTTTTAAAATATTACATGTCAACTTACTTTTACTTAATTTATATAAATAATATAAATTAAGTAAAGCAATATTTTAAAAATAATGCAATATTTTAAACATAATAAATATACTTAATTTATAAATTGTTTAATACTTAAACAATGTTATCGGTAAAAAATATTGCTACTAATGAAATAAAATTTCAGCAACTACATTCCCGAGTTTTGATTGACGTTTTTGTATGGCTGACAATTTACATATTTATCCTTACGGCTGTCTGCATTTACAACGAGAAGTTGGTTACGGAGTTTGATCAGTTGAGAACAAACATCACAAAACTAAGGCTCTCCCCTCAAATGTGTAAGTGTCAATTCAGTAAGTCTGTGGACACATTTTTTTAAAGAAATTCATTACGTTTTGTACACAAGGGTCAATATCTCTTATTATGTTAATTTAAATGTGTTACTTGGATTTTAATGTGCAAACTACACAAAATGGGACAAATAATACTTACATTATACTTCAGTTACATTTTCCGTAATGATGGAATTAGATATCTAAGGAACACAATCACTAAATAACTGTACAAAATAATTTAACGTAATTTTTAATTTATACTGTATACTGGTAATTTTAACATTGAAATATCATAAAGGGTTACAGTATAATTTACAACTAAATATATAGAATGTTTATCTACATCAATCCTTGTATTTATCAGTGTCAACTGTATGTATTTCGATCAGTGTTAAAATGATATTAATTTTTCAATTACTCGACAATATATACCAATTGAACTGAAGTAGAATAGCAATTACAGCAAAGTACAATGAGTGTCCTTGTAGATCAAAAACTAAATTTTTTCAAGGTTAACTAATTTTCAGTAGCGCTCCTAGCAACTACTCAATTAGTTTAAGCAGTAAGGAGCTGCATATTTACTTTATGTTTATAAAAAACAAATCAGTCAGTGTAGGAGAAAACTACATGTAAAACAAACAATGTTGTTAATCAATTAAAAAGTATCAGTCGTATTAAGCTTCATGTAATCAATGATTGAACAATTTTTTATTGCTTTATCATCCATTTTGAAAGAAATAAAATGATCAAGTATTCATATTTAATTTATGGTCGACTGTAATGTAAACGAACAAGTATTATATAATTATACATTTCTATGTAATTTTCTCATCTAAGCCTATGTGACACAAGTCATTTTTGTAAATGTGGTTTCATACATAATGTTTATCATAGCATACAATACTTACGTGAATGGTTACTTGGACTGAGTGTAGACGTAATTAATAATGTTAAACAACATATTTAGAAATCCACTTGTGAGTTCTGTAACATTAGAGGACTGTTTACTATATCAGTCATGCAACTCTATACTCCGACACTCACTGTTCAGCACAATATTAAATTATAGAAGTTATAAATAATTTACAATTAATCTACACACTTTTATAAAGACTAAATATCTATATACACTGTGAATAAAAATATACGTATATACGTATATATATATATTTGCTGGCAAAATCCAGATAACTCAATCTGTTTTGATAAATAAGCCCAAAAGTTGTTTGTGATCTGAATGACCATAAGAATATTGAATAATTTTTAGGAATCAAAATGTTAGATATAAGACAAAATTCGCAATAACCACAAAAGTTATTTCAATTCCCATCGACTGTGGTAAGAAAATGCTAAAAATAAAATGATTAGATCAAAAATATTTAGTTCACTGTGTTTAAATAAAAGTTCAATGTAATAAGCAACAATAGCATATAATCTCATAAGACATTCATGTAAATGCTCTTGAATAGGAGTAGACAAAATATGATTTATATAAAAACGTTTTTATACATTTTTTATCACGTCTTAATTTGTGAAGGTTGTGTGCATCTTAAAGCGCCTTTCCAGAGGAGCTGACCAGCTGTTTCCATACAGTCCTGTCTTTGGTTTATGTCAGGGCATTAATGACTGGAAATCCAGTGATTACCCTAACCTGATTAGATCAGGGGCTAAGGTATCGACTGCAAAGTCTTTTACACTTTATTTTCCCTACAATGACAAGTTTTTCTTGGTTATTTGCGAGCTATCTACGAGCTAGTGCGAGAGCTACAAGCGAGTTATCTATGAGCTAAATAGCAAGAGTAACTCAGAATTTATTGGTAACAGACATTCAATACTGTTGTATCAATTTGGAGTTGATTGAGTATGAATTTATTGATTGTTTTGGTAGCCCATGGTACTTCGAGCATTCTTACCCAACACCACATCTCAAATTCATTGGTCTTCTTCCAATTCACAGTACGGGTTATCCAGGATTCAGATACATACACTCACTTCAGTCTCTTCTTTGTGATATTGGAGACCTTCCTGTCCTTTTATATTCTACGTAGTTTTTTCAATGTTGTTTTGGTCATGTGAATGCATCACGTGATTTCCCTCTACATTACTTCTGTTGTTAAATATTCTATATCTGAAGGATTCATTTTCTATTTAAGGTTGACCAACAAAGAAATTGACTTGTTCCACTTATAAGAAGTTCCCTAGCTTATATTACCGGCTTGTAGACTTTAATGCTTAACTGATCGAAACATGAGCATCGTACGAAAATTCCCAGAGAACTGTCTCATGTCAACAATACTTGATAGATTTTTATTTCTTAGTTATTAAAGTTATGCTGGGAACTGAAATATATTTTAAAAAAGATTTTCATCTTTATGCTGCCAATAAAACCCAAGTAAAATTCAAAGCATTGTTTTCATGTAATTAGGGAATAAATACAATGAAAAAGCAGATTTTTTTATTTTTAGGATGATTGCTATATTATACGTGAATTCATTAAATTGGTTATGTTGGTCATTAAAGTGCATTAACAAAAACTACCTTTGGGTTTTAAGAGAAACAAACTGTATGTTTTCAAGTTGCTCATATATTATTATGACATTATATATTGAAAAATATCTAACATATTGTTATTATTTAAGGTCCATCAACCGATAAGGAATTGGAAAAACTTGAAGAAATTGTGCATCAGAGCAATGGCGGAATTTTCTCAGTGTGTCAGCTATTCAGCCTGCGAATATCGTTTCTGCCCAAGTTTTTCAACCTTGTTTTTATGTATATTATTGTGGTTGTTCAATTAGCAAGCTTGCGTTCTAGTAAATAAGTCGCACTTTCGTAAGTATGGATCTGATTCATCAATTGAATATAACATTTTTCTTCTAAGGACTGCTGAGTTCATGTATTTGTTCCGAAGCAAACTAAAAATTCTCCTATCAAGGAAATATATTGGGCAGGCAAACCTGTTGCTACGATATGTATTTTGATTTTGCCTTTAACGATTTATAATTCAACATAATAAAAAGAAACAATAATTTCGTATTTGTATATAATTTAAGTTATAAGTTGTGATTATACATTGGTGACATTTAAATACAGTTTATAAAAAGGTTACAATAGGAACATTGAAACAAAGTGTATTTGCATTTCACTCTCCGACTATTTCTTTTAATATTTCCAAGGTGTTCTATCTCTTAAGTTGAAACAAATTATCTATTAATTACTCTAGTAAAGTACTATGTCTGTATTTTACATGGTAATGTTCTACTAATAATTAATCTTCTGTCTGGTAAGGTTTTCGAGTTTTTGAATTTACATATATCTCTAAAGTTTCCCAACCCATCCGAATCCCCTTTTAATCATTGACTTAGCGAGTCTAAAATCTCAGTCTAGTTTTTCAACTCTAATTGATTACAAATCTGATTTAAAGTGAAAATTGAGTAGTGACTTAGAGTGAAATTACGAGTTACATTTTAAGTTTAAAAAACCTAAAATCTAAACAGTTTCAGTCTAAAAACTGTAGTAAAAAAATTAAAATGAAACATTTTGCACTTAAGATTAATATTTTTCCAAAAATAAATGTTTCAATTTCTAAAACTGATTTTACACAAAATAGATAAACATAGTAGTACTAAGGTTAAGAGGGTTCTTTTCATTTTATGTGGCACGCAAAACAGAAAGTGTATCAGCACAAAAATATAACCTATAGCAAAATAAATTATGTTTACCTGAAAAAACATGGACATATACAATAAGTCTATACTGTGTCTAACTGACTTTATTAATATGTAAATTGCTACAACACAAGAATTTTATTTTTAATATCAATATTGAAAAGTCTGTGTTTTTATGAATCTCAGTTGCAATTTGCAATTTTATAAAAGCTGCAATTTAATAAAGCTAAACATTAAAGTCGCAGTCTTACCTAATTCAAGTGCTCTTTCATTGTTAAATATATTTACTTTTAAAGTTAGACATAAGTTTTATTCCAAAGAATACATCATACAAGTTATTCAACAAATCAATTCGAGGAGATATTCTTAAGCTTTGAAGTTGTTCAATAAATTCATTCAAGGAATTTGCAGGAAACAAATTACATGATGTGTTACATAATATCACAATATTTGCTTTTTGTTTAGTTGCAATGTCTATGCGAACTAAGTAATTATTCTTGAATCATTTATAATGTGATAAAGGTTTAAAAGATAACATGTGAGAGTTTTGTATTGAAATATTTTACTGTTTTCCGAGTTGATAAAATTAAAGCTATTCTAAGGCCGTGCAATATTAAAATTTTTGTTTGTATTTGTTTTATTCTTTTGTTATTAATATTCTGTAGCAATATTTTGATAGGTTCAATGAAGTTATTTTAGATGGCAGATAGTGTGAAAGTCTGACATTATTTTTTGTATTATTCATTCTAATTTAAACAACATTGTGTACAGAAGTGTTCTGTGACGGTCTAGATTCAGTCCTGGATATATGATTGTGGTTTTCTAAAAAAATACAAAAAATATTTTTTTAATAATGATAAAATCAAATCACATGAAATTTTGACTCAATTACCGCCTAATAAGGTCCAATATGATATGGAATAAATTGGCCACGTTTCAATCTACGATTAGATATAAAGTATCTCTAAATTCTCTAAAAACATGAAGAAAAAACAGTATTTTTTTTCATAGCGTTAGAGATGAGAACAAACAAATAGGAAGAAAAGTATATATAAAAAATTCATAATTTTTTTATTTGTTTTTTACCTTTACCTACTCAATTTACTACATCGTTGCTGTCAAGGAAGAAGGGTGACTATATATTTTTGGTGATTTTTATGATTTTATTTTTTGGTTGTTTAAAAACAACTACTAGAATTAAATGACATAATATTCATAAGTATACAATGTACCTTCTACCCACCATCCAAAACGTTCCTAAACATATATTAAACTAAAATATTCTAATTTATTTTCTGGCAATATTTTTAGATTATCATGCTCCATAACTCCATAAAAGTATTAAGCTTTCTACGCTACATGGTTTAGATTTTAGAAGGGTGTTAAAGGTTTAAGTTAGCCACGCACCGTGGTTAGACTATAAGTGTTCTGTTTCAAACGTCAGTGGTATCTGAACATATGACCGTGAACTAATTACTTGAACAATTGACTGCATAAATTCAGTGTAAGTAAGAAAATTCATGTATTTTTAGCAATAAAACCCGCAGTGGTTATGCACGACTTTCATATTCAAAAAACATTCCGTAAACTTATGACGTCTTTTATTTACAAGGAACTCGGCATTGTTTTGGATTTCAATAATTTTTTTTAGCCCAACAGTTTATTATTCCCCAAGTAGAACTTGTTCAGGACATTTTAATATTTATGTTTTTGGTGGGATTAATGTAGGTTTAGATTGAAAATAAAATTTGTATGTGGACAAAACTGTGTAAAGAAACATTTATAAAACTTCACATTATTCAAACTATGTGTCAATTGTTAACTGAGATAACTTGGAGCAGAAACATTCTTCATGAATTGTTAATGAGAATTCAATAGGCATCTCAAACTGAATTATAGAAGTAAAATTTTAAAATGTTATAAAATGTGAAAACTCTAATCACGTGAGCACGTGCGCTTGTGCGTATGAGTAAAATTTGTTTAACTATATTATGTAACGTAAACCAGACTTGCCTTTATTCAGGCGAGTCTGGTCTCAAACCTGAAAAAGATGTACCACCCAAATGTTCAATGTGAAATATACAATCATTTAAGAGGATAAAAGTGAGTTTTATTGTGATTTGTTTGCCAGAAAATTAAGGTTTCTTTTATCAACTTGAAAATACTTTAAATTGTTAGAGACATAGACAAAATACGAGAAAAAAGAAATTCTTCGTGATGTGGCACCTATATTTAATATACGCATACAATAAACTGCTAGTGATAACCGTGTGGAGAGTATTTATCAAATAGGTGACTAATATAGTTAAATATAGATAGAGAAACATATAAACCTTGTCAAAGTAGTTTGCCAGAAGTTCTGATTTCTACTATGTAAAATTGACAAAGTGTCCCTCTCCACTCTTTGACTGGTGGCTACGTCTTGGTCATATGAGTACAGGATTTTTCAAGTGCTATGTAACCATACTTTTACCTAACAGCCGTATTGAAAATGTTTGCTATTCTGTCGGCATTTATTGACATAAAAACATTAAGGTATACTTTACAAATTTAATTAATTATTATGAAGTACTAGTGAAAAATTTAGTACTTGGTAACAAAGTAGTAACTAAGACAATAATTAAAATCAATATTACTAATGTATGTTTCAATAAATATTCCATATGCAATAATTTTAGTTATGGACGTAAAGCTTACAATGCATATTAAAATACAAATATGTACACTTGCAAACATTTCTTTCAAGAACTATGAAGAGTTCTAGAATGTTCATTTCTCACATTCAAAGTGACATTCTCGGAATGAGTCACAGTTCGAGGGTTACAATATCAGATCACATTTGTATTTAATCCATGCTGTAGCAACTTTATAAGTTAGTGGTTTAGTACGTGCATTAACTATTGGTTTTGCATAAACTACTGTAGATTGTAACAAATATGACTACTTATTACAGTCATTATGATGGGGTAGATTTTATTATTTATAAGTTGTGAATTAAATCATTGAGGTAATAAAATATTAGCTTTAACGTTTTTAATTTTATGAATACCAATTGGACATATTAGTGTCTAACAATTATTTGCAGCTCATTTTTTAAGAATGATGTTCAAAATATTAACAAACATTAGTTCTGAATCAAGTGGTAAATTATACTGGAAATGAGTACTAAATTCTGCATCTGATATTTCACAATTAGGAATGATACAAGTGCTAAGTAAAATATGTTGTTCCTTAAATTATTTTTTTGTATGCGATTGGGAACCATTGCAGTTTATTTGTTTATAGCTAATCCTGATGACAATTAATTACAAATTAAACTTTTCTGAATACGTAAATTTTTACTTCGTTTACGGGGATCAGGAACCAGTTTGCGTTTCTGGTTTCTGATGAATAAGTAATCTTTAAGAATCTGCCGTCAAAAAACATGATCCTGTCCATAACCTGCAACTGAGTTTCAAATTTGTCCATCAGAAATGCATGATGGATTAATTACATCTATCTTTACTTAAGAAAGATCACTCAAAGTTCAAAAAACGTGTCCAACATCGAATTTAAAAAACAGATAAGTTGCTGTAAGAGAATGGTCCGAGTTGTTATAATAAGGTGTGACACAATATCACAAAATACAAAACACATTCATATAACAACACAAGAAGGAAACGCAAGTGACAGAGTTCATCTAAATGCACACAGCTGATTGTCTAAACTTCATACAATTTCACTCAACAGCATTATGGAAATACAAATTCGATCAAGCCTTAACAGTTAAAATAGAAAAAAGTATTAATATTTTGTAGTTATTGGCAATGGTTATTTTTATTCCTCACAATTCTTCCTAAAATTTTATATACCCCATTAACCACATATGTTACGACGTAAATATACATGTAAATAACACAATATGGTGAAGTTGCCAAGATATTAAGCATATAATTAAAGATATTAACCCTCTTCGATGTTGTTATTCCCACAAAAAAGTAAATGTTAAATGGCTTGGGGCAAGTTCTTTTTGAAGTATAATAAGTTGTTGAACTGATAAAGTTGTCGAATATATGTCGATACCATGTTTTTAATGTAACATTTCTGTGCATATTATTTTCACTACATATTTTCTGTAAATCTGGCCTATATAGCTACTGAAATATGTTGCACTCTATTATAGCACTTTCTTAATTTCCATCTCGCAAGGATCTAAGTTTATAAGTGCACCCCACTCAAATTTTTTACTTACAATATAGCAGCATAAGCTTGGCCACAGAAAAATAATAGCTTATATCAAGTAATGCATTGTCAAGACTCAAACCTTAGCTATTGTGAACGGTAATGGCGTAAGCCAAATGTATTGAAAACTGTTGCCAGTAAACATATACTCTACTTAGTATTTCTAATCTTGTTTTTACTCTTTCTAACTCATGAATTAAGTCATGATGAATATTTCAAGTGACTCATTATTGATGTCTAGGCTTTATTTCTATCATCAATATCCCAATGAATTTCTTCTAGTGTACCAGTCGACCCATTGACAAAAAATCATTATGTTGATATTTCTCCTAATCATTATCCAAACTCCCGCTTTAATTTTTATTTATTTTTTAAGTCAGCAGTCGTTGATGAATCTTCTTCATGTTTTTCTAACGCCTTCTGTGCTTTTTTCTAACTGCATCTTGTGCAATCCATTTTGTCCATCGTATCTCAGCATAAAACTATCTAGAATAGGATTCCAGATAGTTTTATGCTGCTAAACATTGCTCCACTGAACCGAGCATACACATTTTTCTCCAGAAATAAGGATACTGTGTTTTCAGGTTAAAATGTAATGTAAAAGGTAATTTCCCTTATTTTATCTTCACTTGATGCAGTATTAAGTTAATTACTCTATTGTTTAATGACATCCAGTCAACGTTACTAACTATTACATATCTCATACAATTTAACAAATCTAAAAATAAAGAATTGCCTTTCTATCTCGATTTAGTAATGAGTTTCTCACATGCAGATTATTCTCTCCTGAGAGTGGAAGCCATTAATGGACCTGACAATTTATTTATGTCTAAAGCAGAATTATCTTTGAATGTTGAATGTTCTCTCAGGTGAATTAGTTGTGAAAAGTACATAAACACTAAAGTGTTTTTTTTACAAACCACCCATTGCCTTTTTTGTCCTATCATAATTTTCCGTACAACATAAATGAATAGACATTAATGTTATATTAGATTTCATGGTTATTATTACATTAATTATTAATAGTACAATTTCAGAAATTTTAAGACTTGTGAAACTAATCAGAAAGAGGTTTATATTTGGGCAGAAATCTGTGTACGATTGATAACTTTAATAGCCTCTGAATATTTAGCCATTAACGTTTAATGTTGCTGTAACATCATCAATAGCTACATTATTCTTTATTATATCGTTAATCCAACTTTTGATAAAGTGTATCAGATAAATTTTGCCAGTAAAACCTGTATCACTGACAGGGAGCCTTGTTCCAGAATCATCGCTGCCAAGTCATTGCGTCATGTTTCCAAAAACTCTTCTTTGATCTAAATTAATATTCTCTGTCACTTTTTTTATTTCGTCATCTGACACAGACTTACATTTTTTAAATCTTCTAGAGGCAGGGAAATATAAATACTATGTATTGTATCGAAATGGGTGCATTGAACATGAGCCTTGAATTTGAACTGAAAACTAATCATAATAAGACGAAGATGATGTGTTAACGATACCTTGCCCGATTGACAGTGCTAATGATAACTCACCCGAAATCATACTACTAACGAAATGCAAAATGGTAAAATCATATGGTTGTTTGGGGGCTTTCATTTCTAATAATTATGGTTATACTGAAGATATCGAAAGGCATATGATGATTACTAGGTCTGCTATAGACAAGCTCAGAAAGATATGGAAGAAAAGTAACATCACGAAACCAGCGAAAAGCCGACTCCTTCGAACATTGCTGTTCCTCACTCTCTTCTACAGCGCAGAGATGTGAACACTACTTGAAAGCAAGAGAAAAAAGTTATATTTCCTGGAAATATGATGTTGGGGGGATATGTTGGAGTATCGAAGACTGAGTTCTGTACTAACGCATCCATACTCTAAAAACACAGTATCAGACAGCGTTTTTGCAATAATATACAAACTCGCATAATGAAAATCTTTGAACATGTATTGTGGGGTAGCAACGTTAGTACTGGATGCCTAGCAGTGCAAAACAAAGTGAACGTTACTAGAATACATGGGAGAGCAATAAAGAGATGGATAGATCAGGTCAAGTCAACCATGGATGTTCCTGTACACAAGTGCGCCTGTAAAACAACTTATAGATAGGAATAGTGACGTATCTTGTGGCGCATTACTCATCTGCAATATACTTAACACAATGATCATGACCACTCCGCCAACAGTGCAAAGGCTAAGAAGAAGAAGGTACATTGAAAGCAGTTTGATATTTGTCTATTATTTCATTTTCATCTAACATTAGGTTTTGTAAACTTCTTTACATGGCAAATAATTTATTTCTGTATCCCTTAAGCTTTTCTGGGATCTCCAAACTCTCACTTTTTCTCTGTGAGTACTTTATAATGTTTTATTTATTTCCATAATTTTATTACAATCACTTGTTACTTGGTAAGTCTGTCTTACAGTGGTTGTATTTTTAGTTTTGATGCTATTCTAAACTCAACTTTGTAGAGATAAGATTCATAATTGTTTAATGTTCATTTAAAACCCTGGATTAATTTTATATAAACAATTTCAAATTTGTTGTAAATTGTTCAGTATTATTTTGTCTAATCAATATTTATTAAAATCGCTTGACCAAACATCACTTTACTTTTTCTGTTTTGTCTTATACTTGCTATCTCTTATAATAAACCTCCCTTCATCATTTATCGTAATTGGACTAATGTGTTACAATTATATTTAAAACATGTAATAAGAATAAAGCCCTTGTACCGGATGATATAAAATTTTCCTTTTTAGTGCATGATGTTTCAATGTTTGACTACAGTCTTAAATTTTAAACACGCAATGTTTTTTTCTGTAATTGCTCTTATCTGACACATTACAGCTGACTTTCCACAATACTGGGAGACTAATTTCATTACTTTCTCACTTTCCGATCTGTGTCTCACTCTTTTTGTATTTTAGTAATGTCTTGATTACCACAATCTTCTTAGAGATCTTTATTAACAGAGAATTGATAAGAATGAGTTTTTCTATGCAACAAGGAACATTTTAGAGGGTCTGTTGTTGTTCAATTCTATTAAATAATAGCTGGTATTAAGCTCTTTAATGATTCAGGAATAGCTTGTTATTGTCCAACACTATATTGGGTTTACTTGAGATGCCTTTATTGAGATCTTTAGCAGTTGATGGCTATCACTGGTGATGTCATCAAAATCTAATCATTGGCTTGATTAAATATCAATTTTAATATGGGAAATTCCACAAAAACTTTTCAGAAACTTTTTGTGTTATTATAAACTTCGAAGTCACCAGTAGTGTAATTAATGAACAAATAAATAAAAAGAATTTAAACTATTTAGAACTTTTTAAACATAATTCTTAACAATCAAATCTGGTAATTTAATGTACAAATATAGGCAATAATACTACCACTTGTATACAAATATTAAGGTTGGTTTTGAAGGTAAGTCATTTCAGTTTACCAACCAACCAGGTTGACCTAGGAACTAATCGTGTTGTAAATCATTGTTGAACTGATCTTCAAGAATAACATTAGAAATTTTGAGAACGTAACCACTAAATATTTTTATCAAGATAACTTTTGACTAGTTACTGCATAAATAGAAGTATTTAAGTTGTTATTACCTATGATGACATAAAATTGAGACACATATAAAACACAAGTATTTTCTCTCTTTGACCTTCATGAGTAGCTGAGTGAGTTAATGGGGGTAGCCAAAAATATAAATATTGATTTATATTGTCATTAATTTTATGACGATCCAGCTTATATTTTGATGCACAAGATGATGAAATCTATTTAGTGTGATTCAGACAAAGAATAGTCCTTCAGTGAAACAAGCTAAGGCCGGTTGATTAATGATGGCTGTGGCCTTGTTCACTTAAATTGTTGTCATTCATTTATTGATCATCAGTTTTATATAAACTAGTTAGATGCTATCTAAACTTGTATATTATCAGATCCTTTCTTATTACAATACAAATAAAACAATCAGCAATGTTTTCTGCTAGAGTTTGATATAGAAACTGAGAATGTTCACTTTAAAGATAAGCTTTGGCACATTCCGTTTTACAAATATATGCTCGGTGTTTGGAGAAGTAGCAAAATTTCACACAGAATACTCTGCTACATCAGGATTTGCATTATGTTAACTCGATCGATCTTATTATTGATCTATATAACTGGTCTATATACATATATTGTTGTGGTGATTAGGTCCAGATTGTAGTTAATGGCCTCAAACGTTTTGTGGAAGCAAAATGTGTATCACAATTTAATATGTCAAATTAATGAAATAGATGAACAATTTGAACTCCGTTTTCGAAATTAAACATCTTTGCATTTTTTAAAAATTTGACAGAGGAGGATGGCAGAATAGGAAATAAGAAATGGTGTCAAAGAGCTATAAAATATATATTCGACAGACCTTGGTGGCAGTTTGTAAGAGGAACTTTTAAAAAATTAGTTAAAACCTAAGAAAAGCAAAAAACTAAAGAATTTAAAAAATATATGTGCATTGATTAGAGAAAATGAGCTGAAAAAGATTTTTCCGTATACAAATATTTACATATGCACACTGCAGTATGAATATATGTACAGAGCATTTATTACCCGTGTTACGGAGAAATAATAAATTATTGTAATCTTTTGTATTTGTAGTTTGTTTGTTGAATTAATAAATAGCTATATGCAGCAAGGTGACAATATTTGTCAGCTCATATTTTATTGTGTTTTTCACTTTTGCCATCAGGTAGGGTAAATTTTAATTACATAAATACACATTGCACAACTCGGGATTACATCCTTGATTCTACCTATGAATAATTTTTGCTTATATAATGATAATATTAGTGTCCACCGTTACCACATATTTTAAAATTCAGTTTGGGGGTTGTCATTCTGAAGTTTGGTAGAGTGCAGAGATTTCAAACCATCTATCCTCAGTCCTTCATTGACATTTAAATCTTGGGGGAATCCTGATAAAAGGAGTACAAATATAAATAAGAAGAATGATAACAGAGAAAAATTCAAATAATCTCTAATTCTAATTTCAATTTTCAGATGACCTTTGATTGCGCCGACTATGTGCACGTTCCGGATATCAGTGTTTTATTTATTCTACAGTTTGGCAACATGAGCTGTAAGGAATATTCATAGAAAGAGGTCTATCTCATGTTTGGGACTAAGTATATGAAGAGATTTTCAGAATGAAGCTGAAGGCCAAGCCCACCTAAGATTGAGAATGTAGACGTGAGGTAGTCTGGGCCACAAGAATAGCTAAATTAAAAAAAAAAAGGAAGAGGATAAGCAAAATGTGCCAGCCGTGAATATCTATTCCGATCACCTGCGCCCTGTATTCATAAAGCATTATCAAATTACCTATAGTTGAAAATAAGAAATGCACAAATTTTCAAGTCATTCTCATTGTTCATTCATTAAACGATCATCAGCCTAGATCCAGATAGACAAACAAAGGTAGCAAGAGCATTTGATATTCAATGGAACTTTATTTCTTGTTGGGATAAAATGAAAAAGTTAAAAATATTCTGTAGAAAATTTTATCACTAACAACATTTATTTACCAATTGAGGTACAGTGCATGAAAATAAACTACAAGCTTTTATGGTATGTAAAAAACACCAAACATCAAAACACAAAGCCTCAAACCCAATTTAATATATGTGATAATGGTGTATGTACACCTGGATTTCATTGTTGATGTTGGCATTAGTAATATGGTTTTCACCTTGCCTAAGCAAACATTTAGTAAAATGCCTCAACACTCAATAAAATGCTTGTATAAAAAAGGTCAATATTGTATTTTGTTACTTGTGTTAAGCACCCAAGAGATTCCACAAGGTGATAAAATAATGACCGAAAAATAAAAGGCATTCAATCAATAAAACGTCACTTGCCTCTTAAACACTGAATAAAATAGTCGTGCTAGAATTTAGTTAGAACACACATATTAAACAAGATTTAACATGAGCGACGAGTCGATTGAAAATATGCTTTGGCCAATTTTAGTGTACCAGCATGTGTTTGGCGTGTGCAGAAAAACTGCAAACAAAATTCCCACCAAATTTGCATTATGGTGTAGAAAACTATATAGTTTATTAATAATTGGAATTTTGATAGCGCTACATGTGACATTTTTTGTCATAAATGATCATTACATCTTAAGGGCCTTTAAGACACTGTTCATTATTCATGCTCTACGCGTATTGTTGGTTGATATAACGTGTGATAGAAATATGTTTAAAAAATTAATTTTCGGAATTGATAAAATAGATTATCTTTTCAAAGCTGAGCACAGGAGCAATTTTTTGAGACGTGACAAATGTCGAAACCTTATAATTATTGGCCTTCTCATACCTATTCATATATTTTATATCGCTTTGAATATATCTGTAGCAGTAAAACATGCTATATACTTTCCCTATTACATTCTGTTCAACACTATCACTACATTTATTTTTTATTTAGAAATAATATTGTTTTGTTCAATATTATTTAGTGTAACAAAACGTATAAAGAAGATGAATGTTTTCTTAAAGTTAAAAAATGAACAAAATATAGTCGCAGATGTCGATGCCATATTTGGCAGTCCACAATGTGGTCCCAACTCCAACAACTATTTTACATTTGTATTACCTCTTAATGAAAATTCCATTTATCATTTATCTCAGTTCTACATTCATTTGTTAGACCTGTGCCATTATTTAAACAAGGTGTTTGAATTTCAGGTTTGTATTGAATATTATTAATAAAAGTACTGAAATAACATTTGTATTTTAAATATCACTCTCAAAAAAGTTAAAACAAACATTATTATGAACTAACCTTTAACTTTATGTTTCAGTTGCTCATGTTACTCACTCTGACATTTTCTGCCATACTTCTTAACATACATGAATTTCTTGAGAAATTGAAATATGGTGTAAGTATTATTAAAACACATATTAACTAATTTAACTTGTAGCCTTAACCTAAATCCCATTTTAATAAACTACAGACTCCTAAATGGCAAACAATAACATGATCATAATGTATACTGCACTCAAAATACAATGAATATGCTCACATAGTAACTTGTCATGCGGTTGATGGAGCATATGAAGATAACTTTATTGATATTTTCATTTATAATTTAAATATATTTAGGTTTATGATACATTTAGACTTTTTTATAAATGAGAGTCCAGGAAAGAGGTTCATAACTAAAAAACAACCATATTGTGAAGATCTAAACCCACACCCAACATTGTTTTAATTGAGATTGAGGAAGAAGTAGATGTTCATTTTCTTTTTAGTTGAATCAATTTATTATATTTTATTATAGGAGTTATTACTATTAGATTGGTTAATGACATGTCTGATTTATATGTAATATATTACTCGTTTTTTGTTCATATCTTTGTGGCATCCAATTTTTAACATTATCATTTTGGTTCCATGATTTTCTTCATTCTTATGTTTAATTCTATTTCAGTATCATTATAAAGTATGACTGTGACTAGTCTTGATCTGAAGTTAACTCTGGAAAAATTAATTACCTTTATCTAAATACTTCTCTGTATACACAGTATTGCTATAAAATTGTTTACAAATATTAATTTTTCACAATTTAAATATATTGCCTAGTACATCTTTTATAGGGTCAAAACCTGGTGCACATTTAAATAATTTTATTCCTGCCTAGTTAACAATACAAATATGTTGCCTATGGTATTTTTCCATATAAAAATAATCAGTTTTTCTCACCCCGCTTGTCTAACTCGCTCAATATTTTCACTAACTGCCACCATAGGCGTAGCAGTTAGTTCATAATGTTGAATTGGAACTATTGGATTTCATCAGTTTAAGTTCCATATGAATAAGTTCATTCTTGAATGTATGGAGAAGTGACTGCTTTTGAATTATATAATATATTTTTTTGGAATATCCCAATTAAAAATTGTGTCGCAAAGATACTGAGAGAGTCATAAAGACTCAAGGGAATAAATTAATAATGTAAGATTATCTGTATGCAATACTAGATGTAGGAAAATGCCCATCCAAACATTTAATTTTTCAATTTTCTTTGAAATTATACCTGTCTGTCGTAGATTCTAATAAAGACAATATTTCAGACTTTGGATGTACCATATTTCATCGGTCACGTGTTATGGCCACTTCCTTGCACTGTGCTGTTAATGACCGTATGTCTCCTATGTGAGAAAATGTACTTACAGATAGAAACTGCAAAATCTCTTTTGACATCAATTCAAGTTGACGAAGAATTACGTAAGTGAACAATTTTCCTTTACGTATTTATGGAGAAGAAATCATCAATCGAGATTAGAAATCATCTATTTTTAATCAAATTACTGTTTATAAAAATTGTGTAAAACATGTTTTAATTTGCATTGGAACAAATATGTAAAGATACATCAATCAATGTCATTTTATGTAATTATTTTCAACATCACACAATGGGCATTGACATTGAAGTGTTTCAACCCCCCCAGCACCCCTGGCAATTGAAACAAGTAAACCACCCCTTAAATCCAATATAAACTTTGTGTTCTATTTGTTGTATTGATCTTCTTTGTTGGTTAGAGAGAAAGTTAATCTTACTGAATTATTGATCTGTTGTCTTTGTGATTATATCATGTATGTATACAAGGTTAATCAAGTTTTTTATAGAACCTGTAACTATCCTTTATAAACAAAGTCAAAATATATAAAGGTTTTTTGTCCATTTGTCACTAAGAGTACATTCCATATATCCTTAATTAATAAAAATACACATACAAATATACATGTTTGTATTTATGTAAAAATATTGAAGGACATCCAAGAAATAATATCAAGATAGTAGAGGACTCAAGGTCTATCCAAACAAACGCCATGCAATGTCAGTGACTTGTTATGGTTTCAGAGTTATTTTCTTATTTAATCCAAGTTCGATGAGTTCTTTTTTATGGTGACTTGAACAACTATTAAAAATTGCTTCATTTCTTTGGTCAGATTCAAGTCAAGGTCACTGAATAATAACTTTCAAAACATCAAACAAATAATACGATTCTGGTAATGACAAATATTTTATTTACAAGCTAAATAAAATATGGTTATATCAATATAATATACTATATATGTTATTAGACACGCTATACTCAACAGTAATGCTATATTTATGGGGATTTTTTTGTTGATATCCTTTATTTCTAAGTAAGTTTTATTGAGTTTGTAAAATAATGACTAAACTTTTTATTAATATATATTAAAATATATATTATTGTAATTTTATTGCTATATAGAAAAAAATGTATTGAAAACATTAAAATATAGCTCTGAGTTAACAAAACAGTTATAAACAAATATTTACAATGAAAACTATCAAAAAATAAATTTCCATTACAGACATCTTGCAACAAGCTACTAAATTATCATGTAACTTTATTTATCACTTCGGCAATTTGTGATCCTCTTATTGAATTTGCTTGTGGCAATTAACTTACATAAAATTTTTATTAGACGAAGGTAGGGATAAGCTATCGATAGTAATTTCGAGGGAAAGTAGCTTGAAAATCATTCGACGTAATTATTATAAAGTGCACTCGGCACTATTTTTCTCTTATGAAATTCTGCCAAGAAGTTTCATCTACATACTTTGGGGAAAGTTGTAGCAGATGAAACTAGTATTTTTGTGAAACTAGTATTTTAAGTGATTTTAATTGTTAGACTATCTGACCCTCGTCAAAAGTTATCTTTCAATTTCCTCAACAACTCTATGTACCAAATACGGGACCGTCATTGTAAATATAGTCAGGCCTAATCTCGGGTATGTGATTGGCCGCATAGGAATTCTTATATACATTTTATTAATAAGGAATTATTAAAATCATGCAGCAGTCAGGGAACTACTCGGCTTGAGAACCCTCCCATATTCTACATGTTCCCTGTACAGTATTTCCATTTAACATATCCTCTTGTGTAACCATAATAATACAGCATTTCCACGTATTCTCTATAGAAAAACTAGAATGATAATGTTAAATTTAGAAAACTTGAATGGTAATTCCAAGTAACAACACCAAATTAAAACATTAAGCAGTTTGGCAGTAGCCTACCTCCACCTCATGTCGTACAAAGGTAGTTAGTCTGTGTTAAGTTTTAATCAAAAAACAATTTTCGTCTGGAAAAGTAATTTTCGTACTGTCTAAATACTCATTCTGGAAAATTAAAATTTACACTTATTTCCACCCAAATAAATTTTCAGGTTGAGTCACTACAAGTGGCCCAACAAAATTTCCGATACCTTCAAAAATTTTTTAAATTTGGTTAGCAAGGAACTATTTATGTGAATTTTTTTTAAATGTTAACAAAAATTATAGAGAAGGTAAGTCGTTCCATTTTTTTGTTTTTGTTTTTTTTTTGCACCATGAAATATATTTATGAAAATAAATGGTATTGTGCCCAAATAGTAAATCAGTCACCACGTCTAAAAATATTTCAAGCATCTATCACATTTGTTTGTATAACCTTATAAAGAACTCTTCAAACTTAAAACAGAACTCAGATAGGCCTTAAGATCCTTCATCTCCCTGCTTTTGCTTGACATTATTTCGTGAACATAGATATTTATATCTAAAATTGACCATAAACTATGCCAAATTTGAACGACGATGTGAACGATGCCAAATTTAATATTCATTCAACTTTTGCCAACAGTAGTAGAATATTCTTTGATATATAAATTGCAGTTGTTTCTAGAATTTCAATGCTGGAAAAGGTAAACAGAACTGGGTTTCTTAAACCTCCATAGCCTATGATTTAATATCAACCGCTTAAGATAACCGGTTGATATTAAAAATGATCTCAGTTATATTACTTCCAATACTTATCAATTTCAACAAATTTCCATTGTTTGTAAATTCAAATAGTTCATGGGATTTGAAAAACCAACCATTATGGTTTCAGTAACCTTTATCAGATGGAACAAAACTATTTTGAGAGTAAATGATATGTTTGCCATTGATAAATGAGCTTACCACTTTTATTGACAACTCCTTGTATTTGAAGACGATATGAGGAAAAGATTTATTTATGGTTGTCATCATCGATGATGATTGACTTGATTGAAAACAATGTAGCTTTCTTTAGGTTTTCATCAGCATTTAAGATTAACTTGATTGAAAACAATGGAACCATCTTTCTCCCTGTCTTTCTACTGAAAAAAAAGTTCCTCCTTGTGTCGATGTTTCATTATAATACTTGATGACTTCATGCTTCACATGAAATATTCTGTGACGTAGGTCAGTTTGCAGCAACATTGCATTATATACAGGCATGTTACAGAACTGGTGGTGATACAGAACTTTTGATTTCACAGAAGTTTGTGAAAACTTTTAATTCACAATTATTTTTAATTCACAACACCATTTTAATTTTCCACAATTTTTCCCTTTTCTTCTGATTTATAACATTCATTTTGCTCCATATCTTTGTGGTTCTATGGTAGATACTTCTCTTTCAACCACATATCTTGACATAGATCTTGCTAGCGATATGTGTAATCTTCGGTCTATAATTTTTTTGTTTTTGTTTAAAAAACCATTTGGCCAGCCTCCATTATTGAAAAAATATTATGAATAGTCTTAAGGAAGGAGCATTTTTACACTGTTATGGTTCCCACATCAATAGTTTATTAAATGTACTGCATTGAATGCTTAAAAATTTTGGCTAATAGGTTCAAAGCGTCTTTGAAAATAGTTCTTTTCAATATTCAGATGATTTGTAGCCAATTGCAAAATCATCCAACTGAATGCTGCAAAGATATGCAAATTCCAACTGCACAAAAACTAAAGTCCTCACCAATGATGAACCATCAGTTTCAGTACCATCTGCTTATGATTTTGATTTTCTTTTGATTTTAAACCATACTTTTAATGAACTAAAAACTAATTTAATCAAACCAGAAGAACATTTTCATTTGCCCTTAGCATTTAGACACAAAAACCAGATTCACCAAACCAGGCTGAACTGGATGACTTTGTACTTTTGAGGACAAAAACTAAGCTTTTAAAATTTGGCCGCCCATTGTGGAAATTTTTATAAGAAAACATGAACTTCATTCTTCAAAATAATGTATTCACGATTCTTAAGTGACTCCCGTTAATGGAATGTTTCGTTACAACCTGTTCGATAGTGTGATAGAGACATGCATTGTCATGAATTTTTCTGTAAAAAATAGGTAAAGACATATATTGTTGTAAACTTTTCTGTAGAACTATTGCAGATGAACGATCTTACATATCTCTGATGGTTTAAGCACCGCATGTTGGGAAACTTCCCTCAAGGTTGATATTTTTGCATCTTCATCATCACAGATAGGCTAATTTACACATAAGACTAAATCTTCCGCAGAAATAACGGTATCTATTGGTGAAAACCAAAGCAAAAAGGTTTCAGTTGTTGCTGACATTAGCCAACATGGACAGACAGACACAAAGGAAGACTTTTTTATATGATGTACTGATGAGTATTTTTTTAGCCTAATCAAAGACACTCATAATTTTGATCTATTAGTTCAAATGAATTGGTATGAAGAACAACATTTATGTCCTTTAGATGCCAGAAGTGACACAAAAAAACAAGATTCATGTCTAATTGTTCAAAAATATACTGGAAATACAATTGTTTTGATAAACTGTATATTTTATTATTATGCCCAATATATTAAAGATAGATATATTCTGTCATGAACTTTTTTGTAGAACTATTTGAGGTAAACAATATTACCATATATTGTTCTCAAATATCTCTAATTGTTTGCCTAACGTATGCCTAGAAAACGTCCATAATGGTCGATTTTATTGCGACTTACTTGAGAAAAATCTAATTTGTGTAACAAAATAAAATTTATATTTATATATCCTGCTTCGCGCAACAGTCTATCCGTTGGTGAAAACTGAAATTTGAATTCTGAGATTAGTGCACATGTGGTGGTGACTTTGTTTTTGCTATGTATTTTTTATATTTAGTAACAGTAAACAAACAGGAACAAGGTTAGCAAAAAGGAATATATAAAATGATATTAGTATATAAGCATATCATTTAATACTATATTTACTTACATATGTATTTATTCATGTAATGCATACCTCAATGAAGAAGTCTATATATACATTTAATATATTTATAATGAATACTCCTATTAATCGCAAAAAAAGCTGGTCACCATTGCTAGAACATAATAGATGTTTATCATTTTTCTTATTGTAAACATCTCCCATTTTCCCATCTTGCAAACATACTTCTTTAATTGACATTGTTACCTGTTTTTTAGATTCCTTAGCAATAATTTATGTGTAAGTTTACCTTTTTTTCTTTTTCCAGCACTGGAGGTTCGACGTCATGTAAAGCTTATTAACAATATGATAGAAACAGGCGAATTGGGCCAATTTACAATTTTTCACTCGTTCAAACTCCGAGCTTCGTTGCTGCTTAATTTTCTAGGTTTACTCACAAGTTACACTGTTGTTCTAATCCAATTTCTTAATATCGATAATTTATTTTAGGCCACTGCACCACTTTTTAAGGTTTTGCTAATTATTATGTAATAATAACTGCGCACCACCATTTTTCTGTTTGTAAAGTATTGATATAAAAATTATAATGCTTAAGTTATGTAAAAAGATATATTTAAAAAAAAATTTCTTAATAGAATGTGATGTTAAATACATGATGGCTAATATGTAATGAAAATTCTATTAAAACTAAAATACCTGCTAAACAAATTCTTTACAAAAAATGTCACAAAAACTTGAAACTAATTCTTCTAAAAACAATTTTTCCTTGTTTTGATTTCAACCTACCTTTAAAAGACTAAATTAATTTTTTTGAGTTTGGGTGTTACTAACTTTTAGTTTCTAAACTACTATTGAATAAGTAAAGAATTTATTTTTTAATGTGACTGGTTTTAATATAAACATTATACGAAATAAGAGTGTAAAAGGTAGCAACTTCTATTGGTATTGACTAATGGATCAAAAGTGTCTGCTCTTAGACGTAAAATTTGTACATAACTTAATGCAGTTAATATTTGCTGTAAATACTCCAATATTTTTATATTCTACAACCAAATGAGACCAGACTTGCTTCAATACAGGCTAGCCTATAAAAAGGTGAGCCACCCTAATGTTCAATGTGAAACATAAAATAATTTACTGAGGATTAAACCACATAAGACTCAGTTTTGTCATGATTTATTTGCTAAGAACAATGTTTCTTCTCTTAATCAAGAACAATCTATATTTAACGTGTGAGTACAATAAGCTGCCAGTAACAACTTTGTAGAGAGTATTTAAAAAATAGATAACCAAAGTGGTTGAATGTACATTGAGAAACGTGTAAACCTTATCAAAGTAGTTTGAATCAAGGTCTTATTTTTACTATAAAAAATTGACAGAGTACTTTTCCATTTTTTCAAAAAATTTTTAGCTGACTGGTGACTGTATCTTCATCTTGTGAGTACAAGATTTTTGAAGAGCTGTTGGACAATACCATTTATAGTCTTCATTAATTAAGAGTCAGATATTAAAAATGTTTATAATCCTGTAAGCATGTATTTCCCAATATGACAAATGTTAAATTATATTCAACAGATTTAATTGGATAGTATGACATACAAGAGATAAATTTGCTCCATGCAAAATATTTTACGCGCATCGAGGCATAATACAAACAACTGACTATTTTAGGCGATAACTCAGTTGTCAATCTTGCTGACTTTTGTGGGAAAAATTGTAAACTCGTGTATTAACATTACATTCGTATGTTTAATTTTTTTCAGATCTGTGAGAGTCGGCCAACTGGTCCTGATTTCTGTATAAAACTGTTTTTAATAAATATCATATGTTCCAGTTTGTCTTTTTTGTCAGTTTGTTTGATTACTGTCAAATCAAATATTATCAGCCACTTGAATTGCAAGCTAGATATATATTAATTGACAACGAATGGTAGTGAGTCAGTCAATAATTAAATTTAATTTCAAAAATGTATATTACGATAATTATTCCATATGCAATGATTTTAATAACAACCATAAAGCATATAATACACCTTAAAGTATAAATATAAACATTTACAAAAATTTCTTTAAAAAAGTATGCATAGGTCTAGAATGTTCATTTCTCATATACAAGACGACACTCTGAATGAGTCACAATATAAGTGTTGCGATCTCAGATGTCACATTTGCATTTAACCCATACTGTAACTATTTTATAAGTGAGTATTTTAGTGTGCATTGACTAATAGTTTTAAACTATTGTAATATAAACTATTGTAGGTTTTCATATATATTATTGCTACAGTTTACAACAGTCTATAACAAACATACAATTGTGATAATTGGATAGCTTGGGTTATTTATAAGTTGTGAATTAAATCTTTGATGTAATAAAACATAAGTTTTAACACTTTTGATTTGTCTCTATCAGTTGAACATATTGATATATAAAAATTATTCACAGAATTACTTTCTAAGAGTGACATTAAAACTATTAATGAACATTAGTTTCTAAATGTCTGAATAAAATGGTATATTATATTGGAACACAACACAAGATTACACAATTTATATTTTGCTATTAAGAATGATACAATAATAATGCTAAATAAAATACTATGTTCCTTAAATAAATTATGAAATTTGCAAATCTGATTTTTTGGGTTTGGTTGAGAAATATTGTGATTTATTTGTTTGTAACTAATCCTGATGAAAATTAATTATGAAATCTGACCTTTCTGAAGATGTGAAATTTCCACTTTGTTTGCGGGAGCATATTTGGTTCCTGATGAAATAGCAATCTTTAACAAAAGTTGTGGTCAAAAAACACATTATCAGTTTATACCTTTCAACTGGATTTCAAATTTGTCCATCAGAAATGCATGATGGATTAATTGCATCCATCTTTATTTAAGAACACCCACTAAAAGTGCAATAAATATGCATGACATCGAATTTAAAAAACAAATAAATTGGTGTCTATAGATTGGATCGAGGTGTCATAATATGATGTCACACAATATCACAAAACATTAAAATGCACATATTATAACAACCCAAGGGAGAAACTGCGAATAACAGAAACCATCTAAATGATGATACCTGATCATCAGAACTTCTGCAAAGATATTCTTACAAGGAAGGCAATAACAAACTCAAAACAGTATTATGGATTTAATGCACGATAAAACAAAACATTCCTCGCTTTGGTAATTAGCCACCTGTGCCAAGAACAAAACCCTTTTATTCATAGTACGGGATACAAAGCTGAAAGCATTGGTTAGCTAACGTAGCAGTTTTGTCTTTAACAGTCCAAATGTAAAAGGAAGTATTAACATCTTACAGTCATTTTAATAAACAATTGGGCAACGGAAATTTTAAAAGATGTGGGTGTTTATTGTTGTTCCTCAACAGTAATAAAATTATATGTCTTGCGCTATCCAGATATCTTAAAACAATACAATATGGCAATACATTATAGTGAAATTGCCAAATATTAAACCATGTATTAATGTGACAAGATGTCAGATCATAAATTATTATGTGATTTGTGCATACTCTGAATTTTTCATCCTTTAGGTGTTTCTAAAGCCCAAAAATAATTTAAATTATATCGGGGGAAAATTTACAAAATTTCATAATAAAAAACGATAAAATGGAACTATTATGATCCGATGCCATCAGCCACATATATTGCCTTTAAAATTATTATAATTTTTAGATTTTCGATTGTTGATTTTGTAATTTAAGTAGCCAGAAAATTTATTATTATTTCTAAAATCTTAATATGGTCACAAACTAAAACTGGTAAAACATCTAGTATAAATATAAAACATGTAGTTTTCATTTCTAATTGGTTTTATAAGAAATTGTTTGCAGATAAATTCACATATTTTATGACGCCGAGTATTACAAGACAAAACAATGTCAATTCTAATTGAAGTGTAAAGGAGACAGTAAAATTGTATACAAAATAAACTTTAATCACTAAATAATCAAATCCGCGTAAAAAATATGAACGGGTACAAGAAAGCAAATAATTATGAAGTTTCATCTTTTACAATATTTAAAAAAAAAATTTCTGTAATTTTTGAAGTTTTTCTACTACTAAATTCTTATTAGCAATTCAAATGTTTTTGCCCCAAGTTATCTCTATTAATAACTGATATGATATATGAATAATCTGAAGCTTTTTACATGTTTTTTTACACAGTTTTATCCTTGTAACAATTAAATTTTCGAAATGCAAAGCAACGCCGAGTTCAAAAGCAGTTCTCCATACACCAAACTTAAACTATAGAAAATTCTGAAATTAAAATACTGTCACATTTGAACCTACCTGGTTTTCATGGCGATAATCATGTTTTTAATGTAACTTTGTGTCTATTCCTTTCCCAATTTCTCTGTAAATATGGCTTATATAGCTACTCAAGTTATTGTACTCTATTGCAGCGCTTTCTTGAATGTCCATCTAGTTAGGATTTAACTGGATTAAGTGTGCTCCACTCAAATGTTTGCCTCATGAAATAACATCATAAGCAGGAAATAAAGACGAGCTTACAACAAGAAAACTGTTGTCAAGACCTTAGCTTTTGTGAACTGTGATGGAATAAGCCAAATGTATTGGAAACTATTTCTTATTCTCGTTGACTCGTTCGAAAACCAGTGTTCCCATTTTTTTTTCACTGCAGACATGGACATCATGTGAAAAGGAAAGAAAAAAGTAAAAGCTCTTGAAATATAGTGTTAGAAAAGAATGCTGGAGTATGTTGGGCTGAGAACTCAGTATCAGGCAGCATTTATCCAATACTCTGCAAACTAGCATGATAAAAGTATTCTGACATGTTTTGCAGTGTAGCAACGATAGCATATTGAATGACTGGTGGTACAGGACAAACTGGAAAGTATCAGACAACTTGAGAGAGCTCCCATTGGATAGATAGATCAGCCCAAGGCCACCATGGACGTTGCCCTATATGAGTGCACCTAAAGAACAGTTGAAAAAAGGAATAGTGATGTATTTCTATGACACATCACTCATTTGCAACGCATTCGATACAATCACTGCAACAACTCTGCCAAAAGTGTAGCAACTAAGAGGAAGAAGGAACATTGTATGCAGTTCGATGTTTGTTTATTATTTAATTTTCATCTAAGCATGGGATTTGTAAATTACTTTTGATGGTCATTAATTTATTTCTATTAGCCTTTACTTTTTGAGGAATTTCTGCGCTCTTACTTTTTCTATACCAGTACTGTCTAAAGTTTTATCTAGTTCCATAATTTCATTACAGTCACTTGCCATTTGGTGAAACTGTCTCAGAGTGGTAAATTGTACATTGTTCAGACATGTTTCATCATTGTTAATAATCATTTATAAAAATATTGTGTTAATTTTTTATATTATGTTTATTAGAGATTCTTCTATATTTTTCATTATTGTTTTATCTAATCTGAGATTACAACAGCACTGCAATCCTTAGATCACATAAAGATCTATGAGTGTAATGTTTCGAAATAAAAACACTACATTTGTTTGGGAAACTGCTTATCCTCATTGCAACTCCAGACACTAAATTTTGGTTTAATCTTTGCACTCACCTGTTTTGTGCACTATATACTCAGGCAATTGTGCAATGTATAAGGTAAATGCAAGTTGCAATGCATACTTGTGTAGAAATACCCACATCTTCACTATCACTGTTATACAAATTCCATTGTAGTGAAAGACAAAACTAGCTGTGTTATAACTTTTTTAAGATAAGTGTTATTAAGCATAATTTATTATCTACAGCCAACTGACAGATTAAAAAACAAAACATCCTCAAATACATATTTTTCAAAGTCTCTACCATGAAAACAAAAACGTTGTGTCTAAGAAGTACAGTAACCGTGTGTAGTGGCACTATATCATCATCATCAGCCTGTAACTATACACTACTTTACATAGGTCTTTTCTATAGCACGCCACCACACATGGTGCTCTGATTTCCAAATCCAACCACTTTTCAACAACTTCTTTAGGTTCTCTGTCCATATAGCTGTAGAGTATTTCACACTGTGCTTCAAGGTGTGTGGTCTCCGCTCGAGAATTCGTCTACACTATTGGTTGTCGGATCTTCAGTAAATATGGCCTGCCCATTATCACTTCCGTTTGCTGATCTTAAGGGCTATGTCACCAAATTTATGGATCAAGCCGACTGTGAGTTCAGTCAGTACAGTCCACATTTTAGTAAACTACATAATTTAGCTTAAAATACAAAATATACTTTTGTATGACATTTGATTTAAATTATTTCGTCTGAAAGATATTTTTATAATAATAACAATAAACTTTCATTTTGTTGCTATGTCCACGTTTTTATATCTGTAACATCCTTAAAATATTTAGGAGTGTGAATAGCTTTTCAATGTTACTGAAAGTTATTGTCATAACTAAAAAACTGGTGAAGAAAAGTTTATTTTTTTATCTTAAGTGACTTATTATGCAATCATTAGTCTTGCTGCAAATTATCACTTGAAAATTGTTATAACATAAGAAGTTATTTAGTTAGGCAATGTTAGAATATATTTCTCAAACGTCACTTTCAAGAACTTTATCTACCTATAGGGTTGTCACAATGTGCAGTCTTATAAAAAATTCTTCACTTCAACTTGGGAAATTCTATTGCAAATATTATACCCACATACATATATACTATACTTATATTATGAAATCTTATAAAAAATTCTTCACAAAAAGAAAAATGAAATTTAGGAAATTTTTTTACAAATATTATTCCAGTGCACAAAAATACATTGCCTATAGCATTTAAATTTTTGAAATATAATATCTTTCATAATTTCATTTTCAAAATATCATGGATTATTTTGCATAATTAGAAGTTAAATCTATTTATTTCATGTCTGAAATCTTATTGACAAATTTTTGAAATGTCATTAGTTATTTTCATTAATAAAACAGTAATGTCTGGTTTTGTTAAGGAATATATTTTGTAAATTTATCATTTTAACATTAGCTCAACTCCCAATTTAAATAAATAATATTTTATTAATTAAAGGATAGTTCATTTATATATTTATAATGAGTTAGTATAAAGAAACAAATTAATATTTTTAAACTTATAATTTGTCATAAATTTATAATTGTTAATTTGTTGCTTTTCATTAATTTGTGTGTGATGGTTTTCATTTATGATTCTTTTTGTTTTAACCTCCATCGATCATCCAAGATGGAACTTCACATTTAGGAAAAACACCCGTGTCCATATTTGTCTTAATCACTGCTAGAGGGCAGAGTGATAAAATAGATTTCATTAATTTATAGAGGAATTATGAGGGGAACACCAACACTATTTCATTTGGAACAAAACTTTTGACGAGTTTGCTTATCTTGATATAACAGAAAGTTTTTCTTTAAGGACAGCTTTTGCTTCAATATGTTTGTTAGTATGATTTTCGTTTAATTTCACTTTGCGTCAAATAGTGACATTGTAGCAAATTTGGTTTTATATTGACTATTATTATGAATTCAAATTCTTAATAATTTTTTGAACTATATGCTTGAGAGAGTAGGAATTCACTCATTTTGAATATTTTTATGAATACACGATTATTAAAAAAAAATTTTCTTAAATACATAAAAAGAGAAATTTTCAAAATTTTACTCATAATGAAAAATTACGATTCCAGTGTGTGATATATATATTTCATGTATATTTATATAGTTAAATACTTCTTGTTACATATAATCAACAGTTTTTGCAATGAAGAATTGCAAAAAAGAGATAAATGAAAAAGGTAAGTACTATAAATTTAAGAAATAAACATTCATATTTTCATGAAAATAATGAATCATGAAAATATTGCTATTATTAAGCCGACAATAAATTAAATGATACTAAACACTCTAATAAGAGCAAATAAACATTCAGACAGTGGATGCAATTGAAATAACAGTTAGACACACTTTTTCTCGTTAAATTAGTTACAGAGAAAAGCATTATATTATATATTGGCAAGGTACCCTTTGACAACTTTTTTTATATGAAGAATTTCAAACAAAAGAGTTATGGAATAGATATCTATTTCACAAAATGTACTAAGAAACCGACCATTAGTCAAGGAAAATTTTCATGATGTGAATTTCCTACGAAATAATGGAAAAGGGAAGTTTACTTGGCTGCTGGTAGAAATGTATCTACTATTAATATGGTTAATATTTAAAAAGTCTAAGAAAAATCAAAGCTCGGATATTGTTGAGTTCTAATATTTAATATAGCACGTCTGAAAAAATATTCAATTTTATAGTTCTAATGTATTAATTAGACATAACTATTTTTTATTTTAATAACTTTTTTTAATGGGAACTTTGCAATTTTATTTATTTAGATGAAAATATTACAAAATATTCAGTTTGATAAAAGCGCATATGGATATTTTTTATATTCATATCCTTATATTCCAATGTTAGCTGAATCCCCTCTCCAAGATACTTTACATCAAAAACTTTAGTTATCGTTTAACCTTATTCACAGAAAAACCATGAGTGAACTGCACATGCATCACCTCACAAAGTGATGTTTCTAAGTTTACATCTAAAATCGCCGATGATGTCATAGGGAGCCATTTGTAAATTGGCATTTGTCAATTACAACAGAAAAGGCATTTGTTAGCAAGTGAGTGAAATACTTTTTCTATTTAAAGAACACTGACTGAAAAATTTTGAATATTTGTTATGGTTCAGATATATGAAATCTAATATTCGTGAATATTTTATTACTTCATAATTTACTTCACAACTTGTAATTAAGACAAGCCAAACCAATTATAACTATAATCATCAGAATGTTTATATAATGTTTTTTCACCGGTCATGCAGGAACCTTCTATCCATTTTACATGCCTTTCAGTATCAGTACATATTTTTACTAGTGTATGCACAACGATTTTCCTTTCATTAAGCCCCATCATGTTAGAATATAATATATTTATACAACACTAACCTAGAAAAAAATTAAACTTAGAAATACAACGACTTGGATACATTAATTTAGTTTATCTCTTAAAAATATATCGAAAGACAAATGTTAAAAAAATAGTTTTCAGAAAAATATCTTTCTGGTTTTTGTATCATTTGGATAATGAATTTTTTAAATAATTAAGTTCAGTTACATATACCAAGTTTTTATTTGATATTAGTTATTGTTCCTTTGTTAATACTTTCTAAAATTAAACATTTTTTTTTAAATATATCATTTTACACAATTCATGGAAATAAATGATTTTAATTTTATACTTTACAAGATACAGTGTCGGTGTACAGTGTTATATAATAATCATTCACACATTCAATAAACAATTTTCTAAATTATTTAGCGCGAATGAGTTTCATGCCTTACTCATTGCTCTTTCTTATGTTTATTGACTCTGTGGCTGCTCTATTAAAACTATTCTATGTATTCATACCGACCATCACTTTCTATATTACCATAGAGTACCTTATTCGTAAAAAATTCTAGTTATTTGTATAGTACCTGCTTACTGAATATGCAAACAAGTCTTTAATGGCTTGATGATTCTACTTTCTTCTTCAGTAAATTTCCTTAGCCTAGTAATCGGTCAACAGTTCACTTGATACCCTCAAGTAATTGTCGAAATGTTCAAAATTTCCTCCACTTCACACCAAAACTCAAATTTTTGTCAGTCTCCACTTCAACCTATTTTTTATGTCTGAGCAGCTTCTCATCGTATGAGAATGACTGAAAAAATTATCTGTTCGATTTATTTTTGGCCTCAGGTAATATAAATTTTTCGGTTACCACATTGATGCTTTACTCGGCATCCTTAATACGCTTGCATTCCTTCATGGAAACCGTGGATGTTAAGGATGATATGATACCCATTTCAACATTTGTCATAACAAGGCTTTGGATTGTATTCTAAAAACAAGAATATCGATGCCAAGAAAAGATTCGTCAAAGTAATTTTTTCTCATCTATGCAACTAAACTATGAAATCGAATTACCTTAATTGTATTTTTTTTTAATATATCTACGAATATAATTACTTTAATGTTATCTTATGTAATATAGGAATAATCATACTAACAGATTTATTAAATAAATGAAACAATGGGAAATCCTTTATCTTGACGTTAATATGTAATATTCTACTTAACTTGTAATAAAAGAACCAGAACAAAATTCAAGGTTTTACCGCTTATTAAAATTAAAAGGCCGTCACTTTCATAAACAACGTAGAATAATAGTAAGTATACTTTCAGACTAAGTGGATAAATCCATTAATCAATAACTATTTATACAAGGAGACAAATTGCATTACAGTAGACCACGTCATTTTATTTAATAGACTACATCATTGGAATTTAACAGTTGAAATAGTCAGTTCATTTAAAAATGATGTGTCAAATAAAAGAATCTATTCACTTTTTACTTGTGTTACAGTCAATTCTAGGTGTCAATAGATTTTTATATAAATCAGAAAATCAAATCACGTTAATAAAAATTATTTTAAAGAAAATTTACAGCTTGACATTAATTTTTCTCATCATTTTGGCGACAAGCATATTGTGTTACCATTTCTCTGTGTACAATGATATGAAAATAGCGCAATGGCTTTTTGAAATAACTAGCCTTACTAATTACATATTTGTTTTATCTATTAATATATTTTGGCAAAAGAATTTATTTGCCGATTGTTTACAGTGCTTCGATGACATTTCTGTTTATTACAGTGTTTTATTTAGAACAAAATTCTATCAAAAATTAAAAATGATGACAATATTGGGCGTACTCATTATATTTACCAGCGACTTGATTTCTTCCATGATTGACAGTGTTGAAAATTGGAGTTGGTTCAACATAATTATATATCTTAGCGAATTTACTAACCATTTGGAGCTCCTACTAATGAGTTTACTTATCAATACCATTAATGAAATGTTAAAAGTGGTAAATAATTACCTGCAACGTATGAATAGAGAAATATTTCGTAATGACACAAACTGCGTACCAGACATACCCGGAGAGACTGTCTACAATAGATTAAACAGAAATAGCCACTTTGATAGTTCAGGAAATCCTATGCACATATCGCTTTTACCAAATATATTAACTAAAGTAAATGAAATATGCAATGCACTTAATGAAATGTTTAATGTTCAGGTATACTGTAATAAATTAAAATTAATGACACATACAGGAATTTTTTCTTTTTAATCATTGAATTTTTATTTCAGGTACTACAGATTGTACTGACGAATTTTGCCACATCCATTATTGGCATTCAGATACTATTTGACTTGTATACGCATGGCGTAAGTAAGAATATTATCTATATATATCATTGTAATGTTGATATTGTACATAATAATAATGATTGATATTACCTTTCTTGACAATTTTAATTACTGTTATATATAAAATATTGAATGTCAACTTACTCAACAATTATTTATTAATCAAATAACATTTCAGCAACTACATCCACGAGAACTGATTAACATTTTTGTATGGTTGACAATTTGTATATTCGTCCTTTTGACTGTCTGCACTTACAATGAGAAGTTGATTACGGAGTTTGATCAGTTGAGAATAAATATCACAAAACTAAGACTTTCCCCTCATATGTGTAAGTATCAGTTTAGTAAGTTTGTAGTCAAGTTTGCTTATAGAAATTCATTATGTATTGAACGTAAACATCAACATCTCTTATTATCCTAATTCAAATGTGTTATTTGGATTTGAATGGGCAAAATGTACAAAATGTGATGACTATTACTTACATTTTACTTCTAATCAATGAATTAGATCACCTAAGAAAAAAGTCACTCGGTAAGTGTACAAAATAATTTAAAGTAATTTTTAATATATATCCTATTCCAGTAATTTTAACATGGAAATTTCATAAACACCAACAATACACTTTACGACTATAGACATAGAAAGTTTATTAATCTGTATATTTTCAATTAGGTAACACACTATGCCAACTGGACAGATTCTGGTCAACGCTAAAATGATATACATTTTTCAATTACTCAACAATGTAAACCAATCGAACTGAAATAGAATAGCAATAACAGGAAAGTATTGTTTAATTAATTTTTAGTTACATTCTTCGTAATTACCGAATTAGTTTAAGCTGTAAGGAATTTACTTGATGTTTATAAAAAACCAATCAGTCAGTGTAGGAGAAAACAATATGTAAGACAAACAACGTTGTTGACCAATTAAAAAGTATCAATTGTATTAGCGTCACGTAACAATAATTGAACAAATTTTTATTGTTTTATCATCTTTCTAGGAACAAATAAAATGATGAAGTACTCATATTTAGTTTATGGTCGACTCCAATGGAATCGAACGAGTATTATATATTTGTATGTTTCTATGTCACTTTCTCATCTACTAAAGCCTATGTGACACAGGCAATTTTTGTAAATGTGCTTTAATACACAATGTTTATAGTGGTATAAATTATTTATGTGAATGTTCACTTAGACTGGGCGTAAACGTAATCAATGACACCTGACAATGTTTTTAGAAATCCACCTGTCAGTACAGTTACATGTAGCAACAATACAGGATTGTTTGCTATATCAGTCGTGCAACTTTTATATGTCACGAGTCTTTACAATGGTGTATATATTTTTAGTAATGCTGTTTTCATATTTCGTATCTGTAACCCAACACTCACTACTTAGCATGATACAAAATCATAGAAGCTATAAATAATTTACAATTAATCTGTAAACATTTATAAACACGTAACATCCAGCAAATAAAAGTATACAAAAATATATATATCTATATGTCTGTTAGCAAAATCCAAATGATTCAATCTGTTTTGATACATAAGTCAAATGATATCTTGAAATCTGGATGATCATGAGAATACTGAATAATTTGCAGTTGTTAAATATAAGAGAAATTGACAACAATCAAACAAATAAATTTATTCCAATTAATATTGACTGTGTTATAAAAATACAAAGAGTAAAAGGGTCAGGTCAAAAATATTTAGTTCACTGTGTATGAAATAAAAGTTCAGTGTTATAAGCAACAATAAGAAATAATCTCGTAAGATACTCGTGTAATCACTCTTGAATGAGAGTACACAAAAAATGATACAAAAACTTTTTATAAATTCTTTGTTGCATCTTGATTTATGAAGGTTGTGCGCATCTTGAAGCACTTTGTTAGAGGAGTTGACCAGCTGTTTCCAAATAGTCCTGTCTTCAGCTTGTCTCAGGACATTAGTGACTGGAAATTCAGTAATGACCTTAACCTGATCAGATCAGCAGCTAGGGTATAGACCCCAAGGTCTTTCTGGCCTGGTTCTATTTCTATGAGCTACGTAGCCAAAGTAACAAAGAATTTATTGGTAACAGACGGTCAATACTGTTACAGCAATGTGTTGGTTGAGTATGGATTTATTGCTTCTTTTGGCAGTCCATGGTACATGCAGCATTCTTCTCCAAGATAATTCTCAAATATATTGATTTTCTTCCAATTCACAGTGCAAATTATTCAGGATTCAGATCCACATAGAGAGATGGAGAAAGCAAGCGTTCACATCAGTCTCTTCTGATTGTGATTTTGGAGACCTTCCTGTCCTTTTATATTCTACGTAGCTTACTCGCTGTTTCTTTCACCCACCCATCCCATCTGAATGCTTCACCTTATCTCTGTCTGCATTATAGTTGCTGTCAAATATATGCTTGGGAATCTGTTTGGCTTGTTTCACTCTCCAAGAAGTTCCCCAGCTTATATTACTAGTTTGTAGACGTAAATGCTTAATTAATCAAAACATGAGTATCGTATGAATCCTCCCAGAGAACTGTCTCATATCAACAATACTTGATAGATTTTTATTTGTTAGTTAATAAAGTTATTCTACTAAATAAAATATATTTTTTAAAAAAATTTCAGCTTATCTGCTAATACAATGCAAGTAAAATTCGAAGTATTGTTTTCATGTAACTGAGGAATAAATAAAATAAAAAAATAGATTTTTTTATTTTCAGGATGACTACTAGTTACGTGTATTATATATGAATTCATTCAATTGGTTATTAAAGTTAATAAAAACTAACTTTTGGTTTAAAAGAAACAAACTGCACATGTTCAGGTTGTTTATAAATTTTAATAACATTCAATTTATTAAAAATATTTAACATATCTAACATATATTTTAGGTCCATCAATCGATAATGAATTGGAGAAACTTGAAGAAATTGTGCATCAGAGCAACGGCGGAACTTTTTCAGTGTGTCAGCTCTTCAGCCTGCGAATATCTTTGTTGCCTAGGTTTTTCAACCTTGTTTTCACATATATTATTGTCGTTGTTCAGTTAGCAAGCTTGCGTTCTAGTAAATAAGTCACACTTTCGTAATTATAAATCTGATTCATCCATTTAGTATAAATATTTTTCTTCTAAGATTGAGTTGATGTGTTTGTTTCGAAGCAAAGTAAACAATTTCCTTTCTAGGAAATATTATTGGCTAGTTAAACTTGTTACCGAGATATGTATTTTAACTTTTTCTTTAATGGTTATAATTTAATGCATTTAATAACTTAAATTTTAAGTTGTGATTACACATTAGTGAAATTTAAAAACAGCTTAAGGAAGGTTGCAATAGGAACTGTCAAACAAAGTGTATTTACGTTTCGCTCTTCAAATATTTCTTTTTATATTTTCAAGCTGTTCTATCTCTTAAGTTGCAACAAATTATCGTTCAATTACTCTGGTTGTGTAAATGTATTTTACATGGTCTCGGTCCACTGATAGAATCATTGATCAGTCTTCTGACTAGTAAGCTTTTCCTTCACAAAATGAAAATTAATATACATGTATTAGCCATGTATTGACTAAGTGAGCCCAATGTCTCAGTCTAGATTTTTAACAGTAATTGATTAAAGTGAAAATTGAGGAGTGACTTAAAGTGAAATTGTCAATTATATTTTAATGTTAAAAAATCTAAAATCTGAAAAATTTCATTCTAAAAACAAAATATTTATCACTCCTGAACTGATCCATCTAAATACTTTTGCAACGGAAATCAAGGATGCAAATCCACTTGAGATTCCTCGTTCATTTTTTGAACACACTCTAGCAAATTAACCCTATATTCTTTACTAGTTCACCTTTCCCCTCCCAATTCCACAACCTCAACTTAGTTCAACACCTCAACTCAATATACTATTCTCGCTGCACATGGTCAAATTTGATTCCCTCTTAAAAAATGCTTAAGTTGATGACATAAACAAATATGGTGTCAAGACAAATTGAAAGAAACGGGATTTCAGTGGTGTTCTCATCTGTAGACACTATTATTTGTTTTATCAACAAAGGTATAGAATAAATTGGGCCTCCTCTAGTTTAATATAACTCATGTCAGCATTGTTTGCAATATTCCAGTCAATTGGTCTGATGAGGAGGTACTTCAAAACATAGAAATCCCAGGAGATTGTAAAAAAATTATAAAGTTTTTTGCTTAAGTTTAAATAATTGGTCATTGGTCAGCATCAATAATTTTTGTCAGGGTCAATGATCATCGTCATCAATAGCAAAGCTCATCCTCAACGAATTTTCACGGCATAATCGTCCATATTGGTGACCAAATATGAGTTCCCTACATTCCACTGTTTTATACTTTATAAATTTGGAGATATGGTGCAAAAATGTGAAGAAGATTATCTTAGTAGGAATATGTCCACTGTCTACTATCAGTACAGGGTATATTTTTTGCAGTAAGAATCATAATGAGGTAAATTCACGGCAGATTCTACCTGAATTTGAAATGTGAAAAAAATTGAATTTAAAATGAAGAGACAGAGCCTACACAAAATGGACCCTGCTTTGAGGAAGTCATATACTTTATTTAAAGTCCAACCCACCAATACTCTATCTCAAGTCTCTATCAAATTTATTGACACCACCTTGACCTACATATTTTAAAAATGAAATAATCAGTGCAAAAGCTCAGTGTGATCTTTTTCCCTTGATCCACTCTTAGTTGATCTCTGACTTGCAGATTGTATTCAAACAACCTTGGTAATTGATAGATATAATTTTTGGAATGGAATTACATGATGTTGGAGGGTGATCTTGACCATTTCATATTTGCATGTTCTTAAAATGATGAATACGCTCTTTTCAACAAATTATTAACATATAAAATTCAAGATCTTACCAAACATTAAATCCCTTTTAACAATTGCCAATAAACTCATTCTAGAAATAATCATACAATGTATAAGAAACATGGTCATCAAAATCTAGGACTTGGCATATTTATGTGTATAGGTTTATTTATATGTTTCTGTATATACACATGTGCAAACTTTTCTATTGCCTGCATATCGTAGTCCTATTTGTATTTTCAGTAGATATTTGTTATTTATGTTTTCGTATGTTTACTGTATTTTGTTTTACTTCTTTGATTATTTATCATTTTGTTTTGTATTTCATACTTTTAACTATGCAACCAAATAATTTAGTCTGAATTGCTTAACCTCTTCGTCAACTTTATATTGGGAAAGGTACTCTCGCTAAAAAAGAATCAACACCATTAAATAAAACACCAACTATTAAAAATATTTTATTCCATTTATTACGTAATTTCAAACTGCAAGTTTGTCATAGATACCAGAATGTGGAATATTAGTGTCGCAATGAGTTATATAATTTTAATATTAGTTTTTCTTTCTAAATTTTTAATTTTTCGTAATTTTTACAATATTTTATATGTATATTATAGATATGAAATTAATTTTAAATTAAATCTCTTTTAGCCTCAGTGGCTAATGGCATAGATAATAATGTCTTCTTGATGCTTTCTGTGAAGACAACGTCACACATGTATAGACATTTAATTATAATGATTAATAAGCAAGATTTGACTTTCACACAATTTTTGTATGAATGTGATATAAATTTGGCCACGCCAACCATAAATTATCTATAATCTGAATCAATTTTTTTTTAAATCCATGTATCGCAATACAATAAATATTTCAGTTTGCAAAACTGATTTTACATGAAATAGGTAAAAATGTGAAGTAGTGAAGTTATGAGGGTTCATTTCAAATCTTTCGACACACAAAACTGAAAGTGTACCCGCACTAAAATATAAGCAGCGGCAAAATAAATTATGTTTATCCTGAAACATATGCGAACGTGTACAATAAGTCTGTACTGAGTGTAACTGAATTTATTATTATATAAATAGCTTCAAGAGATGAATTTTATCTTTAATATCAATACTGAAAATTAATGAATTTCATACAGAAATTGGGAATAAAACGTAATGTTTGTATGAATCTCAGAATAATAGTTATGACAATTGCTTGTGTATTACACCTTAGATAATGGAGATACAAGCTGCAATTTAATAAAGCTAATCATTAAACTAGCAGTCTCACTTAATTCAAGAACTCATTTGTTGTCAAATTCATTTACTTTTAAAGTCAGACATTAGTTTTATTCCAAAGAACACATCATACAAGTTATTCAAAAAATCGAGGAGGTATTCTTGAAGTTTGAAATTGTTCAATAAATTCATTCGAGAAATTTGCAGGAACTTAATTATATCTGTTGCATATTATCACTATACTAAGTGATTATAGTAATTATAACTAAGTAATTATTGTTAAATGATCGTTTACAATGCAATAAAACATAAAAAGTTAACATATTAGAATTTTGTATTGAAATATTTTACTGTTTTCTGAGTTGATAAAGTTTAAGCTATTCTAAGATTGCGTAAGATTCAAGTTTTTGTTTGTATTTATTTTATTCTTTTATTATTAATGTTCTGTAGCAATATTTTGATAGGTTCATTACAGTTATTGTGGTTAAAAATTTGATATTATTTTTTCTATTATTAATTCTCATTTATACAACATTTCGTACAGAAGTTTTCTTTGACTGTTCAATATCAGTCCAGGATATATGATTTTGGTTTTCTAAAAAAATAAAAAAATGTTTTTCATCATGTACATATTTTACTTCAATAATGGTAAAATCAAATAACATGAAGTTTTGTTCACTTGATCCGCCTAATAAGATGTAATATAATTAGGAATAAATGGAGCACATTACGATCTATAGTTAGATATAAAGTAAGTGTGTAAATATCTCTTATAGCCAACCAGCATCTCTAAATTCTACAAAAAATATAAAGGAAAAACAGTATGTTTTTTTCTATAACGTTGGAGATGAGAACAAACAAATTAGAAGAAAAGACAAAAACACAAACCTCAGAATCAAATGACGTATTACTCATAAGTATACGATGTACCTTCTACCCACCATCCAAAACGTTATTAAGCAAATATTAAACTAAAAATATTTAAATTTCTTTTCTGGAAATATTTTTCGATTATCATACTCCATAACTCCATCAAAATATTAAGCTTTTTCAGTTACATGGTTTAAATTTTAGAAGGATGCTAAAGGGTGTCGAATGACACACCGTGGTTCTGTTCTGTTTTAAACATAAGTGTTCTGTTTTCATCTTCAGTGACAGCTAAACATGTTCCAATAGTCTTAAAATAATCTTTTTTTTTTCAATTACTTATGACTGTGAACTAATTACCATAAATTACCATTTTATAGATAAAATGATAATTCTTCAGCAATTGTCTGCATAAATAGAATAGCAGTTACAAGAAGGCCTGATCTGAGAACTGAACCATACTTAGATCTAAAACAATTATTTTGTAAATGTAATTAATTTTCTGTTACTCTTTGTAATAATTAATAAAATAGTTTATGGTCCTGTGGTCAAGAGCTGAACGCTTAATTGACGCTTGTTATGATAAAATCAGGCACTGAAGAGGCAATCAATGTGTGTTAAGTATAATATTCTAAATTAAGTTCCTCGAAATATTATATATATATATATATATATATATATATATATATATATATATATATATATATATACATACACGTATGTACGTAATATTTCACAGTGGTATGTTTTAACTTCAGGTTTATAAAAATATGCAAAATGAATAATGTAACTACCAGTTTATAAAGTATTTCTTGTATTGATTATAATGTGGAAAATATATTTCATTCTATCTACCCACAGAAATAAATGATGGATGGGGTAGTTTTATTATGTGGCTGACTCTAGTGGAAACAAAAAGAGAGTAGTATGTTTGGCAAGCTTATATTATAATGGGTCGGCTAATAAGTTCTTAACTGCAACTTGTACTTACAAGTAAATATTTTAAAATCTAAATCTCACAAAAAACAAACTATTAGTCCATAATCTTTATGTGTGACTCACGCCCATCGGTACACGGTGACATTATATCTTGCACATAAAATTTAGTGATGTGCATTAAAATATTTAAAACTTTTTGTTTGATGGTCATCCATTATGCTGAATTTTTTATTATGCCAATGACTGCTTCAAACCTCTAATAAATAATCAGATGATATAAAGTTGGGTGAATAGGGTGGACGTACCAGTAGAATGCAGACCAACTCCAGTAATTTATGATGAGAATATTTTGTTTTTATCTCATTTCTCTAGGACTTGTACTTTATAGTGGCAGGCACATTTGGTGTGGGCTTTCTAGGTACACTTCCATATTTTATTATCTGGAGATTTTTTCGCAAACAGCTGAAAGATAATATTAAGATATTCAGCAAAGGTAGCTGCCTTATCTACATCTGATCTGACCCACCCACCTGTACAAGTTTTAATTGATCATTAACAAAATCCCTTCCGATTTGGTTTTGAGGGTGTTTTAATTTTCTTGTTGCATTTTAGAGTGAATAGTTCGTACTTGTAGATGGATTAGGGAAGTAAAATTGAATGCTAATATTATTCAAACTTGCAATGAGTTGTTTCAGTTTCTTAGAATATCTACTGAATGCATTTTGTCTCTAGTATACCTTGTTCCTTGCTATGTTATCCTCACATCGTTTAAGTATCATTTTATTAAATAAATTTTTGTTATTTCTTTAATTTTTAGAACAGTCTTTTTAGTATTTTAGAAGAATATTTAGCTGCATTGCACATAATTCTGTTGAGTTCTTCTGTTGCTATTTCTATTTCTTCTGTGGTTTTTCGATGGTATTGGAGCTTTCTTTTCCGAAGGAAGTTTGTTTGTATTATGTATTTTCCCATTTTATATTTTATTTCCATATTCTATCTGAGGTATCACAGTAGTTACAGTATAGGTTAAATGCAAATG
Organism: Druceiella hillmani; assembly: GCA_039881145.1. Classification (NCBI taxonomy): domain Eukaryota; kingdom Metazoa; phylum Arthropoda; class Insecta; order Lepidoptera; family Hepialidae; genus Druceiella; species Druceiella hillmani. The sequence continues at coordinate 2,510,433 of JAYKKI010000092.1, forward strand.
GGTAATTGGTAATCACACACAAAATATTGTATTTGAGAAATGAACCTTATATCCACTCATCATCAAAAATATCAAAACTAGGACACATTAAATTAATCTTAAAAAAAATTATTGAAACTGAAATGTTAAAAATTATTTTTAGAGGAATAAGCTTTAAGTTTTTGTGACTTTTGACAAGGAATATTTTCAACAGGTAGATAGCCAGTCAACATCTATTTTATTACAAATTCTACAAAGAAACACATTTTTTAGTAAGCTTCATATGACGTCGGACATTAGATTCTGAAAAAAAAACTATTATGTTCTTCTTTTATTTTTCATTTCTGAAAAAAGAAACCACTATCATGTTTTTAGTAAGCTTCATAGGATGTTGGACATTAGATACTGAAAAAAGAAAATAACATAAACTTCTAGATAGGTAACTTTAATGAATCTAGGAAGCGAATAACAGAGTCTCAATTAGGATAGAACATTTAAAAAAGTAGAGACTGGGAGATGTTTCAAGAGGAGAAAAGGTGTTTATTCCTTGTGTGTTGGCAATGGTAACCAGCTTCATCTATGGTCAATATGTGCATTAATTATTAATGTACGTATTAGGTGTATATTCAGACTTCATTATAGAGGTTTATATTACATACATAAATACATTGTTTCCTAGCTTCAAGTAATTGTTAATTGCTGTGAAATCTGATAAGACTAATAAATAAACAGTATAAAACAAACTCCCCTCCACATGTGGTGGCCTATCTGCCTGCACTCACTAGGATGCAATGGATAGACTGTTGCTTGAAGCAATATATGCATATGTATATAATTTATTGTGCAATATAAATTAGCTGTTTTTTGATGATTTTTCCCAAACAAGTTGCGATAAAATCAACCATTGGGGTGTTTTTTAGACATGCACTGGGTAAACCATTAGAGATATATAAGAATGAAATATGGTAATATTGTTTGCATCAAAAAATTCTATAAAAAAGTCCATGGCAGCATACGTCCATCTTCAATGTGTAAGGCGTAAAGAATTATAAAGTTTATTAAAACAATTGTACTGCCGGTGCAACTTTGAACAATTAGATATTAAACCTTATTCATTTAAATATTGGTGTTACTAAGGAGGTAAATAATGTTCTGTATACAAAATCATTTGAACCAAGAATTCATAAGTTATGACAATACCTTGGATTATGTTGAGACGAAATAACTCTCACTTTGTGATATAAAACAAAGTCCACCATTTCGTCTGTGTAGTCTAATCTTAGCAACTAATGAAAGATTTTTCGCTGGTTTTCCAACAGATAGATTTATTCCCGAGGAAGATTTCCTTGTATAATTCGTGAGGGTTTTGTGGAAATTAATCGGCCTAGGATGATGAAGTCGCAAAAATTAACCACATGTGAGATAATTTAAATATAATAATATATTACAAGATTTTCCATCACAATAGTAATTTCTATGTAACATTCTATGTAATCAACATTCTATGTAATCAATCTGCACTTCTTCATAATGTTTTTTTCTAACTGAATACCAGCATTGAATAATTAAGAAACAAGTGACAGTTACTTTATTGATTAAATGTCTCCTGGATTAACATTCATTAGTTTATCACCTTGTGAAATGCTTAACACAAGCAACAAAACATAATATTGATCTTTTCTATGTGGACATTTTATTGATTGAATAACTTCTGAATTAACGGTAATTACTTTATCACCTTGTGGAATCTCTTAAGCGCTTAACACCAGTAACTAAACGTAACATTGATCTTTTGTATGTCGGAAATTTATTAAGTTCTATTTATACTTTTGACAGCGTGGATTGTTATATACTTGACAATATGCTCAGCGACTGTGACGTAGATGGAGTGGCACTCGACCTTGTAAAGTTATGCTTGTCAATCAGAATCAGCAAATTGAAATAAAGTACTTCTAAAGAGTGGATTGTGAAAATGAGAGTACTACACAGTGTCCTTTCTACACAGTGTCCTTTCTTGTCTTTTCATTGGTTCAAACACAAGTAACCGAAGGCTTTGTATTAGAAGAATTAGGAAGAATTGTAAATTTTATTTAGTTTTTTTAAACAACTTTATTACTTGGGAATGCAAGTGGGATGGAAGATTATTCCCGGTAAGTATCACATGTCGTACCTTCTTCTTTTCCATGAAAATTTGAGTTTTGAAACAGTCTGTGTATATCAAAGTTTCAAACCAGATTGTCACTTATTACAGCTGCGTTCAGTGCATTTAGACACCACTGATCACGAAGGTGATCAGTTTTACATAATATATGAGATGGTAGAAAATTTCCACTCGCTGTGAATGTAAATGTTACTGAAATGGAAACTTTGGAACAAATAAGGACTCACCCATGATACTTAATGCCACAACGGAAAAGACATTTGACATATTACTCAAGATTTAAGACAAATTTTCAAAATATCTTGTGATTTCTTTAATTGTTACTTCTGCACAAGCTTTTTAATGTTTTGCACATATCTGGTTGTCAAAATAGTTTTATGTTGTGTTAGAAAAGATGTAACACATCTCCCCTGCGATTTTGCATTAAGAATATGAAGGCCGTTTAATTATTTTTTAAAATGTGAAGGCTATTTGTGCACCATTTATCTTGAATATAATAATAACAAACGGCACCGAAATTGATAGCCACAATCAGTACTTTTAAAATAGTACACTTCTTTCTTCTTCTGTCATTCTAGTCGGAAATTAAATACTCTTAGCATGTTTTGGATGTATCTGGTCTATTAGCAATCCCTGAGTATACCGAAGTACTTCTTAACACTGTATGAAGATTTTTTTTTGAAATTCATGTTTTAATATACTAAGAGATATACTTCTTACTAAAGAAAATTTTGAATACCAAGAAAGTTTATCTTTACCAGATCTTATCTTTACTTAGATCCCAGTCAGACCTAAATTGAAGTAAGTGCTATGGTACAGTACAATGGACTTAAGTCACTTTATGGACTAAAATTTTGCAAGAATGTGTTATGAGAAGAATAGACATGGTAAAGATACATTAAAAACATGATACCGTGAAAGCCTGGCGGGTTCAAAGTTGATAGTATTTTAATTTCAGGATTTACCACATTTTAAGTTTAGTGCATGGAGAAGTGCTTTTGAACGCCAACAATTTAATATTCCACAAAGAGAACTTGTCCCATGTTTTTTAACATTTGTGTTTTTGATGGGATTAATATTTTTATATAATTATAGATCAAAAATAAAACTTTTATGAGGACAAAATTGTGTAAAAAAATATTTAAAAATCATCATATTATTCAAACTGTCATTTGTTAATTACCATAACTTGGGGACGAAACATTCTTAATGAATTGTTGACGAGAACTCAGAAGTGAATGAACTTCTCAAACTGAATTACAGAAATAAAACTTTGAAATGTTATAAAAGATGAAACCTCATAATGCTTTGCTTTCTCGTGCCCGCTCGTATTTTGTATGCAGCATTTGATTATTTAGCTGGTAAAGTTTATTTCATGTACAATTTTACTGCCTCTGTTATGTTTGAATTAGAATTAATATGGTTTGTCTTCCAAAATTTAAATTGTATTTTTTACCAGTTTTTAATTGACGACCTCGTCAAGATTTAAAAAAGAAATTATTTTGATGTTAAGATTTCTAGGGTGATCTAATATCAAAAATTTTTGTTACAGAATTCTATAAATGTATCTGCAAACCTATAAGTTAAACTATTTGTCGTGCTTATAAAATACTGTAATATGACAATTTCAATGATGTTCAAAATGAAAATAATTTGTTTAAATTATTTTTGGGCTTTAGAAACACCTACAAGATGAAAAATTCAGAGTATGCACAAATCACATAATAATTTATGATCTGACATCTTGTTACATAAATACATGGTTTAATATTTGGCAATTTCACTATAATGTATTGCCATATTGTATTGTTTTAAGATATCTGGATAGCGCAAGACATATAATTTTATTATGTTGAGGAACAACAATAAACACGCACATCTTTTAAAATTTCCGTTGCCCAATTTTTTATTAAAATGACTGTAAGATGTTAATACTTCCTTTTACATTTGGACTGTTAAAGACAAAACTGCTACATTAGCTAACCAATGCTTTCAGCTTTGTATCCCGTACTATGAATAAAAGGGTTTTGTTCTTGGCACAGGTGGCTAATTACCAAAGCGAGGAATGTTTTGTTTTATTGTGCATTAAATCCATAATACTGTTTTGAGTTTGTCAGTTTCTCTCTTGGGTTGTTATAATATGTGCGTTTTTAATGTTTTGTGATATTGTGTGACATCTTATTATGACACCTCGATCCAATCTGTAGACACCAATTTATTTGTTTTTTAAATTCGATGTCACGCATATTTATTGCACTTTTAGTGGGTGTTCTTAAATAAAGATGCATGCAATTAATCTATCATGCATTTCTGATGGACAAATTTGAAATCCAGTTGAAAGGAACTGATAATGTGTTTTTTTGACCACAACTTTTGTTAAAGATTGCTATTTCATCAGGAACCAAATCTTCAGAAGGTCAGATTTCATAATTAATTTTCATCCGGATTAGTTACAAACAAATAAACCACAATATTTCTCAACCAAACCCAACAAAGCAGATTTGCAAATTTCATAATTTATTTAAGGAACATAGTATTTTATTTAGCATTATTATTGTATCATTCTTAATAGTAAAATATCAATTGTGTAATCTTGTGTTGTGTTCCAAAATAATATACCATTTGATTCAGACATTTAGAAACTAATGTTCATTAATATTTTGAATGTCACTCTTAGAAAGTAATTCTGTGAATAATTTTTGTATATCAATATGTTCAACTGATATAGACAATTCAAAAGTGTTAAAACTTATGTTTTATTACATCAAAGATTTAATTCACGACTTATAAATAACCCAAGCTATCCAATTATCAGAATTGTATGTTTGTTATAGACTGTTGTAAACTGTAGCAATAATATATATGAAAATCTACAATAGTTTATATTACAATAGTTTAAAACTATTAGTCAATGCACACTAAAACACTCACTTGTAAAATAGTTACAGTACGGGTTAAATGCAAATGTGACATCTGAGATCGCAACACTTATATTGTGACTCATTCAGAGTGTCGTCTTGTATATGAGAAATGAACGTTCTAGACCTATGCATACTTTTTTAAAGAAATTTTGCAAATGTTTATATTTATACTTTAATGCATATGGAATAATGGAATAATTATCGTAATATACATTTTTAAAATTAAATTTAATTATTGACTGACTCACTACCATTCGTTGTCAATTATTATATATCTAGCTTGCAATTCAAGTGGCTGACAAAACTTGCTTTGACAGTAATCGGACAAACTGGAACATATGATATTTATTAAAAACAGTTTTATGCAGAAATCAGAATCAGTTGGCCGACTCTCACAGATCTGAAAAAAATTAAACATACGAATGTAGTGTTAATACACGAGCTTACAATTTTTACCCACAAAAGTCACAAGATTGACAACTGAGTTATCGCCTAAAATAGTCAGTTGTTTGTATTATGCCTCGATGCGTGTAAAATATTTTGCATGGAGCAAATTTATCTCTTGTATGTCATACTATCCAATTAAATCTGTTGAATATAATTTAACATTTGTTATATTGGGAAATACATGCTTACAGGATTATAAACATTTTTAATATCTGACTCTTAATTAATGAAGACTATAAATGGTATTGTCCAACAGCTTTTGAAAAATCTTGTACTCACAAGATGAAGATACAGTCACCAGTCAGCTAAAAATTTTTTTAAAAAATGGAAAAGTACTCTTGTCAATTTTTTATAGTAAAAATAAGACCTTTATTCAAACTACTTTGATAAGGTTTATATGTTTCTCAATGTACATTCAACCACTTTGGTTATCTATTTTTTAAATACTCTCCACAAAGTTGTTACTGGCAGCTTATTGTACTCACACATTAAATATAGATTGTTCTTGATTTGTGCTTAGAAGAAACATTGTTCTTAGCAAATAAATCATGACAAAACTGAGTCTTATGTGGTTTAATCCGTAAATTATTAAATTATTTTATGTTTCACATTGAACATTAGGGTGGCTCACCTTTTTATAGGCTAGCCTGTATTGAAGCAAGTCTGGTCTCATTTGGTTGTAGAATATAAAAATATTGGAGTATTTACAGCAAATATTAACTGCATTAAGTTATGTACAAATTTTACGTCTAAGAGCAGACACTTTTGATCCATTAGTCAATACCAATAGAAGTTGCTACCTTTTAAACTCTAGTTTCACATAATGCTTTTATTTATATTAAAACCAGTCACATTAAAAAATAAATTCTTTATTTATTCAATACTAGCTTAGAAACTAAAAGTTAGTAACACCCAAACTCAAAAACATTAATTTAGTCTCTTAAAGGTAGGTTGAAATCAAAACAAGAAAAAATTGTTTTCAGAAGAATTAGTTTCAAGTTTTTGTGACATTTTTTATAAAGAATTTGTTTAGCAGGTATTTCAGTTTTAATAGAATTTTCATTACATATTAGCCATCATGTATTTAATATCACATTCTATTAAGAAATTTTTTTTTAAATATATCTTTTTACATAACTTATGAATTACAATTTTTATATCAATACTTTACAAACAGGAAAATGGTGGTGCGCAGTTATTATTACATAATAATTAGCAAAACTTTAAAAAGTGGTGCAGTGGCCTAAAATAAATTATCGATATTAAGAAATTGGATTAGAACAACAGCGTAACTTGTGAGTAAGCCTAGAAAATTAAGTAGCAACGAAGCTCGGAGTTTGAACGAGTGAAAAATTGTAAATTGGCCCAATTCGCCTGTTTCTATCATATCGTTAATAAGCTTCACATTACGTCTAACCTCCAGTGCTGGAAAAAGAAAATAAGGTAAACTTACTCAAAAATTATTGCTAAGGAATCTAAAAAATAGGTAACAATGTTAATTAAAGGAGTATGTTTGCAAGATGGGAAAATGGGAGATGTTTACAATAGGGAAAATGATAAATATCTATTATGTTCTAGCAATGGTGACCAGCTTTTTTGCAATTAATAAGAGTAGTCATTATAACTATATTAAATGTATATATAGACTTCTTCATTGAGGTATGCATTACATGCGTAAATACATATGTAAGTAAATATAATATTAAATGATATGCTTATATACTAATATCATTCTCCATATTCCTTCTTGCTAACCTTATTCTTGTTTCTTTACTGTTGGAAAATATAAACAATACATAGCAAAAACAAAGTCACCACCACATGTGTTAGTCTATCTGTATGTGTGCATTAATCTCAGAATTCAAATTTCAGTTTTCACCAACGGATAGACTGTTGCGCGAGGCAGGATATATAAATATAAATTTTATTTTGTTACACAAATTAGATTTTTCTCAAGTAAGTCGCAATAAAATCAACCATTAGGGACGTTTTTTAGGCGTACGTTAGGCAAACAATGAGAGATATATGGTAATATTGTTTACCTCAAATAGTTCTACAAAAAAGTTCATGACAGAATATATCTATCTTTAATATATTGGGCATAATAATAAAATATACAGTTTATCAAAACAATTGTATTTCCAGGATATTTTTGAACAATTAGACATGAATCTTGTTTGTTTGTGTCACTTCTGGTATCTAAAGGACATAAATGTTGTTCTTCATACCAATTCATTTGAACTAATAGATCAAAAATATGAGTGTCTTTGATTAGGTTAAAAAAATACTCATCAGTACATCATATAAAAAAAGTCTTCCTTTGTGTCTGTCTGTCCATGTTGGCTAATGTTAGCAACAATTGAAACCTTTTCGCTTTGGTTTTCACCAATAGATACCGTTATTTCTGTGGAAGATTTAGTCTCATGGGTGGCCACATTTTAAAAGCTTAGTTTTTGTTCTCAAAAGTACAAATTCATCCAGTTCAGCCTGGTTTGGTGAATCTGGTTTTTCTGTCTAAATGCTAAGGGCAAATAAAAATGTTCTTCTGGTTTGATTAAATTAGTTTTTAGTTCATTAAAAGTATGGTTTAAAATCAAAAGGACCTTGTATAAAATCATAAGCTGAACGGAACTGACGGTTCATCATTAGTGAGGAATTTAGTTTTTGTGCAGTTGGAATTTGCATATCTTTGCAGCAATCAGTTGCATCATTTTGCAATTGGCTACAAATCATCTGAATATTGAAAAGAACTATTTTCAAAGACGCTTTGAACCAATTAGCCAAAATGTTTAAGCATTCAATGCAGTACATTTAATAAACTATCGATGTGGAAACCATAACAGTGTAAAAATGCTCCTTCCTTAAGACTATTCATAATATTTTTTCCATAATGGAAGCTGGCCAAATGGTTTTTTAAACAAAAACAAAAAAATTATAGACCGAAGATTACACATATCGCTAGCAAGATCTATGTCAAGATATGTGGTTGAAAGAGAAGTTTCTACCATAGAATTACAAAGATATGGAGCAAAATGAATACAGTAAAGAAGTTATAAATCAGAAGAAAATTGACGAATTGTGGAAAATTAAAATGGTATTGTGAATTAAAAATAATTGCGAATTAAAAGTTTTCACAAACTTCTGTGAAATCAAAAGTTCTGTATCACCACCAGTTCTGTAACATGCCTGTATATAATGCAATGTTGCTGCAAACTGACCTACGTCACAGAATATTTCATGTGAAGCATGAAGTCATCAAGTATTATAATGAAACATCGACACAAGGAGGAACTTTTTTTTCAGTAGAAAGACAGGGAGAAAGATAGTTCCATTGTTTTCAATCAAGTTAATCTTAAATGCTGATGAAAACCTAAAGAAAGCTACATCGTTTTCAATCAAGTCAATCATCATCGATGATGACAACCATAAATAAATCTTTTCCTCATATCTTCTTCAAATACAAGGAGTTGTCAGTAAAAGTGGTAAGCTCATTTATCAATGACAATATATCATCCACTCTCAAAGTAGTTTTGTTCCATCCAATAAAGGTTACTGAAATCACAATGGTTGGTTTTTCAAATCCCATGAGCTATTTGACTTCACAAACAATGGCAATTTCTTGAAATTGATAAAGTATTGGAAGTAAAATAACTGAGATCATTTTTAATATCAACCGGTTATCTTAAGCGGTTGATATTAAATTATAGGCTCTGGAGGTTTAAGAAACCCAGTTCCGTTTATCTTTTCCAGCATTGAAATTCTAGAAACAACTGCAATTTATATATCAAAGAACATTCTACTACTGTTGGCAAAAGTTGAATGAATATTCAATTTGGCGTCGTTCATATTTTTTATATCAAATTTGACATAGTTTATGGTAAATTTTAGATATATATATATCTATGTTCACAAAATAATGTCGAGCAAAAGCAGGGAGATGGAGGATCTTAAGGCCTATCTGAGTTCTGTTTTAAGTTTGAAGAGTTCTTTATAAGGTTATACAAACAAATGTGATAGATGCTTGAAATATTTTTAGACGTGGTGACTGATTTACTATTTGGGCACAATGCCATTTATTTTCATAAATATATTTCATGGTGCAAAAAAAAACAAAAACAAAAAAACGGAATGACTTACCTTCTCTATAATTTTTGTTGACATTTAAAAAAAATTCACGTAAATAATTCCTTGCTAACCAAATTTAAAAAATTTTTGAAGGTATCAGAAATTTTGTTGGGCCACTTGTAGTGACTCAACCTGAAAATTTGTTTGGGTGGAAATAAGTGTAAATTTTAAATTTCTAGAATGAGTATTTAGACAGTACGGAAATTGCTTTTTCAGAAGAAAATTACTTTTCCAGACGAAAATTGTTTTTTGATTAAAACTTAACACAGACTAACTACCTTTGTACGAGATGAGGTGGAGGTAGACTACTGCCAAACTGCTTAATGTTTTAATTTGGTGTTGTTACTTGGAATTACCATTCAAGTTTTCTAAATTTAACATTATCATTCTAGTTTTTCTAAAGAGAATAAATGGAAATGCTGTATTATTATGGTTACACAAGAGGATATGTTAAATGGCAATACTGTACGGGGAACATGTAGAATATGGGAAGGTTCTCAACCCGAGTGGTTCCCTGACTGCTGCATGATTTTAATAATTCCTTATTAATAAAATATATATAAGAATTCCTACGAGATTACACATACCCGAGATTAGGCCTGACTATATTTACAATACAGATAACTTTTGACGAGGGTCAGATAGTCTAACAATTAAAATCACTTAAAATACTAGTTTCATCTGCTACAACTTTCCCCGAAGTATGTAGATGAAACTTCTTGGCAGAATTTCATAAGAGAAAAATAGTGCCGTGTGCACTTTATGATAATTATGTCGAATGATTTTCAAGCTACTTTCCCTCGAAATTACTATCGATGGCTTATCCCTACTTTCGTCTAATAAAAATTTTATGTAAGTTAATTGCCACAAGCAAATTCAATAAGAGGATCACAAATTGCCGAAGTGATAAATAAAGTTACATGATAATTTAGTAGCTTGTTGCAAGATGTCTGTAATCGAAATTTATTTTTTGATAGTTTTCATTATAAATATTTGTTTATAACTATTTTGTTGACTCAGAGCTATATTTTAATGTTTTCAATACATTGTTTTCTATATAGCAATAAAATTACAATAATATATATTTTAATATATATTAATAAAAAGTTTAGTCATTATTATACAAACTCAATAAAACTTACTTAGAAATAAAGGATATCACCAAAAAAATCCCCATAAATATTGCGTTAGTGTTGAGTATAGCGTGTCTAATAACATATGTGTTGTAGTATATTATACTGATAAAACCATATTTTATTTAGTTTGTAAATAAAATATTTTGTCATTACCAGAATCGTATTATTTGTTTTGAAAGTATTATTCAGTGACCTTGACTTGAATCTGATCTCAATTTTTAATAGTTGTTCAAGTCACCATAAAAAAGAACTCATCGAACTTGGATTAAATAAAAAAAATAACTCTGAAACCATAACAAGTCACTGACATTGCATGGCGTTTATTAGGATAGACCTTGAGTCCTCTACTATCTTGACATTATTTTTTGGTTTTCTTTCCATATTTTTACACAAATACAAACATGTAAATTTGTATGTGTATTTTTATTAATTAAGGATATATGGAATATACTCTTAGTGACAAAGGGACAAAAAACCTTTATATATTTTGACTTTGTTTATAAAGGATAGTTACAGGTTCTACAAAAAACTCGATTAACCTTGTATACATACATGATATAATCACAAAGACAACAGATCAATAATTCAGTTAGATTAACTTTCTCTCTAACCAACAAAGGAGATCAATACAACAAATAGAACACAAAGTTTATATTGGATTAAAGGGGTGGTTTACTTGTTTCAATTGCCAGGGGTGCTGGGGGGTTGAAACACTTCAATGTCAATGCCCATTGTGTGATGTTGAAAATAATTACATAAAATGACATTGATTGATGTATCTTTACATATTTGTTAAAATGCAAATTAAAACATGTTTTACACAATTTTTATAAACAGTAATTTGATTAAAAATAGATGATTTCTTTACTGCAAAACACATTTTGGTTTATGTAGTGGATGGAAATATTTTGAAACGTCGAGCAAAACGTTTAAACACGTTTGTATAACTCTGCCCTCTATGGAATAAGGTGAGAGTTTTCCTAGATTTAATGTAACGCATGACTGCTCTACAATAACAGGTCCTTAGTGGCTATTCAGTACCATTTTATTCCGATATTAAAATCTCAACCCAGATCATTAATTAACATCTCACATAACATTTTCAAACATATAATGTTACTTGATCGATTTTCTTCAAAGTACAATCTCTTCAACGTTAAATATGTTTCCCACTTCAATTCTACTAGGCTGAAATTTTTCAATGTCTACTTTTGCATATCTTGGTTTAGGGAGATAAAATTTATATAAATATAACTGAGGAACTGTCAAGTAAATTAGAACAACTTCAAAATTTGTGTCACATACTGAATTCACAGTCAACCTTAGAAAATACAGCCATAATTCTGAACAATGATCCCAATTAAAATAGTGACCAAAAGATGGCAAATAACAGGCAAAATCTACATATCTCTTATCAGAATTTAACCTTCAAGCTCATTGCTTTAAACTACTTTATAAAGATAAGTGGACCTTCCTAATGCCTTGACAAAGAATTGCATTTTATTTAGTATTGCTAATCGCAAACCTTATGAAATTATGACTATTAATTAAATAAGATTACTATATATATAAACAGAAAGTGCATCCTCAATGCCTGCATTTGCAAGTATTCTGAAATTTTATTAGCTAAATAATTTGTAGGTCTGTCCATTTATAGTCTATGACCGTTTTTCATAAAATTAAAAGTATAAATAAAAAGTAAAATGTAGGTAAATTGATTCTCATATTTAGTGTCTGTTGACATGACATGTGAACAGACACTAAATAGGAGAATTAATAATCCCATTCAAATTCTTCAGCACTTACATTAGAGAAATATGAAATGAAACATCTTTTGTAAATACATAAAGGAAAATTGTTCACTTACGTAATTCTTCGTCGACTTGAATTGATGTCAAAAGAGATTTTGCAGTTTCTATCTGTAAGTACATTTTCTCACATAGAAAACATACGGTCATCAACAGCACAGTGCAAGGAAGTGGCCATAACACGTGACCGATGAAATATGATACATCCAAAGTCTGAAATATTGTCTTTATTTTAAAAGTAATCAGAATCTACGACAGACAGGTATAATTTCTAAGAAAATTGAAAAATTTCATGTTTGGATGGGCATTTTCCTACATCTAGTATTGCATACAGATAATCTTACATTATTAATTTATTAGCTTGAGTCTTTATGACTCCCTCAGTATCTTTGCAACACAATTTTTAATTGGGATATTCCAAAAAAATATATTATGTAATTTAAAAGCAGTCACTTCTCCATACATTCAAGAATGAACTTATTCATATGGAACTTAAACTGATGAAATCCAATAGTTCCAATTCAACATTATGAACTAACTGCTACGCCTATGGTGGCAGTTAGTGAAAATATTGGGCGAGTTAGACTAGCGGGGTGAGAAAAACTGATTATTTTTATATAGAAAAATACCATAGGCAACATATTTGTATTGTTAACTAGGCAGGAATAAAATTATTTAAATGTGCACCAGGTTTTGACCCCTGTAGAAGATGTACTCGGCAATATATTTAAATTGTGAAAAATTAATATTTGTAAACAATTTTATAGCAATACTGTGTATAGAGAGAAGTATTTAGATAAAGGTAATTAATTTTTCCAGAGTTAACTTCAGATCAAGACTAGTCACAGTCATACTTTATAATGATACTGAAATAGAATTAAACGTAAAAATGAATAAAATCATGGAACCAAAATGATAATGTTAAAAATTGGATGCCACAAAGATATGAACAAAAAACGAGTAATATATTACATATAAATCAGACATGTCATTAACAAATCTAATAATAATAACTCCAATAATAAAATATAATAAATTGATTCAACTAAAAAGAAAATGAACATCATATTCTTCCTCAATCTCAATTAAAACACTGTTGGGTGTGGGTTTAGATCTTTACAATATGGTTATGCTTGTTAGTTATGGACCTCTTTCCTGGACTCTTATTTATAAAAAAGTCTAAATGTATCATAAACCTATATATATTTAAATTATAAATGAAAATATCAATAAAGTTATCTTCATATGCTCCATCAACCGCATGACAAGTTACTATGTGAGCATATTCATTGTATTTTGAGTTATGGGTCAGCTTTGATAATGAATTATTTGCCCATAATGCAGTATACATTATGATCATGTTATTGTTTGCCATTTAGGAGTCTGTAGTTTATTAAAATGGGGTTTAGTTTAGGACTGCAAGTTAAATTAGTTAATATGTGTTTTAATAATACTTACATCATATTTAAATTTCTCAAGAAAATCATGTATGTTAAGAAGTATGGCAGAAAATGTCAGAGTGAGTAACATGAGCAACTGAAACATAAAGTTAAAGGTTAGTTCATAATAATGTTTGTTTTAACTTATTTTAGAGTGATATTTAAAATACAAATGTTATTTCAGTACTTTTATTAATAATGTTCAATACAAACCTGAAATTCAAACACCTTGTTTAAATAATGGCACAAGTCTAACAAATGAATGTAGAACTGAGATAAATGATAAATGGAATTTTCATTAAGAGGTAATACAAATGTAAAATAGTTGTTGGAGTTGGGACCACATTGTGGACTGCCAAATATGGCATCGACATCTGCGACTACATTTTGTTCATTTTTTAACTTTAAGAAAACATTCATCTTCCTTATACGTTTTATTACACTAAATAATATTGAACAAAATAATATTATTTCTAAATCAAAAATAATGGCAGTGATAGTGTTGAACAGAACGTAATAGGGAAAGTATATAACATGTTTTACTGCTACACATATATCCAAAGCGATATAAAATATATGAATAGGTATGAGAAGGCCAATAATTATAAGGTTTCGACATTTGTCACGTCTCAAAAAATTTCTCCTGTGCTCAGCTTTGAAAAGATAATCTGTTTTATCAATTCTGAAAATTAATTCTTTAAACATATTTCTATCACACGTTATATCAACCAACAATATGCGCAGAGCATGAATCATGAACAGTGTCTTAAAGGCCCGTAAGATATAATGATCATTTATGACCAAAAATGTCACATGTTGCGCTATCAAAATTCCAATTATTAATAAACAATATAGTTTTCTACACCATAATGCAAATTTGGTTGGAATTTTATTTGCAGTTTTTCTGCACACGCCAAACACATGCTGGTACACTAAAATTGGCCAAAGCATATTTTCAATCGACTCGTCGCTCATGTTAAATCTTGTTTAATATGTGTGTTCTAACTAAATTCTAGCACGACTATTTTATTCAGTGTTTAAGAGGTTTTATTGATTGAATGCCTTTTATTTTTCGGTCATTATTTTATCACCTTGTGGAATCTCTCGAGTGCTTAACACAAGTAACAAAATACAATATTGACCTTTTTTATACAAGCATTTTATTGAGTGTTGAGGCATTTTACTGAATGTTTGCTTAAGCAAGGTGAAAACCATATTACTAATGCCAACATCAACAATGAAATCCAGGTGTACACCATTATCACATATATTAAATTGGGTTTGAGGCTTTGTGTTTTAATGTTTGGTGTTTTTTACATACCATAAAAGCTTGTATTTCATGCACTGTACCTCAATTGGTAAATAAATGTTGTCAGTGATAAAATTTTCTACAGAATATTTTTAACATTTTCATTTTATCCCAACAAGAAATAAAGTTCCATTGAATATCAAATGCTCTTGCTACCTTTGTTTGGCTATCTGGATCTGAGCTGATGATAGTTTAACGAATGAACGATGAGAATGACTTGAAAATTTGTGCATTTCATATTTTCTACTTTAGGTAATTTGATAATGCTTTATGAACACAGGGTGCAGGTGATTGGAAAAGATATTCACAGCCGGCACATTTTGCTTATCCTCTACCTTTTTTTTTAAATTTTGCTATTTTTGTGGCCCAGACTACCTCACGTCAACATTCTCAATCTTAGTTGAGCTTGGCCTTCAGCTTCATTCTGAAAATCTCTTCATATACTTAGTCCCAAACATGAGATAGACCTCTTTCTATGAATATTCCTTACAGCTCATGTTGCCAAACTGTAGAATAAATAAAACACTGATGTCCGGAATGTGCACAAAGTTGGCGCATTCCAAGGTCATCTGAAAATTTAAATGAGAATTAGAGATTATTTTAATTTTTTTCTCTTATCATTCTTCTTATTTATATTTGTACTCCTTTTATCAGGATTCCCCCAAGATTTTAATGTCAATGAAGGACTGAGGATAGATGGTTTGAAATCTCTGCACTCTACCAAACTTCAGAATGACAACCTCTAAACTGAATTTTAAAATATGTGGTAACGGTGGACACTTGGATTTGATAATTGGTGTTTGGTATTAGTAATTAAAACTATTCATAGGTAGAATGAAGGATGTAATCCCGAGTTGTGCAACGTGTATTTATGTAATTAAAATTTACCCTACCTGATGGCAAAAGTGAAAAAACACAATAAAATATGAGCTGACAAATATTGTCACCTTGCTGCATATAGCTATTTATTAATTCAACAACCAAACTACAAATACAAAGGATTACAATAATTTATTATGTCCTTCTAATTCATTAGTGAAATCATCTATAATATACTCGTAATCTAGTAATTTCTTTAAGTTTGCCTGCATACTGCTAATATTTCAAATATAAGTCACTTTTGTCTGAGCGCATATAACTTTGTATTCTCTGTAACACGGGTAATAAATGCGCTATACCTATATTCATACTGCAGTGTGCATATGTAAATATTTGTATATGGATATTTTTTTTTAATTCTTTAGTTTTTTGCTTTCCTTAGGTTTTAAATAATTTTTTAAAAGTTCCTCTTGCAAACCACCAGCAAGGTCTGTCGAATATATATTTTATAGCTCTTTGACACCATTTCTTATTTCCTATTCCTTATTGTTTTGTGCTGTGTGAACTGAAGAAAAAACTCAAGAATCAGCTGTAATAGATGCTTGAGTTTTTTTATTCAGATTAGGTAACTGACTGACCAATTCGGTGGTACAACATTTATTTTCATAGAACTTATTGTGGCACCAAAAAAATCTGGCAAAGAGGGAAACGACCACGCCACTGTGGAACATAGTATTGTATTGAAAGTGGTTGTACCCCAATGTAATTTACTTTCTTTTATTGGATTCAATCAATATATTTGCATTCAAAACAATTTCCAGTGTAAATATTTGAAATAAATAAATATTGAGAATTGAAGTGGAAGAAAGAACCATTGAAGCTCAAACTCTATTTTTTCAATATTATTCAAAATAAATTATTCTCTATGCAGTCATTAAGCCATCAATATTGTGGAGCATGCCAACTTCATACATTATCGAATACTCATAACTTACCAGAGTTACTCGTAACTTACCTTTACTCAATCCGGAATAAGTCATTGTCTAGATGCGTGGTTCCCAAAGTTGTGAGGGCTACGACTCATCTAATACAAGTTCCCAAACTCGGGACCCACTTCTAGGAAATTTAACCGTTACCAATATAACTAAATAAAGGACTTTTCAAATAACAAAGTATAAGTACATTTTTTTTTATTACTTAATTAAATAACTACATTAAAAAAGTTATTTCAATGGGAAGAATGAAATTGTTTTCTATTTTTCGCCATTACAGTATTAACATCAACTTCAACTCGCGTTACTTGGAAGGAGGATAGGAGGTAAATGGCAGGAGGACCTTCATAGCTTCATCAAACAGGCATGGATAGTTACCGGCAACCGACAGCCAGAATTTCGTTAACTACTTACGATTGAAACTCTTTTTTAGTGACGAATCTTCCGATTAATCAATAAGTTCTTCACTTGCTTTTGTTGACATACCAGTTGGTAGGTGGTCTTGAAATGGGTTACAAATCCAATTTAACAAGTTGAGCTTTTTCATCTCCTCACCGAAATAGTCCTCAAAGTTTTTTTTAATAATGATAAATGGGTGGATATTGCAGACACTACGTTCTTCTTTGGCTGCACTTGGTTTTCAACAATAAAAGTTTCTAGTGTTTCGAAACAATCATCCTCAATACTTTGTTCAAGAATTCTTGTAACCACACTGCTATTTTTCCCGCACATTGCCCGCGCACCGTCAGTACATATACCGACGCAGTTCTTACACTGTATACCTTTTTCTTTTATATGTGAATTAATTACATTGAAAATTACCTCGGACGTTCCACGATTAATTGGCTTGCAAAACAATATATCTTCATACACGTCTTCTTGCCATATATAACGAACAAAAACAATTAATTGAGATAGACCTTGCACGTCGGTAGACTCATCTAGTTGCAGAGCATAATATTTACTACTAATTATTCTCCGAATTAATTTATCTTCTGTCCATTCAGCCATTTCGTCAATTCTTCGCGCAACAGGATTATTGGATAGTAGTATGCGCTCGATTTTTTTTACTTCTTTTTCTCCAAACATCACTCCAACAGCACTTCAATCGATGGTAATACTAAGTCTTCGCCAATGGTATGAGGCTTACCTGTTCTGGCGATCCTTAAGCTAATGAAATATGACGCATGTACAGCATTTTCATTAATATTAATGAAATGAGAAGCAATGTTTTTTGAAGACATCATTTCAAAAATTTTTTTTTTAAAAATTCTACTGGCTTGTTTATAGAATGGGAATGCTTTGTTTCTTTATGAGCTTACTTGGGCGCGTACTTTCGTTCGCTAATATTTCGTAGCAAATGACGCATTGAGGACGTGGATCTGTCGTATCATGATTCCATGTGAATTCCAGTTTCAGATATTCTGGGTCATATTTTCTCACAACTTTCCTACGTTTCGTGTCATGCGAACTCGTTGAAGTCATTTGAAAGTCGGATTCAGTGTCGCTTTTGTCATTTAAAAGATCATCTGTATTTTTACTACTATTTTTCAATCACGCAATCACCTGCCGGCGGCGAAATAGGTTTCGCTACCCGTTTCAACCACTTTTCCATTACTATCTTCAATCAATAATATTTATTTTCGAATAAAATTACAGTAACGCACGCGAACAAACACGACACAACGCGTAATGAACTTCGAAAAACAAAAGACGTCTCGGTACTCTTTGGACACACGAAAACTCACGAAACATTCGTTCACGGCCCGCCCCCCTCAGTACGCGTTTACAATCCGTCCGGGCGGCTGTCAGTCGCCCGCTGCCCAGCGGTTGGATCGATAGGGTGGTGTGTCGTTCTACAGGCAGGGCCCACTCAATGTTCGCACGCAACCCACCACTGGGTCGCGACCCATAGTTTGGGAAACCCTGATTTAGACAATTTCACTATAATGTATTGCCATATTGTATTGTTTTAAGATATTTGGATAGTGCAACATATATAATTTTATTACTGTTGAGGAACAACAATTAACACGCACATCTTTCAAAACTTCTCGTTGCCTAATATTTCATTAAAATCACTGTAAGATGTTAATACTTCCTTTTACATTTGGACTGTTAAAGACAAAACTGCTACATTAGCTAACCAATGCTTTCAGCTTTGTATCCCGTACTATGAATAAAAGGGTTTTGTTCTTGGTACAGGTGGCTAATTACCAAAGCAAGGAATGTTTTGTTTTATCGTGCATTAAATCCATAATACTGTTTTGGGTTTGTTACTGCCTTCTTTCTAAGAATATCTTTGCAGAAGTTCTGATGGATCAGCATTTAGATAGTCTCTGTCACTCGCAGTTCCTCCCTCGTGTTGTTGTAATATGTGTATTTTTTTAGTGTTTAGTGATATTGTGTGACATCTTATTATAACACCTTGATTCAATCTGTAGACACCAATTTATTTGTTTTTTAAATTCGATGACAGATGTATTTATTGCACTTTCTGCGACTTTTGTTGAAAATTTTTGGCAGACAAAGTAAAAATTTCACATGTTCAGAAAGGTCAGATTTCACAATTAATTGTCATCCGGATTGGTTACAAACAAATAAACCATAATATTTCTCAACCAAACCCAACAATGCAGATTTTCAAATTTCTTAATTTATTTAAGGAACAAAGTATTTTATTTAGCATTATTATTGTATCATTCTTAATAGTAAAATATCAATTGTGTAATCTTGTGCTGTGTTCCAAAATAATATACCATTTGATTCAGACATTTAAAAACTAATGTTCATTAATATTTTGAATGTCACTCTTAGAAAGTAATTCTGTGAATAATTTTTGTACATCAATATGTTCAACTGATATAGATAAATCGAAAGTGTTAAAACTTATGTTTTATTACATCAATGATTTAATTCACAACTTATAAATAACCCAAGCTATTCAATTCTAATGACCGTTGTAAACTGTAGCAAGTAGTCATATTTATTACAACCTACAATAGTTTAAAACTATTAGTCACTTGTAAAGTAGCTACAGTATGGGTTAAATGAAAATGTGACATCTGAAATCGCAACACTTATATTGTGACTCGTTCAGAGTATCGTGTTGTGTATGAGAAATGAGCTTTCTAGACCTCTGCATACTTTTGTGAAGAAATGTTTGCAAATGTTTATATTTATATTTTAAGGTGTATTATATGCTTTATGGCTGTAACTATAATAATTACGGAATAATTATGGGAATATACATTATTGAAATTGATTTTTATAGAACCATTTGGCCGACTCTTACAGATCTGAAAAAAAATGGAACATAAGAATGTAGTGTTAATACACGAACTTACAATTTTTCCGTCAAAAGTCAGGAAGTATCGACAACCGAGTTATCACCGAAAAAAGTCGGTTGTCTGTGTTATGCCTTAATGTGCGTAAAATATTTTGTATGGACAAATTTATCTCTTGTATGTCATACTATCCAATTAAAACTGTTGAATATAACTTAACATTTGCCATATTGGGGAATAAATGCTCACAGGATTGTAAAAATTTTTAATATCTGGTTCTTAATGAATCAAAATTGTAAAAGGTATTGTCGAACAGCTCTTGGAAAATCTTGTACTCAGGGGCCGTTGAAGTATTACGTGAGCACTGTGGGGGGGGGTCTTTGCTTTGCTTATTTTGGATGACATGGGGGGTAGGGGAGTCTAGATGATGATTAGGTCATCGGTAGTTATTTACTTGTTTACACGAATGGCAACCCTCACATTGTCTTTGCTTGAAAACGAAACGCGTTTTCGGGGATTCCTGCAAATAATGCATACGTTTAGGCACTCACTTTAGAACCGAGTAGGGGAATTACCGCACGCTATTCACTTGTCCAAATTTCCTCTGTCAATGTATCGTTTCGTTTGGATACAATAGCAAGTAGACGTATTGTAAGCATAGCAAAGCACGTTACCATTTGTGTTACCGTTGATTCCATTAGCCAAAGTTTAATGTTTAAATGAGATGTTGTTTCAAATAGACAAATCCAAGTTATACCAAAAATTGTTTGAAAGTTTTAAAAAATCTCATACAAGTACGAAAGTGCAAAATGTTCAAAAATTAGTTAACGAAGTGTGGCAAAATTATAAATTACAAGCAAAGTCCGACAAGGAACTAGATATTATTTTATCTCAGAGAATTGAAGAAGAATTGCAAGCGGCGACTAAGAATAAATCCAATCTACTACATTTTTTTTCCAAGGTGAGTGACGAATCTAACGTATTGTTTGAGGAAGATTCGATATTTTATTGTTTTTTTTATTATTAGTTATTTTATGGATTAATTTAAACTAAATATTGGAAAATTATGTAGAGCTATTATTTAGAGTATATAGTTATAAGTCAATTATTTAAAAAAAATAATTTTTTAATTTCATTTTCAATGTTTAAACAATTAAATAAAAAAATAAAAAATAGCCGAGTCTCAAACAATACGTTGAATATACATACATATATATATATATATATATATATATATATATTTATATATATATATATATATATATATTTATATATATATATATATTTATATATATATATATATATATATATATATATTTTGCATACTTTGTATTAATGTAGCTTAATAAGAGAATCTTTAGCAGAACCCATAGAGAGTTTTTATTTTTAGGCAACGACTACCTGTAAACCTGCAGAAAAAACACTAATTATACAGCCAGCTTAAAATATTAAAAAACAGGAAGAAGATAAAATAAAACCCCGTAATGAATCACAACAGCAATGCGAAAATAATGAAAATGCAGATAAACAGAGAGCAAAACCTTCTCAGGAAGCTATGAAAAATAAGATTGCTGTACTCGAAAAAAATCTGAATGCTTTGTATTCTGCCAGAAATACCATGCCAAGCCATGCTGAAGTTGGTAAACAGATCATTAAGTTGTGCGAGGAAATAAAAACGGTAAAACAGTCTTTAAATAGGAAGGTTCAAAACGCAGTTGCCCAGAAGAAACACAGGGATGGTATGAAAAGAAAGTTAGAAGATCATGTCTTGTCATGAAAATCCAGAGAAAAAGAGTATCTCTGAGGGATTCAGTGGAACGTCCTAATCTTGAAAGCAATCAACCATCACTCTTGAAAACAATTGCGGATATAGCTTTATTTGGGAGTGCAACAGATGATAGAAAACGAACGGACTCTATTCGCAGCGTAAAAACTCTTGATGAACTCACAAGAATTACGTAAAATAGGATTTGACATTAGTCGCAGTGGGACATATTTTCGTTTGATTCCCAGAAAATTGAATGGCTCGATGAGAACGACGTAGACATTCGAAAATCGGATGAAAGTGAGCAGACTCACAACACTGAGCAGCAACCCAAGCAATCCAATGCCATCGAAAACTTATAATCATGGATTCGGGTTTCATTGACTGAAGACTGTTAATTTGAATTTAATATGTGTACCAGAAATTTAAAATAAGTTTGTGATGTTCGTAAGATTATAATATTTTTGTCCCTTAGTCTATGTTGAATACCGTATCAGTAAAATCTAATCACGATCCTAAATCTATTTTCTTATTTTTAAAATTATAATTATAACATTATAATTATAATATTAAAAAAAATAATACATTAATTGAAAAATGTTTACGTAAGCATGGGGGAGGGGTAAGAGCTTTGCATACTTTTGCTGACAAAGGGGGATGGGGGGGGTAAATAATTGTAATAAATCTGCTTACGTAATACTTGAACGGCCCCTCACAAGATAAAGATACAGTCACCAGTTAGCTAAAAAATTTAAAAAAAAATGGAAAAGGACTCCGTAAATTGTTTATAGTAGAAATAAGAACTTGAATATAGATATATATATATATATATATATATACATATATATATATATATATATATATGTATTATATATATATATATATATATATATATATATATATATATATATATATATATATATATATAAATATAACATAGTATAAATAACAAAGTACTTTGATAAGGTTTACATGTTTCTCAATGTACATTCAACCACATTGGTCATCTATTTTTTAAATACTCTCCATAAAGTTATTACTGACAGCTCATTGTATGCATACATTAAATACAGATTGTTCTTGATTTGCGATATTTTGATACTTATTTTTACACATCACGAAGAATTTCCTAATGATTTAGATTATATTCAAGTCGCTTAAAAAAAACATTGTTTTCGAGCAAATAAATCACGATAAAACAGTCTCAGGTGGTTTAATACTCTAAATTCTTGTATGTGTCACATTGAAATGTTGGTGGCACACTTTTTATAGGATAGCCTGTATTCAAACAAGTCTGGTATCGTTTGATTTTGATGTATAAAAATATTGGAGTTCTTATACCAAGTATTAACTGCATTACATTATGTAGTAGAACAAATTTTATGTCTAAGAGTAGACACTTTTGATGCATTATACAACACCAACAGAAGTTGCTACCTTTTAAGCTCTAGGTTCGTATAATGCTTTCATTTTTATTAAAACCAGTCACATTAAAAGATAAATTATTTATTTATTCAATAGCAGCTTAGAAACTACAAGTTAGTAACACGCAAACTTGAAAACATTAATTTAGTCTCTTAAAGATAGATTGAAATCAAAACAAGAAAAAATTGTTTTTAGTTCAAATTAGTTTCCAATTTTTGTGACATTTCTTATTACGATTTTATTTAGCAGCTATTTTAGTTTTAGTAGAATTTTCATTAGTTTTTTTTTAAATATAGCTTTTCACATAACTTATGGATTATAATTTTTATATCAATACTATACAAATAAAAAAGTTATGGTGCGCAGTTAGTGTTACCTAAAAATTAGCAAAATCTTAAAAAGTGGTGCAGTGGCCTAAAATAGATTATCGACATTAAGAAATTGGATTAGAACAACAGCGTAACTTGTGAGTAAGCCTAGAAAATTAAGCAGCAACGAAGCTCGGAGTTTGAATGAGTGAAAAATTATAAATTGGCCCAATTCGCCTGCTTCTATCATATTGTTAATAAGCTTCACATGACGTCGAACCTCCAGTGCTGGAAAAAGAAAATAAGGTGAGCTTACACATAAATTATTGCTAAGGAATCTAAAAAACAGGTAACAGTCTCAATTAGGAAAGTATGTTTGCAGGATGGGAAAATGGGAGATGTTTACAATAGGAAAAATGGTAAATATCTATTATGTTCTAGCAATGGTGACCAGCTTGTTCTGCGATTAATAAGAGTAGTCATTATAAATATATTAAATGTATATATATACTTCTTCATTGAGGTATGTATTATGTGCGTAAATACATTTGTAAGTAAGTATAGTATTAAATGATATGCTTATATACTAATATAATTTTACATATTCCTTTTTGCTAACCTTATTCCTGTTTGTTTACTGTTGGAAAATATAAAACATACATAGCAAAAACAGAGTCACTGCCACATGTGTTAGTCTATCTGTCTGTGTGCACTAATCTCAGAATCTAACATAACAGAATTGCTAACATTTTTGAAAATCCTATGCAGTACATTTAATAAACTATTGACTCAGAAACCATAACAATGTAAATACACTCCTTATAAAAATTATATTAACTTTTTTTATTGTTTAATAACAAAGAAATAGCCACAAATGTTGCCTTTTGCTACATATGCAGAATTCCTACAAACTCATGACATGTAGAATTACCTTGAAAGATTAAAAAATTAACACACGAAAACTCAAAAGTAAACACACATTTCATAAATACACATTGTATTTGTGTTATAACTGTAAAGAAATACCGATAATGACTTTATTACAAAAATTTGTAAAATAAAAGTGAAACTTATGTAAAATGATTAAATTTCACTCCATGCAGTAAACTGACGCTGACAAACAGGGTAAACAATATATCGCTTCTTCTTTCTTTTGTAGAAAATGTGATAATATATAGACATTTAGGAGGTAAACAAAAGATTGACTGTTCATTTTTTAATTATTTTTGGTATTGAATATATTTGGCATTAATTTTGTAGAAATTCATTATTCACAATTAAATGAAACTATGTGATGTAGTATTATTTCTACTTTCTTTAATTTCTTTACCATGACCTAGGTTTTGTTGTATTACAACATCTTCAGGTGGGATATTAGCAAATATTAACTCTTAGGAACATCCAACAGCATTTATGTTTCAAACACAATGGTGGAAGCCGAGTTTGTGCGGGTTTTTCCACTACTTATGTTAGTGAGTTTATTGCAGGGGCACGGTGTAGGTTTTATTATATTTCCGAGAGTTGTACGATATGCATGTCTTTTAGTGAGGATAATAAGTGCAATTGTTGTTATTATGTGAGGTTATACAATGCAAACTTTACGGTGTATGTAATAAATCTCTATGAGATAATGCTACATCACGTCGTTTCATTTAATTGTGAATTATTTTTGTAGTAAAAAGTTGAGACTACTCAATAAAATGACTACCTGCTTCTAGTATAATATTTGTAGTGTGTCCTTACTGAAATGTCACATTTTTTCATTATAAAACTTTATTGAAATCTACCCTCAGAGTATTTCATGAATATATTATATTTTTTTCAATAAAGAAAACTAGTCCAAATGGTTTTTTAAAATGAAAACTAAAAAATCGTAGGCTTATGGAACAAAATAGAGACAATAAAGAAAATTAAGATTAAATTGAAGAAAAGGGACGAATTGTAAACAATTTAAATGGTATTGTAAATGAAAAGAAAATTAAAACATTTATGAAATCAAAAGTTCTGTAGCATTACTAGTTCTGTAGCATGTCTGCAAGCGTGTTGCTGCAAATTGGTCTAAATCAAAGATCATTTCATGTAGAACATGAAGTCATCAAGTATTATAATGGAACATCCACACAAAGTGTGGATGTCCAGTCAAGTCAGTCTCAAATCATGTGTGGATGTCATGATCATGTCAGTCTTGACCTCTGATGACAACCAAAAGAAAATTCCATTGTTTTCAGTCAAGTCAATCATCACCGCTGATAGCAACCAAAAATAAATCTTTCTTTGTCTTCTTGAGATTGTTAAGTAAATTGAGTTGTTAATAAAAGTGGTAAGCTCATTTCTCAATGGCAAATATATCATATACTATCAAAGAAATTTTGTTCCATCTGACGAAGATGACTGGAATCACAATGATTTGTTTTTCAAATCCTACAAATGATATGACTTTACAAACAATGGAAATTTTTTGAAATTGATGAAGTATTAGAAGTAGGGTCTTTTTTAATACCAACCTAGATAGCTGATGTCATCACATTATAGGTTGTGGAGGTTGAAGAAACTTTTGATGTTTATCTTTTTGCACAAAATTTTGAGTAATTTTTTTATGGTGATCCCTAAAAATAGCTCAACAAAATTAAGAGAGTAAATAGCTGATACAGCAAAAAAGATTTAAATTAAATAAGAGAAAAATACATTGAATTTTTTAAAATGTCAACAATATCACAGGAAAACCAAAATAGAATACCCAATAGTGGTGTTGCTCATTTCTAAATTGTAAATTCATTAAAGAAATGTCAAAAATATTGGTTTCATCTACTTTGACTTACCGCACATTATGTAAATGAAACTTCTTGGAAAAATTTAATAAGAAAAAATACTGTAGTTGCACACTGCACTATTTTTTATATGATAATTAAAGTCAAATGATTTTCAAGTTACTTTCCCTCGAAGTTACTATCAATAGTTTATCCCTATCTCCATCTAATTAAGGTCAGTCATGTTTTTATTGAATGTGACTTTCCTATCTTATGTAAAGTAATTGCTTATAAGCAAATTTTATAATAGGATTATAATTTTCTGTATAGATAAATAAAGTTACATTTTAAAAGTCACTATTTAGTGATGTTGGGGTGCTCCACAATATTGGGAAAAATTTTCATAACTGCATAGAAAATAATATATTTCGGACAATATTGAATAAATAGTAATTGACCAACTACCACCACTTTCGATACGATGCTGTGTTCCAGTGGCTTGAGTGTTTCCCTCTTTACCAGATTTTTTTGGTGCCACAGGTCCAAAAAAACTCAAGCATCTATCACAATTGTTCATGTCGCTATAAAAAAGAACACATAGAATGTCGATTGAAATAAAAAGAAATATAAATAACAACTCTGAAACAATAAAAAGTGATCGGCATTGCGTGGGGCTGACTTGGATAGGCCTTGACATCTTTTACTCTCTTGACATTATTTCTTGGGAGACCTTGCATATAGGTACTTAAACCCAAACATATGTACATTTATTGTGTTGCACTAATTACAAATTACAAATTGCTTCATACACATGATATATTTTTCAATAAAGATTGCTAGTCCAACTGGTGTTAAAAATAAAAACTACAAAAATCATGGGCAGAAGAGACTTTTACAAGATTACAAAAATTACTAGCAATCCAGCTATGTTAAGATATAAGAAGGAGAAATTAAAAGAAAACAAAAGAAAGAACAATGCAAAAATAACAAGGTTCAAGAAAAAGTTTATTTAAAGAAAATTAAGATTAATTACCAGAAAAGGAATAATTGAAGAAAGTGTAAATGCTATTGAAAAAGAAAATAAAAGTTCTATGAAATCAAAACCAGACACCAGTTTTCTAAGCTTAACATAATTGAATGTTGCTGCAAACTAGCTCATATCCTGGATTAAATAATATACAGGATGAAATTGTGATAAGCAGCACTGCTGACGAAAACCAAAAATAAATTGTTTCTTCATATCTTCTTCAGATACAAGCAGTTGTCAACAAAAATGGTAAGTTCCAGTGGCAAGTATATCGTTCATTCTCAAAGGAGTTTTGCCTCATTTGACAAAGTTAAGTGAATTCGTAAAGGTTGTTTTTCCAATCATATAATGACTCTAGAAAACGAGGTAAATTTCTTGAGATTTATGAAGTAACGAGAGTAATGTAATTGGGTTCATTTTTAATACCAACTTGGATAGCTGATTATGTTATCATATAACAGCTTCTGGAGGTTTAACAATTTTTTTTGGGTTTATTTCTTATATTGGAAAACTATGCAATTGATATATCAAAGAACATTCCGTGACAGTTGGTAAAATTTGAACTGAATATTAAGTTTGGCAGTCTTCAGGGCTACAATAATGGCACTTCAAGTAGTGGGGTTCAGTAAAGAATTTGCATAATCTTATATTCTTGTTACTCCGAATGCCTATCTCTCTTTAATTTTTGCAAGATTCATTCACATATACATATGTTTCTTCAAGGGTAAGTTGTCATTTAAAAAAAGATCATTTCCCTCATGTTTAATAAGCATATTGTAGATGTTCGTGTGTGCTGTTTAATGAACTTTTTTGAGTTCATGAGGAACCCAATAGTGAGTTCTCACATATTCCAGATTGCTCAGGTGGTCGTGAATTCTTCAATGATGAATTTTCAAAGTTTCTGTGTTTTCTTGTCTTATGTAATGTAATCTCCATTAATACCTTGCTTTTGTCAT
This sequence comes from Druceiella hillmani, assembly GCA_039881145.1. Classification (NCBI taxonomy): domain Eukaryota; kingdom Metazoa; phylum Arthropoda; class Insecta; order Lepidoptera; family Hepialidae; genus Druceiella; species Druceiella hillmani. The sequence goes on from JAYKKI010000092.1 coordinate 2,539,084, forward strand.
CATTAACTGCATTGGATTAGAGTGATGCTGACATCGGAACCACCGAAACAAAATATTGTGAAAATTTGTTGACACTGATGTTGTTGCAGAGCACTGTTGCCATAAACTTTACACAGCTTTGTACAAACTTGACGTACTTCCTAATCTTTATTGGAATTGAAAAACAGCAGATAAACAGCATTAGCAGACAAAATTATACATTTTTGTAAAATATGACAAAAATGTATACTTTGTCTGCTATATAGAATGACTTTAGATATGAATGACTTTAGTACCTCAAAAATGAACTAGCGCCATCTGTTGTCAAAATGCATAATGATTTTTCTAACAACCCAACATTTTCTTAGTTTAAGAAAGCACTTAGTAATAAAAAAAATTTCAGTCCTAAGAATGCATTATTATATTTTTTGGCAAGTCCAAAGGGTGGACACCTGTTCAATGATAACCCAATTAATTTTCCGGCACTCTCACTTTTCAACGAGCTGAATTATTTAAAGGTAAAGTGATGTCCAATGAAATGTTTTTACATAACTTTTATTAAACAATGCTAACATTTCAATTTTATTAATGTGTTTTCCATACTCTAACAACTGAATTGATGAACTAAATGTGAAATGAAATGCTCTTAATTGTCTGTAAACTGTTAGATAAAATTTTCATGTATGAGAAGAAAAATAAAAAAAAATCTTTCATATTTAACCAGGGAAAGATAAAGCCTTGGCCAACCTTAGAAATTATGGCATTTTCATTTTTTATTACTTTACAGAAGTGTTTATATATTTAGTGCCTTTAACAATTATTGCAAATCGGTTTCTGGCAACTTTTGTATGTATATATATATATATATATATATATATATATATGTGTCGAAAAATAGTGCCAAGCAAAAGAAGTTGGAGGATCTGAAAATCTGCTTAAATTCTGAATTAAGTACAAAGAGTTTGCTTGAATTTTTGCTCGATACGCCTATGCCTTCATAGATTCATGGGGTAAGATAATGCTTTCACAGGTTTATTTCATTGCAACAAAATAAAAAAAAATTTAAAAATTATTAATTACAAATTTTAAATTTAGCATACATGGGAGTGATTTGTTTAGGCCTTCTTTTACTCTCTTGATATTGCACATATGTATGTAAATACAAAATATATATATATATATACATATATATATATATATATATATATATATATATACATACATATATATATATATATATATATATAAATATATATATATATATATATCTTTTTTTTAACAATCAAGGTTATATGTAATGCTCTCTTTGTGGCAAGTGAACAATAAAGCTTTCTTATATTTGATTTATTTACTTTTAAATTTTAATATAAATGGACGGTCGAAAGTTCATTTCTCAATGTCAAATACAGGGTCTGCGGCAAACTCGACTAACCTTGCATAAGTACATGGCATAATCATAAAGAGAAAAGGTCAATAATTTATAAATGATAGATTAACTTTCCTCTAAGCAACAAAGAGGATCAATACAACAAATGAAACACGATGTTTAGGTTGGATAAAAGAGGTAGTGTACTTAGTTCCATTGTTGCAGTGCGGGTGAGGGAGGGGTGTTGAAACACTTCAATATCAGTATGTGTTGTCAGGTGTCGAACATAATTACAAAAGAATGACAATGATTGATCTATTTTCACACATTTATTATAATGCAATTTATAACAAATGTAGAATTTTTAAAAATGATAATTTAATTAACTACTGATAATTTCTCCAATGCAAAACACATTTCATTTCCATAGTAGAAAAAAACTTTGTAAAGATTTGCATTCTTTGTAGAACAATGTGATAGTTTTCCTACAATTGATAAAATGCACTACTGCCCTAAGATAACCGGTCATTAGTGGCTATTTAGTATCTTTTTCTATTGATGTTAAAAATGTTGACCCAAATTATTGATTAGTATCTCACATAACATTCTCAAATATATAATGTTACTCATATGATTTCCTTTAGAATACACCCCCTTAAACATCTTCAAAAATGTTTCCTACTTCAATTCAAAATAGGTACCAATTTTTCAAAACCCTACTTCTGCTTGTCTTAGATTATGGAGTCGAAAGATATCTAACAATTTATAAGGAACTTTTAAATAAATTGTAATAACTTTAAAACCTGTCTCATGTAATCGGTTCATCCTGAGCCTTATGAAACTCAATTATAATTTTAGGCATCAATCTCAATTAAACTAGTGATAACATGACGGGAGACAACAAGAAAAAATTCAAATTCCACCTATCAGCTCATCGCTTGGAACTATACAAATAAAAAGGCGTTCCTAACATCTCTGCACAGAGTTGCATTTTAGGGAGAATCATTTATCGCACACATTATGAAATTATAGAATCAATTAAAGTTCACTCTTTTGAAATAGCATGTCAACAAAGATACTAAACGTGGGGATTAAAGCCTCATTCAAATTCTTAAACACTTACATTGGAGAAATATGAAAGGAATATAACAATCTTCTATAAACACATAAAGAAAAATTGGTCACTTCCGTAATTCTCCATCTACTTGAATTGATGTCAAATGAGATTTTGTAGTTTCTATCTGTAAGTACATTTTCTCACAAAGGAGACACACGGCCATCGACAGCATAACATAAGGAAATGACCAAAAGATGTGACCCATGGAGAGTGATACATCCAATGTCTGAAAAGTGTCTTTGTTTTAAAAATAATCAGAATCGATGAGGACAGGTTTAATTTTTGACCAAATTAAAAAATGTTATGCTCAAGTGTTTATGATTTTTTCAGTATCTTTGCGATAAAATTTTCAATTAGGAAATTGTAAAAAAATATGTTATGTGATTCACTGACAGCAATCATATAAAGCAATCAATGATAAAGCAATCATATATTTAAGAAGAATTAAACTAATTCTTGAATATATGGTGAAGCGAGCAACTCCGAATTACATAACATATTCTTTTGGCAATATTTAAACTTTCTTTTTAAATTGAGTTGTAGGGAACTATAAGTAATGGAATTTAACCCATCTTTACCCAACGTTGGGCTAGGACAACATTTCAAATGTGATTTTTTTTTGTTTTAAAATAAATAATTAATTATATGAAATGTAAGCCAGTCTCGAGAAGTAGAACTAAAAAATGGATTCAAATTTTTTTCAATGTTTTTTAAATACAATACATAGTAGTTTAATTTTTAAAAACTGCTAATTGAGTCATCTCAAGATCCACAGATTCATCCAATCATAAAAAATATAAATTGAAATAAAGCTATACTTTTTACACTGTATAAAGCTTAAGCAATATCTTATTTATGATATAAACCCTTTTGCTGGACAAAACTACTTACACTTGTTGTTTATCTTAGACTTCCAGGAAATGTTGTGTATGCGCAACGTTGGGAGAAATAATAGTCAGTTGTTATTGTTACGTGACGTAAAAGTGACGTCAGAAAACGATAAGTGAGTGTATACAAATCAGTAAATAATAAGTTAAAACATTATGGCCTGGCAACAAGTACTATCTTCTCAAGAAATTATGAGTATATTAAAAGAAGAAGAGGATTTAGAAGATGCCAATCAAATCGATGCCGTGTACATTCCCCCTACGGTTGACAATCTTACAAACGAGGAAAACCTAGATGATGACGCGCTAGGTGATTATGACAATACTGTGCCCACTGATATCGCTAGAATGTATGAAATCCACACCGATTTACCCACAGAGCCTGAAAATACGCAAGGTGTGCCCAGTCCCACAACTTCGAAAAAGCCAAGACTGCCGAAAAAGACACCAAAATGTGTTCCAGACTGGAAAAAAGAACATCCAACTTATACACATTTTGCTACAAGTGACGAAACAGGAATGACACAGAATATTGAAGAACATGTAGGTGGAAAAACACCTATTGAAGTATTTTCCCTATTTTTTAGTGATGAAGTTTGGGAACAGATTGTAGGTTTTTCAAAAAAATATGCTTATGACCATAACCATCATTTATTTACCCTCACGGTAGCAGAATTCAAAAGATTTTTTGGTATATTATTACTGACTGGATATCTTTCATTGCCTGCTGCGAAATTGTACTGGTCAAAAGATGAAGACAAAAATGTATTAACGCATTACCTTCCAATATTCGCTTCGATAATATTGGTCATGTCATAGAAGAGCACAAAAGTAAACGTCAAAGAAGATGTCGACAGTGTAGAAGTACAACAATTTATATGTGTAAAAAATGTCAAATACATCTTCATGCTGATTGTTTTAAAATATTTCACTCACGCTAATACTCTAGCGTTGTTAGACTTGCCTGTAAAATTAAAGTTCAGTAATCCCAACGTTCCTTAGACGCAACATTTTGCAGAATGTAAAATAATTAATCAATATTTTTTTTTACTATAATTTGCTCTTTTTGATGTATTTTTAAACGTAATAAACAATTAAATCAATAAATATGTCTTTATTTTTACCCTTGGGAATTAATGGGTTAATATTTCCAGTTCCACATTGTGAATAGAAAGACAGCAATTAGTGAAAATACCAGGCAAGTTGAAGAAAAGAGAAACCACTTAAATCTAGTTATCCTTACTTAGTTATTATAGAAGTATTTCAATAATACTTGAAGGTGTGCAGTAATTAATTTTTTCATCAACAACTTTAGATCAAGTCTAGTCAATCATATTTTATAATGATACTTTTTACCAGTATAAAATACAAGGCAGACCTAGCCGTGTCAGAAGTACAGAAAGAAAATAAAATTAAATGTAAAAATGACAGAATCAAAAGATTCGATTAGTTGAAGATTGGATGTTACAATGACATGAACAAAAAAGCAAGTAAAATAATATATCTTCATCATACATATCATCAGCAAATCTGACAATAATAATTCTAATAACCAGATATGAAAAATTTATTTAAATAAAAAGAAAACGAATGTCTTCTTCTCAATCTCAATTCAATGTTTTAACAATACTTACATTATATTTTAATTCCTCAAGAAAGTCATACACATTAAGGAGTAGGTTAGAAAACGACAGAATGAGTGACAAAAGTAGCTGAAAAATGAAGTTAAGGCTATTAGTTCATAATAATATTTGTTTTAACACTTTGAGAGTGATATTTGAAAGTTAAAATAAAATTAAAATGTTCAATACAAACCTGAAATTCAAATACCTTGTTTAAGTACCAACACAGGTCTAACAAATGAATATAGAATTGAGATAAATGATAAACAGAATTCTCATATAGAAGCAATGCAAATGTAAAATGGTTATTAGAGTGAAGATTATGTTGAGGACTGTTAAATACGGCATGTATAGGTGCAACCATGTTTTGTTTATTTTTCAAATTTAAGAAACCATTCAGCATTGCTACACGTTTTATAACACTAAATAATATTAAGCAAAATAATATAATTTCTAAATGGAAAATAATGGCAGCTACTGTAGTGGACAGAATAAAAAGGGATCTGTTTAGATTACTTTTTATTGCCATAAATACAAAAAAAGTGGTATAAAACATATGATAGAGTACAAGAAGGCCAATAACTATGAGATTTCGATATCTGTCACGTGTCAATAAATTTCTTCTGTGCTCTGATTTGAAAAGATCATCTATTTTTTGAAATTTCAGAATCAATTCTTCAAACATATTTTTGTCATATCTTATATCGATCAATAACAAGCGCAGAGTAAAAATCATCTGAAGTGTCTTTAATACCATTAAGGGATATTGATTATCTATGACCAATAATGTCATATGTATCGCCATCAACATTCCAATAATTAACAAACTGTGTGACTTTTGACACCACAATATAAATTTGGTGGAAATTCGGTTCGTAGTTCTTCTGTATACGCCAAAGACCTGTTGGTATAGTAAGATTGGCCAAAGTATACTTTCAATCGATTCATAGTTCATATTGACTCTTGCAAAATGTTTACGTTCCCCCTGAAAAACAGTACGTCTATTTTATTCAGTGTTTAAGAAACAAGTGACATTTTATTGATTCAATGCCTTTTGTATCAACAGTCATTAGTTTATCACCTTGTGGAATCTTTTGATTGCTTAACACAAACACAAATAACAATACTTAATATTGATCTTTTTTATGTGGAAATTTTATTGACTTCTATTTAAACACTACCCGTTAATAATATTTGTTTATAATTAAATGAAACTACGTGATATAGTATTATTTCTACCTTCTTTAAGTTCTTTATCACAACCAATTTTTCGTTGTATTACAACATCTTCAGGTGGGCTATTAGCAAAGATTCTATCTTCGCTAATAGCCAATTCAAATAAAGTTTATCACAGATTTTTATAGTAAAGTAAAATGTGTTAGTTCCTATTTAAATAAAAAAAAAAGAAACGACCATTTCCATTTTATTATTCAGCCATTCATAAATATTTGAACTAATTTTATTAATTTTTTAAATCGAAGTTTAAAGTCTGCTCAGTAAAATTAAACTGACCAAAAATGCGTATTAAAAAGGAATAAAAACATTGTAAATAATAACAAATTACGCATTGAACTGCATACAGTACACGTCACGTACAGTAGATATTTTATGTACATACATATGTTATTCTCTATACTGTAGTGAACTTTATTTGACATTGTCCCAGATCCCCCATACAAAGTATTTTAATAATAGTATTGTTGATGATTTAAAATGGAATGAAAGAGGTGTTCGTAAGACAGATATTTTTCGAGTGTGTTTTTTCTACGTCTAAAAAGTATTATCATAATATCACCATTTATTTACATTACTAAATATTTTCGGGTGAAATTATCTTACACTAACTGTATAACCTTAATGGCCTTAGCAATAAACAAAGATTAAAAAATAATCCACGGCAATACTAAAGAGTAGATGAAAAGTTGAGCAATTGCAAAAAGCACAGAAGATAACGTCATATAATTTCATTACATTTTATGATATATGTTATACTTTATTTGATTAAATGCTGGCCATTTATTGTTTAAAAAAATATACATATATATATATATATATATACATATATATATATATATATATATATATATATATATATATATACACATATATATACATATATGTATATATATATATATATATATATATATTTCATAAGGATGTACATAACTATTCTTATGGTTGGTAGAATTGAATGATTTGATGACATTTAACATAACAATGAGCTAATGATATTTAAGTCACTATTAATGTCAAAAACAGTCGATTTATCAACTTTAAAAATAGATACGAACATCTTTAGTTTATGATGTATTCTCTTTTTAATTATAGATGGATCACCTGTATTTAATAAAATATTATAATATCTTAAAATTTTAGCATGCAATAAAGTTATTTTTGTTGATAGGTATGTTGATTGAGTTGATGTATAAATAACTTTATGACGGCCACCATTTCAATGTTTTGTTAACAAACTGTTTAAATGATCAGTTCACTTAAAATATTATGAACATAAACTAATTTACACAGCAACAGAAATTAAACACAAATTAATATAAGATACGTGCTTTTAAATATGCTCTGGTCTTTCTTCCTATAATAAATTTGAATAAATTTGATATTATGTCAGACAATTATAACTTTTCATTAGAGTTCCCTTCTAGGTAATATGGGCAAACCGGCAAGACGGCCAATCGAAATATTTTGGTGTTCTTTCATTACATGTGCCTTGTTAACCCCAGTGCTGCTAGTACATGTGCTGTTGCATACATTGTTTTCTATAAAAGGTAACAAAGTAAATATTTTTAATTGAAAAGTTTGAAGGGACCCTAAATATTCACAAATAATCAGGTTGTAGTTTTTCATTTCTGAAAATTATATTTTTGCTGTTTTTTCGTTAAATTCAAAAGAAATTTTATAGAATTCCAAGGAATATTAGGTCTCAGCTTTTGATTCATAAATTTATAGTACAAATACAATTAAAAAGAGACAAAAGTGAGTATTCACAATTTATCCATAATTGATGAAATTTTACAGGAACAGACAGGTTACCCCAAAACATTAAAAAGGAAACTGCCTTTTAATTTGTTTATGGATCTCCTTTTATATGAAACTTGAAGAAAAAAAAATTCTGCAGACTTAATCAAGTAGAGTATCACAAGAAATATCTATCAGAATGCAATATTATATGAATTTTACGGTGTCTCCTTTACGAGATAAGAATCCAAAGTGCGAAGTCCGAAGTAAAAAATCACTATAGTGACATTTAATAAACACTATAAAAAATTGTTTTAGTTAACTTACTTTATATTTCTTATGCCTTTGAAATATTAGTTATACTATATTCAATGGTCTTTTAGTTATACTATATATTAATGGTCTTTTACAGACAAAAATGACATTAATATGTATAAAAGTGAAATAAAAATAAAATTCTAAATAAAAGCTATGCACCATAAAATATGTCTAAATAAAAACATTTAACATAATATGTTTAATCATTCATATGTACTTAAATAGGTACAAAACTGTGCGACCAGGTATAAATTATTTTCATATGTAACAGTCAATCAATCAAAAGTCAATAGACAAACAAAAATGTCAATTGGTTATATATTTGATTAGTAATATCTATTGATATTAACTAATAAAATTAAGCTGATCTATGCTACTGACACATTCCCGGGTTTTTAAAAGAAGAAAGCCTCTATTAATTTTTGGTCCAACCTTTAAACAAAATACATTACTGTATTTAATAACACTTTAACTTAACCAAACAAATAGCTTTAGCAAACGGCTGTTCATTTTCGAGACTACGGAAAAGGAAGTAATGATCGTAAAAGAGCGTGGCCGGAAGTGCGTGGTGTATCCGAAAAGGCGTGTTAATTTATTTTTAACCATTACTTTTGGGTTATAGTTTTATTTCTTTTACAGCCAATTATTTTGTTATGTCTTAGTAGTTTTTGTAACTTATTAGTTAAAGTAGGGTTTGTAATCTTCGTAATTTAAATATCAAACATAAAAAAATGAAAAATGTGTTTTTTGCCATTACGTCATATTTCTTACGATATTAATTCATTTTGATGGAAATTCGTATTTATTAACATTAAAATTTAAATGATCATGTTATCTGTAAATACTCGAGACGATGACCAATAAAAAAGTTTTACTATTTAATTTAGGTTTCGTATGTAACTACTTTACCGTTTAAGCTTTAAAATGTCTTTCAAAAACTATACCCTTTTTTATTACATTTTTAATATGTAATATTGCCTGGAGGTTATGAAAATAAAATACAAATTAACATGAAATTTTTTGTATGACCAATGCAATGTTTTTTTTATTTTTAGAATAACGTTCGCACTCTCTTTTAGGACTAAACCAGAATATTTTTAATTTCTGTGGATGATGTTGCATATTTTAGTAAAATTGATAAACCTATAACATATTTGTGCATATTTATTTATTTATTTACATACATGTATCGATATGTTACAGGTAACCTATTCATAATGATAAGAATTAATGGGTTAACAAATTATAACCATCTTTGGTTTAGATATGTGTCAAACATGAATACAAAATACACAAGAACTGTAAAACTTAACGACACATTTCGACAAATTTACTTTCGATTATCATAAACAAATCGCATGCTGGTGTGACCACAATCAGGTGATTGAGTAGTTGAATAGCGCGGGAAACTGGAGAGTTCCAATAACGTTTGGTTCTAGTGGCTGGTATAACAAACAGGTGATTATAGCATGAAAGCAGGAAAATGTCAGGTACGAAGAACGAAAATTTATTCAATAATACAGGCTACAGAATTTTTCCTTGTAATAACCACAAGTTAGGGCAACGTCTCTTCTGAGTTGCACCAAATGGAAACCTGGCATACCCACAAGGAAATTGGTAGGAAATCGAAAGGAGAAGTAACATACTATGTCATATACGGATATTGAAGGAAAGTCTTTTGCACACGTTCAGTTATCAAGCTGTACTTGGTTTCGTATGGACTCCATATAATGGAACCGGTTTCTAATCAGCTCTGCACCAATGAAGTGTTTAGTAGACAAATTGATGATATGGACTGAAAATCTTTTGAATTATTTAATACAAATCCAAATTCCCAAAATTATTTTTATGCTATATCCGCCATATACCCATGAAACATAAATCGTGAATCAAATCTGATATCCAAGCCGACGAACTCATATAAACGATGCAGTGGCATTGCGCTGACCGTATATTCGTATTTGATAGGAGCATGTGCTCGTCTGTATTAAGCTATTAAACATTTACTTGTGGTTAGCTGTAATCAGCTTGCTGCACTCCCCTCAATGACGGCGCTGATGTCAACCGTTGGCCATCTGCTGCACTCTTAATGACTATAAAAAGTTTTGTATCGTCCGTGAATAACAAACAACATGCAGTTTTCACTGCCAATATCATTTACCAGAATAGTGAAAAGTAGAGGCCCGAAACTTGAACCCTGACTTATTGCCAATCGTTTCAAGTAAGTCTCGGATATAAAGTTGTCTACTTGTACATACTGCTTTCTACCCGTAAGGTACGAAAAGAAAAAAATATAAAAGCGCAACGGAGGAGCCTGTCTCATCACGGCGATTTAATGAGATATAGTTTTTTACACGATCGAAAGCTTTCTTGTAGTCAAAATGTGCAACATCTACTTGAAATCCGAGGTCGACATAATAAGCAACATAGTCAAGAAAACATGCAAGGTTCGTGACTACTGAACGTCCAATTTGAAATCCATACTGCATCACAGGTTTAACCACTTGAATAAATGTTATGATGTAAATCGAAGGGAAGTAATTTAGCCAGTGCAGAGAGGAATGCGATCGGTCTGAAATTATTTACAACTGACCCCGTGACACCTTTAGGTACAGGTGTTATCCGGATGACTTTCCAACACAAGGGATAGGTGACAGTTTTTAGTGAAACATTAAATAAATGCTTCAAACGTCTTAAATATATGAGTGCAAGCTTTAAATGTACACTTGGGTATACCATCAGTTCCGATTGATCATTTCACTTTGGAGAAAACAAGTAGAAGATCACCATCCGAGACACATGTGACACCAATCTTGGCTCAAATTTGTCTTCTGATACGCCGAGTTTAAAAAAAAGCATAGTCACCTTTTGAGTTTAACTTCTAAATATAGGGCGCAAACAAGCAGTTTTTTATATAATTAGCTAGTGACTCGGGCGTCAATTCGGATGTAAGATGAAATACATACGCTCGACATATTTCATAAGCTCGACAGCTGACAAGTCATTGTCAACTTACTACGCGTACTGTGTATTATCGCTTTATGGCGTCACAGTACTCATCGTACAACTTAGCTCCATGGCTATTCCGCAGTGAAGGAACGAATCTCGCGTGAATTCGATGGCATTCGGGTGTCATCGGCGTTGTTGTGTATTATTTAATGGTTCGGCTGTGGCCCAGATTGTTCTGCTGCCAATCGTGTCATCGAGCGCGTAGAGGGAGAGAGACGAGGCGATGGTGTTATCTCTCCAGGTATTTAATTTTCGACCTTAGCTACAAAATTAACTCATTTTACTTTTTAGTCTCAATGACAAGTGATCATAAATTAAATACAAGCGCACTAAGAACTAGAGTGACATCGGCTATTCGCTTTGCCTTCGTTTCCCTAATGTACTAATGATACAATTTGGTGTCCCTTATGAATTTTTGATTCATTTCGAGCTTCCATTATGAATAGGCAATAATTTAATGACAGAACAGAAAAAATATTATTATTCTCAAAAATTATATTAAATGTCTCTGCACAGATAATGGGCTCGAACCTAAAAATAAAGAATTGTTTGAGCCATAGATTCAGATAATTCATTAAATATTTACCATATATAAACATGAATGATGAAACGGAAAGCAAAATAAGTGAAGAGAACATTGGGTGAATAGTCGAAGTGCTCGACGCTAATCTCTCACAGCAGTATTGGGCTAAAATAGTGTACATGGTCCCCTGTCTCATTAATAGTGCTCCAAAACTAACATTACTATATAGAATTCCAGAACATATGTGGTCAGGAAAGGATACAGACATCAGTCGTCTGAAAATATTTAGGTTTGAAGCAATAATGCATCTCCCAAAAGAAAAGGAGGGAGACAGTTTTCCTGAAACCCACCTTCAAAAGAAATCAAGTTGCAGTGGATCTCATAGAGTGAAAGTGCGAGTCAGGTACACCTTGCGCTTCGGAAGGTTTCTGAAATAAATTAGAGTTGGCAGATATCTCTATACACTGTGAGTCTGTCAAGGAAGACCCATCTCTAACCAAGTCTCATCATGTCGGAGCTCCTATTCAAAAAAATATGAGAATGAAAAGTTCTTTTTTATATGATGTCGAGACCAAGAAATAAACCAAAAGGTTTAAAGATTATCACAGGTAACATTTGCTGTGTTACCTGAATGAGTTTAATCAAAAGGCCTTATGTTTTAATATTGATATTAAAAGTGCTAGCATGATTAAAAATAGATTTGGGTTTTAAAAAAAATGCAAACTTATAGACATTAAGAATGAATTTGTTAGAGAAAAAATATTATGAAAACAGTGGATTTTAATTGTTTATACCGACAACCAACATGCAGATATATTCAGCAAAGTGTTACCTTGAATATCATTTGAATTCGTAAAAGGTAAGGTTATACTTAGACAGTTTCACTCAGTGTAGTTATTGTTGGATTAATGTTAATAATCTATTGGTACTCAACTTTATCCAATGGTTAAGTTTATCTTTAATTGCATTGTCAACCAGGAATTCCTTACTTATTAACACACATTAAGGGCGTTAACTGTAGTACATATCGCTTGTGTGCACTATTTTACGATAAAGAGTTTGTCTTCTGATCCATCAATGTCTTGTAAGTACATATCGACTGTAGCTTTGGAGCTAAGACTTCAATACTACTGTAAAGTATTAGTAAAGCGATTAATTCTGTCAATCTGAAATTATTCTAGTACTTCATGGTTTTTTATTTAGATTTTGTTATAAATTTAAATCAGTTTAAATAGATTTGAATTTTTTCTGTGGAAATTTTAATGAGGTACAATGTTTTGAATAAGTGAATTCAGATAAGATTGAGTATATACATATATATACTTATATTCATGTAAATGTAGAATAATAGCCACTCTGTAACGCTATTTTAATGTAAATTAATACTAAACACGTAATAATCACAAACTTATGTAAAATCAGAAACAGAATAATGGTTGTCACATGACTTCAATGTAAAATTTAATATGGAAAATGTAAAATGTGAAACGTAAAGTGTAAAATGTAACATGTAAAATGTAAAATTAAAATAAGCTTGTAAAGTGTAAACTTATTTAAAATTAAATGCACACCTTAGTAAATTTGGAATAAATTTAATGTACAATTGCAATTTTGGACAGGAACATGATAAATAAACATACATCTGTCAAAATTGCTCTAATTGGAGGAGCACAGTAGTCTACGTCTATCAAAATTGCTCTAATCGGAGGAGCACAGTAGTCTACATCTATCAAAATTGCTCTAATTGAAGGAGCGCAGTATTTCAGTATTTATATGTTAGTAGATGTCTAGCGACATGTAAAAGCGACATATAATGTGTGAATCATTTAGATATGATTTTTTTGTAAAATTAAACTCTCAGCGCCTATTAAAAACCTTTACCAATACAAGAATCTCTTCACGCATGTAGTGTTTTCAATATTAAGATCTGACTATTCAAAATTTTTGATATTTTTATTTTTTAAAAATATTTTGAAAATGAGTAAATAAATTTCATTAACAACATTTCAAAAAGCACTAAAAAAAGTGTTTGTTGGATACCTATGTCGTAGAATTTTAACTACACCTTCTGCAGGAACCTGACGAAAGTCTTTGATAGTAGGAGTATTAATATTGAAAATAGCACATTGTGTTTGACTGACTCGATGATTGATTTGGTGAGTGATTGTGTCTTTGAATTAAATTTAGACCTGGGCTTTGATTTTGATGGTTAATTTGAATTTTCTAATGAAATTTCTCATTGATATTACCATTTACAACCAACAGGTCAGTTACTTATTTAGTGAGTAGAAAAGTTTTGGCACTTTGTTTAGTACCATCCAAAATCAAGTTTGGATTTTGCAAGAGGTGTACTGGGTAGTTATAATTTGAAAGAATTATGAATATGAGAAAAAAATAATATGAATTCTGTATTAGTAAAAAGATTTGTTACAAATTATTCATTACTAGCTTTTACTCACTGTTTCGCACATATGGTCATAGTTACAGACTTACAGGGAGAAATTAAAATGTGCTCTGCCAACCAGAATGGTTAAGGGGAATTGAATACTGAGTCATTATTTTTTTGATTTCATAATACATATGACAATGAAAACAAAACTATTTTCCTCTAAATTAAGTATTAAAGGGAATGATTCATTCGCTCTTTTATATTGCATATCTAGTGTTTCAAAAAATCACATTCATCCGTTGCTCCATTCTGAGATTGCTTCGTTATTTCGTTTGTGTACTTTTCCTTTCTTGGCCTACCAACTATCTCTTTGCAAAAATTACATTGATCTGTTATTCCGTCGTGACGTGAAAGAAGGACAAACAAAAATACTTGCATTTACAATATTAGATTGAGATTATCTGGGATAAAATTAAACTATGTCATTTTGCAGTTTTCCAACTATTTTTGAGAAAAAAATGAAGTTTTCAGCATTCATTCTTATACCTGATGGACTTTTATGGAAGACTGTCGAATAATGCACATGACCATTCCTTTCCACAGCAATAAATGAATTTATATTCAGCATGTACAAGAGGTAGAAAGATAGGGTTATCTATTCCTTTATAATTGCGCTATTTGGAACAATCTTTTCAAAGATGGCAATATTCAATATATTTACCATCCAATAAACTTGCGCAATGAAGGATATAACGTTTCAAATTTATGGGCAACAAGTATCTACTCTGTCATTGTTGATATGAAAATCATAATTATACTTTGTAACACTTTAATTATTGCTTTTATAGTTGTATGGAGACTATTGGAAATGTTGTTGGCAGCAATATGAGTGCAATAACTGAGATATTAGAATGTATTCCCTGTGGCTAGAAACCAGAGGGTCAATGACAATTTGTCTCTTGGTGACATGGCTTCTTCCCTGACCTTATTCTTCTTTTAAATGTGTGGCGTTACCGTATAATACATAAACTGTTAACTGTACACTTAAATCTTTTCCAGTAAATTTTCCTTTCATTCAAAACTACATTTGATAGATAAAATAATAATTCAAGTTTTTAAATTAATTTGTTTACATAACTATAAAATTTACTTTGAGTTATTTGCATAAGAAATTTGTGTACACGAATCTTGACAACTGTTAATAAATCCTTTGCTTTTAGTAGACATATTTCAATACTGGGGTTACATACACAAGTCCTTCAACCAATATTTTTATAACACTGCTGGTTTTCACAAGTAATAATCATAAACGACTCTATGACGTAGCCTTTATTTTTTTCTGTTGTTATTCATCAATTATTAAAAACAATAATTGTTAACAGCCTATGACAAAGAGATTGTCTGAGGCCGCGTCCATTTTTGTTAATTGTCACTTTGCATGCACAAGAGCCATCTACTAACCGAATGCAAAAGCAACATACATTATATGAAGCCTATATCGTAGAAAAATCATTATAATGACTAGCACAACAGTTTATTTGGCATGAGCATTGACATCAAATGGACGATCCAGCAGCGAAACAAATATTGTGTGGGCTTTATATAATTTTATTTGGTGGTAAAATGAGGTGAATAATTGCCCCGTATCAAGAAGCCTCTAAATTGTTTTTAAAAAAAACTTCTGATAAACTTGTTGATAAACTTCTTATAAAATTATTTTTAAATTTTACTTTATCTTTGTTTACGCTGTGATCAAATCTAGTTGGACTAAAAAAATTGACAATATACTTACACTGATATTTTTCACTGGAAAATAGTATCCAAGACAGTTTAAACTATGGAGGAAAACAACATCAATATAATGACAATATTGGGAAAACTTTTGAAATAACAGACTCTAAGATTTCTAAAAATGCCGAAAATAGGCAGTGTGAAAAGAGGGAAGGTTGTCTCGAAAACCCATTAAATTTTGACCCAGTAGATGCGAGAATCTTCATAATATAAAAGGGTCTGTAAAGAGATTATATCGGATGAAGAAATGAAAAGAGTGATGGATAATCTTGTTCTATATTCAATCAAAGACACGTCTTTGAAGATGTAGCAAAATAACTTGGCAGAAATTAATTGCATAAGGCTTTTTGTAAGTAGCACAATTGGTACTGGCAAAGTTATGTAAGACAAACCATCAAAATTTGGATTAACATGGCATTAAATCAAATGTAACTATTACTGGTCTCACAGGCATGGCGAAACTAATATTATTGGTTTAACTGTTATTAAAGTTGTCAGTGTAAACCGATTTCTGTCTCAAAATTTTACATCTCTTAAGATCAAATCTTTGTTATGTCGTACTATTAATATATCACAAAATATCAACCGTAGCTAACTTAACAGTAATTTTTATTCATTTATGCATTGGGAAAAATTATGATGGCACAAAAAAAGACAATTTCTCGTTTGTAATTAAAAGTATTTCAGTATTTGTATTTGATTTATTACAGATACTTCCCCTCTCCCCCTCCCTCCTCCCAAAACTAGAGAATATTCGCCACTGAAAAGACTTTGGATGTAAATAAATTGCTAACTTCATTAAGTACTTCCAATCTTTAGAAATAATTATTCTTATTTCCTACGAAAATCATGTGCGCTCAGTTCAAAAAAGTAATGCTTAACAGTATAGAACAACCTATGGTAAAATAAGAAAAAGCTCAGGAGATTGGTACAAGGATGAAAAAGGAGCTTCCTCAGTCAGAGACTGCGGGCTTAAAAAGGAAAGTTAAGGTAAAAATGTCAATATTGTTTTTGATCTTGTCAGCCGGTCAATACAGAATGACGAATTCAGATTAAATAATTTAGTTTATGAGTTTCAAAGGATAAAAATGAAATTTTAGCTACTAATTAAGTATACCAGAGACAGTTTTGAATAAGATTAGCTTACACCATCGCTCTTCACAAAAGATAAAGTTCGAGTCTTGACAATGCTTTATTAATTTCGAGTCTTCTTTATTTTCCTGTGGCCAAGCTTAAGTTGCTGTTTCGTGACTGACAAATTTGAATAGAATATGCTTAATTAATTTAAATCCTAACTTAATTAAAGCTGAAGACAGTGCTATAATAAAGCATCATAAACTTAGATAATTTCATAAGTCAGAATTACAAAAAATATGCTATGAAAAGAAAAGGCACAGAAAAATTACACTAAAGAAATTGTTATAACCATTAAAAGTAGGCAGATTCAAATTTTATAGCATTTTAATTTTATACTTTGGCACATTTTGATTAACATTTTTGCATAGACCGAAAACAAAGTTATTAAGAGGATAACAGTGGTCTTTAAAGCATTCATACTCTGCAGGTGTAGTTATGTGAAATAACTTTGTTGCTTAAGGATGTTTCAGCACCAAGTTCTTTAAATTTTTTTTGGAGTTTCAGTGTGATAAAAATTCAATATCAATAACTAAAAACACACTACTTCTACAGATACTCTAAATCTAAAAGATCTTCAGTCATTATAGACAATGTATGTGACTGACTGCATTGTACCATGATATTCTCGTTTTATCATTTCTGTTATAAAATTATTTAAATATAAACACTACAAGTTAAACTATTTGTGGAGGTTATAAAACGCTGCAAGACGAAAATTCCAAATATGCTCAAAATGACAATAAATTATGGTCAGCATCTTTCCACACTAATATGTTACAAAATCTTCATTTTCCATAGATGTAATATTTTAACAACTTTAGTACTGATTAGAAAACAAAATAAGCATGTCCACTTTTAAAAATTTACCTTATAAAATTTTCATAATGTTGATAACTAGTTTTAAATATTGACTGCTAACTTTAAGGCTTGATAGAACTTGTGAACCATAAGCTTTTAGGAATACAAAACTGCCACATCAGCTAACTAGTGCTGTCAGCTGAGAACGAAAGCTCTTTTGATTTGTTATGGGGGTTAATTATAATAGCAAGGAAAGTTTTGTTCTGTCGTGCATAAAATCAATGAGGTTTTTTGTCTCATTTCCAGGAATTTCTTTAAAAAATTTCAATGATTATCAACATATATGTGATACTTTATTGTAATATCTCGGCTAAATTACTTGATACCAAGATACCTGGGCTTTAATTTCAGACATTTATTGAACTTTAAATGAGCGCCCTTAAATAAAGTTGGGTGGTAATTAATTCATTTGTGACGGATAAAATATCATAAAAAGGGATCAAATTTGTTGACTGCAGCTTTTGCTGAAGATAACTCATTCCTCAGGTACCACATATCGAAACTTGCACACGTGCAGAAAGTTTAGATAACATAATTATCAGCAAAATTTTTGCATTGCTTCTCAATGAGTCTCAAAAAAGTGGAATTTTGCAAATTTATGAAGTTATTTAAGGAACATAATATTTCATTTGACACTTGTATCATTCCTAATTGTAAAATCACTTCACACTCTGACACTTTTGTCAAATGTAGTTCAATCAATTGATTCAGACATTTAGAGATTAATGTTTGTAAATATTGTGAATAATTTTTAAACGTTAATGTTTGACAGGTAATGATAGATCAAAAGCTTGTGTCCATATATTTTCTTACTCTATTATTTATTTCACAACATATAATTAACACAAGCCACGTTATCATGAATATAATCATTGAACGATTACATTAAATAGCACAAATCCAGAATAATTTATGCGAAACCACTAGTTAACTTACACATTAAAACACTCATAAATAAGTTATATTACAGATCAAATGCAAATGTGTCATCTGAGATAGTTAACTTACACACTAAAACACTCATAAATAAGTTATATTACAGATTAAATGCAAATGTGTCATCTGCAACACTTAAACTGTGACTCATTCTGAAAGTTGCACATTATATATGAAAAGTGAAAGTTTGGAAATATTCTAAAATTTCGGTAATCATGAATAATCACAATCATTATTCCATGAATCATGACCATGAGTTTGTATTTCTCATTTAATTAACTAAAAAAAAGCTTTGAGAAAAATTTGCTTCAAAATTTATATAACATTTGGAAAAGGAATTTTATAACAGTACTTTGATTTCATATGTGTTGGTATTCATTTGATAATACATTCTATAAGGTAAACAAGTTTTTTAAAAATATGTCTTTTTACATAACTTACTTAATATGCTTTTTATAACTGTACCTTTACAAGCTGAAAAGTGGCAGTATACAATTACATTTAAATAATAATTAAAAAACTTTAAAAAGTGTAAAATTTTACAAAGAATAAAATTAAAATATTTCGGTTAAAATAAATCATCGACATTAAGGAACTGGATCAGCACAACAGCGTAACTTGTGAGCAGCCCCAGGAAATGGAGCAGCAACCAAGCTCGTACATTGAATAACTGGAAAGTTGTGAATTGACCCAGTTCACCTGCTTCTATCATATTTTTAATGAGCTTCACATGACGTTGGACAACGGATGCTGAAAGAAGAAATTAACATAAGCTTATAGTAAGGTTCGGTTAGTGAATCTTAAATACAGATAACACAGCCTCGATTAGGATAGAATGTTTGCAATAGCTGAAAGTGGGAGGTGTTTACAAGGGAAAAAATGGCATATAATCTTAATATACTGGAAATGGTAAGCAGTATCAGTAAGAGTATTCATTATAGAGGTATAAGTTACGTGCATATACCTGTAACTATCATAGCAATAAATAATATGCTTACATGCTATTATTATATTACTCAATACACATTATTTGCTTTCTAACCTCAAGTCATTGATATCTGCTTTGTGGGGCAAGCTGAAGTTTTATAAACATAACCAATACACAGTATGAAACAAAGTCACACTATCATACCTGTCTATTTATCTGTGTGCACTTATCTCGGAAATTACTAAACGGATATTTAAAAATATGTTTAAAGCTTTCCAACAGTCAATTACGCCATGGATGTATCAATCAATTTTGGAACAATGAGCAATGTTTGTTACTGCAATAATTTGAGCTTTCAATACAAACTGAGTATGTTGTGCAAGCGGAAAGATAAAATTACATGAAATATTTTAAATACTAGGTATATCTCACCTGCATTAATATTTACACTATGGTATATTCATGCAAAACTAGGCCAAGTTATTAGCATATTATAATAGTAAGTTTAGTCTTATGCAGTCATATACATACATGAAAACTCGCATAATATGAAAATGAATTATTTACAGCCATTATATAATAATTCTTAAGATATATAGACAAAAATTCATAAGGATTCTTATCGTAAAAAATCGAGATTTGCATATCGAAGAGAGCATTTGATATGCATATGGCTTTTATATCTGCAGTACACCATAGCGTTGCATTTACTCTCATACACTCTACAAACATCAATTAGTGGAAAATTAATGGTGTGCTGGCACATGAGCAAAGAATGATTCCACAGTTGCCTGTATCTTCTGAAATTGTTTCCACAAGTTACGTGAAAAATTCATTTGGAATTTAGGATTATAATTTCTAGTTTTTTTAGATTTATGAAAATGATGGCAAAAAATTAAAGCGTGGGTTTACATATCGCATGTCATTTTGAAATTTAAATCTCACAAATGGGCCTGGAAAATGTACAGATTATAAAAAAAACCATTATTTAATTTTATGAGATCTGCCCAGTTATATTAATGTACTGATATAATCGGCGTTTCATAAGAAGCTAGTAAATGCGTGGAAGTAGAGTTGAAAATCAGTTTCTGCGCAGCTATTGTGAGTGGCTTTGGTGTTCTGTGGCTGCGCGTCTGTCAATCTAGCGCCAGTCTGCTACGTGATACGCTTGCTCGCTAACGTGCTGTCCTTCGTCAGTTTAGTTTTGTGTGTTAGTAGTGCTTTGAGTGAAACATGTCTCTACCAGTTAAACATAAACATAAAACATTACCGCTTGTGGATAAAAACAAGATTTTGAAACGTCTTGAACGAGGTGAAACATTAGTTAGTCTCGCTAAAGAGTTCGAAGTAGGTCGGGCCACAATCCATGACATATGGAAGAATAGTGAGAAGATAAAGAATTTCTGTGGAAAAAATGAAAATATGAAAAGTTCACGGAAATCATTGAAGACAGGCGAGTTTCCTCAGGTTGAAGATAAGTATTTGTAGCAAAGAGGTCCATTAAGCGTTTGTACGAAATAGCACCTTTAGATGCCAGATGCAAGTAGCAAACAACTCTTATAAGTACCCGATGCAAGATCATCGTTTGTAGGAAATGCAAACAGCTTATATATGCGTTTGTAGGAAATAGCACCTATAGACGCCCGATGCAAGATTATTCTCTGTAGCAAACAGCTTCTTTAAATATCTGATGCAAAGTCTTTGTTTGCAGGAAATAGCCCCTTTAGAGGCCTAACACGAGATCATTCTCTGTAACAAACAATTCTTATAAGTGCCCAATGCAAGATCATCGTTTGTAGGAAATAATACCTTTAAACGCCTGATGCAAGGTAATTCTTTTTAGCAAACAGCTCATATAAGCATTTGTAGGAAAAATAGCATCTTTAGACGCCTGATGCAAGATCATTCTCTGTAGCAAACAACTTTTATAAGTGCCCGATGCAAGATCATTCTCTGTATTAAACAACTTTTGCCTGTATTTGTGGTTTCTACAAGAACGCAAAAGGCATATGCCTATTTCAGGAGAACTTTTGAAAAGAAAGGCTAGATTTTTCTACAAAAATATCATAAATAACAATGACTTTCATGCCAGCGAAGATTGGTTGGACAAATTTAAAAGACGATTTGGTATACAGATATTAAGTACGACAGGTGAAAAACTGTCATGCGACACTGACGCAGTTGAACCTTTCAAAGAGGAGTTCAAAAAAGCGATTGATGAAATGGGTTTTACTCCAGATCAAGTGTATAATGCGGATGAGAGTGGGTTCTTTTGGAGGCTTTTACCTAATAAAACCTACGTTCATCGAACTGAAGCTAGTGCACCTGGACACAAACTCGCAAAAGACAGAGTCACATTTATGCCCTGTTCAAATGCCAGTGGTACGCACAAGATGAATATGTTAGTGATTGGTAAAGCAAAAAAGTCTAGGGCTTTTAAGAATGTTCAACTTCCCGTTGATTATAAAGCTCAAAATAAAGGATGGATGACCAAGTCAGTGTCCGTGGAATGGTTTCAACAACTGTTTGTACCATCAGTGAAGAAATTCTTAAATAAACAGAAACTTTCCCAAAAAGCATTGCTTATTTTGAACTCTCCTGGTCACCCTCATGAAGAGGATCTGAACATAAAATACAGTTTTATCCGTGTTATGTTTCTGCCTCCCAATGTAACACCCATTCTGCAACCTATGGACCAAAATGTGATACAGGCCATTAAAATTCAGTACAAAAAAAAGATAACAGTGTGATTAAATCGCTAAACCAAGTTAACTTGAGAGATGTGGGTTTCTCACTTGCCAATGCTTGGGGAAATCTTAATAAAAAAGTGATTGTTCGTGGGCAAACTTGTGATAACAGTTTCTGAAATCAGCTGAGAGACGTTTTCAATGAACACCTCATAGATACAGCTGACAATGTTTTGACAAATGATGATGTCCACGACTGACTGACTGGCGATGAAGGGAAAGAAAACCAGTTTTTGTTAGACGACGAAATCGTAGACTCTGTGAGCACAATAGAAGAGGATTGAGAAGACGGGAGCAGGGGAGGGGAAGTGACACCAGCTGTTCAGACAATACCCCACAACGTAGCCGTTCGTTCCTTCGCTACATCTATTACTTGTACAGAAGAAAATGGCGTCTCTGCTCGTGACATTTTAGTGTTGAAACGTCTTCAAGCAAACATATTGAAAATGTCATTTAAAGTGAAAAAACAATCAAAAATAGACAACTAGTTTATGCCTTCAACTTCAAAGGAAAAATGTAAACAACACTATGTACATTAAAATAAATAATTTGTCCAGGTATTTATTTGCGTATTTTTAGTACATTTCAGTAATCTGGCGTTTTCGGTAATCCGGCAGTACCCTGGTCCGATATCTGCCGGATTACCGAGAGACTACTGTACTTGCAAAACATTATTCTATGAAAAAGTGCGGCTGTTATAAACTGGTAGATGGACTGATAACGGACAGAAATGATAGAATTATAAGAATTTCTCGTTTCACTATCACTCACCCGTCAACTGCACTATCAATCACTCGTTTATGAATAAAATAACAAATACACCTTGGCAAACTTTTAAGAATCCTTCTACAAAGAAATGTTCTACTTCGAAAAATAAATTTCAAGATTTTATGAAATTAGCCAAATGTCATCAGTTTTGCTCCATCCTGCAAATTTTGGAGTATTACAGTTTGAATATTTCACAACATAATATTATATAGATAATGTTTAATTCATTTTTATAATAATGTCACAAACTTTTATGTATCAAATTTACCAGCTCTTATTTCAAAATAGAAAAATATACAAAATTAAAATAATTTTTTGCTTTTTGATTGGCATGGAAATTGAAAGTGCAACATCAAATACCATCTGCGCACTGTTTTAAGTTTCATTTATTTATGCTTTTCAATTCCCCATGAAATTTTAATTTCAGGGGCTTGAATCCATCTTCGCTTTGTTCGGAAATCTGAGCTTAACGTAAAGCCACGGTAAAAAGGTTTTGAATCTTTTAACTAAAAAAGAGAATTTGCTAAATTTTCATGTCCTATTGTCATTTCAGTTTTTAGAGAACAATATTCTTTGTAGTAGTTGCTGTCTTGCTTTTTTGTCCCGTTCATAGAGGAAGCGAGGAACATTTAGTGTGATCACCTCACGGGCCAGTCAGTATTGCAAGAAATTTAGATCAGCATAGACGTGCCTTAATTTCATATTTGTTTTATTCTCTTTTTAACATTTTATACCGTCGTATACTTTCTTCATATTGATCTCACAGTGTAAAGAGAATTAATTGGTATTGTGAAGAAGAACAACCTTTAAGCTTGTTTAATTGGCTTTGTGAAATAAACAACATCCATTTATCTGAGACCTCTGGAATCTTCAGTTTTATATGGTCAATCCACGTAAGACTGACGATTGTGGTCTAAATAAAAATAAGAACTAAAATAAAACTTTAGATCATTAAAGTAAACTAGATTTTCATTCTTAAATAAAAGTTTAACAATTGTAAATTCCTTCTTCTGAAAAATGAAAATCGTGTTTTTTTTTTTAAAAAAATTCTATTGGTCTTCAAAATCCAAAAGTTGCATTTTGTCATAGAAACTTACATGTCCTTGAGTTCAGTCTGGTATATTGAATGTGTTTTTTTATTAGTGCTAAGTATAGATAAAAATATTTCATCTTGGGTTCAACAAATTCTTTTCAAGTTTTCTCATCAACATCTGGTCTCCATCCACAGCTCGACACAGGTCTCTTCCACTGCATGTATCATTAGTGGTAATGTTTATAAGTGCTACGTTGGGCAGGATGGTTTGTCAAATATTTTTTTTAGAATAACTAGATCCAAATAACTCTTGTACCTTGAAAACAAATTAGTGCTATCTGATGCCAAAATACCTCACAACTTTTCCCACAACCCAATATTTTCTTAGTTCAAAAAGGTACTTAGTATTAAAGAACTACAAATCAATAAAGGTTCTTAGTATAAAGACCTAACAAGGTGTTAATCCCCGAATGCTTAAATATATCTTTGTTAACAAGTCTAAGGATGGTCACACCATACAATGATTGCCTAATTGATTTTTCAGCTCTGTTTTGAGTAACAAGTGAAATGTTCCTTGTAACATGCCGACATCCTTGTTTTTCAAAATGCAATATTTTAATTATTGAATTATTGGATTAAATGCGAACCAATCTGCTCTAACTACTTTGGAAAGTAATAAAACAAAAATTGCATATTTGAGAAGAAAAATAACAAAAATGATTTTACATGTTACTGGGGAAAGATGAAACCTCGTCCAACCTTAATTAGGGGGGGAGGGGTGATTTTTTTGGTTACTTTAGAGAGGTTATGACGTTTAGTGCAAGCAAATGTCGATCTACTCATAATAATAAAATAAAGTTTCAAAAAGACAACTGAATTTAAACATTAATATTTCTAACATAATCGATGTAAATGGAAAACAATATTTGCTTATTTGTGGATTCGGCCTCTTCATTGTATGGTGTGACCATGTTAATGGCAATAATATAAATGTTATATATGGCAAATGGTTTCTGAAAACTTTTCTGCAATTGTACCAATATCCCAAGAATGCATATGCATCATGCAAAATAAGAAGATAAAGGATCTTAAGGCCTATCCACAACAATTGTACAATTTTTTGATGTTTTGCAGTTGTCGGTTTTTTCCTTGTTTTTTGCCGTATTCAAAGTTTAAAGAGTATTTTTTCTAGGTAAGTTCTTTTTAAATTTCAAAAAATCACAAAAAACTGCTATAGGTACTTAAATTTTTTATAAAAATACAAAAGTTCTAACTTTATAACTAATTTTATCTTAATTTTTTTCTATCTAATTATTAAAATATCTAGTCGTTACTGCATAGACCCGATACAACTTACTTACTTTAAAATAGGAACAAACAATGACAGTGTTGAGATAGTGTACTTAATAATATGTATTATTGCTTATTCAGTATACATTTATTTTTATTTCTTTTTCTCCTATCTGTCATAAAATCTTGACAATTATTTATTACAAATGGAATAAATATACCACAATCTAACAACCATATGAGTTGTTTGATATTTTAAAAGCCCTATAGTTAATATTCAGCGAAGCTAGCATATTCCATAATATATGGAATAGCTAGATAGAAATCACGTAGAGCATGTAGAGATAAAAAGCAGTGATTGGGTATCAATTATTGATCACTACTTTATTCAGCGAAGTTAATATGTTCCATAATATATGGAAAAGCTAAATAGAAAACAGCTAGAGGTTTTACTATTTACATTACATATATTTTAAACAATATTACAAAAAGTATTGATCGAGCATCAATGACATTGCCCAACGTCAATTGTTAATATTCAGTTCCTTCTGAGATTTACAACAGAAATAATTGTTTAATTCAATATCTTGATTTGATCAATCATTATATAAAGGTTTAAGACAACAGTAGTGTAGGCATTTTCATTTTTGTCATTTTATTTCGGTGCCAAGAAATGGAAATAAATTTTATTGGTCAATCAGTCGCCCAATTTGTGATCTTGTTAGAGTCACCATAAAAAAGAACTTGAATTGGACTCAAATTTTAATTAAAAAAAACATTAACTCCAAAAATAAAATTGCTGTTTTGTATAAGCCTTAATTGAAGTCATCTACACCTTGCCATCACCTGACATTATATTATTGGTAGACCTTGGATGTATATACATAAATACAAACATAGGTACTTTTATATAAATGTTTTGATTAATGAATGCTATATGTAATGGCCTCTTTGTGACAAATAATGCTTTATCATATTTTGACTTATTTACTCCTAACTTTGCATATAAAAGGATGGTTGAAAGTTCCTTTCTCAATGTTGAAGTGAGGCCCAACAACTTGATCAATTTTGTAAACGTACATGACATATCTGTGAGGTCAATGGATCAATAATTTTTAATCATTAAAATTAGAATTGTATTATTTACTAGCTTAACAATCACCTAATCAACAGAGAGGTTTAATACAATAAACCAACACAAAGTTTAGGTTTAATTAAAGAGATGGTGCACTTAGAGTTTAATTACTAGGAGCACTGGTACGTTGGAACATTGTAATGTTGTGCCTGTTGTTAGGTATCAGAGATAATTAAGTAAGATTGCCAATTACTGATCTAAACCCAAAAAATTTAAAAAAAACGAACAAATGACCAATAACAAAAATTATTGCACGAACAAAAAATTGTTTCCAAAATATAAATACTTTGATTCCAAAACATGTTTTGTTTTTATAGTAGAAACAAATGTTGTGAAGATTCAAGCAAAATGTTCAAATCCTCATGTGTGACACTGCTCTTAACATGGAATTCATTCTATGAGTAGTGTAGATGTTATAATAAATTTCCTTCTGTTGAAAATACGCACAACTGCTCTTCTAGAAGTTGTCATTAGTGGCTTTTTCTTCTGATGTTAAAAATCTTGACATTAATCAGCACCTAGGTCCGCACCTCACACAACATCCTCTGATCAGTGACATTACTCGTAAAATTTTTTTAGTATTAAAAATTTTCCCACACCGGTAACAAAATTTTTTTTATTATCAAAATCGATTATATTGCCAAGCATTGATCACAACTAAATGGTTAGAAATAGTAGACAGGTAAAATGTACATCTTTATATAATATCTATTATAATTCATTCACCCCTTCATATTGAAATTTAAACAGAATCTTGTAGTACTTTATAAAAATAAGAATAACATTTTAATAGCTCAACGCAGAACTATATTTTATAGAAAATTATTATCATACACAGAAAGTACACCCTCAGCTGCTGCTCTCAAAAGTCGTCTAAAATCACATCACCTACTGTAATCTAGAAATCTATCCCTTTACAGTCTTCCGTTGCTTTTAGTAAAGTTTAATGTATCACACATTCAAGAAAATAATTTTCTGTCGACGCTACTAGACCCTAAACACCATTCGAATTCTTTAGCAACGACATTGGAGAAATAATAAACGAACATAAAAACCTTCTATAATAAAGTAATGGAAAAATGTCCACTTACATAATTCTTCATTGACTTGCATTGATGTCAGAAGGGATTTTGTATTTTCTATTTGCAAGTACATTTTCTCACATACAAGACACACGGCCATCAACCGCACAAAATAGGGCATTAGCCATAACACATGATTGATGGAAAGTGACAAGTCCAATTCCTGAAAAATTGTCTTCATGAATGAACATATCATAAAAAAACAATATGAGAATCTGTGTGGGACAGATTTAATTTCACACAAAATTGTTCTCTTATTTAAGGGCAAAGTTTGTATTTGGATGGGCATTTTTCATACTACTGCACCTTATGGATAATAATTCATCAATTCCCTCAAGTCTTTATGCCTCTCTGTGTGTATCTTTACGACACAATTTTTAATTTGGAAATACTAAACAAATGTGTTATATATTTCAATATCCGTCACTTTACCATATAATCGAGAGTGGTAAAAGTTATATGTGTATATAGTTATAATATTAAAAAGTTATCTAAATAAATATTGCTTTTACTGGCATAATCTGATATTTATGGGGATAGTCACAGGCTATTTAACTACACAATGTTTTAACCAAGACGCAAAAGAAAAAAGTAAAAAACCATCTAAAATTTAGCATTTAATTCCTGATAATATTGGTGGAATTAATTTTTCCGTATAAGTTTCACATCAAGACACGTAATCAACAGGTCAAATAATAATAATAATCCTAAGAATAAAAATATAATATTGTTCCATAAAATGAAAAGAAAATGAATCTCATCTCCTTTCTCAATTCAATTACTGCTGGGCATAGGATTAGCTTTTCATGACAGTGTTATGTTGATTTGTTTTGGACCTCTTTCCTGGGTTTTCATACATAAAAAGATATAAATATATCCAAAAATATATCTAACTAATTTAAATAATAAAAGAAAAGGTCAACGACACTGTAATCATTTTCATTATTAGTTTTACTATTTTTCATTATTAGTTATATTAGTTGGGATTTGTAAGATTAGATAATAAATTGATTGCCTTCAATCCTGTGTGCTTCGTGATTGTATTTTCGTTTTTCAATAATGAGTTGTAGTTTACTGATATGAGCTTAAGGTTTTAAGTTAAATTAATTAATATATGTTATAATAATACCTACATTACGTTTTAATGTCTCAAGAAAACTATGTATGCCAAGGAGTATGTTGGAAAACGTCAGAGTGAGTAACATGAGTAGCTGAAAAATGAAGTTAAAGGAATGAGTTCATAATAATATTTGTGTTAACTATTTTGAGAGTGGTATTTGTAATTAAAATGTTATTTCAATACTTATATTTAAAATGTTCTGTACAAACCTGAAATTCAAATACCTTGTTTAAGTAGTGGCACAAGTCTAACAAATTAATGTAGAATTGAGATAAATGATAAATGGTATTTTCATTTAGGGGTAATGCAAATGTAAAATGGTTGTTGGAATTGGGATTATGTTGTGGACTGCCAAATATGGCATCAACGGGTGTGACCATATTTTGTCTATTTTCAAATTTTGCGAAATCATTCAATTTTTCCACACGCTTTGTGATAATAAATAATATGGAACAAAATAATATTATTTCTGAATCAAAAATAATGGCAGAAATATTAATGAACAAGTCAGAAAAGAACATTTTTAGAGAATGTTTTATCACTACAGATGCACTAAAAGTGATATAAAAAATGTGAAAAAGTACGAGAAGACCAATAATTATGAGGTTTTGATGTCTGTCAAGTCGCAACAAATTTCTTCTATGCTCTGATTTGAAAAGATTGTCTAATTTTTCAATTCTCCAAATCAATTCCTCAAACATATTTCTGTCACATGTTGTATCAATCAACAACAAGCGTACAGTAAGAATCATGTGAAATGTGTTAAATGCCAGTAAGATGTATCGATCCTGAATGACCAAAAATGTCACAAGCTGTGCAATCAATATTCCAATAATTAATAAACTGTATATCTTTCCACACCATAATGCATATTTGGTGGGAATGCGATTGGCAGTTTTTCTGCAAATGCCAAACACACGCTGGTATAATAAGATTGGCCAAAGTGTGTTTTCAATTGAATCATTTCTCATATTGACTTTTGTAAAATACTTAGGATCCTACTGAAGTCCACACGACTACTTTACTCAGTGTTTACGAAACAAGTGACATTTTATTGATTGGATGCCTTCTGAATATAGTCATTAGTTTATCACCTTGTGGAATCTTTTGAGCGTGTAACACAAGTAACAAAACATATTGATCTTTTTTGTGGGCATTTAACTGAGTCCTATTTATATCCTACCCACTAGTAACACCTGCTTAGATCAGATATACATAATATTACTAATACATGCCAAGAACCAAATCTGGGTGTCCACCATTATCATATATTTTGAACTTTTTGATTGAAGCTGAAAAAGTGATTTGAAGCTTTGCATTCTGAATTTCGATGTAATGCAATAATTTTGAACATTGTTTATCACAGATTTTTTAATAGATTATAATGTATTTTTAATCTTATGTAGCTTTTTTTAAGTAGCATAACACCCATAATTCACCAAGGATTGCTGAAAAAACTGAATGATGAGAACAACTTGAAAATTTGTGCATATGCAACATTTCTGGCCTCGAGTAATTTAACTGGATGTTGTGAATACAGGGAGCAGGTCAACTGATTAGATATTCATTGCCGTTGCATTCTGCTTATTCTTCTGTCTTTTTTTTAAATTCAAGTCTTGAACTTCACTCTGAAAATCCCCTCACTAACCATATTCCCAAACATGAAACAGACATCCTTCTATAAATATTCCTGCACTGTTCATGCTGCCAAGCTGCAGTGGTGCTCAGTGCCTTATAAGCCATTACATGTAGCTTGCCCTGGTCATTTGACCTATATACATCATAAATTATGAATATTTAAAAATGTTTATTTTATGGTATTTACGCAAAGTCCACAATTTAATATATGATCTGGAGCTCGAAAGCTACCAATGTATGTAACAGATGAAACATAAGAACTTCATGCCTATTAAGTCACACAGAACATCGCATTGTTAAGTTTGTCTATAAGCCACTAAAATTTATTTAATTTATCAATAATGCTTAAAATCGAATCTGAGATGTTACATTACAGGCGAATACTCCCGGTGGAGGCCCACCCTAATGAACTGGCTGCAAAGCTATTAACGCGCACTTATCAAAAGCGACTAAAAAGGAAAGATATTTTGGGTTCCTAAGGAAAGAGGAGATGTTCTCACTGGAGGACACACTCTAAACGAGATTCAACACTCTTCACCACATCTGATAAAAGTGAAAGCACTGACTGCAGATAAATATAAAAAAAAAAAAAAAAACTTAGACAATTTCCTTTGGAACACACCCTCTCAAACAACTTCAAACATTTTTCCACTTCAAGTCAAATTAGGTACATGTTTTTCTAACTCTACTTCTGTCTATTCTAAATTATGGAGCTGTTAGTTATCAAAATTAAAAGAGAAACTGTTGAACAAATTAGAAAGACTTCAAAACTTATGTTGCGTATTTAGTTCATCCTCTGTCTCATAAAATGTGACCACATTTTGAATCAACTAAATATTTACACAGAAAGTGCACCCTCAGTAACAGCGGCGGCGCTAGACCAAATGTGTACGTCGGTGACATCAAGTACGCGAGGCCTCTTTACTTCACAGTGAAAAAAACCGTTAAATTAAGTGAGCCAAATTATAAAATAATTAATGAGTATAACGAGTTTTATTGTTAATAAATTGATGACAAAAAATAATTACACACATAGAAATTAAAATAGTCGAACTTTTCGGCTTTTAGCCTCACTGAATTTTTTCAGGATTGTGTCGTAGTTAAGTCTAGCCGCTATTTCAGCTTCGATTGACAGAACTGATAATGCGGATAGTCAGTCTTGGCTCATCGTGCTTCTCAAATTAAAAAAAAAATCTGGCTCACTTAATTTAACGGTTTTTTTTCATTTTGAAATGCAGTTCACTGCATTTCAGTAGATTCAACTGGTTCATCAGTATGTTCGTAACTAAACATTCGTTTTTTTCCTGGCTATTCTTTTTTCCTTAAATTGAGACTGAATTTCATAAGTACTTTTCTCCACAAACAATCTAGCTTCTGTTACGCTTTTTTCAAATCCTGTATTACAGAATTCTTGAATCCAGCTACAAAATAGACGTAAAATATCAATAGCGACTTTCTAGTTGACTTGAACCGATTGCCATAGTTTACTTATATTGTTTACACGTAGCAAAACCTCATACCACACGTGTATTGCAACAATAAACTCAAAAGTTAACATTTCGTTCAGGACCGCTTCACTGTCGCTTAGAGTTTCGGAATCATCAGTTTTATTTTTAAGTTCATTCACGCATTCGACGACATCATCAAATTGTAAAAATATTGCTTTTACTGCTCCGATTCTACTCTCCCATCTCGTTTCAGATAGAGGTTGTAATGTCAATTTTAATTTTCTTTTTACTATCTCCCAACGCTTGCGTGACTTTGAAAACAACACATAGATTTTATTGATAAAGCCGAAAAATGTTTTGGCTGTCGTTGAAGAGTTAGCTGCATTTATCAAAAGTAAATTCCAACTGTGGCATCCGCATGGTATGAAGAATGCTCTTGGATTTATATTGAGTATTCTTGTTCTGACACCTTTGTTAATTCCGACCATATTGGCGCCGTTATCATATCCCTGTCCTCGACAGTTTTGGATATCTAGATCATTTCTTTCCAGTTCTTGTAATATTGATTTTGTTAAATACTCTTCTGTTGTTTCTGCGACGTCAATAAACCCAATAAAATGTTACTCTATAGCTCCAGTTGACAAATTGCAAAATCTTAATATTATTGACATTTGTTCAACACGACTTACGTCCCTGATACAATCGAGCAAGATGGCGTAGTATTTTGCTTGTTTAACCCTGTGTATTATTTCGTTAATAACTAATTTAGACATTAATGTAATTAATTCGTTTTGGATGTCGTGGCTCAGATAATGTTGATTAAGTTGCTTTTCATTAATACGTTGCATATGCTCCCGTAGTGTCGGATCATATTTAGATAACAACTTAACTAAGTCTAGAAAATTGCCAGAGTTTTTACTATCGTTCAATTTCAAGGATTCTCGATGAGCTCTAAATGCCAAATTGTGTGAGGCCAAGTAGTTTATTATATCTATCAATCTTTCAAACAAATTATACCAATACTTTTGGGATTCCCTAATCGATCTCTCGTTATCCTTATCTATTGTTTTACCGTGTTTGATTCCTTTAAAGAGTTCCATCCATTTAATCATGCACTCCATGTGTCCTTGACTTTGTTCATGTCTTTGCAATATCCGACTCAGATCCTTCCAATCACAACATCCTTCTTTTATTATCTGTGTCTGCAAATGTGAAAAAAGTCTACATGGAAAGCAATGAACTTATCTTGAGATATGGAGTAAGTTAACCATCTGCGATGTTGCGTTTTGCCGTTACTCAATTTTCTAATAAAATGAAATTTAGAAAAATGTCTTTTACTTTGGTCTTTTGGGTAATTTTAATCAGATTTCTCTAGGTCTT
This sequence comes from Druceiella hillmani, assembly GCA_039881145.1. Classification (NCBI taxonomy): domain Eukaryota; kingdom Metazoa; phylum Arthropoda; class Insecta; order Lepidoptera; family Hepialidae; genus Druceiella; species Druceiella hillmani. The sequence goes on from JAYKKI010000092.1 coordinate 2,572,558, forward strand.
GATCGGGACCGTTTTGAATTAAGTCATGGCGCTGCTCATTGTTTAATGGCAATACCCACTTCCCCGGATCTAGGTCTATTAATGGCTCGCTTAAATGAACTTCTTGCTCTTGATTTTATGACTCACACATATACTCACTTTCTAACTCTTTATTGGATTCAGAAATTTGGGTCACAGTAGATTCACTCGATGTTGAAGGTAAAGCTGTATCAGAAATTTGACTAAAAGTTTCATTCAACTCTGAAGCCGGTTCTGTTTCAGAAAATAAAGATTCATCACATGACTCTGAAGCAGTGACACCTGAAGAAGGCTTTTTAAGAAATTTCATCATACTGGAACTCAGAACTTGGTTGGATATAGCCGTTTCAGCCTTTCTTTTTCTTTTTGACGCACCGGATTCCCATTTTCTCCCTACATCTCTGTCTTTAGAGGGTCCTCCATGATGACCTAAAATATTTTTAGTTAAGTTTGGTAAGAACGCAATGTTACAGGATACAGATTATAAGAGTTGGTTGATGATTATTACACAGGGAGATCCTGAATAAAGTGCAAATACGAAAACCATTGATTACGATACATACCCGGAACATTTTTTGTCAAACTTTTTGTCGGAAATGAAAAAAAAAAACGACTATACAAAATTTACGAGTCAGCTGCCAACTTTGTAGGCATCCACTGCTGGATATAGGCCTCCCCTAAGAGCGCCACCTTGATCGGTCGCGTGCCAGCTGCATCCAGCGACTTCCGACGAACCTCACCAGTACCCGTAACATGAGCGACTTTGTTACGCGCGACTTCGTTACGTACTCTAGCTAACTCGTTCGATTTGCGTTGGAGTAAGCGAGATAGAAAGTCATCTCACGCGTGACAAAACCGCGCATGTTAGGCGGGCAGGTCATCAGACCACCAAGTGGCGGCCTACCGACCCTTCGTTTACCAGTACGCGGCCGCCACTCGAGAACCTTTATGTATTCCCCATCGGTTAACTGCTCTACGAGCGATGTGGCCTGCCCACCGCCACTTCAACGTGCTGACCCTACGAGCTATGTCGGTATGTGTTCAGTGTAATGGTCTCAATCTATGGTTTTCGTATTTGCACTTTATCCATAACCAACCTGTATACGTATGTCATCCTGTATATGTATGTACGTACATGCCACAGATCGAATATTTTTATTTTATAGTCACTATTAAGAAGGCAAAGGTAAGTAGGTACCTACCTACCTACTTATTTTGTTAAATACGTAATGCAGGAGCAACTTGTTATAAGCAAGGTCTTTCTATGGAGAAGTGAAATAATTTGTTGTAGGTACCTATTCATTCATATTATTTTGTACTTATTGTAGGAACACCGCACGAGATGTAGGTACCTATGAAAAAAGAACTCTGTGAAAATAATTGTTACGAATTTTGACGCATACAAAACATACTCGAAGGCATTGATCGAGAGGCGAAATATTTCTATTATCTCGAGAAAAAACACTAGCGCAGGTTTAAAAATAACCTATTCACTTTTCTATTTCGGTCTATGGAGAAATAGATGACCTATATTTTAATAAGTAGGTAGGTAGGTACTTTACTTACCTAGGTAAATATAAAATCAAACCTATTTCTTGGTTAATATTACGAGTATTTACGACTTATAAAAGATATAGGTAACTATTGATTTTGACGAAATAATTTCGTTAAAGTCGTTAAAAAGTTGATGTTGACTTATATTAACACTAGCTATGAAATTAATAACAAATAACGTAAAACTTTTATTGACTAGAACTGTGCACTAGAACGTCGGGGTGTTGACTTTACAATACAATAAAAAGAAACTTTGCGCTTGCGAGTCTGCGAGTTGCCGTATGAAGAAAATTACTCTCACAGAAAAATGAAATATAGATAAATAAACTAAACAACACGGGGATTCCCCGTCCAGAGTCTCGTGAGCCGTGCGCGAAATTAAGCGTTTTCACACTACCCGATAATACGATATCGGTATCGGACGCTCCTAATGAAGAGTACACACATATTATGTTTGTATGTGTGCTAAATTAAGATCTTTTGCACGTATAATTGATTTATTTATTGCATTCATGGGTTTACTTACACCCATGAATTCAATAAATAAATAAATGATAAATGCCATACACATTACTTACAAACATTTTCACCCAATACAGATATCGTGTCGGGCAGTGTGTGTGAGAACGCTCATTAGGGCGAAACTTTCATTTCATAGTGTTGCCAGACAGACGATTCTGAATACCCGTAAAGTACCTAATATGTACTCACTTCCATCAGGCACGTGTTAAATAATAAAATTCATTATCATCTGCTTAGCTTTTTTCCCGAATTGTTCGGGGTCGGCGATCTAAGCCAGGATGATTGGCGAAACAAAAATAAATAGGTAACTAGTTTTTCTGCGAGGCCCCCTCAGATGCGAGGCCGTCGGCGGTGGCCGACGTCGCCGACGCCTAGCGCCGCCACTGTTACTAATGGGTAGGATATAAATAGGATGCAATTAAATGCCCACAAAAAAAGATCAATATTATGTTTTGTTACTTATGTTACACACTCAAAAGATTCCACAAGGTGATAAACTAATGACTAAATTCAGAAGGCATCCAATCAATAAAATGTCACTTGTTTCTTAAACACCGAGTAAAGTAGTCGTGTGGATTTCAGTTGGAACCTAAATATTTTATAAAAGTCAATATGAGAAACGATTCAATTGAAAATACACTTTGGCCAATTTTATTATACCAGCGTGTGTTTGGCATTGGCAGAAAAACTGCCAATCGCATTCCCACCAAATATGCATTATGGTGTGGAAAGTTATACAGTTTATTAATTATTGGTATATTGATAGCACAGCTTGTGACATTTTTAGTCATGCAGGATCGATACATCTTACTGGCATTTAACACACTTCACATGATTCTTACTATACGCTTGTTGTTGATTGATATAACGTGTGACAGAAATATGTTTGAGGAATTAATTTTGAGAATTCAAAAACTAGACGATCTTTTCATATCAGAGCATAGAAGAAATTTGTTGCGAGGTGACAGACGTCGAAACCTCATAATTATTGGCCTTCTTGTACTGTTTCACATTTTTTATACCACTTCTAGTGCATTTGTAACGATAAAATATTCCCTAAATATTTTCTTTTCTGACTTGTTCATTAATATTTCTGTCATTATTTTTGATTCAGAAATAATATTATTTTGTTTCATCTTATTTATTATCACAAAGCGTGTGGAAAAGTTGAATGATTTCGTAAAATTTGAAAATAGACAAAATATGGTCACACCCGTTGATGCCATATTTGGCAGTCCACAACATAATCCCAATTCCAACAACCATTTTACATTTGCATTACCCCTAAATGAAAACACCATTTACCATTTATCTCAATTCTACATTAATTTGTTAGACTTGTGCCATTACTTAAACAAGGTATTTGAATTTCAGGTTTGTACTGAACATTTTCAATAAAAGTATTGAAATAACATTTTAATTACAAATACCACTCTCCAAATAGTGAACACAAATATTATTATGAACTAACTCCTTTAACTTCATTTTTCAGCTACTCATGTTACTCACTCTGACGTTTTCCAACATACTCCTGGACATATATAGTTTTCTTGAGACATTAAAACGTAATGTAAGTATTATTATAACATATATTAATTCAGTTAACTTAAAACCTTAAGCTCATACCAGTAAACTACATATTCATTATTGAAAAACGAAAATACAATCATGAAGCATACAGGATTGAAGGCAATCAATTTATTATCTAATCTTACAAATCCCTTCAATAATAAGGAAAATGATTACAGTGTTGTTGGCCTTTTCTTTTATAATTTGAATTAGTTCGATATGTTTTTGGATAGATTTAGATCTTTTTACTATGAAAACCCAGGAAAGAGGTCCAAAACAAATCAACATAACACTGTCATGAAAAGCTAATCCTACGCCAAGCAGTAATTGAATTGAGAAAGGAGATGACATTCATTTTCTTTTTATTTTATTGAACAAAATTATTATTTTTATTCTTAGAATTATTATTATTATTATACCTGTTGATTATATATCTGATTAATATATAATGTTTTACATACTTTTGTATTACCTATTATTTTTCTTACTTTATTTTAACACCACTAAGTGTATTTTATATACCAGTACCATTACAATATATGACAGTGTCTAGTCCCGATGTGAAACTTATACGGATAAATTAATTCCACCAATATTATAAGGAATTAATTAAATACTAAATTATAGGTCAGTTTTTACATTTTCTGTTGTGTCCTGGTTGAAAACTTTGTGGAGTTAAATAGCCGGTAACTATCCCCATAAATATCAGATTATGCCAGTAAAAGCAATATTTACAAATAACTTTTTATAACAATATATAACTATATACACAAATAACTTTTACCACTCTCCATTATATGGTAAAGTGACTGCTATTGAAATATATAACACATTTGTTTAGTATTTCCAAATTAAAAATTGTGTTGTAAAGATACACACAGAGAGGCATAAAGACTTGAGGGAATTGATGAATTATTATCCATAAGGTGCAGTAGTATGAAAAATGCCCATCCAAATACAAAGTTTGCCCTTAAATAAGAGAACAATTTTGTGGGAAATTAAATCTGTCCCACGCAGAATCTCTTATTGGTTTTTTATCACATATTTATTCATAAAGACAATTTTTCAGGAATTGGACTTATCACTTTCCATCAGTTATGTGATATGGTCAATGCCCTGTTTTGTGCGGTTGATGGCCGTGTGTCTTGTATGTGACAAAATGTACTTGCAAATAGAAACTACAAAATCCCTTCTGACATCAATGCAAGTCAATGAAGAATTATGTAAGTGGAAATTTTTCCATTACTTTATTATATAAGGTTTTTATGTTCGTTTAATATTTCTCCAATGTTGTTACTAAAGAATTCAAATGGTGTTTAGAGTCTAGTAGCAACGGTAAATAATTATTTTCTTGAATGTTTGATACTTTAAAAAAAAGCATTTTTAAAGCGGAAGACTGTGAAGGTATAGACTTCTAGTTTATAGTAGGTGATGCGATTTCAGACGACTTTTGAAAGCAGGAACTGAGGGTGTACTTTCAGTGTATACATTTAGCTGATTCGGTAATTTTGTGAAGAGTATGATAATAATTCTCTACAAAATATAATTCTGCATCCAGCTATTAAAATGTTATTCTTATTTTTATAAAGTACTTCAAGATGCTATTTTAATTTGAATATGAAGGGATGAATTGATAATTACAGATATTATATAAAAGTGATATAAGATGTACATTTTACCTGTCTACTATTTCTAACCATTTAGTTGTGATCAATGCTCGGCAATATGACCAATTTTTTTAGACCAAGAATGAATTGAATGCACAACACTGTTACGTTTAAAGTCTTTCTAATTTACCTACAAGCCATTCGCTTAACTTTACGTTACATGTACCACTATCAGCTAGGTTACAAATACACTGCTCTGTAATATAGAATAGACAGAAATAGAGTTCGAAAAATATATATGTAATTGAATTAATGCGGGAAACATTTTTGTACTAAAAAAAATCTTATGAGTAATGTTATTTATCTGACGATATTGTGTGAGATGCTGAACAAGGCGATGATTTAGGTCAAGATTTTTAACATCAGAAGAAAAAGCAACTAATGACAACTTCTAGAAGAGCAGTTGTGTGTATTTTCGACGAAGGAAATTTATTATGACTTCTACACTACTCAACGGAATGATTCCATTTTAAAAGCAGTGTCACACGTTAATATTTGAACAATTTGATTGAATCTTCACAACATTTGTTTCTACTATAAAAAACAAAATATGTTTTGGAATCAAAGTTCAACAATTTTTTTTGTTTGTACAATAATTGTTTGACTGACACCTAATAACAGGCACAACATTAAAGTTTTCCAACCTCGAAGCGCCCCTAGCAATTCAACTAAGTGCACCATCCCTTTAATTCAACCTAAATTTTGTGTTGTTTTATTGCTTAATCCTGTCCATTGATTAGGCGATAGTTCAGCTAGTAAATAATACAATTTTAATTTTAATGATTAAAATTTATTGATCCATTGACCTCACAGATGTGACATGTATGTATACAAAATTGATCAAGTTGTTGAGCCTCACTTCAACATTGAGAAAGGAACTTTCAACCATCCTTTTATATGCAAAGTTATTAGTAAATAAGTCAAAATATGATAAAGCATTATAGTTCATTCGTCACAAAGAGGCCATTACATGTAGCATTCATTAATCGAAACATTTACATAAAATACATATGTTTGTATGTATGTATATACATGCAGTCTGCCAATCAAATAATATCAAGTGGTGGCAGGGTGTAGATGACTTCAATTAAGGCTTATACAAACCAACCTCATTTATTTCCAGCAATTTTATTTTTGGACTTACTGTTTTTTTTTTATTTATATTTGAGTCTAAATTGAAGTTCTTTTTTATGGTGACACTAACAAGATCACAAATTGGGCGACTGATTGACCAATAACATTTATTTCCATTTCTTGGCACTGAAATAAAATTATAAAAATGGAATTGCCCACACTACTATTGTCTTAACTTTTAATATATTGATTGATTAAGTCAGTATATTGAAGTAAAAAATTATTTCTCTTGTGAATCTCATAAGGAACTGAATAATAACGATTGAAGTTAGGCAATGTCATTGATGCTCGGTCACTACTTTTTATAACAATGTTTAAAATATTATGTAGTGTAAATAGTAAAACCACTAGCTGTTTTCTATCTAGCTATTCCATATATTATGGGATACACTTAGTTTTCTGAATATTAACTATACAGCTTTCAAAATATAGTACAACTCATATGGTTGTTTGAATGTGATATATTTACTCCATTCGTAAAAAACAATTGTCAAGATTTTATGACAGATAGGAGAAACAGAAATAAAAATAAATATGTACTGAATAAGCAGTAATTCATATTATTAACAATAATGACTACATATTTTAATAATTAGATAGAAAAAAATTAAGACAAAATTCTAATAATTGAATTTTTAAATTTGTTAAGTACCTATCGCAGTTTTTTGTGATAGACGCTTGAAATTTAAAAAGAACTTGCCTTGAAAAAATGCTCTTCAAGCTTTGAATAAAGCAAACAAAAGGGGAAAAAACCCACAACTCCAAAACCATCAAAAAATCATAGAACTTATGTGGAATTGTTGTGGATAGGCCTTAAGATCCTTTACCTTCTTATTTTGCATGATGCATATGCATTCTTGGGATATATGTACAATTACAGAAAAGTTGCTAGAAACCATTTACCAAATATATTATTTCCATTAACCGTAATGTAGCAGCCAGATCCACAAATAAGCAAATATTGCTTTCTATTTACATCGATTATGTTAGAAAGATTTATATTTAAATTCAGTTGTATTTTTTAAACTTTATTTTATTATTATGAGTAGATCGACATTTGCTTGCACTAAACATCATAACTTCTCTAAAGTAACCAAAAATATCAACACCACTCTCTTTAAGGTTGGACGAGGTTTCATCTTTCCCCAGTAACTTGTAAAATAATTTTTGTTATTTTTCTTCTCAAATATGCAAGTTTTGTTTTATTACTTTCCAAAGTAGTCAGAGCATATTGGCTCGCATTTAATTAAATAACTCAATCATTAGAATGTTTAAAATCTTGCGTTCTGAAAAACAAGGATGTCGGTATATTACAAGTTACATTGGAACATTTTCTGATATCTCAGTTAAATAATTCAACTTGTTACAGAAAACAGAAGGAGCTGAAAAATCAGTTAGGCAATCGTTGTATGGTGTGCCCGTCCTTATGACTTGTAAAGGAAAATATATTTAAGCAGGCGGGGATTAACACCTTATTAGGTCTTTATACTAAGTACCTTTATTGAATTGTAGTTCTTTAATACTAAGTATCTTTTTGAAACTAAAAAAATATTGGGTTGTGGGAAAAGTCGTGAGGTATTTTTATAGGCGATTTTATAACAAGAATAAAATAGTGGACCAAACTGTGCATTTTTATCTTATTTTACTCTTTCACTTCAGTAGAGAATTTTGTGTGAAGTTGCATAAAGTTTAGAGTACCAATGCTCTACACGAATGTCAGCACCAGCAATATTTATAGAAGTTACCATTTTCTATCATCTTCAATGGCACCTTCATTTGTTTCAAATCGTCCATTTTCTTTTACACAATCTCAATTTTCATTATTTTGTTCATTTTGCACTGTTCTCTTCTTCTTTTCTAAAAGATTTTTCTCCTTCAACCACTTGTACTAACATAGATCCAGCTGGTGATTTTTGTATTATTGAATAATGTCTTTTCAGCCTTTAGATTTTTGTTGTTTTTATTTTTGAAAACCATTAAGATCTGCTTTCTTTACTGAAAAATTTATCATTATATCCTTTGATGGAACTGTGCACTGCAGAATCCCCGGCCCTGATTTCCAGCCACTCGTCAAGCAGGGTTGGACTGATGGCCAACAAATTATTTTCTGCATTAAATGCCACAAGTGCATAAAGCTACAATTTTCAATCACAAACTTTCCTGCTCAACGTGGCGCTTATAAGCATTACCGCTAGTGATACAAGCAGTGGCAGAGACTTATGTCGAGCAGTGGATGGAGACAAGATGTTGATGATCAAAAAACTCGAAAAAAAATTTTTGAACCCAAGATGAAATGTTTTTATCTATACTTAGCACTAACAAAAAAACACATTCAATGGACCAGACTGAACTGAAAGACATGTAGGTTTCAAAGACAAAAGTGAAATTTTTGGATTTTGAAGACCAATAGAATCTTTTTAAAGAAAAGACACGATTTTCATTCTTCAGAAGGAGGAATTTACAATTGTTAAACCTTTGTTTAAGAATGAAAATCTAGTTTACTTCAACGATCTAAAGTTTTGTTTTCTATCTTTGTTTTTATTTTACTTCAACGATCTAAATTTTTATTTTAGTTCTTATTTTTATTTAGACCACAATCTTCAGTTTTATGTGGACTGACCACATAAAACTGAAGATTCTAGAGGACTCAGATAAATGGATGTTCTTTATTTCACAAAGCCAATTAAACAAACTTAAATGTTGTTCTTCTTCACAAGAGATCAATATGAAAAAAGTATACGACGGCATGAAATATTAAAAAGAAAATAAAACAAATATAAAATTATGGCATGTCTGTGTTAATCTAAATTTCTTGCAATACTAACTGGCCCGTGAGGTGATTACACTAAATGTTTCTCTCTTCCTCTATGAACAGAACAAAAAAGCAAGACAGCAACTACTACAAAGAATATTGCCCTCAAAAAACTGAAATGGCATCAGGACGTGAAAATATAACAAATTCTCTTTTTTATTTAAAAGATTCAAACTCTTTTTACCATGGCTTTACGTTAAGCTCAGATTTCTGGACAAAGTGGAGATGGATTCAAGCCCCTGAAGTTGAAATTGCACGGGGAATTGAAAAGCATAAATAAATCAAACTGAACGAACAGGAAAACAGTGTGCAGATGGTATCTGACGTTGCACTTTCAATTTCCATGCCAATCAAAGAGCAAAAAATTATTTTAATTTTGTATATTGTTCTATTTTGAAATAAGAGCTGGTAAATTTTATATATAAATGTTTGTGATATTATTATAAAAATAAATAAACATTATCTAAATAATATTATGTTGTGAAATATTCAAACTTGGAGTATAATAATGACTGATTTGACTAATTTTATAAAATCATGAAATTTATTCTTCGAAGTAGAAAATTTGTTTATAACGGGATTCTTAAAAGTTTGCAAAACTGTATTTGTTATTTTATTCATAAACAAGTGATTGATAGTGAAGTGAGTTTCATAAAAGTGAGATTCATAAACGAGTGATTGATAGTGAAGTTGACGAGTGAGTGATAGTGAAACGAGAAATTCTTATAATTCCATCATTTCTGTCCATCAATCAGTCCATCTACCAGTTTATAACAGCCGCACCTTTTCATAGAATAATGTTTTGGAAGGATATAATGGGCCCACTAGAATAAATATCATTCCTTGCTCAATTAATACGTACAATATTTAAACAAATCCACATCTCATGTTCGTGTCATCAAGAAACCAATATTTAATTTTATGGAACCTGCCCAATTATATCAGTTCATTAATAAAACTGGGCAGATCTTTTAAAATTAAATAATGGTCTCTTTTATAATCCTTACATTTTCAAGCCTCATTTGTGAGATTTAAATTTTAAAATGACATGCGATTTGTAACCCCATGCTTTAATTTTTTGCCATAATTTTCATAAATGTGAAGAAACTAGAAATTATAAACCTAACTTCCAAATTAATTTCTTTCGTAACGGCAACAATTTCAGAAGATACAGGCAACTGTGGAATAATTCTTTGTCCATGTGCCAACACACACCATTAGTTTCCCACTAATTGACGTTTGTAGAGTGTATGAGAGTAAATGCAACGCTATGGTGTACTGCAGATATAATAGCAATATGTGTATCAAATGCTCTCTTCCATATGCAAATCTCAATTTTTTACGATAAGAATCCATATGAATTTTTTGTCTATATGTCATAAGAATTTTTATATAATGACTTCAAATAATTCATTTTCATATTATGCGAGTTTTCATGTATGTATATGACCACATAAGACTAAACATACTATTATAATATGCTAGTAACCTGGCCTAGTTTTGAATAAATATACCATAGTGTAAATATTAATGTCAGTGAGATATACCTAGTATTTAAAATATTTCATGCAATTTGACCTTTCCACTTGCACAACATAATCAGTTTGTGTTGAAAACTCAAAGTATTGCAATAACAAATATTGCTCATTGTTCCAAATCCATCGATACATCCATGGCGTAATTGACTGTTGGACCGTATCTGAACGCAAAACATTCATTTCGAATTGTCACATTTGGCAGTCTGTTTTGTTAACGTTTCAAATTATTTTATGCATAAGCCAAGTGAGTCAACCTGCACCATATATGCTGTTCCCTCAGTCATAATGGATCGGGCTTCAGAAAATCTTATTCGATTTGCCTCCACATGCTGTCTACGCTCTTTAGTTCATCATGTAGTTGGTTTATATTGTGCATACACCGATCGATATTTCAATGCCTCACTGGTGCATTTTTTTCAAAGAAATGAACCACAAACTGAAATTAATTCTATGTCTGCAACATACCAAATAGAGGAATTTTATGGTTTTGAATGCACCAAAGATATGATCACTACTTTCAATTTAATTCTTTTTTGCAAAATTTAAATATTCTATGTGGAATTCGTTTTTGAAACATGTAACGGTAGAATTGTCAAACTGAACATCACTTTTTTTAATTATGAAAACATGTGACAGCAGAACTGTCAACTGAATGTCCTTTTTTTAATGGCGTTTCTGATACAAAACTACCATTCAAATTTTCGACTTTTTTCTGACAATTACGATAACAACAAAAAAACTACCATTCAAATTTTCCAATTTTTTCCTGACAATTACGATAACAACAAAAAAAAAGCCGAGCTGAGCCATTGTTAATGTATGTGAACTAAGTACATGCATTTGTTCCCCGGATAATACAATAGCAGTAAGAGTAACCAGTTACATAGCATCAATTTACAAATGCAAACGTTCTTATAAATACACTAGACAGTGGCCCCAGTTTATTACGCTTACTCAAATACCTATTGTAAAATCTTATATATTGATTCAAATGATTCAATGTAAATGACAATTTTCACCAGAGTTGAGTTCATTAAAGGAAGAACAAATTGAATTTTAAAAAATTTGCTTTGCTCTAGATAAACCTCTCATTAGCTTTGATAGATAAACATATACATTTACAAACTTTTATTTATTTGAGATGAACGGCCTTTCCATACAATTTTAAGCAGAATGTGCCAGGAAACCTCTCAACATATTGATTTTTTCGCAGCTTCATTGTCATAGATCAACTAATTTACACAAAACATTCATAAATTATACAACTTGTTTGGGCATAAATATATCATATTCCATATAAAATTAGAAAAGACTAAATATACTGTTAGATTAGATTGGAATAATATTTAGTGTAAATATATTATATATTATATTTTTATGTATAAAGATTCATACTGGTAAAAATCAAAAACCATTTGCTAGTTACTGCTATCAGCCCGCACAAAAAAACAAATGCAACAAGGAAATTTATTTTATATTATGTGCTGATAGATAAATAATATTCACACAGTACTTTACAACTTATGAATTATTGGTTCAAATGAATTGTTATAAAAAACTAAATTTATCTCCTTTAGATATTAAAAATGACACATATTTCTTTATATATAAAGATTCATTTTTAATTCCTCAAAAATGCATCGGTACAGCATATTTCGTTATTATAGCTTACGCACAGTTAAAGAAAGATATATGCTGTGATAGACTTCTTTATAAAACTATTTGATGTGGACAATATTATCATATGTTGTTTTCATATATCTCCAACTGTTTGCCTAAAGCACACCGAGAAAACACACCCTGTAGTCACAAAGTCGGCACAAAAACTTTAAACACAGTCATTAATTATATTTTTAAATATCCGTTTAGTAATTTCCGAGATTAGTGCAGACAGATAAATAGACAGGTATGATGGTGTGACTTTGTTTCATACTGTGTATTGGTTATGTTTATCAAACTTCAGCTCGCCCCTCAAAGCAGATATCAATCACTTGAGGTTAGAAAGCAAGTAATATGTAAGGGGAAATAAAATAATAGCATATAAGCATATTATTCATTGCTATCATAGTTACATGAATATGCACGTAACTTATACCTCTATAATGAATCCTCTTACTGATGCTGGTTACCGTTTCCAGTATATTATGATTATATGCCATTTATTGCCTTGTAAACATCTCCCACTTTCAGCTGTTGCAAACATTCTATCCTGATTGAGGTTGTGTTATCTTTTTCTAAGATTCACTAATAGAACCTTAATATAACCTCATGTTAATTTCTCCTTTCAGCATCCGTTGTCAGATGTCATGTGAAGCTCATTATAAATATGATAGAAGCAGGTGAACTGGGTCAATTCACAACTTTCCAGCTATTCAATGTACGAGCTTCGTTGCTACTCCATTTCCTAGGGCTGCTCACAAGTTACGCTGTTGTACTGATCCAGTTCCTTAATGTCGATGTTTTGTTTTAACTGAAATATTTTAATTTGATTCTTTGTAAAATTTTACACTTTTTAAGGTTTTTTTAAATTATTATTTAAAACTAATTGTGTATTGCCACTTTTCTTCTTGTAAAGGCACAGTTATAAAAATCATAATGAGTAAGTTATGTAAAAAGACTTATTTTTAAAAAAACTTGTTTATCTTATAGAATGTATTATCAAATGAAAACCGATACATATGAAATCAAAGTACTGTTATAAAATTGCTTTTCTAAATGTTATGAAAATATAAAGCAAATTATTGATGTAAAAAGTCAAGCTATATCAATAAATTTTGGCTATTGTTGAGAAAGATTGGTGACCAATTTTCCATCCATCTACCATGGCACAAGCCACGATATAAACACAGCTAACTAAATATCTGTAGTCTCCATTAGCACGTGTTCACTCATATATTTTATTATTTACTCCATTACTACAAGTGAACTTGTGTGTTCTATTTCTTACTCGGGTTGGTGAGTCAGCCAGAGTTGCTCCAATTATTTTGTAGGGCCAATTTATATAGAACGAGTGCGTAGAGTATATAATATCATATGTGGTAGACAGAGTCGAGAGTAGCGTAGAGTATTTAATATCATATGTGGTAGCTTCTCTGTTTACTTATGGTCGCCTGCATTGTACTTTACGTCTATAATAATTTATATATAATTAACAATAGTAAGTCAGTAGTTTTAATTAACATCTATAATTTATACTGTAACACTTGCTGCTGTGTGCGATGATTTTAGCTACAGACGTTATGTATATATTGCACCAATTTAAAACATAAATTTGTGTAGATGTTAAAATGTTAAACAGTTACCGATAATCACAAGGATACTAGTTGTCCGATTATCCATCATCATGTGATGTCACAGGTATTTTTTTCTAGAGGTCAGAATGATTTTCTGTATCAATTTTTTAACGGATTCATGGAATAATGATTGTGATTATCCATGATTACCAAAATTTCAGAATATTTTTGAACATTTGTTTCTCATACATAATGTGCAACTCTCGGAATGAGTAACAGTTTAAGTTTTGTTATCTTAGATGACACATTTGCATATAATCTCTAATATAACTTATTTATTAGTGTTTTAGTGTGTAAGTTAACTAGTGGCTTTGCAAAAATTATTATGGATTTGTAACAATTGTGACTATTTAATGTAATCATTCAAATATTATATTCATGATCGGCTGGCTTGTGTTAATTATAAATTGTCAAATAAATATTGAAGTAAGAAAATATAAGGTCACATGCTTTTGATTTACTGTTATCTGTCACACATATTAATGTTTAAAAATTATTCACAACATTTACAAACATTAATATCTAAATGCCTGAATTGAGTTGTAAATAATAATTGAACTATATTTGACAAAAGGATCACAGTATGAAGTTATAATACAAATAGGAATGGTAAAAGTGTCAAATGAAATATTATGTTCCTTAAATAACTGTATAAATTTGCAAAACTCCACTTTTTTGAGATCGGTTGAGAACCATTGTGGAGTACTTGTGTGTAATTAATCTCGTTGACAATTAATTAAATTATCTTATTTTTCTACACATGTACCATTAGTGATATATTCTACTTGAGGAATGAGTTATCTTCACCAAAAGCTACAGTCAACAAATGTGATCCCTTTTTATGACCTGGAAATTGGTTTATGTTTTGTCCATCACAAATGCATGCTGGATTAATTACAACCAACTTCACTTAAGAATGCTTATTTAATGTTCAATAACTATGCCTAAAACTAGAGGAAGCTCCTTCTTCATATTTTTTCCAAGTTCCTGAGCCTTTTTCTTATTTTACCATAGGTTATTCTATACTGATAAGCATTACTTCTTTGAAATGAGGGCACATGTTTTTTGTAGGAAATAAGAGTACTATATTTTCAGGTCAAGAAGAAAGATAAGTGTAATTTCCCTTATCCTATTGTCATTTATCTTAATATTGAATTAAACTAATTTAACGCTTAATAACGCACAGTCACCTTTAATAATGATACCAAATCTTAAATGATTCAATATGTCTACAAATGAAGAATCGTCTCTCTCACTCATGTTAGTAGTGAATTCCTCATAGGCAAACCATTATTTCCAGAGATTGGAAGCACTTAATGAACTTAGCAATTTATTTATGTCTTCAGTAGAAATATTTTTAATAGCAAATGTTCTCTAATTTTGGGGGTTCAGTATTTGTATTTGATTTATTACAGATCCCCATCTCCCGATGGGGATCTGTAATAAATCAAATACAAATACTGAATTACTTTTACTTACAAATGAGCAATTGTCTTTTTTTGTGCCAACAATGCGTGGATATTTCGTGACATATTAATAGTCTTCAGAAACATCTGATCTTAAGAAATGTAACATTTTCAAACAAAAGCTATGAACGATTATTGTTTTTAATAATTGATGAATAACCACAGAAAAAAATAAAGGCTAAGTCATAGAGTCATTTACGATTATAATGTCGTGAAAATAAGCAGTGTTATAAAAATATTAATTGAAGGACTTGTGTATGTAACCTCAGTATTGTAAACTTCAGTTCAGAAGATCCTTCATGTTTCATAAATTACAACCGGATGCTGAAAGATTCGTGGAATGAGGTGATGACGTTAGTAATGCCACATATTTAAAAGAAGAGTAAGGTTATGCAAGAAGCCACGTCACCAAGAGACAAATTTTCATTGACCCTCTGGTTTCTAGCCACAGGGAATACATTTTAAAATCTCAGTTATTGCACTCATATTGCTGCCAACAACATATCCAATAGTGTCCATACAACTATAAAAGCAATAATTAAAGTGTTACAAAATAAAGTTATGATTTTCATATCAACAATGGCAGAGTAGATACTTGTTACCTATAAATTTGAAACGTTATATCCTTCATTGCAAAGTTCATTGGATGGTAAATGTATTGAATTTCACCATCTTTGAAAAGATTGTCCCAAATAGTGCAATTATAAAGGAATAGGTAACACTTTCTTTTTTACCCTTTGTACATGCTGAATATAAATTCATTTATTGCTGTGGAAAGCAATGTGCATTATTCGACAGTCTTCCGTAGGAGTCCATCAGGTATAAAAATGAATGCTGAAAACTTCATTTTTTTTCACAAAAATTGTTGGCAGACTGCGAAACGACATAGATTAATTTTATCCCAGATATTCTCAATCTGATATTGTAAATACAAGTATTTTTGTTTGTCCTTCTTTCACATCACAATGGAGTAACAGACCAATGTAATTCTTTGGAAAGAGATAGTTGGTAGGCCAAGAAACGACATGGGTTACTCTTTATCCCAGAAAATTTGATTAATTTGGGAAATTCTTTGAAATTGAAAAGTACACAAACGGAATAATGAAGCAATCTCAGAAAGGAGCAACGAATCAATGTGATTTTCTGAAACACTAGGTATGCAATATAAAAGAGTGAATGAATCACTCCTTTTAATGCCTAATTTAACACATGGGCGAAACGGTGAGTAAAAGCTAGTATTGAATAATTTGTAACAAATCTTTTTACTAATACAGAATTCATATTATTTTTTTTTCATATTCATAATTCTTTCAAAGTATAACTACTTAGTATACCTCTTGCAAAATCTGGACTTGATATTGAACGGTACTGAACAAAGTGCCAAAACTGTCTTACTCACTCAATAAGTAACTGATCTGTTGGTTGTAAATGGTAATATCAATGAGAAATTTCATGCAAATTAGCCATTAAAATCAAACTCCAGGTCTAAATTGAATTCAAAGACATAATCACTCACCAAATCAATTATCGAGTCAGTCAAGCAAAAAGTGCTGTTGTCAATATCAAATCTCCAATTATCAAAGACCTTCGTCAGGTTCCTGTGAAGGTGTAGTAATTCTGCAACATCGGTATCCAACAAACACATTTTTTGGTGCTTTTTGAAATGTTAATGAAATTTACTTAGACATTTTGCAAAATCTGTATATATACAAAATTCTCGTGTCACAATGTTAGTTACCTTACTCCTCCAAAACGGCTTTACCGATTTTTACCAAATTTTATATACATTTTCAGTAGGTCTGAGCATCGGCTACTATCTATTTTTCATACCCCTAAGTGGTAAGGGTTGTTCACCCTTAACATTTATTTTTTAATTTTTGGACAACATTTTCTGTTTTTATTTTTTTATAATGTGGCTTAAAATAATACATACAACCCTAAATTTTTACCCTTTTATCACCAACCCCTATTTTTTAATAGTTATTTAAGTAATTTAATCATTCTTCTTCTCGCTCGATGTTAGATATTTAAAATTTTCCGCCCTTTTACTGGTGAGTGATACTCATTTGCCAGAATAAGACCAAAGCCTCTCTCTCACTACCTACACAGTTTTCGGCCATCAAGTGTAGTAGTAACGTTTACAATTATCATTTTGCTATCTCTTTGTAACTCTCATATTAACTATTAATAATTTCTATTTTATTAATAATAATAAAATTATTAATTTTGAGTGTATTTTGCACGATTAGTTAATCAAGTGATTTACATAACCTCTAAAGTACTCAACACGTGGCACGAGCTCCCACCAACAACGGCTTTTGTGTTGTAAGTATACTTTATTTTGTTTATATCGAAAATGTTGTTGAAATGGTCAAAAAAGATTCGGTAAAAGTTAATTTTTAATACAAATGGGCAAACTTCTTTTGTATTCATTTTTTTTTACCATTTCTAACAATATATTTTTGATATAATTAGGAAAAATAAAATTTTTCGCTTTCGTGAAACAGTCTAATATTTACATAAATATGTAAATGTATGGGTGTACAATCAAATATTAAATACATTATAACTAGGGCCAGGATTTTTGCCGTGATTTCATTCGTGAAACTAATTTTAATTTAATTTTATTAAAAAAATGTCTCTTATGATTTAAAATGCCGTAATTATAACGTTTTTCATCATTAAGTAATTTGATTAATTCTATTTATGTGTGTTTTGTACAGTGAACAATGCCAAGAAAATGCAAAGGGGCTGATTTGAGCCGTAATACAAGTAGATCTAGAAGCATGAGAAATAGAAGATCCCAAAGAACCGAAGAACAAATCCAGCAACAAAATACTAATACACGTGTGAGCACGGCGCAATTGCGTCAAGAACAATCAGAAGAAACACGAGCTGAACGCAATGAAGTAATAAGATTAGAACAACGACAATCACGCCGTTTCACAGTCGATAGACGCAGAACAAATGACCAACAACGCCAACAGGTACATCGAGCATTTATATCTGATTCATTCCTGCGTCCAGCATTCCACTATGAGCCCGATATTGAATATTATGCTCATTCAAAAGTGGTAATTGGTGCTATGGACAAGGAATGTCCGAATTGTCATGCTTTCAATTTCAAAAATGAGCCAGCTGGGATGTGTTGCGCGTCAGGAAAAGTGCAACTACCTGAAATTGAAACACCACCTGAACCATTGAACGGTTTACTTATCGGCACGGATCCAGATTCTAACGTGTTCCTGAAGTGAATTCGAACATTCAATTCATGCTTTCAAATGACATCGTTCGGAGCAACAGAAATAGTTCAAAATACTAATGCAAATGGTCAACCATACAATTCTACATTCAAAATCAGAGGCCAAGTATATCATAAAATGGGCTCATTGCTGCCAATGCCAAATGAACCACATACATTTTTACAAATCTACTTCATGGGCGGCGAGGATTCCGGAAGCGCACTTGCCAATCGCGTGAATGCACGTTGTGACTATAATAACCTTGATTCATATTTTGCGAGACGCATCGTCAGCGAGCTGGATGCTCTGTTGAACGAGCACAATGAATTGTTGAAAATATTTAAATCACACATGCACCAATTACAAACCGATAATCACGCTATTGTCATTAATCCTGATAAAACATCAGCTGGAGAGCATATTCGTAGACTCAATGCACCTGTTGTTGATGACGTTGCTAGAATCATGGTTGGCTATCGTACAGGTGCACGAGAAATTGTGATTCGTAGAAGAAATAATAATCTTCAGTTCATTGCTGATACACATCGTTCATATGACGCTCTCCAATATCTGCTAATATTCTGGAAGGGACAAGACGGATATTGCATAAACATAAAACAACGAGATCCCGTATCAGGTACTTCATTTATTATGAACTTCATCATTAATCATTTAACAAAACAATTAAATTATTGAACGTAATTAATTTAAATTATTATTTATGAATATATTATTACAGGAGCTGAAACAAACAAGAACGTTAGCTCGAAGGATTATTATGCGTACCGATTAATGATTAGACGCGGCCTGGACAACGTCATTCTACGATGTCGTGAGCTTCGTCAAACAATTCATGGTCGACATGTACGCGAAGATAGAGGGCAAACGACTACGATACTTACGATTTAATCAACTCAAGCTGCGTGCGGAAGAGTACATTCACTTGCGAGACTGGTAACTCTGTCATTTTACCATCATCGTACGTTGGCAGTCCACATCATATGCAAGAATATATACAGATGCTCTGACTTTCGTGCGCGAATATGGACGACCGTGTTTATTTATCACCTTCAAATGTAATCCAAAATGGCCAGAGATTACATCTTTGCTACTGCCTGGCCAAAATGCAATACATCGTCATGACATTACAGCACGTGTGTTCAGACAAAAGTTGAAGTCTTTAATAAGTTTCATTACTAAATTACATGTATTCGGTCCCACACGTTGCTGGCTGTATTCGGTTGAGTGGCAAAAGCGAGGATTACCTCATGCACACATTTTGGTTTGGTTAATCGACAAAATCCGTCCTGAAGAAATCGAAAGTATCATTTCTGCGGAAATGCCAGATTCGTCTACTGACCAACTGCTGTTTGATATTGTTGCAGCAAACATGGTCCATGGTCCATGCGGTACTCTTAATCGTTCATCGCCTTGCATGGCAGATGTAAAATGTACTAAAAATTTTCCTAAAGATTTCACTAATGATACGATCACAAATGTCGACGGATATCCAACATATCGTCGAAGAAATCCCGATAATGGCGGACAATCATTTATTAAAAATATCAGCAACACAGACATTGACATTGACAATCGTTGGGTGGTGCCGTATTCGCCTTTGTTGAGCTAGACATACAATGCTCATATTAATGTTGAGTTCTGCAGTTCTGTTAAGAGCATCAAATACATTTGCAAGTATGTCCATAAAGGCAGTGATATGGCTGTGTTTAGAGTGGAAAATACTAATGTGAAACCTCTTCCAGTGAATAAAAACGATGAAATAACGCTCTACTAAATTGGTCAGTACATCAGCTCGAATGAAGCTGCTTGGCGTATCTTTGGTTTTCCAATTCATGAACAGAATCCAGCAGTCGTTCAGTTAGCCGTCCATCTTGAAAACGGTCAGCGTGTATTTTTCACGAACCAAACAGCAATTGATCGTGTTATAAATCCACCTAAAACTACACTCACTGAATTTTTTCTTTTTTTTTAACTGTAATCGTGCGGATAATTTTGGTGTCTTTGCACGAACATTACTCTATTCTCAAGTACCACGCTATTTCACATGGGCTCAAACAAAAAAATGGATGCCCCGCAAGCAAGGCTCACCAGTTGATGCTAGTCTAAATTTATTTAAATCAATCAACTTGGGGCGATTATTTACAGTCAATCCAAGACACACTGAGTGCTTTTATCTTCGACTGTTATTGGTTACTGGACCATTATCATTTCAAGATATACGTAAAGTAAATGGGCAATAGTATCCAACGTATAAAGATGCATGCATTGCACTCGGTTTGCTGGAAGACGACAACCAGTGGGAATGTATACTTGCTGAAGCTGCATTGAACTGTACAGCAATACAATTTCGTCTACTATTCGCTATAGTATTGACTATATGTTTCCCAGCCCGAGCACAGATATTGTCTAATTATCACAAAGATTCAATGACTGATGATATATTGCATCAACATCGTACACGGTGCAACGACCTAACGATAACATTCAGCGACGTTATGTACAATGAAGCATTGATTGCTATTGAGGATCTTTGCATTGTCATCGCCAACTTATCACTCAGTCGTTTCGGTATGAATTCGCCACATCGAAATGCATCTGATTTAATGAACACTGAAATGAATCGTGAACTGCAGTACAACACTGTAGAAATGGTAGTGATTGTTACTCGCAATGTCCCACTAATGAATAAGGAACAAAGAACCATTTATGACCGCATTATGCTCGCAGTTTCAGCAGGACAAGGTGGGTTCTTCTTTTTGGATGCACCGGGTGGAACTGGCAAAACATTCCTTATTTCGCTAATCCTTGCTGAAATACTATCAAATAATGGCATCGCATTGGCCGTTGCATCATCGGGCATTGCGGCAACTTTATTGGATGGAGGCAGAACAGCTCATTCAGTATTTAAGCTGCTAGTAAATATTCAAAATAACCCTGATGCAGTGTGATACATTAAAAAACAAACGTCCATGTCCACCGTGCTGAAACAGTGTAAAATTATCATCTGGGATGAATGTACTATGGCACACAAACATTCACTTGAGGCGTTGAACAGGACATTGAAAGATATTAGAAACAACGACAAACTATTTGGCGGCACTCTGTTGGTCCTTTGGGATTTCAGACAAACACTTCCCGTCATTCCACGTTCAACATACGCTGATGAGATCAACGCTTGCTTAAAATCATCCCCATTGTGGCGTAATGTTGAATAAGTACAGCTGAAAGTAAATATGCACGTTCAAATGCTTCAAGATCCATCTGCTGAAACTTTCTCAAAACAACTGTTAGGTATCGGTGATAGAAAAGTTGCTATAGATGAAACTGGATACATTAAATTACCGACCGATTTCTGCACAATCACTGATTCGCAATATACTCTCATTGAACAAATATTTCCCGATGTACACACACAGTACATAAATCATGAGTGGCTTGCAGAAAGAGCAATTTTAGCAGCAAAAAAGGTAGACGTTGACAATTTAAATCTGAAGATACAACAGTTGTTGCCAGGAAACTTGGTATCATACAAATCTATTAATACAGTTTGCGATGCCAGCGAAGTTGTAAATTTTCCCACAGAGTTTTTGAACTCACTGGATTTACCAGGCATACCACCGCATAATTTACAATTGAAGGTTGGATCTCCGATTATCTTGCTTCGTAATTTAAACCCGCCACGGCTGTGCAACGGTACGCGATTAGTCATTAAAAAATTAATGAAAAACGTTATCGAAGCTAGCATTTTAAATGGCAAGTTCCGAAGTGAAAATATATTAATACCACGGATTTCTATTATACTTACAGATGTGCCAATTCAATTAAAACGTATTCAGTTTCCGAGTAGATTGGCATTTGCAATGACTATCAACAAATCCCAAGGCCAAACGATGTCTATTTGTGGCTTAGATTTGAGCACACCATGTTTTTCACACGGACAATTATACGTGGCATGCTCTCGAGTGGGTAAACCATCAAGTTTGTGTGTGTTAGCTAAAGATGGGCTAACAAAAAATATTGTTCACGCTATAGCATTAGGAGATTGGTATTGTTTGTTAGTGTTATTGTCGTAATTAATTAATGATATATAATTTTAAGGAATAAATTATAATAACTAAAAAATAATAATGTTTGGCTTTTGTTATTTTTATATTCCCTCATCGTTCACAGTGCTCCATGCGTATTTCACGCATATACCACATCCTTACACACTTACAATAATTTAGTTATTTTTTGTCTACATTAGAAATTACCTAGAAATAATTTATATGGCAAAACAATGTTTGCCGGGTCAGCTAGTATATATATATATATATATATATATATATATATATATATATATATATATATATATAAATATATATATGTATGTATGTGTTTGTGTATGTAAGTGTAGATGTGGGTAACTACAAGCAAATTATGTGCTTAACAGTTTAGAATTCAGTACATTCCAAAAATTATAAGTAAACTTGACACTGAGAAAGTATTGTTTCAAAGACTGAAGAAAAAAGAAGACATAGGCAAATTATTCAAAATGCTACAGGAACAATTGTTTATTAACTGGTACTATTAAAAAACTTTCTTCTTAAAAGAATAAAAAATAATATCTATCTATAACATCTAATTTCATACAATGACATTTAACAGTTTATATTTTTGGAAAATGTTTATGGTAGTAATTCACAGTCTACCTAGCACCAACTGACAGTTCAATTGCCAAGAAGTGAACAACTCAAAAAATTTAATCATTGATTGACGCACAAAAGAAGGAAACCTGCTGAAGGAACATAACCAAATAAACCAACAATTATAATAAGCATCTCCGAGGAGAAGCTCTTGTTCGAGTGTGGGAATATGCAAGGAAGGCTTATGGCAGTCCCAATGAAATGTTTAAATAAATTTTATAATTTAAGAAACCAATTTAATATTGAACATGCAAAACTATCCAAAAACAATAATTTCGGTTTAATATCTTTAAGACCTATATAAAATATTCAGTAATAAAGGTGAGTATTTATGTATTTAGTTACAAAGAAGAACCATGAATGCCTATGTTCATACCGCTAGTAATGAAAATGTTAACTTTCATTCCTCTTTTCAATATTTCTCTTAATTTTTCAATATGAATTTCTGGCACTTTCCTATATTTTTGAATGGATAATACCCTCACTGTGTTTATATTTAAATTTTTACTATTAAATTTCTGGAAAGACCCTTAATTCATAACTTAACTGTTATTATGATTATAGATTTAACCCATGATGTAGGTTTAAACTTTTTAATTATCTTCATCTCTTCCATACAATAATATCTGCTCCTGAATACAATATGACCTTAATATTGCATTTGATTTTTTAATTTTCTTTGCAAAATTAAACTCTCAGCCTATTAAAAATATTTATCAATACAAGAATTTCTGCATGCATTTAGTGTTTTCAATATTGCGATCTTACGATTCAAAATTTTTGACATTTAATTTTTTTTACAATATTTTGCAAAATGGCTAAATAAAGTTCATAAGCTACATTTCAAAAAGCATCAAAAAAAGCGACGAAGTTTTTTGATAATAGGAGATTTGATATTGACAGTAGCACATTTTACTTGACTAACTCGATGATTGATTTAGTCAGTGATTATGACTTGGAAATCAATTTAGACTTGGGCTTTGATTTTGATGGTTAATTTGAATTTTCTCATAAAATTTCTCATTGATATTACCATTTATAAGCAACAAATCAGTTACTTAGAACAGTTACAGTTGAATGAGTAGGAGAGTTTTGGCACTTTGTTCCCTACCATCCAATACCAAGTCTGGATTTTGCAATAGGTGTATTGAGTAGTTATAATTTGAAAGAATTATGAATATGAGAAAAAAATAATATTAATTCAGTATTAGTAAAAAGATTTTTTAAATATTATCCATTACTACCTTTTACTTACTGTTTTGCCCATATGATCATAGTTACAGACTTAAAATGTGCTCTGCCATCCAAAATGATTAAGGGGAATTGAATACTGAGTCATTATTTTGTTGGCTTCATAATACATGTGACAATGAAAACAAAACTATTTTCCTCTAAATTGGGTATTAAAGGGAGTGATTCATTCGCTCTTTTATATTGCATATCTAGTGTTTCAAAAAATCACATTTATCCGTTGCTCCATTCTGAGATTGCTTCGTCCATTTGTGTACTTTTCAGTTTCAAAGAATTTTCCCAAAGTAATAAAATTTTCTGGGATAAAAAGTAGTCCATGTCTCTTTACAAAAATTACATTGATCTGTTACTCCGATGTGACGTGAAAGACGGACTAATAAAAATACTTGCATTTACAATATTAGATTGAGAATATCTGGGATAAAATTAACCTATGTCGTTTCACAGTCTGCCAACTATTTTTGGGTAAAAAATGAAGTTATTAGCATTCATTTTTATACCTGATGGACTCCTACGGAAGACTGTCGAATAATGCACATGACCAATTCTTTCCACAGCAATAAATTAATTTATTTTCAGCATGTACAAAAGGTAGAAAGACAGTGTTACATATTCCTTTATAATTGCACTATTGGGAACAAAAGATGGCGAAATTCGATATATTTACCATCCAATGAACTTGTTTAATTATTGCTTTTAGAGCTGGAGATGGACAATATTAGAAATGGTTTTGGCAGCAATATGAGTGCAGTAACTGAGATTTTAGAATGTATTCCCTGTGACTAGAAACCAGAGGGTCAATGAAAATTTGTCTATTGGTGACGTGGCTTCTTGTATAACCTTACTCCTCTTTTAAATATATGGCGTTACTAATATCATTACCTCATGCCACGATTTTCTCAGCATCCGGTTGTAATTTATGAAAGATGAAGGATCTTCTGAACTGAAGTTAACCAAAAATACAATTGAAAGGAAAATATCGGCTGAAGACTGCCTGAAGAAGAAAATATAAGACAAGGAAAAAATTTTATTAAAAGGTAACAATAGAATATATTTTCTAATAACTATTAATAAAGTGTGGATAAATGAACTGATAATTTATGTGTTTTATCTATTGAATTATATACTTTATATCAATATGTTAACACCCGTCTTTCTTATTTAATAATTCAAGGAACCGTATAATGCACCAACTGTTAACTGTGCACTTAAATCCTTTCCAGTTAAAATTTTCCTTTCATTTGAAACTACATTTGAAAGATAAATCAATCAATTAAGTTTTTAAATTAATTTGTTTACATAATTATAAAATTTACTTTGAGGTATTAGAAGAAGAGATTTGTGTATATAAATAATAATAGCTGTTAATAAATCCTTTGCTTGGAGTAGATATATTTCAATACTGAGTGTTACATACACAAGTCCTTCAATTAATATTTTTATAACACTCTGCTTGTTTTCACAACGTAATAATCATAAATGACACCATGACGCCTTTATATTTTCTGTGGTCATTCATCCATTATTAAAAACAATAATTGTTCACAGTTTATGACAGAAAGATTGGCTTGCATGCACAGGAGCCACCTACTAACCTAACACAAAATAAACATACATTATGTGCAGCCTATATCATAGAAAAATCATTACAATGACTAGCACAACAGTTTGTTTGGAACCAGTATTAACATCAAATAGACAATTCAGCAGTGAAACAAATATTGTGTGGGCTTTATTCAATAAAATGTAACTATTACTGTTCTCACAGGCATGGCGACACTTATATTGTTGGTTCAACTATTCGCAGGTTATTAAAGTTGTCACTGTAAACCGCTTTCTGTTTGAAAATGTTACATCTCTTAAGATCAGATGTTTCTGAAGACTATTAATGTGCTACGAAATATGCACGCATTGGAAAAATTATGTTGGCACAAAAAAAGACAATTGCTCATTTGTAAATAAAAGTAGTTCAGTATTTGTTTTTCACTTATTACAGATATTCGCCTTACCCTCCCCACCTCCCCCCACAAAATTAGAGAACATTCGCTATTGAAAATATTTCTACTTTAGACGTAAATAAATTGCTAAGTTCATTGAGTGCTCCCAATCTCTGGAAATAATTATTTGCTTATGAGGAATTCACTACTAACATGAATGAGAGAGACGATTCTTCATTTGCAAACATGTTGAATCATATAAAATTTGGTATCGTTATTAAAGGTGACTGTACATTATTAAGCGTTAAATTAGTTTAATTCAATATTGAGATAAATGACAATAGGATAAGGAAAATTACGCTACTCTTTCTTCTTGACCTGAAAATATAGTATTCTCATTTCATAGTTATTGAACATTAAATAAGCATTCTTAAGTAAAGTTGGTTGTAATTAATCCAGCATTCATTTGTGATGGACAAAACATAAACCAATTTGTAGGACATAAAAAGGGATCATATTTGTTGACTGTAGCTTTTGGTGAAGATAACTCATTCCTCAAGTAAGATATATGACTGATGGTACATGGGTAGAAAATTAAGATAATTTTATTAATTATCAAAGAAATTAATCACAAACAAGTACTCAACAATGGTTCTTAACAAGTCTCATAAAAGTGGAGTTTTGCAAATTTACGATGTTATTTAAGGAACATAATATTTCATTTAACTCTAATACAATTCCTATTTGTAATATAATTTAATTCCTATTTGTAATATAATTTTGTCAGATATAGTTATTATTGACAATTTAATTCAGACATTGAGAGATTAATGTAGCATTTACAAACATTAATCTCTCAATGTCTGAATTAAATTGTGAATAATTTCTAAACAATAATTTGTTTGTCAGGTATAGATAAATCAAAAGAATGTGACTTTATATTTTCTTACTTCAATTATTTATTTATCACTTATAATTAACACAAGCCATCATGAATATAATAATTGAATGACATTAAATAGTCACACTTGTTACAAATTCAGAATAATTTATGCAAAACCACTAGTTAATTTACACACTGATATACTCATAAATAAGCTATATTACAGATTAAATGCAAATGTGTCATCTGAGATAGCAACACTTAAACTGTGACTCATTCCAAGAGTTGCACATTATATATGAGAGGTGAATGTTCGGAAATATTCTCAAATTTCCGTAATTATGAATAATCATAATCATTATTCCATGAATCCATTAAAAAATTGGAAATTCAGAAAATCAATCTGATCTCTAGAAAAAAATACCTGTGATATCGAATGACATGGATAATCGGACAACTAGTATCCTTGTGATTGTCAGTAACTGTTCTAGGATTTAAAAACATTTTAGCATCTACACAAATTTATGCTTTAAGGTTGTGCAATATATACATAAAGTCTATAGCTAAAATCATCGCACACAGCAACAAATGTTATAGTATAAACTATAGATATTAATTAAAACTACTGACCTACTATTGTTGATTATATATCAATTATTATAGACCTAAAGTACAATGCAGGTGACCATAAGTAATCAGAGAAGCTACCATATATGACATTAAATATTTTACACACTCATTTTACATATATTGGCCCTACAAAATAATTGGAGCAACTCTGGCTGACTCTCACGAATCCGAGTAAGAAATAGAACACACAAGTTCACGTGTAGTAATGGAGTAAATAATAGAACATATGAGTGAACATGTGCTAATGGAGACTTAGTTAGCCATGTTTGTATATTGGCTTGTGCGGTAAGTTGACTGAAAATTGGTCACCAACCTATTTAATAAATTTATTTATAGAGTATTGATATACCTTGGCTTTTTACATCAACACATGCTTAGACGATTGTAAACATTTTTAATATTTTCAGAGAGAGAAGCTATTTCCGCAAGTTTTACATATTTCTCCTTGCACGTCTCAACCACATTAGTCATCTATTTTACATAAATACCTCCTGATAGTTGTTACTAGCAGTTTATCGTATACATATATAAAAGGCTGTTCTTAAGATGTGATATTTTAATCCTAACTTTCAAATATCACAAAGAATTTTTTCTCTTTCAATTTGTAAATGATTTTCATGTGGCTCACAGGCATGTTTTTGCAGAAAATAAGTCACAATAATACCATATTTCAACCTGTACACCTGCTGCATGTGTAACACGATTGTATTTTTAATTTAATTAAGTAAAATAATAGCTTTGAGAAAAATTTGCTTCAAATGTTTATAACATTTATAAAAAGAATTTTATAACAGTACTTTGATTTCATGTGTCGGTATTCATTAGATAATACATTCTATAAGATAAACAAGTTTTTTTAAAATGTCTTTTTACATAACTTACTCATTATGATTTTTATAACTGTGCCTTTACAAGCTGAAAAGTGGCAGTACACAATTAGTTTAAAATAATAATTAAAAAAACCTTAAAAAGTGTAAAATTTTACAAAGAATCAAATTAAAATATTTCGGTTAAAACAAATCATCGACATTAAGGAACTGGATCAGTACAACAGCGTAACTTGTGAGCAGCCCTAGGAAATGGAGCAGCAACGAAGCTCGTACATTGAATAACTGGTAAGTTGTGAATAGACCTGATTCGCCTGCTTCTATCATATTTTTAATGAGCTTCACATGACGTCGGACAACGGATGCTGAAAGAAGAAATTAACATAAGCTTATAGTAAGGTTCTGTTGATGAATCTTAAATACAGATAACACAGCCTCGATTAGGATAGAATGTTTGCAATAGCTTAAAGTGGGAGGTGTTTACAAGGGAAAAAATGGCATATAATCATAATATACTGGAAACGGTAACCAGCATCAGTAAGAGGATTCATTATAGAGGTATAAGTTACGTGCATGTACATGTAACTATCATAGCAATAAATTATACTTAATGCTATTATTTTATTTCCCAATACATATTACTTGCTTTCTAACCTCTAGTGATTGATATCTGCTTTGAGGGCTAACTGAAGTTTGATAAACATAACCAATACACAGTATGTAACAAAGTCACACCATCTCACCTGTCTATTTATCTGTGTGCACTAATTTCGGAAATTACTAAACGGATATTTATAAATATGTTTAAAGTTTTAGTGCCAACTTTGTGACTACAGAGTGTGCTTTCTCGGTGCGCTTTGGTCAAACTGTTGGAGATATATGAAAACAACACATGATAATATTATCCACATCAAATAGTTTTATAAAGAAGTCTATCACAGCATGTACCTTTCTTTAACTTTATGTAAGCTATAATAATGAAATATATGGTTTATCAAAACAACAAAAATCCCTCTAGCTGTACTGATGCATTTTTGGGCAATTAAATATGAATCTTTATACATTAAGATATTTGTGTCGTTTTTAATATCTAAAGGAGATAAATTTTGTTTTTTATAACAATTTATTTCAACCAATAATTCATTAGTTGTAAAATACTTTGACAATATTATTTATCTATCAGCACATAATATAAAATAAATTTCCCTGTTGCATTTGTTTTTTTGTGCGGTCTGTTAGCAGTAACTAGCGAATGGTTTCTGATTTTTACCAATATGAATCTTTATACATAAAAATATAATATATAATATATTTATGGTAAATATTATTCAATTCTAATCTAACAATATATTTAGTCTTTTCTAATTTTATATGGAATATGATATATTTATGCCGAAACAAGGTGTATAATTTATGAATGTTTTGTGTAAATTAACTGATCTATGTCAACGAAGCTGGGAAAAAATCAATATGTTAAGAGGTTTACTGGCACTTTCTGCTTAAAATTGTATGGATAGGCCGTTCATCTCAAATAAATGAAAGTTTGCAATACTCTATGTTTATCTACCAAAGCTAATGAGTCGTTTAAGTAGAGCAAAGTGAATTTTTTTTTAATTCAATTTGTTCTTCCTTTAATGAACTCAATTCTGATGAAAATTCATTTGCATTGAATCGTTTGAATCAATAGATAAGTTAACCATTGTTTAGTGTGTTTATAAGAACGTTTGCATTTGTAAATTGATGCTATGTAATTGGTTATTCTTACTGCTATTGTATGGAACAAATGCATGAAAGTATGTATATATATATATATATATATATATATATATAAAATCATTTGCCACATGTATGAAATTTCATCATTTGAGAATGGCTCAGCTCGGCTTTTTTTTGTTGTTTTCGTAATTGTCAGGACAAGATTTGTATGAAAGAAAATTTTCAGAAAATCCACTAGAAAGTCGAAAATTTGAATGGTAGTTTTGTATGAAAAACTCAATCAAAATAAAAAAAATTCAGTTGACAATTCTTCTGTCACATGTTTTCATAATTTAAAAAAAGTGACATTCAATTTGACAGTTCTACCGTTGCATGTTTCAACAACGAATTCCACATGAATATCTAAATTTTGAGAAAAAGAATTATATTGAAAGTAGTGGCCATAGCTTTGGTGCACTCAAAACCGTAAAATTCATCTATTTGTTGTGTTGCAGACATAGAATTGATTTAAGTTCATGGTTTATTTCTTTGCGAAAAATGCACCAGTGAGGCATCGAAATATCGATTGGTGTACGCACAACATAAGTCAACTACATGATAACCTAAAGATCGTAGACAGCATTTGGAGGCAAATCGAATAAGAATTTCTGAAGCCCGATCCATTATGACTGAGGGAACAGCATATACGGTAGAGGTTGACTCATTTGGCTTATGAATAAAATAATTTGAAACGTTAACAAAACGGACGGGCAAACGTGACAATTCGAAATGAATGTTTGGCATTCAGATACGGTCCAACAGTCAATTACGCCATGGATGTACAAATCGATTTTGGAACAATGAGCAATGTTTGTTATTGCAATACTTTGAGCTTTCAACACAAACTGATTATGTTGTGCAAGCGGAAAGGTCAAATTGCATGAAATATTTTAAATACCATGTATATCTCATCTGCATTAATATTTATACCATGGTATATTCATGCAAAACTAGGCCAAGTTACTAGCATATTATAATAGTATGTTTAGTCTTATGTAGTCATATTATTTGAAGTCATTATATAAAAATTCTTATGACATGTAGACAAAAAATTCATATGGATTCTAGTCGTACAAAACCGAAATTTGCATATCGAAGAGAGCATTTGATATACATATGGCTTTTATATCTGCAGTACACCATAGCGTTGCATTTACTCTCATACACTCTACAAACATCAATTAGTGGAAAATTAATGGCGTGTGCACATGGGCAAAGATCGTTGCCTGTATCTTCTGAAATTGTTGCCGCAAGTTACGAAAGAAATTAATTTGGAAGTTGGATTATAATTTCTAGTTTTTTCAGATTTATGAAAATGATGGCAAAAAATTAAAGCGTGGGGTTACATATCGCATGTCATTTTGAAATTTAAATGTCACAAATGGGGCTTAAAAATGTAACGATTATAAAAGAAACCATTATTTAATTTTATGAGATCTACCCAGTTATATTAATGAACTGATATGATTGGGCAGGTCCCATAAAATTAAATATTGGTTTCTTGATGACACAAATTAATTGAGCAAGGAATAATATTTATTCTAGTGGAGCCACTAGCACTATTATATACTTCCAAAACATTATTCTATGAAAAGGTGGACAGAAATGATAGACTTATAAGAATTACTACTCGATAGTGAAACGAGTCAACTTCACTATCAATCACTCGTTTATGAATCTCACTTCATTATCAATCACTCATTTATGAATAAAATAATAAATACAGTCAACAATCTACATAAAACTGTAGATTGTGGTCTAAATAAAAATAAGTACTAAAATAAAACTTTCGATCGTTGAAGTAAAATAAAAACAAAGATAGAAAATAAAATTTTAAATCGTTGAAGTAAACTTGATTTTCATTCTTAAATAAAGGTTTAACGACTGTAAATTCCTCCTTCTGAAGAATGAAAATCATGTTTTTTTATAAAAAGATTCCATTGGCCTTCAAAATCCAAAAGTTGCACTTTTGTCTTTAAAACTTGCATGTCTTTCAGTTAAGTCTGGTCTATTGAATGTGTTTTTTTGTTAGTGCTGATAGTGTTAGTGCTGAATAGACTATAATTTGAAACAAATGAAGG
The DNA here is from genome assembly GCA_039881145.1 of Druceiella hillmani. Lineage (NCBI taxonomy): Eukaryota > Metazoa > Arthropoda > Insecta > Lepidoptera > Hepialidae > Druceiella > Druceiella hillmani. Next base: position 2,605,443 of record JAYKKI010000092.1, read on the forward strand.
TGCTATTGAAGATGAAAAAAACTTGTAACTTCTATAAATATTGCTGGTGCTGACATTCGTGTAGAGCATTGGTACTGTAAACTTTATGAAACTTCATACAAAATTAACATGCATTCTTCTCTTTACTGAAGTGAAAGAGTAAAATAAGATAAAAATGCAGTTTGGTCTACTATTTTATTCTTGTCGTAAAATCTCCAATAGAATACCTTGAAAACAAATTAGTGCTATTTGATGCCAAAATACCTCACCACTTTTCCCACAACCCAATATTTTCTTAGTTCAAAAAGGTACTTAGTATTAAAGAACTACAATTCAATAAAGGTACTTGGTATAAAAACCTAAGAAGTTGATAATCCCCACCTACTTAAATATATCTTTCTTAACAAGTCATAAGGGCGGTCACACCATACAATGATTGCCTAACTGATTTTTCAGCTCCTTCCCTTTTTCAGTAACAAGTTGAATTATTTAACTGAGAATCAGGAGATAGCTAGTAAAATGTTCCAATGTAACTTGCAATATGCCAACATCCTTGTTTTTCAAAATGCAAGATTTTAAACATTTTAATGATTGAATTATTGGATTAAATATGAACCAATATGCTCTGACTACTTTGGAAAGTAATAAAACAAAACTTGCATATTTGAGAAGAAAAATAACAAAAATTATTTTAGATTTCGGGGAAAGATGAAACCTCGTCCAGCCTTAAAGAGGGTGGTGTTGATATTTTTTACTTTAAAGTGGTTATAACGTTTAGTGCAAGCAAATGTCGATCTACTCATAATAATAAAGTTTCAAAAAGACAACTGAATTTAAACATTAATCTTTCTAACATTATCGATGTAAATGAAAACAATATTTGCTTATTCATGAATTCGGTTGTTAGCGTCACCACAAAAAAAACTTGAATTTGGTTTAATAAATAAAAAAAAACAGTAACTCCAAAAATAAAATTGGTGGAAATAAATGAGGTTGATTTGTATGAGCCTTAATTGAGGTCATCTACACCCTGTCACCACTTGACATTATTTTATTGGCAGACTTTGCATGTATATACATAAATACAAACATATGTACTTTTATGTAAATGTTTCGATTAATGAATGCTATATGTAATGACCTCTTTGCGATGAATGAACTATAATGCTTTATCATATTTTGACTTATTTACTCCTAACTTTGCACATAAAAGGAGGGTTGAAAGGTCCTTTCTCAATGTTGAAGTGAGGCCCAACTTGATCAATTTTGTATACATACATGACACATCTGTGAGGTCAATGGATCAATAAATTTTAATCATTAAAATTAGAATTGTATTATTTACTAGCTTAACTATCGCCTAATCAACAGAGAGGTTTAATACAATAAAACAACATAAAGTTTAGGTTGAATTAAAGGGACGGTGCACTTAGTTCAATTACTGGGGGCACTGGGAGGTTGGAACACTTTAATGTTGTGCCTGTTGTTAGATATTAGAGATAATTAAGTAAGATTGCCAATTACTGATCTAAACCCAATTATTATACAAACAAAAAACATTTTTGAACTTTGACTCCAAAACATATTTTGTTTTTTATAGTAGAAACAAATGTTGTGAAGATTCAAGCAAATTGTTCAAATCCTCATGTTGACACTGCTGTTAACATGGAATTCATTCCATGAGTAGTGTAGATGTTATAATAAATTTCCTTCCTTTGAAAATACGCACAACTGCTCTTCTAGAAGTTGTCATTAGTGGCTTTTTCTTCTGATGTTAAAAATCTTGACATTAATCAGCACTTAAGTCAGAACCTCACACAATACCCTCTGATCAATGACATTACTCACAAGAATTTTTTTAGTATAAAAATGTTTCCGGCATCAGTATAAAAATTTTTTTCATTATCAAAATCAATTGTATTACCGAGCATTGATCACAACTAAATAGTTAGAAATAGTAGACAGAAAATAGAGAATAGTAGACAGAAAATAGAACATAAAACTGATTAATTCATCAGCTTTATGCGTCTCTTTAAACTATAAACAAGTGTAAAATATAATAATATTTCTAAATCAAAATGCAATATATGTAAAATATTTGCAATGAATATTATTTCCATTCCACCATAAATATAACACCAACTACTTAAACCTGATAATTGGTAGGTAAAAATGACGAGACACAAAATAATGTTTCGTAGTTAATCAGGCTGGAACAAGGTGTTTAAATGATGTGATTCGAACTGATCATCGATAACATTAATTTGACATGTGAGCTTTTCATATACATCCTTTTCCCACAACACGTTTGTGCCTATTAAGTATATTCCGTAAACAAATGTCACAAATTCGTGTAAAGTTATTAAAGTCCAATTTTGTACATATATTGTTTGATATATTGACACGACAGTTAACATAATGAAAATCCTAACACAACACAGTATTCTGTATGAAACTTTGTCATTTCTCCCAGCACCGAGCAAATATTTCCAATATAAAATATGCCGAAGACTGTCTTTGAATTTATCATTAGGGGTTCCTATGTCAATTACTTTAGTAGAAGGCATTGCTGGTTGTTTCTATTGTATTCAGGTGATCAATGATGTGGAAGCATACAGGTCCAGACAAAAAGTAACTAGCTTATGTCAAACTGATGGTCAACCTATAAATGAAAATTATTTTGAAGTTGGCAAGGTGACATCTATCAATAAATTAGCCTATTTTCATCGCTGAAGGAAGTTTAATCTGACAACAGTCTTGAGGATTCTAGAAAATCGATCTTCATTAAATCAATTAATATAATTTAAATTTATATAGGTCACAGTCATCATTAATCATAATAGAACAATTCATTTTTACTATAGTATTGGGTTTGAATAATTATAATATCTCATTTTTTACATAATTTTTCGATTTTGCGAATACATAAATTGAAAAGGTTTTGCGACTTGTCATTTTGAAGAAATGTTTGTGTATAAAATATATCTGTAGGTGTTTTGGTGCTACACAGCAATAACAACGGCATTTGCCACTGCAAAATTACAGAGCTGGCATTGGGTTTTTTCGCAAGACGGCTTCAGAGGATAAAGGTATAATTATCAATGTGGACCTTATAGCTATGTCAGCATTCCAAAATCATGAATTAATTAGATATGTTTTTGGATAGATTTAGACCTTTTTACGTATGAAAACCCAGGAAAGAGGTCCAAAACTAATCAACATAACACTGTCATGAAAACCTAATCCTACACCCAGCAGTAATTGAATTGAGAAAGTGATAAGATTCATTTTCTTTTTATTTAATTGAACAAAATTATTATTTTTATTCTTAGTATTATTATTATAATTAGACCTGTTGATTATGCGTCTGATTAATGTATAATATTGTACATACTTTTTTATATTACCTATTATTTTTCTTACTTTATTTTAACACCACCAAGTGTATTTGATATACCAGTACAATTACAAATTCTGACTGCAACTAGTCCTGATGTAAAGCTCATGTAGAAAAATTAATTCCGTCAATATTATCAAGAATTAATCAAATACTAAATTTTAGGTCGTTTTTTACTTTTTTCGGTTGCATCCAGGTTGAAAACATTGTGGAGTTAAACAGCTTGTGAATAAGTTGCTTGTTGTTGAGGTAAGAGCTTGTGTGTAAGAGTTGTTGCTTTTAGAGGCAAGAGCTTGTGTATAAGAGTTAAATGAAAACATTGTGGAGTTAAACCCATAAATATCAGATTATGCCAGTAAAAGCAATATTTTTTATTATATACTATAAATATATAACTATAAATTTTTTTTAATAATATATAACTATATACACAAATAACTTTTACCACTCTTGATTATATGGTAAAGAGATGGACATTGAAATATATAACACATTTGTTTAATATTTCCAAATTAAAAATTGTGTTATAAAGATACACACAGAGAGGCATAAAGACTTGAGGGAATTGATGAATTATTATCCATAAGTGTGAAAAATGCCCATCGAAATTCAAACTTTGCCCTTAAGTAAGAGAAATAAATTTAATTTCCCACAAAGTCTCATATTATTTTTTATCTCATATTCATTCATAAAGACAATATTTCAGGAATTGGACTTATCACTTTCTATAAGTCATGTGTTATGGCCAATGGCCTATTTTGCGCGGTTGATGATCGTGTGTCTTGTATGTGAGAAAATGTACTTGCAAATAGAAACTACAAAATCCCTTCTGACATCAATGCAAGTCAATGAAGAATTATGTAAGTGGAAAATTTTCCATTACTTAATTATAGAAGGTTTTTATGTTCGTTTAATATTTCTCCAATGTCGTTACTGAAGAATTCCAAGGGTGTTTAGGATCTAGTAGCGGCGATAGATAATTATTTTCTTGAATGTTTGATACATTAAACTTTAAAAAAAAAAGCGTTTTTAAAGCAACGGAAGACTGTGAAGGAATAGACTTCTAGATTATAGTAGGTGATGCGATTTCAAACGACTTTTGAAAGCAGGAACTGAGGATACACTTCCTGTGTTTACATTTACCTGATTCTGTAATTTTGTAACAAGTATGATAATAATTTTCTATAAAATATAGTTCTGCATCGAGACATTAAAATGTTATTCTTATTTTTATAAAGTACTTCAAGATGCTATTTAAATTTCAATACGAAGGGGTGAATGAATTATTATAGATATTATATAAAAGTAATATAAGATGTACATTTCACCTGTCTACTATTTCTAACTACGTAGTTGTGATCAATGCTCAGTAATACAATTGATTTTGATAATGAAAAAAATTTTTATACTAAAAAAAATCTTATGAGTAATGTCATTGATCAGAGGATGTTGTGTGAGGTTCTGACCTAGGTGCTGATTTATGTCAAGATTTTTAACATCAGAAGAAAAAGTAACTAATGACGACTTCTAGAAGAGCAGTTGTGCGTATTTTCAACGGAAAGAAATTTATTATAACTTCTACACTACTCATAGAATGAATTCCATGTTAAGAGCAGTGTCACACATGAGGATTTGAACAATTTGCTTGAATCTTCACAATATTTGTTTCTACTATTATAAAAAACAAAATATGTTTTGGAATCAAAGTTCAACAATTTTTTTTGTTTGTATAATAATTGTTTGGGTTTAGATCAGTAATTCACAATCTTACTTAATTATCTCTAGTACCTCACAACAGGCACAACATTAGTGTTCCAACCTCCCAGCGCCCTTAGTAATTAAACTAAGTGACCATCCTTTTAATTCAACCTAAAGTTTGTGATGTTTATTGCATTAAACCTCTCTGTTGATTAGGCGATAGTTAAGCTACTAAATAATACAATTCTAATTTTAATGATTAAAATTTATTGATCCATTGACCTCACAGATGTGTCATGTATGTATAAAAAATTAATCAAGTTGGGCCTCATTTCAACATTGAGAAAGGAACTTTCAACCATCCTTTTATGTGCAAAGTTAGGAGTAAATAAGTCAAAATATGATAAAGCATTATTTGTCACAAAGAGGCCATTACATATAGCATTCATTAATCAAAACATTTACATAAAAGTACATATGTTTGTATTTATGTATAAACATGCAAGGTCTACCAATAATATATTGTCAGGTGATGGCAGGGTGTAGATGACTTCAATTAAGGCTTATACAAAACAGCAATTTTATTTTTGGAGTTACTGTTTTTTTTTATTTATATTTGAGTCCAATTCAAGTTCTTTTTTATGGTGACCCTAACAATCAAATTCACAAATAAGCAAATATCGTTTTCCATTTACATTGATTACGTTAGAAAGATTAATGTTTAAATTAAGTTGTCTTTTTGAAACTTTATTTTATTATAATGAATAGATCTACAATTCAATAATTAGAATGTTTAAAATCTTGCATTTTGAAAAACAAAGCCGTCGGCATATTACAACTTACATTGGAACATTTTCTGATTTCTCAGTTAAATAATTCAACTTGTTACTGAAAACGGAAGGAGCTGAAAAATCAATTAGGCAATCATTGTATGGTGTGACCGTCCTTATGACTTGTTAAGAAAAATATATTTAAGCAGTCGGGGATTAACACCTTGTTAGGTCGTTATACTAAGTACCTTTATTGAATTGTAGTTCTTTAATATTAAATACCTTTTTGAACTAAGAAAATATTGGTTTGTGGCAAAAGTTGTGAGGTATTTTGACATCAAATAGCACTAATTTGTTTTCAAAGTACTTTATAAGAGATTTTACAACAAGAATAAAATAGTAGACCAAACTGTGTGAAGTTACATAAAGGTTACAGTACCAATGCTCTACACGAATGTTAGCACCAGCAATATTTATAGAAATCGTCCATTTTCTTTTACACCATCTCAATTTTCATTATTTTGTTAATTTTGCTCTGTTCTCTTCTTCTTTTCTAAAAGACTTTTTCTTCTTCAACCACGTGTATTGACATAGATCCAACTGATAATTTTTGTATTATGGACTAATGTCTCTTCAACCTTTAGATTTTTACAGTTTTCATTTTTGAAAACAATTAAGACCTGCTTCCTTTACTGAAAAATTTATCTTTATATCCTTTGATGGAGCTGTGCACTGCAGAATCCCCGGCCCGGATTTCCAGCCGCTCGTCAAGCAGGGTTGGACTAATGTTTCTAATCATGTAGCTAAAATGACACATACCAACGATGGCCAACAAATTATTTTCTACATTAAATGCCACAGGTGCATAATTTTTTTGATCACCAACCTCCCTGCCCGACGTGGCATTTATAAGCGTTACCACTAGTGATACATGCAGTGGAAGAGACTTATGTCGAGCAGTGGATGGAGACAAGATGTTGATGATGAGAAAACTTGAAAAAAATTTGTTGAATCCAAGATGAAATGTTTTTATCTATACTTGGCACTAACAAAAATCACATTCAATACGCCAGACTGAACTGAAAGACATGTAAGTTTCAAAGACAAAAGTGAAACTTTTGGATTTTGAAGACCAATAGGATCTTTTTAAAAAAAAAAACATGTTGTTCATTCTTCAGAAGGAGGAATTTACAATTGTTAAACCTTTGTTTAAGAATGAAAATATAGTTTACTTCAACGATCTAAAGTTTTATTTTAGTTCTTATTTTTATTTAGACTGCAATCTTCAGTTTTATATGGATTGACTACATAAAACTGAAGATTCCAGAGGACTCAGATAAATTAATGTTGTTTATTTCACAATGCCAATTAAATAAGCTTAAAGGTTATTCTTCTTCACAATGCCAATTAATTCTCTTTACACTATGACATCACTATGAAGAAAGTATAGGACGGCATAAAATGTTAAAAAGAGAATAAAACAAATGTGAAATCAAGGCATGTTTATGCTGATCTAAATTTTTTGCAATACTGACTGGCCGTGAGGTGATCACACTAAATGTTCCTCGCTTCCTCTGTGAACGGGACAAAAAAGCAAGACAGCAACTACTACAAAGAATATTGCCCTCTAAAAACTGAAATGGCATCAGGACATGAAAATATAACAAATTCGCTTTTTTAATTAAAAGATTCGAAATCTTTTTACCATGGCTTTACGTTAATCTCAGATTTCTGTACAAAGCGGAGAAGGACTCAACCCACTGAAATTGAAATTGCATGGGGAATTAAAAAGCGTAAATAAATCAAACTGAACGAACAGTAAAACGGTGCGCAGATGGTATTCGATGTTGCACTTTCAATTTCCACGCCAATCAAAAAGCAAAAAATTATTTTAATATTGTGTATTTTTCATTTTGAAATAAGAGCTGGTAAATTTCATACATAAATGTTTGTGATATTATTATAAAAATGAAATAAACATTATCTATATAATATTATGTTGTGAAATATTCAAACCGTAATACAACAAAACTTTGACAGGATGGAATAAAATTTATCAAATTTGGCTAATTTCATAAAATCATGAAAGTTATTCTTCGAAGTAGAAAATTTGTTTGTAACGGGATTCTTAAAAGTTTGCAAACCTGTATTTGTTATTTTATTCATAAACGAGTGATTGATAGTGAAGTGAGTTTCATAAAAGTGAGATTCATAAACGAGTGATTGGTAGTGAAGTTGACGAGTGAGTTATAGTGAAACGAGAAATTCTTATAATTCCATCATTTCTGTCCATCATCAGTCCATCTACCAGTTTATAACAGCCGCACCTTTTCATAGAACAATGTTTTGGAAGTATATGATAGTGCTAGTGGCTCCACTAGAATAAATATCATTCCTTGCTCAATTAATACGTACAATATTTAAAAAAATCCACATCTCATGTTCATGTCATCAAGAAACCAATATTTAATTTTATGGGACCTGCCCAATTATATTAGTTCATTAATATATCTGGGCAGATCTCATAAAATTAAATAATGGTTTCTTTTATAATCTATAGATTTTCAAGCCCCATTTGTGAGATTTAAATTTCAAAATTATATGCGCCCCACACTTTAATTTTTTGCCATCATTTTCATAAATCTGAAAAAACTAGAAATTATAAACCTAACTTCCATATTAATTTCTTTCGTAACTTGCGGCAACAATTTCAGAAAATATAGGCAACTGTGGAATCATTCTTTGTCCATGTACCAACACACACCATTAGTTTTTTAGTTTTTAAAACCAAAAGTCAATTAGTTTTCCACTAATTGACGTTTGTAGAGTGTATGAGAGTAAATGCAACACTATGGTGTAATGCAAAAAAAAAGCCATATGTATGTCAAATGCTCTCTTCGTTACGTAAATCTTGATTTTTTACGATAAGAATCCATTAGAATTGTTTGCCTATATATCATAACAATTTTTCTATAATGCCTTCAAATAATTCGTTTTCATAATATGCGAGTTTTCGTATATGTATATGACTACATAAGACTAAACATACTATTATAATATGTTAGTAACTTGGCCTAGTTTTGCATGAATATACCATAGTGTAAATATTAATGCAGGTGAGATATACCTAGTATTTAAAATATTTCATGCAATTTGACCTTTCCGTTTGCACAACATAATCAGTTTGTGTTGAAAGCTCAAAGTATTGCAATAACAAACATTGCTCATTGTTCCAAAATCGATTGATACATCCATTGCGTAATTGACTGTTGGACCGTATCTGAACGCCAAAAGTTCATTTCGAATTGTCACATTTGGCCGTCTGTTTTGTTAACGTTTCAAATTATTTTATGCATAAGCCAAGTGAGTCAACCTCCACCGTATATGCTGTTCCTTCAGTCATAATGGATCAGGGTTCAGAAATTCTTATTTTATTTGCCTCCAAATGCTGTCTACGCTCTTGATATTTCAATGCCTCACTGGTGCTCATCTATTTGGTGTGTTGCAGACAAATCAATTCTATGCCTGCAACACACCAAATAGACGAGTTTTACGGTTTTGAATGCACCAAAGATATGATCACTACTTTCAATTCAATTCTTTTTCGCAAATTTTAAATATTCTATGTGGAATTCGTTGTTGAAACATGTAACGGTAGAACTGTCACATTGAAGTTAATTTTTTTTATTTATGAAAACATGTCACAGCAGAACTCTCAACTGAATGTCCATTTTTTTAATTGAGTTTTTCATACAAAACTACCATTGACATTTTTGACTTTCTGGTGGATTTTCTAAAAATTTTCTTTCATGCAAATCTTCTCCTTACAATTACAAAAACAACAAAAAAAAAAGCCGAGATGAGCCGTTCTCAAGTGATAAACTTTCATACATATGGCAAATGATTATATATATATTATATATATATATATATATATATATATATATATATATGTATATATTATATATATATATATATATATATATATATATATATATATATATATATATATATATATATATATCTCTTTTTTGTTGTTTTGATAAACCATATATTTCGTTATTATAGCTTACACACAGTTAAAGAAAGATATATGGTGTGGTAGACTTCTTTATAAAACTATTTCATGTGGATAATATTACCATATGTTGTTTTCATATATCACTAATAGTTTGCCTAAAGCACACTGAGAAAAGACACCCCGTAGTCACAAAGTCGGCACAAAAACTTTAAACACATGCATTAATTATATTTTTAAATATGTGTTTAGTAATTTCCGAGATTAGTGCACACAGATATATACACAGGTATGATGGTGTGATTTCGTTTCATACTGAGTATTGGTTAATTTTATCAAACTTCAGCTCGCCTTCCAAAGCAGATATCAATCACTAGAGGTTAGAAAGCAAGTAATATGTATTGGGAAATATAATAATAGCATATAAGCATATTATTCATTGCTATGGTAGTTACATGAATATGTACATAACTTATACCTCTATAATGAATACTCTTACTGATGCTGGTTACCATTTCCAGTATATTATGATTATATGCCATTAATTCCCTTGTGAACATCTCCACGTCCACCTGTTGCAAACTTTCTATCCTAATTGAGGCTGTGTTATCTTTTTTCCAGATTCACTAACAGAACCTTACTATAAGCTTATGTTAATTTCTTCTTTCAGCATCCATTGTCCGGCATCATGTGAAGCTCATCAAAAATATGATGGAAGCAGGCAAACTGGATCAGTTCACAACTTTCCAACTATTCAATGTACGAGCTTCGTTGCTGCTCCATTTTCTAGGACTGCTCACAAGTTACACTGTTGTACTGATCCAGTTCCTTAAGGTTGATGATTTATTTTTAACCGAAATATTTTAATTTGATTCTTTGTTAAATTTTACACTTTTTAAGGTTTTTTTTAATGATTATTTAAAACTAATTGTGTACTGCTACTTTGTAACTTGTAAAGGCTCTGTCATAAAAATCATAATGCGTAAGTTATATAAAAAAACATATTTTTAAAATAATTGTGTACCTTATAGAATGTATTATCAAACGAACGTCAAGTCATATGAAATCAAAATCCTGCTAGAATTAAAATACTGTTCAAAAATTCCTTATGTAAATGATATCAAAATTTGAAGCTAATTTTTCTCAAAGCTATTTTTTTACTTAATTAAATGAGAAATACGAACGTATTACACATGTAGCAGGTGTGCAGGTTGAAGTATGGTATTATTGTGACTAATTTTCTGCAAAAACATGTCTTCTGAGCAACATGAAAATCATTTACAAATGGAAAGAGAAAAAATTGTTTGTGATATTTCAAAATTAGGGTTAAAATATCACATCTCAAGAACAACCTTTTATATATGTATACGATAAGCTGCTAGTAACAACTATTAGAGAGTATTTATGTAAAATAGATGATCAATTAGGTTGAGACGTGCACAATCCTTGATACAAACATTGCTGACTAAATATCCGTAATCTCCATTAGCACATGTTCACTCAAATGCTTTATTTTTTTCTCCATTATTGCATGTGAACTTGTGTGTCCTATTTCTTTCTCGCATTGGTAAGAGCCAGCCAGAGTTGCTCAAATTGTTTTGCAGAGCCAATTTATGTAGAATGAATGCGTAAAATATTTAATATCACATGCGGTAGTTTCTCCGATTACTACTGGTCGTCTGCATTGCACTTTAGGTCTATAATAATTGTAAATTAACAATAGTAAGTCAAGGATTTGTTTTAATTAACATTAATAATTTATATTATAACACTTGCTGTGTGCGATAATTTTAGATACAGGCGTTAAATATTTATTGCACCACCTTAAAACATAAATTTGTGTAGCTGCAAAAATGTCTTTAAATCTTTGAACAGTTACTGACAATCACAAGGATGCAATTTGGTTTTGCTTTTTGAATATATTTGGCTTTAATTTTGTAGAAGTTCATTATTCACAATTAAATGAAACTACGTAATGTAGTATTATTTCTACTTTCTTTAAGTTCTTTACCACAAACTAGGTTTCATTGTATTACAACATCTTCAGGGGGCTATTAGCAAAGATCTTTGCTAACAGCCCACCTGAAGATGTTGTAATACAACGAAACCTAGGTTGTGGTAAAGAACTTAAAGAAAGTAGAAATAATACTACATCATGTAGTTTCATTTAATTGTGAAGTGGTTTTGCATAAATTATTATGGATTTGTAACAAGTGCAACTATTTAATTTAATAATGTTCATGTTAATTATAAGTTGTGAAATAAATAATTGAAGTAAGAAAATATAAGGACACACATTTGATTTATCATTATCTGTCAAACATATTAATGTTAAAAATTATTCACAGCATTTAAAAACATCAAGTGGTAAATAATAATTGAAACATATTTGACAAAAGGATTAGAGTATGAAATTAATTTATAATTACGAATGGTATAATTATCAAATAAAATATTATGTTCCTTAAAAAACATCATAAATTTGCAAAACTCCACTTTTTGAGATTCATTGAGAACTATTGTGGAGTATTTGTTTGTAACTAATCTTGCTGAGATTTAACCCTAGAAAGATAATATATGTCTTTGCGACGTAAGCAAAACACAATTATTGCTGTCTCATTTTCATGCTGCAATGTAGCACACTCTCTATCTCAGTCAGAGCATGCGCAGGGCAGCTGTGTCACCATGGTAAGTACAATAATTAAGGAGATGTACATGTACCTTATGTCCGGGAGACGTGTGATTACCTTTTATGTAACATTCAGACTTTTTCTTATCATTGTTTACTTTATATTTACCATTGATATTTATTATTTTTAGGTACCTTTTGTTTATTACTGCAATATCTAGACAGGAAGCTTTTGTTGATAGTCGGATTGAGGCTGCATTAGCAGCTAGTCATGACAGAATACCTTCAGAGAGTATCAAATGTATCTCTGAATGTGACACTAAATGAATAGGCTTGATTTTCCTAAATGGCTCGAAATTTAGCTTCCTCATCATAAATAAAATGAATGTCGAAGATGACATTTTTCCAATATAAAAAACCAATTTGTGACGAATACAAAGTGATATATGCAATGATTGTATCTAAATGTGATTTAGCACAAAAAAAATATTATTTTTTAAGTTTAATGACTGATTAGAATATGAACTTTCTTAGCATATAAAAAAAATTCAATTTAGATATAAAATGGAAAATTCATAAATAAAGTAAATTATATTTTGCATAATCATTTTAGTTTTATTCGAAGTACAAAACCCTAAACTAATTATTGAATTACATTTGAACTGTGTAAGTATCATAATATGTCAAGTGTACACTATTAAACTTCAGTAAGTCTTTGAGATCAACCAAACTTTTGTTTAACACAACCCACCAGGGCATCGACCATATTAAATGCTTCAGGCCTTTCACATATTTCTAGTAACAAAGACATCATTCTTTCATTGTTAGAAGTCTTAGAGTCTATTATTTCAAAGTTTTCTCAATATTTTCCATACATTGATGTCGTTTTCCTCAATAGTTTAAACCATCTTGAATACTATCTTCTAGTTAATTAAAAGTATCAGTGTAAGTATGTTGTCCATTTTTTAGTTCAACTAGATTTCATCATAGCGTAAACATAAATATAATGCAAAATTTAAAAATAATTTTTTTCTTTACGTCTTTTTGCATATAAGAGATTAATCTTGGCCACTTTTATCCCACCACTGTGTAGGTCCAATTTTCTGAAACTTGCCTTTTGAAAATAAGGTTTTTGATAAAATTTCACTTCTTTTTGTTGTTTCAAATCAGGTGGCTGCCACACATACTATGATGTTAACCTTGTGTCTTGTCTCTTTTTTTTCTCATCGTTTTCTTTTTCTTTTTCTTTTTTTTTTCAGCATATGGGATTTTATTAATTTTACTAATTCACTGTTTTTAATTTTTTTTAGATGACCATTTTTAAATTCTATGGCAGGCAAATCCTATCTATAAGTTTTCCTCAATTGGTTATGGATTTTGATCGAATGATTGGATCGTAATAAATTAAATAGATACCATTGTGTGTCTTCACCTTCGACAACGCTACGTATGCTAGGCTACTTGAGAATATCACAGAGCCGACGTCAATCAGAGCATTGTTGAAAGTTAGTCCCTGGCTGTTACATGTTGTTGTAAGGTATGTCACATATATATGGAATGTTGTGTTCAATGGATGTCGATCCATTCATTGTCTTGCTCATCTTTAATCATCCATTGAAGGGACCTCAATGGTCAATGATGAATGAGAGTGAGAGTATAAGTTACAAATATTATGTTTTCTGATCTCAAATATATCAAAATATTTAAAAAATACTAAGTTGACTGCTATATAATATAATCTAGTATTCATTTACTGATAATCTAAAGATGGAGTTTAGGTAAACGGACTGTGTCCAGTAGTGCGTAGCACGGCTCACAACTCGTTAGAACGTTATGTGTCCCCAAGTGTACATAAAATTTCAGCTATAAAATAAAAATTAATTTTTAGGAGAATACTTTCCATAATTGTCTAAAAAATTTACTTTCATAAAAAATACCTATATTAAATTTAGTTATTTTATTATATCAGCATTCCAAATATATTATTACTATTTTAAACATTAAAGGAAAAATACCAACTATAAAAACGCAATTATTCTTTTGAAACAGAATAACCAAATATTACAAGTATGTCTTGAAAACAATTTTTCGTACGAGTAAATAGAATGTAATACAAAGTTCAAAAAAAGAAATACTTTATACATTTTTTGATCTTGTGATTGCCAGTAACAAAAATTATTATATGTTTATAGTAATATTCATTAATTCATTTTCTTATACATCACACAGATATCGAAGAGAAAAATGGGCTCCTACATAAGAATCATCAACAGAGTCGATAGACATGTAACAGGATAACTTGAAAATGGCCGCATTTTAGAAGAATATGTGAGTTTAAAACCAATTGTATAATTTCCCAGAGTTGCACTGTGCAATGCATATTTTCCACAACTCTGGAAGCTTTTGGTTTTTAACGGCTCATTTACATGTACTTACCCTTTTGTGAAATATTAATTTATCTTGCTGTCCGTCGATGTGAAATATGCAGGCAATCATTTTAATTTCTCTTTTTTCTAGCGGTGTATATATGGTTTGAAATTTGTTCTTGTAAATTTGTACTGGTATTAACAATAAAAAATTTTCTAAATTATTTAGCGTGAATGAGTTTCATTGCTCGTTCTACCATTATCGATACTGTGGCTGTGCTATTAAATCTATTGTATGTATTCATACTGATCTACTAATAAACAATTATAGTTATTTGTATGATACCTGCTTACTGAATACAGAAAAAAGTTTTTAATGGCTCGATGGTTCTACTTTCTTCTGCAGTAAAATGCTTTAGCCTAGTAATCGGTCAACAACTCATTAGGTAACTTCGTGTGTTGTTCATTTGTTCATTCAAGTGGTGTTGGCCATTTCTAATTTATACATTCATAAAAGAAATTAAACCATTCATTTTTTGAGGGCCTTGATGTCTTCTACTCTCTTGACATTATTTCTCACACACGCATATATATATATATATATATATATATATATATATATATATATATATATATATATATTTAAATATATATTTCTTTAATTAAGGTCCTCTCTCATGGTAAATGGACAATTAAGCTTTATTATATCTTGACTTATTTATATCTATGTAACTTTATATACAAAAGGATGGTTGGAAGCACATTTCTCATTGTCGAATACAGGTTCTACGACAAACTCGATTAACCTTGTATACACACATGATACAATCATAAAGAAAACACATCAATAATTTATTAAATGATCTTTCTACTAATCAACAAAAAGAAACAAAACAAAAAAATACAATACAAAATTTTGTTGGATTAAAGAGGTCACCACCCCTAGTTCTTGGTGTACTGGTGGTGTATTAGTTCAATTTCAAGGTGTGTTGGGAGGATGAAACACTTCAATATCAGTGGCTGCTTTCAGACGTAATAAATAATTAAATAGAAATGCTATTTGTTAAGGGGTAGTGCACTTAGTTCAATTAGTTCAATTGCTAGGGGTGCTAGGGAGTAACGCAGTACAATATCAGTGCCTATTGTCAGGTGTCGAAGGTAATTACATAATGACACTGATCTATTTTCACACATTTGTTACAGCACAATGTAAAACAAGTGTTACACAATTTTAGTAAACATTATTTTAATTAAACATTAATAATTTTTTTACTGGTAAACACATTTTGGTTTATGCAGTAAAAGGAAATTTAGTGAAAATTCAAACAAAACCATTAAACACTTTCATGTAACTACGTTCTTTGTAGATTAACATGAAAGTTTTCCTACATTTGATAAAACGCCTTTATTTCTGATGTTTTAAAAATCTCCCCCCAAATCACTGTTTAGCATCAGAAAATACAACTATAATTCAGAGCATCGATCTCAGCTAAAATGGTGTCCAAACAAGGGCAGACAACAGGCAATATCTATATATCTTTAACCCAAATTCTACCTAACAGCTCATCTTGAACCACTTTATACATATAGGAAGACCTTCCTAAGCACTCGACATAGAACTGCATTTCAAATAGAATCGTTCTTGCATACATTTTAAATTATGGAATCAAGTAAATATATAAACAGAAAGTGCACCCTCTGTACCTGCATTCGTAAGTATTCTAAAATCTTATTAACTAAATAATCTGTGGGTCTGTATATAACCTAGGACGGATTTCAATAAAGTTAAATGCATAAAAAAATAAAAAAATAGATAAAATGATTTTCTATTGATACCATTTACTCTCGTGAAATAGTTTGTCAACAAAGACACTAAGTGTGAAAATAAAAATCCCGATTCAAATTCTTCAGTACTTTAATGGAGAATTTGAAACGAACATAAACATCTTCTATAAATATACAAACAAAAATTCTTCAGTTACGTAATTCTCTGACAAGTTGAATTGATGTCAAAAGAGATTTTGTAGTTTCTATCTGTAAGTGTAATTTCTCACATAGGAAACTCACGGACATCAACAGCATAGAATAAGGAAGTAGCCATAGCATATGACCGAGAGAAAGTGATATATATTAAGTCTGAAACTGTTGTCTTCATTTTAAAAATAAACAGAATTCATGGAGAACAGATTTAATTTCAGACAAAATAGGAAAATTATATGTTTGGATGAATATTTTCCATACCTACTGCAGGCTACTCACTCATTCGACACATGGAACTTTAATTGAGGGAATTCAATATTTCCACCTTAATACACCTGTTTTGATAAATTACATAGTATTTACACATCCCAGCTTCTACCAAAAATGGTAAAAGATTTAAAAAATGTGAAAGAGTCTATGTTAGATGAAGAAATAAAAAAAGTGACAGAGAATCTTAATGAACCAAACAAGAGTTTTTGAAAACGTAACAAAATAACTTGACAATGATTCTAAAACAAAGTTTTTTGTAAGTTGTGTTGGCAAAATTTACCTTATACACTTCATTAAAAGTTGGATTAACCAGATATTGAATAAAAGTGGCTTCTTATGATCTCACAGTGGCATTGTAGGTTGATGGCAAACTATTCAGAGGCAATTATAGTTATGAGTTGAACACAGATTTCTGGTCTTTTTTTCTCTGGAGAGAACGAATGCTATATAATCAAAGATAAAGATAAAGATTTCTGCTCAAATATAAGCCATTTTCTGATAGTCATTGGATGTTTTCTGAAATTTAACATAGCATTAAAGTTTTTTCATTTAAGTCGTATGGAAAATTACGTTAAGACCGAGAAAGACAAATGTTGGTTTGCAAGGACCTAGTACCTTAGTGTTTATATATTTATCACAGCTACTTCACCTGAGAGAATATTCACCATTCAAAGATATTTCTGCTTTAGACATAAATAAATTGCCATGTCCATTAAGGACTTTCAATCTCAGGAGAGAATTATTTGCTTATGAGAAAGTCACTACTAACATGAGACTGAAAGATTCTCCATGTGTAGATTTGTTAAATCTTTAATATTAGACAAAAAGTAGTAGATTTGTTAATAAGATTTTTAATATTAGGCAAAAAGTATGCGATTAGCCACTAATTATGGTAGATCAGTAGACTTAAATTCAACAGAAAAAAAAATTATTTTAACTCTCACATTACTCGGTAGAATGAACCTGCGTTAAGGGTGGAGTTACACAAAAATGTATTACTGCTTTGGCTGAATCTTTATAAAATTTCTTCCTGATATAAAAAGGAAATGTACTTTGCAATATAGAAATCATTAAAGTTCCACTAATTTTTATTTGTGAAAGTTAGATAAAATGTGACTTTATTTGCATTGTAACAAATATGTGAGTTTGGATCGATAATTGGCATTATTATTTTATTATCTTAGATAATTAATAAGAGATACTGACATTGAAGTGTTTCAACTTTGTGTCACGTTAGTTCTGTTAACCCTCTTTGTTGATCAGAGAATAGTTAATCTGTTAAATAATGCCATTGTAATTTTGTAATGATTAAAAATTATTAATCTATAGATTTTATGGATATGTCATGTAGATATGTCATAAAGATAAACAATACACAATATAAAGATAAATGATGAAATTAATTGTAGAACCTGTTTTTAACATTGGAAAGCAAACTCCTGACCTGTTTTTAACATTGGAAAGCAAACTCCTGACCATGCTTTTATATGACAAGTTAGAAATATAATAAAGCAATATCATTCATTTATCATATGCTATCATACATTTATCATAGAGAAAGCATTTATCCATTATGATGAAGAGAACATATAAGTTTTGATAATTAAAACAAGTGTAAAAATTTATGTATGGTTGCATTCATGTATTTTATGCTCAAGGTCTCCCAAAATAATTTACTTAACCAAATTATTTCTAAGACACTGCAGTCATCTTGTGTTACTTATTTATTGTAAGCCTTTATATTAAATAAGTAGCGAGTTACGTCATTGTGCGTTACATCGTTTATCTCTTTAAATATTTTTTTGCTATTATTGAATTTGTCTGCGTAGTGTAAACGACATAATGTGGGAGTAAGTTATAATAAATAAAAACATGATTTTAGACAATTGATATACGGAGACAAAAGGTATAAATAGTACTGGTAGGCATTCCGATTTGGCTTTTGGATGTAGTCTTCTAGTTTTTTGTCCTTTTAATTTTCCTATCTCTTCTCAAGCTTTCTCGTATCTGTTTATTAGGGTAAGACATTTTATTTTGATTTTCTTATTTTTTGTTTCTAAAAGTAGTGATTTTCTTTCTTTTAGCAACTCTAATTTTGTTTCACTGATTAAATTTTTACCTTTGTCGTTGTTCATTTGTGATAGGTGTTTTTCTATATAGTCATATTTTTCTAATGTAGTTAAGTTGGAGTTGACTGTTTCGTATAACAACTTGGTAGATAATGTGTTTAAATTTTTATTGTAGTCTTCTGATGATAAGAATAAGGTGTTTGTTATAGTTTTCCTGGATCTTTTTGTTTGATGGATATTTAAGTAGCATCTTACCATACGTTGGTTAGTATTGAAGAGTAAATTTTGTATTAGATGTGTATTGTATTCTTTTTGTTATAATATAATCACTTTCATTCTTGTATTTTCCATCTGGAGAGATCAAGGTCCAAGTGTTTTCTTAAAGACTGAGTTTAATAGTGTTAGATTGTGTTGCAATAAGAATTCCATTAGTCTTTGCCCATTTGTGGTTTTCTTGCCATAGCCATGTTATCCTAATATTAATACTTCGTCTGCTTTTCTGGTGCCAACCTGGGAATGGAAAACTCCCATACTTATAAGGTTGTTTTTGTAGTATTTTCTCACTATGTCTGATAAGTTGTTACAGAAGTCCTCAATGTCGACCCTGGCTCCTTGTTTGGTAGGTGCATATACCTATATGATAATCCAATTTCTTTTAGCCTGGCAGTTGGATGTTACGTATTGATATTCTATCTGAAATACCTATCAAATCTTGTATGTAGTTTTATCAAGAATCCCACTCCTCTTTGACCTACTGTTTCTCCCTTGTGGTGTAAAATGTGATTTTTGTATTCTTCTATTTTCTCTTCATTTCTTCTTAACTCACTAATACCTAATATATTGTATTTTACATTTTCCAAGAATTTTTTTAACTCTAATAGGCTTTCGCGTATTGAGATTTTTGTATTGATTATTGCAATATTGATTAAATCACATTTTTATAGGAGGGTTTTAGTCTAGTACTCCCTCGGGGACCAGCCATGTGAAGAAACTTTTTCACTTTTTTGTTGTTGTATTTTTTGCGTTTGTTGTAATTATCCGGTTTTTTGTAGTGACATATTAGTTTCTGTAGGTATTCCTTTCACATGCACTGAAATGCATCTTTCTTTTGCAATTTTAGGGAGTTTTGGTTCTGACTGCCAGGGCTTGGAGTTTTAAGAAAAAGATTAGCTTTTTCTTTTTTTCTTTGTCTAACTACTGCCTATAATAAAACTTACTACTATATATACTAACTACTGCCTAAAATAAAACTTCAGTAAGAAGTATGTCTAAATGAGAATACAAGTTCTATTGAAAAGTTTATTCTTTGGCCCAGTCCATCTTCGAACGAACACCTGGATACACGAGAAACCCAAGATAATTCTGAAACAGAACTCGTCTCTGCAACACCACTGCCAATAATATTTTTATCGTTGGTGATTGTAGAACCTCTTTGTGCCATAGCAGGCCCGGAGAATATACTTTGAGAAGACGTATAGAATGACCTTGTGTTAATGCCACAAGAATTATCTGACAAACAGAGGATATTTTTAATAGAGTCGATGAACGGTTCGAACTTTTGAATCACCATAATATAATTACTTCATTCTTTTAAAAATTAAAACACACACATTGTTCTAATTTAGAAAATAAATATGTGATATAGCAAATTTGGAGCTCTTTAATGAAACTGAATTATTGCCAATGTTTATTGACAATTCCACTACATCATTAGATATTATAAATTAATTTCAGTGTTCCCAAATCTCTCCACAGCACTTACAATTTACCTCACATTGCAAGTCACTGTAGCACACAGTGAAAGATCATGTTATGAACTAAAAATAATTAAAAACTATCTCAAGTCAGTGGCTCCATTAAAATATTTCTAAGTCAAAACACAAAAAGCAATTTTTTTGGACATATATTGATTACAAAGCTTCCTGTAATTCCTAATTAGTAATTACATATATGTGAAATTGAAATGATTAATGATTCAGTATGATATACTAAGATGTATAATTAGGTCACAAAAGGAAATAAAGATTAAACTACGAAATAGTGTTTCTTAAGTATTTCGGAAACACCTTAGTCAGGCCAGGGGATTTACTTAAGGTTATTAGTTTTAGTTTTCATTTCAATAATTTCCTGTAGCCTGTAGAGATTGCAAATCTATATAAAAAGTAATTATGGATATTTTGTGGCTTTTTAGGAGAAGACCTGAACCTAGTTAAGTAGCCTGTGGTTATCCTTAAGCTAAGCTAACAAAGGTTTCAATGTACATATTTTTCCATACCTACTTTATCCTATGATTTATGTTTAATAACAAAGTTATCTTTTTTTTATTCTTGTAAGCCCTCCCTTCTTATAAATACTTTACACTCGTCTACTCTTGTCGGGTTTTAAACAAGTCAAGATAATCTTAGAACCTTGAAATTTAATTGTGGAATCTAATGATTAAACTTACTACGTCAAATTTACTGATATCGCAACGCAACTTCAGTTCAATTTTTTTAACTAAAAAGATTCTAAAAATAATTCTTCGTTTTGTCTTTCGCATAACTATTACGAAAAAAAAAAACATTACTTGTTTGACAAACCAAGTAAGGCATCATTTAGCTAAAAAACTCCTAAAATCTTTGCACTATACCAAATTTCAACTACAAAACCCCAAGTGAAAATTCAAACTATGAAATAATGTATTTTTTAATTTATGTTTGTTATCGATAACATGATTGTACCTAAGCTAAAGAAAATTAATGGGGAGAGCGCTAAGAATTATTAATAGGGAGGGCGCAGACACAATTTACTCATACCAAAAAGATCAATATTAGGTTCTATTACTTTTTGTTAAGCACACGATAGATTTCACAAGGCGATAAGCTAATGGATGTTTACTCAACAAAACGTTTAATCAATACAGTAAATGTCACTTGTTTCTTGAACACTCAGTGTAACACTCGTGCTAGAATTCAGTTGATGAAAACAAAAATATTTCACAAAAAGCAATATGGCCAATGGTTCAATTGAAGATACACTTTGGATAATTTTAATATACCAGCATGTGTGTGGTGTTTGTCGGAAAACTGCCAATCGTATTCCTGCCAGATTTATATCATGGAGTGGAAAATTTTACAGTTTGTTAATTATGGGAACACTGATTGTGGTGCATGTTGCTAACAGCATTCTAATCTTAAGTGATCAGTACACCTTTATTGCATACAGGACACTTCGAATATTTCATGCTTTGTATTTATTATTGATTGATATAACTTGTGACAGGAATATATTTGAAGAGTTGATTTTGAGAAGTCAAGAAATAGATTATCTTTTCAAATTAGAGCACAGAAAAAATCTTTGGAGACATGATAAGTATCGAAACCTCATAGTTATTGGCCTTCTTATTCCCTATCACATTCTTCATATCGCTTTCGCTGTGTACGGAGCAACAAAAAATGGCCTAGATATTTTCTCCTCTACTCTGTATCTTATTATAACTACAATAACTTTTGTTATAACAAAACGCGTGGAAATATTGAATGTTTTCTTGAAGTTTAAAAATAAGCAAAACATTATTGCAAATGTTGATGATATATTTGGGAGCCTTCAGCATAATTCCGATTCCAATTACCATTTTACATTTGCATTACCTCTAAAGGAAAATTCCATTCATCATTTATATCAATTCTACGTTCATTTGATGGACCTGTGTCATCATTTAAACAAGATGTTTGAATTTCAGGTTTGTACTGACTTAAATTTAAATGTTAAGTTAGTAGATAAATAATACTTTCAAAAATGTGACAACAAAGTTTAATTTAAACTAACCTTTTATTTTATTTTTAGTTCCTCATGTCACTCGCTGTAATGTTTTCTGGCACACTTATTAGCATTTATTCTTTTCTTGAGGATTTCAAATATAATGTAAGTTTTATTAACACATATATTAACTAAATTAATTTACAGTTTAAACCTAAACAAATTTAATAAAGTGACGCCATCATAAAGATGCGTGTGACCAGCAGTTTATGAATTTGGATTTGGAAATAATAGTTATTTTCTTTTTAAATAAAATAAACACACAAACAAGTAACTATTTGTCTGTTTTTTAAAAAACAAATAAAGTAACAAAATTATTATTTAACACTCTTCTGGCAATTGGGGTTAGCAACGCATCTGAATAACATGTAACATTTCAATTGTTTTATAGCTCATAGTACCTATTATGAAATTCAAACTTTTATAATATTTCTCTTCATTTTTCTTTCTGGTTTTTAAATTTATTATACAGTTTTATTTCCGTAACCTTAACGTGGCTGGGTGTTTTTTGCGTTCCATTATCTTTACAAACTATGATAGTTACTTTATGGTTTTTTATTTTAGTATTTCCACCTACAAGTATAGATCAAGCAATTATAGATCCCATCAGTGAAAGTTATTATATACAAGTTTAGCCATTTTCGAATACATAGTGAAAAAGCAGACTCTGAAATATATAACATATTTGCTTAGAATTAGAAAATCAAAATTGAATTCTGAAAATGCAGGGGGCTACGTAGAGTGAACGATTGTACGTAAGTTGTAAAATGCAATCGATTATGAAAGTTCTCATCGCAACACAAATCTTGCCACTAACTGAGGCGGGTTAATTCAGTTTTTTTCCAAAACGTAATCTGTCCCTCACAGAATCTCATTATTTTCCTTCTCTGTCATATATTTATTCACAAAAAAATATTTCAGAAATTGGACTCATCACTTTCCATCGCTTATGTGTTATGGCCATTTCCCTACACTGTATTGTTGGTGGCCATGTGTCTCATATGTGAGAAAATGTATTTGCAGATGGAGAATTCAAAACTACTTCTGACATCAGTGCAAGTCCATGAAGAATTACGTAAGTGAACCATTTTACTTTACATATTACTGAAATATTTTTATGTTCCTTTCATATTCTTTCTGTCAGTGCTGAAGAAGTGAGTATTGTTTCCAATGCTGCTTTGTTCAGTAACTTTGTTGGCAGACTGTTTAATAATGATGAGGTGCATTAATGGAAAATTATCTTCTTATTTAATAATTTCATTTGTATATCGACCTTTATTGAAACTTAAAAAGCTAAGTGAATAGATTGCAAAACTAATGCCATAATAGAGATTACTTCTGTATTAGTGCAGTAAAATCATTCTCACATGTTATTTAAGGTAATGTAATTCCAAATGAGTTTAGCAAAGGCACTGAGGCTGCACCTTCGATCTTCGATGTTCTCAGAAATATTGTAAAGTTTTTGAGGTTGAGGATGAATTGAGTGCACAGATCTTGAAGTTGTGCCCATTCGTTAACAAGTTGCCTAGTTAAACAACTTTAACAAAGGCACTGAGGCTGCACCTTCAATCTTCGATGTTCTCAGAAATATTGTAGTTTTTGAGGTTGAGGATGAATTGAGTGCACAGATCTTGAAGTTGTGCCCATTCGTTAACAAGTTGCCTAGTTAAATTCAGATAACTCAAATTTTCTTTATACAAAATAGGCAGAGGTTGAGTTTTAGAGAAAATATGTACTTTGGATTGAAGTAGAAGAAATTTCGGAATATATTTGAGAGTGAATTCAGAAGGAAATCATATGGCTAAAGTCATTTATCTGAGGTTTTCAGGTGAGATGCTGATCAATCTGTAGGTCAGGTTTTTTAACACCGATAGAGGAAAGTGTAGAATACCCACTATTGACCAGTCATGGTAAAGCAATTGTGCATATATTTGATGAAGGAAAATTTGTTTATCTACAGGAAGGTTACATAACCTTACAATGATTCTGTGCTAAGGGCGGAGCCACATAAGGTTGTTTGATTATTCTGTTGGAATATTTCAAAATTTAATTCTGTCATCAAAAGGAATAAAACATGATAATGTTTACTACATAACATATGTTTTCCAACATAAAATCATCAAAATTCAATTCATTTTGTTTACTTTTGGAAATACTTATAATAAATTGCATTATTATACATGTGTAAGGTTCAACCGATAATCGGCCTTCTTACTTAATCAGCTTTGGCACTTGAAAACAGGCTCTGACATTGAAACATTTGAACCTAGTAGCACCACTAAGTGTGCAATACCTTTAATCTGATAAAAATTTTGTGTTAATTATGTATGTTAATGGATTAGTCAATGGTGAGTAGCACCATTGACTAATCCATTTTGTGTATAAGAGAATATGTTTAATAATACAATTATAATTTTGTAAAGGTAAAAAAAATTGAACTGTTGTTGTCAATTAATTACGTATTATTATTTACATATAATAATGACTATATGTTTTAATACTAATATTAAAAAGAAGTTATTAAACCAAATCAAAACATAATTTCAACGCTGGAAAACAATTACAAGAATAATGTTTGCAGTACAAACTAATGAAACGTAATATCTTCATAAGAACAAAACCTGCTACAGGCATCTCATGGTCATGCGTTTATTATCCATGTGGAAGATTTTTTTCATAACTCCATAACTTACAAAAAAAGAAAGTAACTTTTACAAGATCTATCATATGTCTATCCATTTGATCATTTGGTACAGACTTTTTTTTCAATAACCATTTGATTTATAAACTTTAAAATTAGCATAGTTATATAACAAATTAATTCATATATATATCTCAATATTTACCACTCAAAAATGTAATTTTGCACAGGGCAAACACGATAAAAAAGTTTTTTGAATTTCGTATTTTATGTGGAACTCCAAATGAAAAAGCAACTGATAAAGATTCAATACTTCCGTGAAAAATATCCACGCGAAAACATATACCATGTAATATATCAAAACTGCTCAAAACTGTAATGATGATTCTGGCTTTCATAGTTTTTAAGAAATTCTTGTTATTTTTACACTTGTGGAATGTACTATGCAATTTATGTAAATACATAATTCGAAATTACATTAATATTTGTAAATATTTAATGGAAATATCATACACCTTAAAGTTTACATGTGTCTAAATGTTTACAGAACCCTCGTAGTGTAAGTTTTGCTTGTAGGCTCTCATTAATTTTTCCTACAAAGTTTATATTTGCATAATGTGGGTAAAGATAACGGATGAAAACATTATTTTTAGTATTTATTACATGGAGGTACCATTTTGTAGAATTTCGAAGAACCTACAGAACTCTTTTATTGGCATATTTACAAAACTTACGAACAACCTTTTTCTATTGTAACAATTACATTTGTAACAATTACATCTTCTTGTAATAGAAGTAAAAATGCCTTTTTTTCACTTATTATACATACAGGAAGCTAACTGAAAAACACCTTCACACTTGAAATCAATTGTTTACTCTATCACTGATACTTGTACATGTGACAACATTCTCACTTTACATGGCATTACACTAGAGTTTATTACATCGGACAATTAAATAACTGATTACTTCGCACAGAAGTGCACATCTCAATTACTAACATGAAATTAATTTGATTAATATCAAGCATGCAATAACATCTACCAATGTTAAATATTTCTTTTGAAAACAACAAGGTTTTGTATGAAAAATTGTGACAAACACTAAAAATATGTCAAAACAATTTTGCAGAAAATTAAATGATAAAACGTACCTGTGCCACCAAAATTTTACATTTAAGAAATTTTTCTATTTATTAGTAAGCAATTAGATAATTGTAAAGACAAAATTTATTTTCCTTGCTTTTTTTGATATAATAACTGGGGTTGTCCAGACTCATCTTTAGTCTCCTCAATATACATTTAACTTCTTAATAATAAAACGTCACGTGATGATATTCATATGCCCATAATAATAATAATGCTATATGTATATATATCCAGCTTGCACTAATATATATATTTGTTGAAACTAACCAAATTACTTATTTCCATATTGTGCAGATAATATTATGTTATATGTCCACATAAGAACTAAACCTATTATAAAAGAACATTGTGTTCATCAAACTGCTGCTGGCTCAGCACAGCATTTATCAACTGCTTAATATTAGAAAGTGGGAGATATCTAACGGGAAATAAAATATTCGCATATAAGCACAAATTTTACTATATACCTTTCAAAATTTTGAAAACATAAATTTGTTTGTAAGTTGGGTGTAATGTCATAAATGTGTTTATTAACATTTTAGTAAAACATTTCGAAACGTACTGTTTAACTTCTGAAAGCATTGCTACTATGTAAT
This sequence comes from Druceiella hillmani, assembly GCA_039881145.1. NCBI lineage: Eukaryota > Metazoa > Arthropoda > Insecta > Lepidoptera > Hepialidae > Druceiella > Druceiella hillmani. The sequence continues at coordinate 2,632,802 of JAYKKI010000092.1, forward strand.
AACTATAAACCACTTTTCTTCTGTGTGTAGAATACTTGAACAGTAAACACGGCCCTAATTAAGACTTTCTATCACCTGTTTTATAGATTCTTCAAGAATTCCATATAATTAACTCACCCTATTCTCTTCTTTCAGCAAATAATATCCGACGGGGCATGCAGCTTGTCAAAAATTTAATAGAAGCATCGAAACTGGGTCAATTTACAATTTATCACTCATTCAACCTGCGAGCTTCAATGCTGCTCCACTCTTTAGGATTGCTCACCAGTTACGCTGTGGTTTTAATTCAATTCGTGAATGTCGGTGATCTCTTTTAACTTAAAAATAATCATTTTTGGCTCCTTTACCGAAATTTCAGACTTCCTAGGGTTTATCTAATTATTACACAAAACTAATTACAGATTTCTTATTATGTGTGTACTGATTTTAAATAGTTTCTCATATGTGCATCCAACCATTTACCACTGTATAGATATTAGTTTTGTCTGAGTTGTGTAAACTGAATCATTTTAAAACTTACATATTTTTCAAAAAAATTGATAAAATGGGTTGTTATAGTTTTAAAAACAAAGTATATTAATGTTTAAAAATATATATATATATATATATATATATATATATATATATATATATATATATATATATATACTTCTAAATTAATGTTTTAATGTGTGCATCAAATAACAGTTTTGTGTAAACTTTTGTTTATTTTAACAAGTGTGACTATTTATTACAATTATTATGATCAATTCCTGCTTATTAAATATAAGTGATTTTTAATAAATGATTAAAGTAATGAAATATAAGATTTTTAATCAGTTGTTAAATTAATGAAATACACATATTATCAAAAGCATATTAAATGCTTTTGATTTATTGATACCTTACTAGAATCCTACCACTTCACTAGTACTAAATGCCACTCTTTATAATTGAATGAGAAGTGTGAATACAAAGTTTGCAAACTACACAAAATCTTACAATTGTGAGAGCGGGATCTGCTTGAAGCTCAATTTTTACTGCCTATCGGATAGTGAAAAGTTAAAAAGGAAAATAACGTTAAATTTTCAAATTAGTTTAATTTGAAAACAAAATTAACTAACGGCAAATTATAATGAAAGAAAACAAGTTGATCATCAATAATTCGTAGTTGATGATTGGATATGATTTCATTAACAATACAATATAATAATATTGGGTATGTATGAAATTGTAGAACTCTTTATTTTGGTAATTTCTTTATGAATGCCTTTTCCTTGGCCCACTGGAAGTTGAATCCATGTAAAAAGCAACAAAGAGTTTGCCTGTCACGAAGATTGGTGGTGAAATGACAATGGTCCTAACAAATTATGATACGTGATATTTCAAGATAACACTGAATATGGCATTTACGCCTATGATTTAAATTATCGAGCAAGACCAGTTCCATAAATCCCTATATTGTCAAGAATTTTCAGAAGTTTTCTAATACACACCATGTCATGTTTGTAAACTGGCTTGAGCATTGCATTTTACTTTGATGTCAATTACAGTTATTTTAGTTTTTATAATGAAAATGAAACTACAGTTTATTTGGATGTAAACTTGAATGTCAATTCGGTAAGTAACAATTTTATCTTGGAATGCTGTGCTGTATTTATTAGACAAGTAGTTACGAATTGAAACACATTATTTCTTTGATGTTTACATTGTTGTCAGAGTATAGTAGCATATTTAATGAACTTAACATATCCATATGAAAACTATTTTGTATGTAGAAATCTTGTCAGTGTTTGGTATATACTTATTAATCCAATATGGATTAAAGAAATTTATTACGTTGGAATTGTCAAATTGACTGACATATTTTAATTTAATCTCAAATACTACATGGAAATATATTGTTTGCATCACATGGACATATCAGCTACTCTCGCCCATTATTTGTCGATTGACTCTGCCTTTGGACGAAACAATTATAAGACCATATAAATAAATTACAAGGTCGCATTGAGTCTGGTGGTATCAATGCAAAATTGGAGAGTTTCATATGATGCATGAAATCAACTTAATTTGGATACCTCGAAGCGAGGAATGGAGCATTAAACCTACACGACGGGAGGTCATATTTTAGTGTTATACCTGTAGGTAATATATCTTTATTTTTCACATTAATTTTTGAATTAGTTTACAAAAATATTTATTTAATGTTGCTAACTTGCATTATTCTTTAATTGTTTATTTTCCAATGTTGACTTTAGACAATATTTAAAAAGAAAATTGATAAAAATAATTTATTTTAGAACTATTGGCTTAATGGGAAAATAACAGCTAGGTATTGTATATTGGCAAAGAAAACTAAATAAGTAATTACATTCTAACAAAACTGAATAAGTAATTACATTTTTCTTAACCTCAAAACAACATGGTTCAAATGACATATAATAGATTATTTAAAGGATTCTAGTAATGTTAGTGCGTAGTTGTGATTTAAAAGAACAATTATAAGCACAGGTTTAAATTTTACTCTAAAGCACTTATAATTAGTACTTAAAGATAAAAACGAGTCACTTTTCATTGAATAAGTAATGATGTACAGATATTATGAAAGTAAGAGTGTTTTTATTAGTTCAATAATTAATGTCTCCTAAAATATAAATAGATCTTGTCGAATTTGCAAACAGATAAAATGTACTGTGAATGAGCATAAATAAAGGCAGATTTTTATTGCTTAAGAAGTACACAGTTTCTAAAGAAATCAAAAGATCTGATGTTGTTAATGTGTAACTTTAATTGAAAAATGATTCATTACACAATTCTAATCGCTTTCACACTCTTTTTACTTTGCAACTATAAAATTAATTTAGTACTTGATGCAATATTTTTATTAGAATTTAGCTAAATAAATATCTTTCTTGCTGACTCCATTACAATCAATTGCTAATGTATGAAATTCGGCTTGGACATCTAGCCGAAGCATTTTTCCTCAACTAAGAGCTAAGAAGAACTAAAAGCTAAAAGCTGTAAGAGGGACTCCTTTTTTGTCAAGAGCAAAAAAGCAAAAAAGTCTTCAAGAATCAGAAAGAAAATAAAGTAAATTTTTGTGTTTGATGTTAGTAATATGATATATGTTTCACCTGCATATAACGATTAATGGAAATGACGAAAACAGAATTCATACCTACATGAAGAAAAATCAGTTATTTATATTATATTCTTTGCTAAATTTTAGTGTATCAGCACGTATTTGTCATTTGCAATAAAACTGCTGAGTTCCCATTAATCTATATTGTTTGGTAGAAAATTGTACAGCTTGTTAATTATGGTAACATGTTTATTATATTAGTCTTGTTAATTACGAATGTGACATTTTTAAATTGAACTGATGGCACCAAATAATGAATTTGGAGATTTAAATTTAACATATTTAAAAATCTACAAATATGTGATTATGAAGTGTACAGGATTGAAGGTTAACAACTTATTATCTAAACATACAAAACCTATATTCATTGAAGAATCTAACAACAATTTCACAGGTTTTCTCAATGATAATATACTAATTTAAACATATTTATACTTCTTTATTTATCGGCCAAAGAAACCCTAAACCGACAAGCATGACACTATCATGAAGAGACGTACACCTGGCAGTGGATGACTTCAGGACGAGGAAGAAGATGAGATTTGTTTACATTTGTTTACTGTATCAAAATTGTTATTAGACTTGCTTTTGGTGAATACCGGTGATGCATCTCATTGACGTGTTTCACTTGCGTTGTCTCATACTCCATCCCGATATTCAGTTTTACTTTAGAAATATTTTTTTTACTTCAAGAATATTTTATTTGACTACCCCTAACAGGACTAGGTGCCTCTTATGTACCAGTACTAATATGATGGTAACTAATATTAATCAATAGTTTTTTATGGATGAAATGAATTACTGCAATTTTTTCAGGCAATATTTTCCACAAACCAGGTAACATTTATTACAAGAATTTGTTTATTACAAGAATTCTGTTTCACAATATATATTCAAATTTTTATTTGTAAGAACTGTATTAGACTTGTATTAAATTGGATTGCAGTATATCTGAGAGGTTAAATCGATAGTTGGCATTTCTATTCATCAACTTTACAGCCACTACCTTGAGAAGTTTCGACCACCCAATACCATTCACACTGGAACTAAGTGCCCAAAATCCTCCTGGATTGGTATTTAATATTTTGTCTTAATTGTGTAATTACAAGTATAATTTTATAACTATCAATTATGAATCTTTTTATATGTGATGTATATATATAGTCAGGAGTACTATGAGGATGCGTTTTTAAGTTAACGCATTGGAGAATAAGGAGTGAGAATAAAAATACAAAATTATTTTTCTTTTTCAATATATTCACCTGCTACGGTAATATGTTCTTCAGATCTTTCAATTACCTACATAAAAAAATGATTCGTCTTTGCCCAAAAAATAAGCTGAAACTGTATCCTTCACTTCTTCATCATTTGAAAACTTCTTTCCACAATGTTCTTTTTTAAGGTTTGGGAACAAATAATAATCACTGGGAGCCAGGTCAGGACTGTAGGGTGGGTGTTCCAAAATATTGAAGCCAGTGTTCTTCGGTTAGGGAAACAACTTTATCTTTATTATCTGCCAACAGGATCCCTTCTGAATCCCAAAAGACCGTCGCCATGGTTTTTCCAGCCGACTGTGACACCTTAAACTTCTTGGATGGTGGTATGCCTTTTTCGTGCCACTGCATTGAGTCTCGTTTGGACTCAGGTTCATAATGATGAACCCAAGTTTCGCTCCAATAACAATTCGACTAAATAGTCCATTCTTGTCTTCACTACAGAGGTCCAAAAATGCACGAAAACACTCTATGCGGCGTTGTTTTTGAGGCGGTGTAAGCATTCTCGGCACCCACTGCAAGCTGTTTCTTAGTCTAGCATCTTCCAATACTAATTTTTAAAATTTTTCAATAATTTCCAGAGTAGTCATTTCGATCAGCCGACCGGGGCTTGACTGGTCTTCGAGTGAGTCTCTACCCTGTTTAAAGAGACTATGCTACTTGTAAACATAATTTTACCCGGGCAAGAGTCCCCATAAAGCGATGCCATTTCTTTCAGTATAGTTTGAACCAACTTTTCTTGCTTGGTAAGGAACTTTATAACGGCGCGGTACCTGATTTTTTCCATAGTTCAGACTTTCTTCCAGATGGAGTCGTTTGTTCGGCGATAGTTCAAAGACTAATGATCCAATTATGATAAAACTTGGTATTTATACTAATAATAAGTTCCTTAACTAGCTATCATTCCATTAATCACCTTTATTAATGGCCTACCTTTCCATTCCGTGAACTTAAAAACACTCCCTCGTAATTCGTACATAAATCTGTTGCTAATACTGTTAAATGATCGTCTGACCGTTATTTTATATGGAAATTAAAATATAAATAAGCCAAAACCTAATAAAATATTGACTTCTTCAGAAACTCATTAAGCGAAGTCCCAAGGGATTTACATAGTAACAGTAATTAGTACTCATTCAAACAAAAACAAAATTATCTAACCTGAGACCAAATCTAAATTCAAGATCAAGAAAAGAAAAAATTCAGTTTGATATTATATAATATATTCACAATATTGTTGATCATCCACAAAGAGGGCATTCCACGTAACTTTATTTAATTTATTATATATATATATATATATATATATATATATATATATATATATATATATATATATATATATATATATATATATACATATATCTATATATATATATATATATATATATATATATATATATATATATGTATATATATTTATATATATGTGTGTGTGTGTGTGTGTGTGTATGTATATCCCAATAATCGTTTGTAATCCGGCAAAATGCTATTTTTTTAAGTTAAGTCATCTCATTTATGGAAAAATTAAAGTTTAAATTTGGTATTAAATCATTATTATGTTATAATTATCAATTTTTCCGATTAAAAATTCTTATGTTTGAAAGTAACACGAAATAATTTATGCTTGAATTAACACACTGTGAAAATAACACGAAATAGCAGTTGGGCAATGTGGCACGTACCCAAGGATTTTTTTGTGGGAGGGGGAGCACAATAAAGGCAACGAGTGTCCTCATAAGTTCTTTGATATTAATTGTAAATAAAAGCATTTTGGAAACAATATCCACTTTATTATTTCTCCATATTATTAATGAAAAATTTACATAAAATTAAATGAAAGTTTTCTTTTATGTTTTCTGTTGAATATATCCAATATTTATCAACGCAGTAGAAATATTTCGACTTTCTATGCCTGCCCAGAGGTTTCAATTTCTGCTGCAAGTTTTAAGATTAGATGATGGTAACACGAGACAGCAAAGAAAATCACATGACAAGATTTGCCATGACAGAGAAATATTTGAGAAATTTCTCCAAAATTGCAAGATAATTACACCTTATCTGTTTTTGTGACTATTGAAAAAAAATTGGAAGCTTTTCGTGGAAGGTGCTCATTTCGGCAATATATTCCAAATAAACCAAATCCTTGTGGCATCTAGATTCAAGCTCTTGGTGACGCTTAAATGTTTTACACATTTAATATGCAAATTGATGCTGGAAAACAATCAAGTGAGGGTCCATACAATCTTGATAATCTGGCCTAGTTGTTGTTCAAAGATTATGCGACCCAATTTTCAAAACTGGTTGCAACGTCACACCTGACAATTGGTACACCAGTGTACCCTTAGTTGAAGCATTGCTTCAGAAAGATCTAACAACAGCTGGAACAATCAAAAAGAACAAGAAGGAAATTTCTTCTGACTTCAATGTATTGCGTGGTCGAAATATGAAGTCTAATATCTTTGGTTTTCGCAACAACAGAGTTTTGGTTTCACATGTCCCAAGAGCAAGAAAGAACGTACTACTGATTAGTAATATGCACAGTGATTATAAAGTTGAAGCCGAAACTCTAAATCCCGATACAATTTTTAGCTACAATGTCACTAAGGGCGGAGACGATGTCGTAAATTGTTTATGTGCTAATAAAAATTGTGTCTATTTTAATATTTTATGCTCCGCTGAATGCTAGTATAAACAGTCAGGTGATACATACAGTTAATAATCAAAACACAAGACTACAACGCCATCATTTCATTGAGAATTTGGTCATGGGGCTAATTGGATCTCATATAAGAGAATGGCAGACACAGTTGAACTTGCCTCTATCTTTGGGACAAAGACTTACAGACATTTTGAAGATCGATGATGTCCTGCGTTGGACCCGAGTTACCAGGTATGTAAGTCAAATTGACGTCACTAGTGGCGGGTTGATCTTTGCTGATGTTATTTTTTTTAAATAAATAGTATATATACATTAATCTTTAAAAATAATCATCGTAAATGTACAGCTAAATCAGAGCAAAATCTTAACTTCTATAAAAAAGTGCCCTGAACATGTATTCTACATTGCAAAATAATACTAACACTTATTTGGAAAAAAAAGTCATTTACGCATGTTAGAAATTACACTTCTTTGGCATAATATAAGAACAATGGAAAGCCAGCAGAAAAATACAATTGTAAACAAAATCAGTCAAATTAAATCTAAAATTAAATTTAATTGTTTTAATAAATGTTGTTTATTATATGGATCACTATTATATTTCAATTACTAAAAAAAGAATAGTAAAGTTTAAGCGCGATAATTTGGAAACGGTCTGGCAGATGATTGTCTTATAACAGAAAGACAGTAGAAAACTAAAATGGTGTGCGTCAATGATATGTTACCATATTAACGCGACGATTGAATTGCTAACTAAATAAAATTTAATTAAAAATGAAAATAAATGAATATGCTGAAAATTCATTTTAATTTATTAATTAAAAGTATTTAATAATTTATAATGCAAATAAATACGTACCAAATTCGTAATCATCTGACAGATGATTGGCATACAATAGAAAGCCAGCAGAAAATATAAACTATGATGTAGCTACAATCACCTTACGAACGAAACACACATTTTTTTCTCTTACAAACTCATGATCGCCTGGTAGCTATATATTCGCCTGGTAGCTGATATCTGCATATTGTACAGTTGTATCCTTGAAACCAATGCAGACATCAGGTTTCTGCGTGATATAACTCATATACTCATGTTGGAGAATGTATTATAAAATGTTAATAGATTTTTATGTGTTCAGATTTTACAATGGGCATGGTCGGATGTAATTTCCTTCAATTACGACTGGAATTACGTTTAATCATGTGTCACTCGGTTTTAGGTTTGGTAATGCTTTATGCTCTTGAATGTTAGTGAGAGGAAAAAATCAAAGTTTATTTCATCTGCTAAGAGCATGCTCAAACATTTTGCATCACTCACCTGCTTTTCACGCACTTAGTTGATCAAATGTGGTATTGCGAGAGAGGTCCGATCTTGATTTTTTTCTGCTCCATTGACAGTACTAAGAATGCAACTACTAAGTTGTTTGGTAGTTCACATTTGATAATTAGTTTTATGTTTAATTTTGAGTGCTGTGTGTTTTCCTATTTTATTAGTTATTGTTTATGTCATTCTATGTACTAAAAACTTGTATTTTTTGTATTTTTTGCATATGTCCAATTCTTTGGGACTATGTAAGATGGACATGGGGTTTTTTAAATAAACAGCAACACAAATAAATATTATTATCTATGTTATATGTGTCTTGGTAAACTTAAATTTAAGTACTATGTGCTTTACACTCTTTCAATGGAAATTTTGAGAGTCACTCTCAAATACTGACACATTTTCAGGTAAGTAGTGCAGTTCGCTGATCGTCATAATATTTAAAGTTATATGTGTATATAGATTATAGAGGAAGGAGTTTATCAGTATTCAGTGTACAAAATTTAATCAACTGTGATTGCATCTTGGTTAATTCGTTCACATAATTATGGACAATAATGGCCAGAGGTGTCAATATGATAGTATGCTCATCTATATTAGAGTTTTTAAACTTATAAAATTTGTATGTCTTATGGTATGCTGTAGTATCATGGCGGATGCCAGCGTACTGTCACAATATAATTTCCAAAATCTTTTCTGAACAAAGTAGGCAATGTATGAAATTTAGCAGTGTCTTGTCAGGGTTAACTTATGAATAACGTTTCAATTACATCAAAAGAGGCTGCGTGTGGCTTAATTCTCTTTACTACCAGGACAATGAGAGAATACTAATATTTCTGGAATTTTTAAATTAATGTAAATGTCTTTACTATAATAATTTCATAATAGAATTAAATTGTCGTTGAACTTTGGTGAAGCCAAAAACAAAGGTATTGCACCTTTGTTTGTATGTGTGTAAGTTATTTTCCTCATAGTGACTAAATAATTTGATTGATTTTGATAAATGAAACGTCTGTTATTCAAACAAAATCTTTGTTTGAATAACTCGAATGCCACAGACTAAAAATTAAATTCAACGTGGTGGCTATTTGGCGCTATAACATTAATTATTTAAGTAATATTTTTCTAAAGGCAGGAATGGGTAACAATTTTTCTAAAAACAATTTCGAAATATATAACACTTATAAAGAACAAACAAACTTCTAAAAGCAAACATGAAATAATTTAAATTAAAAATTAAATAAAATCTGACTACACAAGAACTATTTAAAATAAAAAGACAAAAACAAGATCTATGGTAAAGACTAGTAGGTCAGACGATTATATGTTGAGAACTTCACATTTTTCATTACCATTACTCTATTATAATCCAGTTAAAGTCCAATCCAGTAAAAGAAACGATTAGAACACACAGCGAGGGCTTTGTAACCAAAATTGGAAATTTTTGTCAAATAATTGATTACAAATAATGAAAAATAATAAAGTCCTTAATTTGACTGATAGACAATAGGACTTTATCACTATCTTTGCCTTTTTATTTAAATTGTTTTTATTTCCAACGTATTTTTTATATTTTTTCACTTACTGCCTTTACTTTTTTAAACAACATACATCCGTATGTGGAAATATTTGGCACATTGTGAATTTAAAACTTACGTTAAAGTTAACACATCTCAGTTATCACTATAATCAGTTATAAGTAATATTATGTTTACAAATCGTGTGTTTCATGTTTTTAAACAAGTATAGAGTGTGTTTAGTCACATTATTGGTGAAGCTGTATATTGTTTGTCTCTTAAGTGTATAATATGACAAGGGACATAATTTAGGTAAACATTCTGCCTTATTTTTAGGGCTTCTTAGTCAAACAATGAATCCCTATAACTTTTGTCCCTCTGACCGTTCAAATTTATCTATCCCAGCCTCCCAGTTTCTATACACACAAATGTACATAAAAGTTAGTAGGTGTTACATAGGTGTTTGGAAGTAGATATTTCATAAGAGTGTCTCAATAATTATTTAACCAAATATAAAATAAAATTATGTACCTTCCTATATAACTAAGGTGGGTGCAATTTTTTTTTACCACACTCCAAATGAGACTAGAGAGGCCTCTCTATAAAGGTCTTTTAGAAAGGAAATTATGATTTTGTTTACCTTTTTCATTTTTAAGATCCGTTTGTGTAATATCAAACTTTAAATTGATGCACAATGTGGGGAGACCACGTGACAATTTTTCAAATATGGATTTCAAACATTTCAAAAAATTCTTGATACAAGCATTTGATTACAACTTTCAGTCAAAATTATTTTGTTAAATATAAATCAATAATTTAAAGTAATGTAATATTGGTAACTACAGAATCCTGTTTTATATATGTTTTCGACCATTGAGGTATTATTTGCTTGCAGACACCATATGTGTTCAATCCGTGGGCAATCATATTGCCATCTAGTGACTGCAGTTGCATTAGTTGTTCGCGAGTGTTTGACGCATCTACACATTTTAGTGATTGGCATGGACATTAAAAAATATGTGCGTGTGTGATTAGATACTGTACAAGTCACACTTCTAAAGTGCCAAACTGCGATGGAGGAAAATAAATTACCTAAATTTACATTATACATTGATTTGACTTTTTGAATAAAATTCATTCTATTTATTTATTGATAATAACAGGCCGTTTTCCATACTCGTGCTGTCACACTCAACCTTGCCTGTGTTTGAAGATTAGTATGTAAAAGTAAAATACTCAGTGTCAAAAGGTAAACACTACTTTCTCTTTCGCTTCTCGATATGAGTAGACGAGAAATAAAAATGTTTGCTGGAAATAATTGAAGAATGCTATGATTGCCGAACAGTTATTTTTAACACAATTGTAATTCAATATTGTTCATAATTAAATGAAACTACGTGATGTAGTATTATTTCCACTTTCTTTAATTTCTTTACCGCGACCTAGGTTTTCTTGTATTACAACATCTTCAAGTGGGCTATATTAGCAAAGATTACAATCTTTGCTAATAGCCCACTTGAAGAATTATGTATGATAGAAGTATTGGGGGAACTCTCAAGTCCATCTCCCACAAAATTGGAGCAATTAGATGGATTTAATTATCGTGTGGTGTCCTTTCATCTATTTATGCCTATTCTATCTGGTAAGGGAACGAGCTGAAAATGCAAATGGATGCAATCTATAATTAAATAAACTGTATACGTTTGATACTATATATTTATTTAAGTTTCATTTGGCCATATGATGTTGGTGATCCAATCCATGTATGACGATACATTGGTATAGGTTGCTGGGTATCCCTGGAAACCGCAGCCCATTCCAATGGAGACTATTCCAATGACAGCATATGAGCAATCCAAGTCTTCTATCATAATTTGAAGGGGACCCCCGGAGTCACCCTGCAAATACAATTTGTCATACTTAGAGAAAGGAAAAAAGAAAGATGGATTGACACATTTGAAATATTATTCAAAAGAAACAGATTTAATGAAGGAATTAACACTGCTCTCCGGATATTTACATCTTTACTATTCATGCATTTTATTATTTCTGAGTTCATGTTTAGTGATCGATATTGCTTATTTGCAAACAAATAAACTCACGACCGGGAAATACTGGCAATATACAGTAGGGATATTTCCAAATACATCATCGTAGCGACAAATCAATGAAGCACTATTATTTTTCTTAGGTGCGTGTGTCCACTCTGTTAAGTTCATCATGTTGCCATCGACATTTAGTATTTGTAAGCAAATAACTCACTTATTTGCGACCACAAGTTTTCATAAATACTAGTCGATATAGGGTAGAATGAGAACAGGGAATTTACATCAACGTAGCAACAAATCAATGAAGCACTATTATTTTTATTAGGTGCATGTATCCACTCTGTTAAGTTCATCATGTTGCCATCGACATTTAGTATTTGTAAGCAAATAACTCACTTATTTGCGACCACAAGTTTTCATAAATACTAGTCGATATAGGGTAGGACGAGAATGGGGAATTTACATCATCGCAGCGACAAATCAGTAAAGTATTAATAATTTTATTAGGCATCTGTTAAGTTCATCACATTGTCAGCAATAAAAACAATTAAAGTAAAAAAAACGTTAGATCTAGACACACAATAAGAAATTAATTCACACCTTGAAAAAGGTTTTGAAAAAGGATTTTGTTTTAAACATTTTTTCAGAAGTCAAATAACTTCTATGTTGGTATGGTTATGGGGTCATTATTTATGTTTAATAGCACATCCATGAATAATTTTTTTAATCCACTTTATATCTAAATCGTTGCAAAATGCTTGTCCGATAACAAAACAATGTGTGTTGATAACGTAAAAACTTTTTTTGGCTTCTCTGAATCCCCCAAATCCAATTAGTTGTAGATATAGTGTAAATAAATTGTTTACGGTACAGGTTAAGATATATAATTACAAAAATATTATTGAAAAGGTGGAGAAAATCTTTTTAGTACATGTAAAAACTTTTTTTGGCTTCTCTGAATCCCCCAAATCCAATTAGTTGTAGATATAGTGTAAATAAATTGTTTACAGTACAGGTTAAGATATATAATTACAAAAATATTATTGAAAAGGTGGAGAAAATCTTTTTAGTACATGTAAAAACTTTTTTTGGCTTCTCTGAATCCCCCAAATCCAATTAGTTGTAGATATAGTGTAAATAAATTGTTTACAGTACAGGTTAAGATATATAATTACAAAAATATTATTGAAAAGGTAGAGAAAATCTTTTTAGTACATGTAGAACATAATAATCAAAAGCGAATTGAAATAAATTCTATAATGTATTCAGTAAAGTATTTGTATGGCCACTTGAATGAGGAATGTGAAGTACTGACCAGCAGAGTGAACTTTAAAGCAAGTAAGACATGATTTAATAGATTTAAGCCAGAAAATAAATTGCACAAAATGAAATATACAGGAGAAGCAGCAAGTGCTAATAAAAATGCAACCTGACAACATTTGTATCGCAAAAAGAGTGTGCATTAAAAAGTTTAACAAAGCATTAGCAGAACTGATCTATACGTGTATTGGAGATCCAACAAGAAGGGTTGGATGATGTATGCACTATTCAAAGATTAGTTTAAGAATTTCTTGCATTATTTCAGGCCAATATTATCAGTAGTAAGGCTCTACTTCTCATGGACAATGCGCCAAGTTACCCTGAAAATTAACGATTTGCTGATGAAGATATAAATGCTATGTTTCTATCATCGAATACCATCCTTTTAATCCAAATTTGTGACCAAGGCATAACTTTAATTACTGCCTTCGTCTAACTTTGTAACATCCCAAAGAAACAGATGGGTCGCTGACACTATTCGTGCTTTGTAGAAATCTTAAAATATCATGAACGAAATGTAAAAACAGGAAAGATGTGAGAAATAAATCTTCTTCGAATTTTGTTCTTTTTCATCAATGTTATTCTAAACATCTGATGCACAGGTTAATGTGCAACTGGATAGGTCACAGGGTCTTTGCTCTACGACCTGCCCAGGTTTGGCAGACTCAGATCTACAATATTTAGAAAAAGTGATTCACGAATGCAATACAGAGCTGCTGATTGAAGAAATTATTTTCACAATATGAAGAAATTTTATTGATAATGCAAAAAGAGTCAGAGGAAGTTGAAGTCATTTATGAAGGGAGATGGATTGAACAAACCTTTCTAAGGTTTCCATAATGGCGGGTCAATTAATTAAAGAAAGTTGTTAAGTACAATAATTTGGCCAATAATTTGGAATTAACTTTTAACTTCCAACGAGTTTTGGAAAGTACTTGACGAAACCATACAAGCTTTTACTCAAAGAAAAATGAAAAGAAGCTAAAGATACATAAAATGTGTAGGTATATAAAATCAATATATATTATAAAATAATTGTATAATGCGCATGCTGCTAAGACTCAGAAACGAGTCCCGGTACGATCAAGGGAGTTATATGATGTGGTAGCCTTCTATCACCTATCTGTGAAGAAGGTTCCCGTTTTTACCTGAAGGGTTTGATTAAGAGCTGGAAGTTTCGCCCTCTAGAAATTTCTAGAACAGTCCAGAATATTTGACAGTCTTTGAGAGCATACCACAACATCCCAGAACATTCTGAAATGTTTGGGAATAGTCATAACGTTTGGGAACACCCTGGCACCTCCCAGATCATTGTGGGATATTCCAGAATACAGTGAATGTTGTGGAATGTTCTGGACATTCCACAGCATTCCGTGTACATTCCACAAAATTCACAGAGTGTTGTGAAATGTTCTGGAACATTTTTAAGGGTATATAGGTTTAGGGGTATATACCCATTGTTAGGGGTATATAAAGCAAGATCCGTTGTGGGCTTGAACGTCAGTTTGCTATAAGTGAAGTGCAGTGAATGAATAAAAATTAACAATGAAGTGTGAGTAATCAAAATAATACAGTGACTGAATATAAATTGAAGATATGGTGTGAAAAGTGTACTTAGTGTATTTCTTAATAAAAAGTTGATTTGATTTATATTTTACATAATGCCCAAACGTAAAAGAGGAGGCGATCTTGCCAGTTCTGAAGCAAAATGGTGTGAAGACAGAACAGTGAAAAACGAAACAGTCGAAGAACGCAAAGTAGGTTTATGTTCCCAATGAACAAGAATGAGCACGGTGAGAAGCAGAGAAACCGAAGAACAACGAAATGAACAAATTGCAGAATCAAGAATTGTGACACGATCTTATAGTAAAAGACTGCGAACGCAAGCCACGGATGAGGAGAAGCGCGGATGAGGACAAGTAAACAGTACAATGTAATAAACGAAGTATTCCACTATGATCCTACAAAAGAGCAATAATAAATGCAAACATGTCGTAATTGAAAAAATGGATAACTTCTGCCAATTTTGCAATGCGAAAAAATTCAATGGAGGAACACCAGGAATCTGTTGTATGAATGGAAAAATTTGATTACCATCACTGGAAGCACCCTTGCAGGAATTTTTATATTACATAACCGGGTAAACTCCAGAATGAGAACACTCTTCAAAATATAAAAGCGTACAACGCCTGCTTCCAAATGACTTCTTTCGGTGTCACTTTGATCAACACTAACAGAGATGAAATCAATTCTGTTTTTTCAAGACAATAAATGACCATCCAAGGACAAATCTATCAGAAAATGGGATCATCACTACCACTAACCAACAAAGACTTCAAATTTTTGCAAATATATTTCTAGGAAATGAAAAAATAGAAATTGATCAACTATGTACAAACATAAGTGGATTGAGACGAGAAATAATTAAAAATGTACAGAAGATC
Organism: Druceiella hillmani; assembly: GCA_039881145.1. NCBI lineage: Eukaryota > Metazoa > Arthropoda > Insecta > Lepidoptera > Hepialidae > Druceiella > Druceiella hillmani. The sequence continues at coordinate 2,648,518 of JAYKKI010000092.1, forward strand.
TTACATATTGGAATAATGGTAATCTTACCCCCACATAGGAAGTCCAAGAGACATGTACGAATACACTCAAGATGCCATGACCTACCTAAGAAAATATAGGCGACCTGACCTCTTCGTAATATTCACATGCTACTCGTCATAACCACAAATCAAAGAACAACTATGGTACGGACAAGCTCCTATGGACCGTTATGACATAATAGTCCGAGTTTTCTAACAAAAACGAATGAGATTTATTGAAGTCATCACAAAACATCACATCTTTCGAACTGTTAGATGCTGGATGTACACAATTGAATGGCAATAACGAGGACTGCCTCACTCGCACAATCTCATATGGCTACACGACAGAATTCATTCCATGGATATCGACAAAATCATCCAAGCTGAATTTCCCAATCCATAAGCAAATTCGGAGTTGTATGACATAGTTGTGAAAAACATGAGTCACGGACCATGCAGGCCAGTAAACCCCAATTCGCCATGTATGAGTGATGGAAAATGTACAAAAAATACTCAAACCATACTTGGATGACACACAAACCGGAGATGATGGCTATCTCAAATACAGAAGACGATCACCCAAAAAAGGTACGAATATGAGGAGCGACGAACTGGAAATAGATAATCAATGGGTAGTACCATACGACCCACTATTTTCTAAAATGTTCCAAGCACACTTTTACGTAGAGTACTGCTATTCAGTGAAATTCATTAATTATGTCATGTCAATTCATAAAGTATGTGAACAAAGGCTGTGATAGTATTTAAAATAGCCAAAGACAGTGAACAACAAAACAGAAACAAAAATTTCCTCGTATATCAAATCGAAAGATACATCAACAGTAATGAAGCACCGTGGCAGATTTTCGGTTTTTCCATACACGAACACGAAACAACTGTGCAACATCTAGCAGTAAATTTGGAGAATGGACGGAGAGTTTACTTCACAAAAGACACCGCCAGAAAAATTGCAAGCGAACCATCTAGCAACACGACATTAACAGCTTTATTCTAACTATGCCAAACGGATCCAGTCATGGAAACATTACTATATGTCGACGTCCTTACCTAGAAAAAACTTTCAACGATGAAAACAAAAAATTCCAGTAGAGGATCATCCAGGAGCCATGAAAACTAATGCACTAGGCCGAATATACACCATATATCCGAACAACGCCAAATGTTTCTATCTCCAGATGTTGCTAATGAAATACAGGGACCAACAAGTTTCACAGATCTTAAGACTGTTGATGGTTACCTATCCCAGACATATAAGGAAGCATGCAAACGCTTAGGACTATTGGAAAACGAAAACCACTGGGAATTAACGGTACGAGAAACCTCACTCACAGCCTCAGCTGAACTAATCAGGTACTTATTTGCCATAATACTAACAATATGTAACCCTTCGAATCCAAAACAGCTATGGGATTCCTTCAAAAAGAGTATGAGTGATGATATACTGTACCAAATCCGACAAGCTCATCTAGAACTGGCCATCAAACTCAAAGATGGCATTTTCAATGAAACACTCATTCGCCTAGATGATAAATGTTTAGTAATAAAAAACCAGATCTTAGTACGACTTGGGATGTCAGCACCACGACAAGATGCTTTCAGTATGCTAAACTTCGAAATTACAAAAGAAAAAAGCTATAACATCAACAAACTACTGTAATACATTGCACAAAAGAAACCACTCCTCAACGACAATAAAAAAAATTTGCAACATTATCATGGAACGGATCAACAACAATGCTGTTGGAATTATTTATTTGGACGCACCAGGCGGCGCGGGGAAAACGTTTGTAATAAATTTATTGCGGACAGAAATGCTAAACAACACATTGCACTTGCAATAGCATTGCAAATGCCGAATAGCTTACAATGGCATTGCCACTACACTTATAGAAGGAGGACAAACTGCCATTCCGCCCTACAACCACCGTTGAATGTAGTCGAAAGACATTTTCCAGTATGTAAAATCTCAAGAGCATCTGGACGGGGTTTACTTCTAAAACAAGCTAAAATTATCTTCTGGGATGAATGCACAATGGCAAATAAAATTACTGGAAGCCATAGACAGAACATTACAAGACTTGTGAGGAAACTGAAGCGCTACTCATACTCTCAGGAGATTCCCGAAAGTATGGGAGGAGCTCTACCCATACTCTCAGGACTATGAGAGTATGGGAGGAGCTCTACCCATAGCTCTACCCCAAACTCTACCCATAGCTCTACCCCAACCTCAACCTCTACCTCTACCCATAGCTTATCCCCAAGTCAACATCAGCAGATGAAATCTATGCATGCTTAAAAAAATCACATCTATGGCCACACACAAATACTAATATAATTTTTTAATAATAAAAAATATGAGAGTTGAAAGATGAAAAACAGCATATTTTGCTCAAAAACTTTTACTCAACAGTGATTCCTGTACCAAATTTATCCAAACATTGCTCACAATTATACCAATTCGGAGTGGCTATTTCAGAGGGCAATTTTGGCTAACTAGAAATAATATTGTCGACCATGTCAACTTCAATATTCAAAAGAAAATTCCTGGTGAAGAGTGAATATACAAATCGATTGACACGATGGTAAACGTTGAAGAAATTATCAACTTCCCTACAGAATTTTTAAACTCTTAACGCAAGTATCAGGAATGCCATTTCACTGCCATCAACTGAAAATTGAATCTCCGATCATACTGCTCAGGAATCTCAACTCACCAAAACTATGTAATGGAACAAGGATGCTCGTCAAACAGCTATCGAATAACATCATCGAAGCCGAACTTATGACTGGAAAGGACAAAGGACACACAGGATTTATCCCCAGGACACCACTGATATCTACTGACCTGCCATTCCAATTCAAAAGACTGCAATTTCCAATCAAATTAGCGTACAGTTTTAAAATTAACAAATCCCAAGGAAGAACTTTAAAACATTGCAGCATCAACCTCAAAGAAACATGCTTTCCCATGGTCAACTTTATGTAGCTTGCTCTCGAGTAGGAAATTCGTAAAATTTCTGCGTATATACAGCAGATAACAAAATGAAAAATGTTGTTTATAAACAAGTATTGTAAATACTTAGAATATGTTTTCAATAAAAATTGTTTACCTCTTATATTTTAAAGTTTATCCTTTTCTTCCAACTACAACTCCATGAGCAAAGCCGGGTATTCCAGATAGTTTTATTATATAAAATAATGTTAAATATAAATTAAACTTTTTAATTGTTTTCTTATAAGATACTATTTAAATACATTTTTTCCTATTATATCAGTTTCCCCAAAATGAAGTAAGCATTCTGCACGCTATACAGTCAAAACATTGTAAATGAATATGGCTTCATCAACATCATCAACAGTATCTCGTAGTCCACTGCTCGACATAGGCTTTTCTAATGTGCTTATTGTTCGGCCGATGAGTTGGTGACCACAGAGCATAGATTTTGGCAGTGGTGGCTCTGTTGCTCATCACTCATTTGTCCCATTTTAGCTAAAAACATATAAACACCACTCCAGCCCTGCTCTATGAGCAGCCTTGAATGGAATCTGGGAACAGTGTGTTGTGCTTTCAAAGGTCTAATTATTTTGATCAACGCAACACATGATACTAAACACTAATATGGATTAGCAAAACTCATATTTTAATTTTTCATTTTCTGTAAATAAGTTGGCCAAATGCATTTTGAGACAGTTACTTACGACATACCTTACAACTGTCGGCATGGCTTTTACGACTGCTAGCACAAATTAGTTTGTTGTTTTTCCATTCCTCTTCATTTTTACATACGGACAAACAATCTTCCCATGGAAACTCGTCAATAGTCACCTGTAACAAATTGATGGATAATTGTGAGTTGTTACCTTTTGTTGCTCCTGTAGATAGAAATGGAATTTAATCTTTAAGAAATTAAATTTTTATATAAATTTTTTATTTATTTGTCTGATAGACCTTTAAAGACTTATATTATTCCACATTAAATTTAGTAATGGTCACCTTTGATAAATTGATGGATAGTGATATTGTCAGTTTTACCTTTTGTGGATGAGAAATGGAATCGGTGAGTGGAGGATTTTGGCCTTAAACCGTTTGAGTGCCGACGAGTACCATTGCATTCATGCACGTACTTACTAAATTTGCCCGGTAGGGGAGGTCGCTCGCACGCATCTTGGCAATCTTTCTTTATTATCTTTCGCATTAGTTTCTATAATCCTCTTCTATTACAATTTCTCTATCTAAACGTAGTTACTTTAGTTTCTCTGATCCTCTTCTATTACAATTTCTCTATCTAAACGTAGTTACTTTAGTTTCTCTGATCCTCTTCTATTACAATTTCTCTATCTAAACGTAGTTTCTTTAGTTTCTCTAAACCTCTTTTTTCAAATATTTAGTTACAATCCTTCACAATATTAAATTTTCATATTTAATCATTGCAGTTGACCTGAAGAGAAATCGGTGCTACTTCTGCAATCTGCTATATATGTACATTTGTACATATTGTGGGACAATAATATAATATGTGCAAAGTTGTATTGTCAAATGACATAATTTCACAAAATTCTTAATTGACATTAGTTATATCGTTTGTTGTAGGTCATTTAGTTATCTTTCACCATATTGCTCTCGTAAGTTATCAGGTATGCAACAATTGGATAATCTTCAAGAACAATATCATATGTTCAGCCATACAGTTAATGTCAGTTAACAGTTCCATGAAATGATGTCATCTCCTGACATGTCTCGCTGCACCATGATCTGTCATATTATATTATCGACCTGTGATATGCATATATACATATATATTTAAAATCCAAAAGTCACTATATGCAGTGTGTCCATATGTTAATTTTATTCGTACTGCTTGTGGACAGGTCAAAAAAAGGTGTAAAAAAATTGTTTTTTTCATTATACAGTTTAGTTACCATGTCTCAATTGTTCCATAGAAGGTTACCTTCTATTATATATATATATATATATATATATATATATATATATATATATATATATATATATATATATATACAAACATACTCTTATATATACAGTGGCAGTGCTTTTTGGGAAGGGCAGACATATAAAAAAATGTATAGATATAAACAAATGCGCACAAACTTCCGCCGACCGCTCCACAATAATTGAATCTTAGGCACTCAAAAACAATAAACCCTCGACGTAATTACACCGACTTATCGAACTATGACCTTAATCATAACCATAAAAATCTAATTCTTGCTTATCTAAAAATATAATAGTAACTATTAATCTTTTTCAATTATTTGTATTTCTATGTCATTATGATCCTGATTCGCAATAGCTAGTTGCCTTCGGTACAAATCTCAATATGCAAAGAGCTAAAATTTTATAGTTTTACTTCGCACGACAAATATTTTTCAGAGTTAACATTTTTTTAACAAAATTTGTCAAATTACCTTGATTATCAAAACCACTTTCATTCCATTTACTATATTCAGTTCCGAATAATAAACAAGGTCAACAAAACATTTTGTTTAAAATGCAACATCTGATTAGCCACCTATACTAATCATAAAAATGACTGTAAAAATGCCGTACACCAGATTTATTACGAACGTATAATTTCAAAACACATAAAAAAAAAACTAATGAAATATTAATTTTAATGCACAAAGATAACTTCACTGCCAAAATATATTTTATTGACAAAATATAATATGTATATTTAAGAAGCAAAAAACTATTAAAATTATTTATAACATTATTTCTGTCAGAGGGCGATAAACTGACAGTGAACTCATTATAACAACACAATGATTCGTTGCTTATATACAAATATCATATTTATAGCATTCTTTTAGTCTGAATGTAGCCAATAATCTAATAAGCTTCTGCTTGAGACTATGACCGGACGTTTTGAAGTGAGGTAATCAATTTTAATTTCATATGGACCATTTCTGATTCGAGAAGTTTTTGTAATTTCATAAGAATGTGCGCCACTGTTGTTGTGTCATATTATAAAATGTTATAGTACCTTGTGGCGCGCAGTGTGCGTTGCATCGTATTCAGTATTAGTATTAATGTTGAAAAAGACTTTATGACAGGTTCCAAATCCGTCAAACAGATTTTTCTCGTTTTCTTTGCATTTTTTTCTGAGCAGGTTTTGTTACTTCATTATAATTTTATTTTATTTATTTAGAAAAATGTTGATACAAGTTCAGATATTTCTACTTAATTAATTTATAACTGGTGTAATGTCACTGATACTAGTCCAATAGTCTTTATGTGACACCAGCATTGTGTTACGGGATAACATAGAGTTAACAGTTTAACAAATTATTACATTAACTTATCAGAGGGTCATACAGCCTTACTTTTCTAAGAATTTCTGTCAGCTCGGAGTGCGATTGATCAGTCACATCCCATCCGGTAACCTTGATAACAGGGTTACTTTCTTTCCTGTATTGCTCTACTGGGGGTGAAGGCAAACAAGCCGGATGGATCCTTTCAGTAAACTGCACCCTGTAAAGACAATAAAGTTTTTTTTAATGTCTGTTTTCTTTATGTGTGCAATCCATATTCTCTTAACTTTAATATGCACAATTTGTATCTTGTAGCTGTATTGTATAATCTGACTATTTTATAGTGTCTGAGCAATGTAGAAAATGCTGGAGCTTTCTAAAGACGTTAGTTATATTCATTGAGGAATATTTGGCAATAGTTCTTAAACTTTACACTAGTAAAGGGACACTCTATATGAAATTATGTCAAGCAGACATCATAGTTATGTAGCGTTTTAATCTTTTGATTCAAGTTTTTTAATTGGAAATGAAGACAATTATGTAATGTTCAACCCCTACGTCTCCAACAAACTTAATCCATTCTAACACGCAAAGCATTATTTTTTCAAATGACCCATCATTCAAAACAAAGTGGCTAACTAGTAACTGTAAGTAGTCAATTATTTTTACATGAATGGATCTTTCGTTTCATGAAAATGATGAGATTTTCGCGTATTTCGTATGTGAGTATTTATAAGACTTATCAAATTTTTTTGTTATCACAAAGGAGATCTCTTTGTGAATTTATTACTCTGTATATCAAAAAAAATTTTCAAACATATGGTTAAATATGAGATAAATCAATAATTACTTTAATTACAGTCTTTTGTCGGAATTAGCTGTTTTTTCCAACTTATTACGGCAAAAAAACCATGAAAACATGTTGTTTTAGTCACTTTCCAATGTAATAATTATTTAATATTATTTTATGAATGGTCTTCTGAACATTATCGTTATCTGTTCTGTATAAAGAAACATTACGTAATGAAAGTACTTTATTCGCATACAGAACTGTTCAGCACAACATTGTAACACTAAAATGGTTATAATAAACATTCTACAATGAATAATTATGTATTTCCTAAATATTAATTATAGCTATCAATTTTATTTACAATTATTTCAGACATTATTTTGTAACAGTTTAGTTTGTTGGGCACAAAAACATTTAAATTATCTGATTTTTAAACAGAAAAGAGTTCTGTTTAAAAAAAGTAGTCACGAAACAAGATATGGAATATGTTGGGGAAAAGTCGTTTCATTTTAATTCTGTTTATATCTATAATTATATATTATTGTTCTGTCAATTTTATGTATGAACTGTAAACATCATGGTTGCCTGCGCAAAAAGGTTACTATAGCTGTATTTTGTTTATATACTTTAATTATATCGAAACTTTGATTCAATCTTCAATCCTCTGTGTAGATGAAATTTTTCTCTTTGTTTCTCATAGATATTTCTATTTCCTTTTGTAATTAATTTTTCTTCAATAATAAATTTTTAATTTTTCTTTTAATTTATGATTTTAAAGAAAATTTAAAAGTACTTTATGTAGACAAAAAATTTAAAAACTTTATATCCACAAAGATCTTTCTAAACATTTTCTTCGTACTTTCCACATGTTTAGTACTTTATTTATTTATCTAATTGTATGTATCTAATTGATACATATGGCGGACTTATTGCTACGAGAGCAATCTCTTACAGCCAACCATAACACCAGTCCAGCCCCGCTCGACAAAGGGTCGGGAATTAAACCCGGGTCTCCGCCATGCGCGGCGTCCTAAGTCAAAAGTCTTCATAAGTCAAAGATAAAATTTTAACTGTTTTTTTATATATGGTTAAATTTTAACTGGTCATATCACGGAATATTTGTATAGTCTGGACGTACTGTTTATTTGAATACACAACTTAATTTTCTGCTCTCAAATTTTATGAAAAAAAGAGAACACTCACTTACGATCCAACTTAATAAGTCCAATATCATTATAGCACTTTTCCATAATGTTATAGTCCGGATGAGCTTCCCGTTCCACCACTCCGTAGGTAGCGTTGTCATCTAGCACTCTTCTGTCTAGCACTCCGAGACGGACCAGGTCTACATATCCACTGTAAAAATTCAACTTATGGTTATATATTTGTATTAAATTTACTTTAGTTTCTGCACATGTCATGCTCAGTGAAGATCTTTCAATGCATATAAGAGATAAGAATAGAGCATAAGAACCATAAAAGTGTTTTTTTTACTTTTTCACGAAACTGATTTCTCTCTGATTTTTTTAGCTTAAAATGTTGACAATATGTAAATAATAATATGAAAAAAACCTAAAATAATTTCCAGTTTTTCATTATACATATCCATTTCTTTGCCAATTACGTTCTAGGAAAAATTATAAAAAAAATATACAAAGGACCCTTGTTTCATTTATAATATAAACAACATACCAAGAAGTGCAGCACAGTAAAATAATTACTTTAATATCACTAACATATTTTTTTAAATTTAGTAACCATTAATTAGTTGCCATGATAACATACAATGTTCTCTTTGTTAGTTTTGTTTTTACGATTAGGGAAAAATTTAACTAATTATTATTATTGTAATGCCAGTGTATTATTGTATTAATACAAGTATATTATTGTTGTAATTTCAGTGTATTATTGTTTTAATACAAGTATATTATTGTTGTAATTTCATTGTATTATTGTTTTAATACAAGTATATTATTGTTGTAATTGCAGTGTATTATTGTTTTAATACAAATATATTATTGTTGTAATTTCAGTGTATTATTATTCTAAATATTGTTTTTGTTTTTGATCACTTTAATAATATTTGTGACACGTCTGAAACTCGTGCGATGATATTCACAGAGAATTTCTTAAATTTCCCACAATAACTACTTTTTAAAAGAATAGACAATATTTTATTTACATCTAAGGACTAGTTTTTGTATCATAATCTTTACTTGAAACAAATTTCATGTCATTTTGAAATACTGATTTCTTTGTTTAATTAATGGTATTAGTTATTTTAATTTTTGTAACTAATTATTAGTTACAAAAATTTAAAAGAAAATATTGGTGATATTAACATAATTATTTTATTGCGCTACACTTCTAAGCATGTAGTTTGTATTAAAGGTGAAACCAGATCTTTAACATTATTATTTTATAATATATTTTTCCTAGAAAATAATTATGAGTTTTTATGCTAAATTACAAACAAATACTTTTTTATTTATAAGGATTGTGTCTTTGTACCATAATTCTCAAAAAGGGGGTAGGGAGCAGCGTTGCCACACCCGACAAAATTGGGACGTCCTGACTCTTAGTCCAAAATTAAATGTCCCGTGCGGAGCAAGCTTAGACGACGGTGCAGTGTGGCAAAGGTGTGGTCGACACAGGCCAACGCATAGTGAAAGTAAAGTGCGCATGAGAGCAGGACATATTCTCTTTCACTATTAATCAACGATCAATCATTCGTTTGTTCCTTTCCATCTATGGCTGTATATTGCGGAGTCAAATGACTTATTGTAGACTGTGTGAAAAAGGGTTAGTATTTCTCATGGTGGACTATATGATGTAATTAAGGATTCGAAAACAAGTACTCATACGAAGATCATAAGTTCCCACGCTGCAAGAAATATAGTCAGCTATTTCCAGGCACCAGGTACTTCTACTTCTGGTCGAGGTCTCCACAATATTATGTGTAAAATGTCAGCCGCAGAAATTACTTAAATATACCACACTGTTAAACATTCTTTTGGCTACAATAGCACAGATTGTTTTTAAATGTTATTGCCCCTCATGTACTCCGGTTCCAAAATAGCTAAGAATGTTAAATGTAGTAGAACAAAGAGCAAAGCAATACTTTGTGAAATACTGGCGAGAGAAGCTTTGAAGGATGCACTGCAAAATTTATAAGAAGATTTAGTTTTTTCACTTTCTATGGATGTCAGCAATAAGGGTAACTGGAAAATGTTTCTGATATGTGTACGATACATCAGTTTTGAAAAAGGCATACAAAATAGAGATTGGCGTAGAAGCTATCATCTTAAAAATATACGGCCATTTCTCACTTTCAGTTAAACGTTGTGGCGAATTTATTGAAATATTTGAAACTACGTATATGGACTGAGCCAAATTATTGCGTCGTGTTCATACAGGATTTCTCTCCCTTTTCCTGCTATTGAGAGAGTAATTAAGGTTTGGCCTGCTTTAAAACCTTACTTTGATAAGCCAGGCTTGTGTGCGATACCAATGAAAAGATTTTTCACTCGAGAGAAGAGGAGACAAAAATTTTAGGCTACTTGCATTTCGTTCATAATGTGGTGATTGCTTTTGGTACATTAATGAAAGAGTCTCAGGGAAATAATATTTCCATAACAGAAATGCATGAGTCGTTATACCTCTTCCGCTCAATGTTGACTCCAAGGAAAAAAGATTGCTTTTTCGGCTACCCGACGAAACAGGCTTTTAATTAGTTGAATTTGAAAAGGCCAAACTGAACGAAAACTTCGACGATTTTTATACAAATTGTTGAACATATTTAGACAAATGTTATAATTTTTCAAATGATAATATATTTTCGCTAAACTAGAATTCATAAACCTGAAAAATGAAGTTAGTTTTGAAAAGGTTGAGAATGCTGTATCTTTATTAAATTTGACTGCGCTCTTTCAGTAAATAACCTATATGAAGAATTTAACTTGTTGAAATCATCTTTGGATGTGGTAGTGGAAATTGTAAAAATACCACTGCACAGAAATGACACCAGCTCTTTAAACAGTTTTCAAAAAATGATACCAAGAATATGTTTTAAATAGTTTCTTTCATATTGAGTGTTCCAACTTCAAACTGCTTTCTCGAATGCATTTTTTCCCATATGAAATTAAAAAAGTCAAATGCCAGAAATTTGTTTCCGGCTCTATAAATTTAATGAAAGTAGGAATTCAGAATTCATACAACGAAAGTAGACTCATCCAATTTAATCTGGAGTTATCCTATATAGAGTTTTTCAACGCATTAAAGAAAAAAGGAAACTTTAAAAGAAGTTAAATCTTCAGAGAAATATAAATAAATAATTTGTACGTAAGTAACGTATTACTCGTTTATATTCCTTTGCATTTAAATTCTTCAGTCATTGTTATTGGTATTTCATATAAAACATTTTCTATAGCTAACTATCATTGAAAAACTAATCATTATTTATGCTTCTTTATTATGTCCCTCTTTCGGTTATTGTTATTAGTATTTTATTATGTCCCGCTTATTGTTATTAGTATTATTATTAGTATTAGCTTATTGTTATTAGTGTTATTGTTATTAGTATTATTATTGTTATTATTGTTATTAGTATTATTATTGTTATTAGTATTATTATTGTTATTAGTATTATTATTAGTATTATTGTTATTAGTATTATTATTGTTATTATTGTTATTAGTATTGTTATTAGTATTATTATTGTTATTAGTATTATTATTGTTATTAGTATTATTATTGTTATTAGTATTATTATTGTTATTAGTATAGTTATTATTGTTATTATTGTTATTATTATTGTTATTATTGTTATTAGTATTATTATTGTTATTAGTATTATTATTGTTATTAGTATTATTATTAATATTATTGTTATTAGTATTATTATTATTAGTATTATTATTAGTATTAGTTTATTGTTATTAGTATTAGCTTATTGTTATTAGTATTATTGTCCCGCTTATTGTTATTAGTATTTCATTATGTCCCGCTTATTTATTATGTCCCGCTTTCGGTTATTGTTATTAGTTATTGTTATTAGTAGTCCCCCTTTCAGTTATTGTTATTTGTATTTCGCTTCTTTATTACGTCCCGCTTTCAGTTATTGTTATTAGTATTTCATATAAAACATTTTCTATAGCTAACTATCATCATTGTGAACTCAAATAAAAGGATAGGTAATGAAAAACTAATCATTATTTACGCTTCTTTATTATGTCCCGCTTTCGACGAAAGAATCCCACATTTTTTACTCGAAAGATTTTAAAGTCCCACTTTGCCAGAAAATATTTTGACAATGCTCATAGTGAGATACCCTCATCTTACAATCTACAACGTATTTTGCGTTTAAATGACAGCACCATTGAAAGAAATTCACTGAAAACATACAGACTATCGTCAGGCATTTTATAAAATCATACTTCAGTAGCTATACATTTCTACGTGCTATCAATAAATAGTATAGATACTAAATATTTTACAGTTATTAATGAGATCTGTTAGAAAAGGGACATTTTGGAAAATGCTTACTAGTGTACAACTTGTAGTGACATTTGTGTCATCATTATCGACTACTCATCTCCATCTATTTGGCAAAGAGTAGATAGCATCGAAATAGTGACTCACCGGTTTTGAAATGGAAAATATGTCAATCAGATCTCGGGGATGATTCTCTTTAAACACTTTTTTTCTGCAAAGCATTGCTTAACGGTTTTTGTTATGTTTGTTTAATAAGAATACAGAATTATTTTTCATTTCAGTTCAAATAATTTTAGTCACGTAATTCTTGCAAAATGTGATCGGGCATTATATGAATGTTCGATGAAATTTAAGTCAGCAGTTTTGTAGGAGACTACAGTACACTAATGCAGAAATAGTCATATCACTAGAAGTATTTCTCAATGTACTTTCTGTATAAATACTGTCCGGAATCATTAAAAAAAAATTGAACGGCATAAAACGAATCGGAAGAAGGAAATTTATTTTTGTTAATTTGGTAGAACTTTCCTTAACTACCAAACCAAACTTGAGCGCAATCTGTCAACTAGTGTGTTTACAGCAAATGTCGCAATATATCGACCTCAAAGTTGCTCTACGCATTTCATTATGGATACATTAGTTGTGTGATAAATTTATCATGCCAAATCATTAAAAATGTTAAAAAAGTCTATGGTGACAAGTCTATGCCGAAAACATAGGCATGCGAGCACTAAAAATCGTTCAAAGAGAAACGTGATTTGGTCAGAGATTTGCTTCACCCATACTATTTTCAATGTTTACCACTGATGATGACATTGAACAAATTTAACAATTAGTGATTGAAAATTACTATTATTTATTCATTAGTTCAGTATTAAAGAGTTTCTCTCAGTCTTTTATCAATATTCATCTCTTGAGCTAATGGCTCATGAGATGAATATTGATAAAAGACTGGTTAAGAAGCAGAAAGAAAAAGAAGCATTGATTGATTGGATCAATTGAATTGAATGAATGATTGAATTGATTGAATCAATCAATTGATCGATTAAACGATTAAAGACATCAAATGGAAATTACAGAGAGAATTGAAGATTATACCATTTTCAACCTATTAGAAGTGTATGGAAGAGAGGGTTTGGCATTATCACAGTTATATTGCCAACAATGGGGATTACTTGGAAGGGGACAAAATAAATTTTGATGAATAAACTTAAATTTGTGTGTTTTTTTAACAATTCCAAGTAGTTTTTATACAGAAGGTATGATTCCATGAATATCCCACCAAACACACAACCTTATCTTTTAACACGGAGTTCATTTTTTGCATCAATTTGCCCAATTATTTTTGACCCAATCACTGGCCCTTATGAGTATGATACACATATATAATCCACTTGTCATCCCCAGTAATAAAGTGGTTCAAAAAATCCAATAAATGCCAACAAGATAAAAGTTACGTGCACACAATTACTTGAAAGTTTATCCCGAATCAACTTGTGGGGTATGCAAATATCATACTTTTGACTTTGCCTAACTGGTTTATATGTTTCTCTACCATACTCTGAGAGCATCTCAATTGAGTAGTTAATGGGATCTTCTTCAATTAACGTTTTTAATTTGTTGTTATAAAGATCAATTGGTTCACCTGAACTGAGTTTGTACCTTAACATTCAATCATAATTCTGGAATTGTGGAAACAATGGTATTACGGCAGTATTAGAGACAGTATCGGGAGCTACATTCTAGAAAGTAAACAGTAATACATATAAGTTTTAAAATTGTCCAAATTTTCTCTATATTGACTCATCAATAGTCAGACAATAAATGACAGAATGAAAATATTCCAGTATAGAATATTCCCAGACTTTCGCAAGAATTCTAAATATTTTTTAAAAAACGCTTAGTACTAGCTAGCCAACATGTTGCAAAGTGATGACACATCTCAAGATAATTTTTTAAATTATTGGAGATGTACTGTGGATTTTGTGAAATTGATTGGGGAAAATGATGATTTCCAATAAAAATCATTTGCTAGTATAGCAAAACGACGGCAATTAAGTGAATGCAGGAAATGACAAGGCGTAAAAAGTAAGAGTTTTCTTAGCAACATAGGGCAAAAATATTTTCATTATCATAGTGTAAGGCAATGTAACAGTGACATACTTTTCACGTGAGTCCAGGACATGAGCTGCAGTCAAGACGTAAAGCTCGCTGATAAGCGAACCACCGGCGAGCCACTTTGTTTCTTGTTTCTGTACATAGCCTAGAAGTGCCTGAAATTCATTAAATAAATTGTAATCATTTACTAAGTTAAATCTGAAAAATTTTGTTATAGAATGTTTAATGTATCACATTATCAAAATATCATGAAAATTTTAAATTATATGTAAATAATATTCAGAGAAAGGAAACAATTCATTTTAGAGAGGTGTCAAAAAGTTGTTCGTGAATGCAAATTGTGGTGAATGATAATTTTATTTTTCTATTGTAATCCAAGGGTTTACCGGAAGTGATGAACCCTTAATTTGCCTACATCTTGTTATAGTTCCATCTGTCTGGAACTTAAGATCTGAAAAACATATTAAAGGTCCTCGGAGACTACATGTACACTTTAACATCTCTATTAAGGTGGTAACTACTAAAAGAATAATTAAGAAGGGAAAATAAGATAAGCAATACTTATTCTCTTTTTATTTCAAAATATTTTTAATAACTATAACTTATAAATTAAAAATTATGTCATTATAATTCATTGTTTACAATAATAATAAAATTAAATAAATGCAGCCTATAGAAAACAGGACACCTATTTAATAAAACGATAACAGATATTATTGGAGTCATACGAGTCGTGCAGCACAGCAAGCAAGTTGTTATTTAAAGAAATGAGAGGTGGGGACATATTAGACATCATTTTAAGGAAACAGACTCTCATATTTATTTGGAGACACCTTTTTAAAGGAATTCCCCTCAATAGGATGTTATGTACTCTCATTTAGCATGTACGAAGACATGTTTTACAGAGCCTAAAAACATTTTTTACAGAGCCTAAAAACATGTTTTACAGAGCATAAAAATATTAGCCCTTTGCAACCTATAAATCAAAATCCACACTTGAAGTATCATACTTGCGAAATTTCTAGTACAAAAAGTGCTCATATAGTTTCATTCATAATATTTGTATGATATTATAGAAATTTTGACGGCCAACTTTGGAGTCCCTTATGTTTACTTTTTCGGTGATAATACATTTTTGTTTAAATTTCAAGCTCATTTTTTTTCTTAAAAAACTTTCCTTAGAGTCAGGAGGCTTTAAAAAAGGAAAGTTCCTGCCAAGTTTCACATTTCTAACTCTGGTTAATATGGACGTAAAATTTCCCGTCACTTACTTAAAAAGAGTTACATGTACCAATTATTAAAATGGTCAAACGTGCTGAAAAAAATAAAATGTGCTATTAATTTATAATTTAAAATATTTTCTTAAGCTCATGTATAAGCCTATAGATTATCATATTTTCGAAGAAGTAACTTTTTTTGTTATGGCAGTCTAAATTGATTTATACGAGACGGAGAGGAAAAGGAAGAAACGATGGTACGACAGTTGTAAAGTAAGGAAGAGGAAGTAGCGAGAGAAGGACAGATAAATAGAGAAGAACCAAATATAGTAAAATTGTAAAATTGTAGTAAACTTAAAATTGTAGAAACATTGACGCTTTGACAAATGGAACAGCCAGATGGACATAACGATATCATTAGGCTGTCTTGTTTCTTCACAGACTAAAAATTTAGAATATAGCCTTTAACAAATTAAATGAGAAAAATTTTACAAACAAAGTCGATTACGATTGTTCCTATAATAATTTCATAAAGCGTAATCATCACTGTAGCACTTGTAATGCCCTTAACACTTTCGGTGCTGATTGCATAAATGTAATTATTCATGGCTCTTTCCTGTGACTGGAATGTCTACGTAGACAAATGATACTTGTCTTTCCCTTCAGCAGATGCCTCTCATCATTTATAAATTTCAATATAATTTAACATCATGAAACTGTATTTTCCACAAATAAGTGTTTTTCTTAAAAATATAAACTACTTTTTTGCAACTAAATGAAACTACGTGATGTAATGTTAAATTATGATGAATTTCTATAAAATTTATGCCAAATATATTCAAAATATAAACTATATTAATCACGAAGATACTTGATATATAAAGATTCTAAAACAATCTAATGGACATCTCGCAAGGTGTTATACAATATTTCACAGTCAGGAAAATTCTGATACGGCAATATGAATTCGAATACTATACATTTAAGTACATTTATATTTGATATTTTCATTGTAGAGCCCAGGTATGTTATTCCATTAATAATATATGCAAAAAGAATCATCATATATATTAATACGCTAAGGTTAAGATGTTACACTCCCTTTTTAGAAAAAACATCACAACTAATCCACATAAATTATATATCATTTTATAGATAATTGCTTGCTCTACCGGCATCCACAACTAAAAAATTTATTATTGCTATTGTTTTTGCAAATTAATTAATTATTAAAATTATATACACAAAACAGCAATGCTGCCATCTAACGGCTCAACGTCAATATGATTGACGGTCGGTAAAATTTTTGTTTAATTTCAAATCCACTCACGTATAAATAAAGTGGCGCTTTAGCTCAATGCTTTTGATACTTGTGCCTCTATATGTCAATTTTAGTAAAATATTTGTTTGATCTGTCATCTGAGCTTCATAATGGAATAAAAACGTAATAAGCAGTGTGCAAAATTAGAAATGAATTGAATACCTGCAATCAAATTTGATTTATTAAATTGAGTTGAATAATTTATAATGCGAAGACTTTGCACGGGTCACGCTAGTCATATATTAAAACAATTAAATGACCAATTTTCTCCGATACTTGAAATGAGAGCCATTGACAGGACCTCAAACCTCAGTACTGCCAACTAGTTAGCGACAAAATAGAAATTGTCATTTAATGCCATTAAACTCAGTCATTTACGTTTCATAGCACATAAAGTATGTTAGACATTATTGGAATATTGATTTTCTTGCATCTAACAAATAACAAATTGTTTTATGTGTTAGTTTGTAGTAGGAATAAATATAAGACTATTTTATACCATATGCGGGAATTCCATTTCTTTAGCAAGTATGTCCTCAATGATGCGCGTGTTTAACGTTTTGCACTTTCTTCTGTCTTTCGGTTCCCATCCATCGCCATTGGCGGCGAAAGTGTACATCTGCTGGCTAGACTCCACGCATTCTGAAATTAAACGTAAACTCTCTCATCAATTAATTATTAATATTAAAGAACAACGGTGAAAATGGGTCCACTTTCTACATCGGAGCAGACAGAATTGTTTTGTATATCAAAAAAGGCTGAGTTGTAATGTTCAATACGTCAAAGTGAAAAATGGAACCACTATAATATCACTTCTACGTGTGTGTGTCAGTCTATTTGTCACATCCGATTTTCTCATTAATTGTGAGATATAGAAATTTGAAATTTGGCGTAATAATACATAGCTAACATTTTTAAATATTCATAAAAGAATTAAAGTGGGAGTAAAATGTGTACTCAAAGAATGTATTTTAATTTTATTTGTCATTTGGTGCTTTTCAAAGGACTTGTTATGATGAATGCAAAAATATTTTTTTATGACTTTAAATTAAATATTAAATGTGTTTAGTTGGTATTATATTTATGGCTGTTTGCCGGTTTCCTTTATTTGCTTGGGAAGAAGGGAACAATTTAAAAGTTATGTTTACGTTATAAACGAGAGATTGAAACACAGTTAAACGTGGCTACTAGTTACATTTTTCTATTTGTCTTAAACGGTAAGTCTATTGTTTTGTATGCATAGCTTAATACAATGATAATTATTTTTCACTAAATGACACACGTTTTATTTGTGTTAAATATTTCAGTCATGGTTTATGGATAGTTTTACATTTTTAGTTTTTAATTGTGTTGTGTTGTTTTTTATTTTTAATTGTGTTATTAACATGCAACACCATTCCTATGTATTTCTGTGTGTTACCATTTCTTTTCTAATTTATATTTTTTATTCATTATAAAATGTCTAAGGTTCAAATGACGCAAGATGTAATAAAATCGTAATGGATGGCTTATTATAAAATTGTAAAATTTTTAAACACTTCCACAATTTATTATGAAATTGTTGAATTTTGAAGAATATCGCAATTTATTATAAAATTGTTAAATTTTGAATGGTAGAGAAATTTATCACCAAATTGTTAAATTTTGAGTGATATCGCAATTTATTAAGATTGTATAGTGCAACAAGGAATTATTATGATTTCATTATGTCTGTCCTTCCATATGTCACAGTTTTACATAGACACAAATTAAATTTTGTAAGTGGAAATTTTAGTGGACGATCTAAGAAGTAATAAAAAAAATTAATGAAGATTGAAAAAAAATTTTTAATTGCAAGTGAGAACGACCATTTTTTAACCTCTTATTTAGTCGGGTACAATTGTACATGTTTTTTAAAAGAAATTGAGGTTACTTTTTTATTCATAAGTTTCATTAGCGAAGTGACAAATTTCAAAGTAATATACAATATATAGCAGCCACTGTAATTTTTGAAAAGCAAGCTAAGTTTAAATATTTGTGAAAATTCTAGGTGTTAGCATTTGATTGGAATTGTCAAAATTATTTCAGTCCACATACACCAACTACATAACTTATCTTATGCACGTTCCAATGTATGCTTGGTTTTTTTCGTTTTAATATGTTGTGTCATATTTAAGCATACTAATGTTACAAAAAACTGATGTCGATAAAAATTTATTAATATAATTTAAATTACATATTAATATAAATTAAATTATGAGCCTTTGTTGTCGCACACTCACGTCATCTTTATATTATGTTAAAAAAACGAACTGAGCAATGTACAATATCTATGGCTTACTCATTCTGTTCTCTCTTCTCATTGACATTTCATGTACAATTACATTCTTGTGCAGATTTGAAACATGTTCATTGCAGTAGTGAAAAGACTACAGAGTCAGCCTTACTTGGTGTGTGAGAAATAATACGTTGGCAAACGATAAACCCGTTATGTTTTTTCCAGCAATTTCTAGAAATGTATAGAAACCTCTCGAACATGTCTGTACCTCGTTGGAAATATGAAGAGTGCAGTGTTTGAGCTTCCACTGAAGTAGCAAGTAAAGTATAAACAAAATATTTCACAGAGAGAATTCAAAAGGCGCTTGCTTAATGAACAGCGAAGAAACGCACAATGTCTCAGTACGGAAAGTACATTCTCTTATAGCAGAGCTACGCATTGATTCCAATTATTGAAATAACAAAGTTGATCTCTTTGTTATCATGCTTATTCAGGGAGACTTTTGCATTAAATTTAGAATAATTAAAAAATCTTATTAAAACGGATATCAGGTTACGTTTGTGTTATCTGTTTAAGTTACACTCATACCCTCAAATTACAATAATAAAATAATTTCAGGCTTTGGAGAAGAACTGGAAATATTCTGTTTGGCTACCACATGAGCTAACACTGATGAACTCAGTTTTTGGGTTTAGGAGCCAAATTGTTAGTAACCAAACTTGTACATACTTAAGTAGGTAATAAGCGGATTGCTAATGATATTATTTGGCAATCGTATGGGAATTTGTTATATACTGTTAAATTTTGATAGGTTATTTTAGATTATAACAATTTTTACATTATTCTTGGCAACGAGATACAACCGAAATAAAAAGCTTTGTATTTAGGCGATGTTCCTACATTGTGCCCTTCTTTTGTAGAACCGAGTCCGTGCAAGATGCTATCATTGCATTTTGGTGTTAAATAAGTTAACCTTTGGTTAAATAAGTTAACCTTTGGTTACACCGCTGCTATGTTTGTCATGTGAGGTTCACGTATTGTAATGAATCAAAATTATTGGTATGCTGAATATGATATATTTTTCAAAAGTGAATAGTTTGATAGTGTATTGTTTAAAACCTCATTTTAACTCATAACATAATCTTTTTATATTCGATAACTTTTTTTATTTTTTGTTGATAAAATACTGCACTGATGTTAGCAAACATATAAATAAAAGTTCTTATTTCTGTTATTTTCGTTTGATCACTACATTTCCTGTACTCAATTATAGCTGCATACCATATATTCATATAAATAATGCAGAACTTTATCTGTACAACATAGATTCATACAAATAATACGGAGAATAAATAATAATATAGATTCGTACAAATAATATAGAACTTTAACTTTACACCATAGAATCATACAAATAATGCAGAATTTTAGCTACATATCAACTCTATAGATTTATATTAATAATGCAACACTTTAACTATACAACATAGGTTCATATAAATAATGCAAAACTTTAGCTATACATCATAGAATTGTACAAATAGCACTGGTTAACAGCAATTTTGTGCATGAGATGTGTATACCTGATTTTTCCTGCTTTTCTCTGTATGTAGAAAAGTTTATTAAAAGAAAATGACATCAATCAATTATTAAGTTGTCTAAAAATAAAGTCTAAATGATATAAAAAATATTTTAAAATTAACATTCTGTTATGTTCAACAGAGGTTTTCCGAATCAACCCCCAAATAATCCCCCACCATGCTTTCAGTGTACTGGCTTTAATATCGTCTCTCAAACTCCATTATGTCTTTATGGAAGCATTCCCGTTGTTCTTTCGAATAAGCCCCCATATTATTCTTAAATTTATCCAAATGAGTTTCCAACATGTATATCTTTAGAGACATTCTACATCCCATAATGCAAAAATTTGAAAACATGTCAGTAATCAGCTCATCATAATTTTCAGCTCTATGGTTTCCAAGGAAACGATGAATTACTGCCTTAAAACTATCCCAGGCTTTTTTCCTGATTGTTAAGTAATCGCGGGAAATATTTGCAGTCCATAACTTTTTTAATTGAGGTAGGCCCTCAAATAAAAAAAATTATGGATTGCGACAGATTTCACCTTTAATTCTCGCCTGTGAAAGCTTTGAAAAAAACTCTCCAAATATTTGAAAGCTTCGTATTCATGATTAAGAGCCTTAACAAATTATTTCATGAGCCCCAATTTAAAGTGCAATGGCGGCATCAGTATAGTTTTGGCATCAGCAATTGCTTCCAATTTAACGTTGCATATTCCTACTTCGTACTCAAGCTGTTCAGGTCAATGTTTTTGGCGGTTGTGAGCTGCATCATTCCTACAATCCTACAGGCAAAGATATCAGGAGTATTTAGTGTAACTACCTTGCATTCCACTTAGAAAACTCATCATCTTGAAGTCTCCAATAACTTCCCATTAGTATTACTTATATTTTATTGCATTTAATAGCATTTTAATACTGTCATAATTCTCTTTGAGATGTGCCAATGGAACAGATGGAAGTTTATTCCCGTTGTGAAGTAAAACAGCTGTTAGACTTTTTGTTGAGCTGTTAATAAAAAAGTGCCATTCAGTTGTACGACAAGAAATATAAATTTTTTTAAACAAAACTTTCACATCATGACAAAAACAGAGTCCATCTCACTTAGTAAAGAATCGTCACATCATTTTCTTTGGTTTCTGGAATATTTGAACATCAGAATATAAATTTGACACCTCTCGCAAAACCTCATTGATTATAACATAAGTAGTTAAAAACTGGTTAACGCTGGAGGACATTCATGCACACTTTAGGCAGATGAAGTAAACTAGGACTTCGTCCTGCCACGCAACACTCAGGAGCGTAAAGCGTTACCAAACCCAAGACCGAGGGATTATCAACATAATTATTTAGTCATTTAATAAAATGCATGACCATAAGCAATTCCCGACATAAAGAGTTTCACTTAGCGTCTGCCCTATGTTAGCACATATCAGAGATAGGTAGCCCTATCATTATACGCATAAATTGTAAATATACTCACTGTTCCACGCCAAGTATTGTGGACCTTTCTTCTTGAGATTTTCGAAGGGCGGAGGGCATTCTTCTCTATTTACAAAAGGCACGTTTGTCTGAAAAATAGCATTAATGATATTGATAAGCCCTTGTAGTTTTTTAATCATTATTGTTATACTAGTGTTCATATTGGTGGTAAGAGATTGTGCTCATAGCAATAAATCTACCATACATATCAAGTTCGAACAAAAAGATCTTTAAAGGAATAAATAAATAAATGATAATTTCCCATTTAATGGTTCTCAAATAGTTGCTGGACATTATTTTAATTGCTTGAGAGTAAATTAAGTGTATTACAATCCCAGTGATTAATTTTAGATGGAGTGATCTACATTCTTCACTTTCTGATATACGTCAACTGTCATGCTATCGACGGAACACCTTATGACATGCTCCCATATAGTGCGATAACAAGTATTTGCCTTAAAGTTAATTGTAAGTAACTTAAAAGTACCTATGTAATGCAATATCTCCGACTCGGGAAGGTTATTAAAATTACGCATCACGTGTCAACAAAAATAATAACAATCAAAACGAGAAAAGGAAACATAGAGAGCTTGATGAAAATATCCAAACAAACATCGAAATTAAAAAAAGTACTAAGGTCATTTGTCAATCTGGGAGATCATTATGAAGCAGTTTTTTAAGGTTCAATCTTGAAACACAACACAAATTATAATCATCACATTGAATTTTATAGATTTTTTTTCTTCATTATAAGAAATTGTTTTTAAGGATTCTACTGGCCGTATTAGCTTGCATATTAACTTAATAAAGAAACAAAAAGTTTGCTAATGCATAGAAAGTCGATTGTTTTTTGTTAATCTTAAAACTTTAGAAGTTACTGCTGCTATCATTTTTCTGTCATTCACATTATTTATTAATAGTTTAACTACATTTATCTGATAAACCAAATTTTCATTTTAATATGGTTTTGTTATACAAAATTAAGAGATTTTTGGAACAAATATAGTTTAGTATCAATGAATATTTCACTCTTGGGTTAATCTCAAAATACATTAAAAATTTTATATAAATATGAAAAATAATTTCCACTCGCGATTGTTTTCTTACAATAAATTGATTTCAAAAATATTTCACATAGAAATCGTGTTCTTACGCCGAATTGGTTCTTCTAATTTTTTCTGTTTAATTCCCATTCTTAATTATTCTAAACATTAAACTACGACTACCAATTTATGTTTAAAAAATTATGGTATGTATTTTTGACCACACGTATAAAATAAAACTTGTAATTTTATAATATATATATTTATAATAAAATATGTAATATTTTGTATATATATATATATATATATATATATATATATGTGTGTGTATGTATAATTACATTGACGTTATATGATGTACATTATTTTGGTGAATCAAGAACAATGCGTGAATATTAATTTAAAATACAAAATATACAAATATTATATTAAACTATTCTCAAATAAAATATTAAATATTAACCGCATACACTCGAATCATTACACTTATTATGTACAATAACATTTACATATTATATTAAAATATTAATCAAAATCGTAATGCAAACAAAGATTTGAACCATGGATTAGTACAGCGCCATTTGTTGATAAATATTGCCAAAAATATTTTACGTTTAAAAAATAATTTTATTTTAAAAAATCAAAATTTTTGGGAATAAGTACAACCTCTTATTAATCTAGGAGTATTATTTCTGCTTTGGGTACAAGTGCTTCTGTATTAAAATCCCAGATGAATTAGATTAAGTTTATATACATTGGCAATTAAATGAAACTACGTGATGTAGTATTATTTCTACTTTCTTTAAATTCTTTACCACAACCTAGGTTTCATTGAATTACAACATCTTCAGATGGGATATTAGCAAAGATCGTTGTAAAGAAATTAAAGAAAGTAGAAATAATACTACATCATGTAGTTTCATTTAATTGTGAATAATGAATTTCCACAAAATGAACGCCAAATATATTCAATTTATATATATTTTTTAACTTTTAATGTTTTAAAACAATTGAATTCAATGCACCGATATAAATGAGTTGGTCGAATTAAGTCGGGAAGAGCCGACAATACAACGAAGCCGAATGGGCGATTAGTCGGAAAAATAATGTACGCATATTATATTAAATTATACTCAAATACACAATACAAGAATTACGATCAAAAACAAGAATTACAATAATACAGTATGTCCACATTTGAGTCAATGCTAAGTACAACTATGTACAAAAGTCGATTAGTTTTTTGTAGTTGTAATCAGTTTTTAGTCTTGTGTGAAATAAAAAGTTTTAAAGCCAGTAATAACATTGTTTGAAATCAAAAGCTAGAAAAACTGAAAATTATTTGACCATTGGTTTTTGAATTGAAATTGGATTTTAGGAGCTGCTAGCCTTTCGGCAGAAAAAAATCAGTATAAAGAATGCATGCCTACTGTGTTTCATAAGTGATAACCATATCTTTACTAAAAAGGATGAAAACGAATGAAAATATTTTGTTTAAAAAAGAATTATACTTACTAATCATTTGCAAATCTACAATGGTCGATAATGCATGAAAATAATTGAAAATAAAATTTTGTAATGACAAAATGTTTGTAAATCTTGACGCAAGTATTTTTAAAACTTTTCTCGTATCGTCAATACAATTACAAAGATAGTTTGACAAATTTACATATCTGTAAGAAAGGAAACGTTCTATTCGAATCCGAAATAAAAGGGTTTGAACATCTCGCTGAGATTAAAATTTTAAATGAAACGGCAAATAAATGTATTTTGACAAGTGTGACGTGAGTGTTTAGACATCAGCAAGCAAAAAATTTACACACAGTTTTGTGCATCGGAACACGTAAAACACAAATCTCAAATTACCTAGAACGTGAAACTTAGCAGTATCGTACCAGTTTTATTTTCCTAACCTTTAAAGAAATAGAATCCTTTTATTGAAATATTTTTAGGAACCTATTCACATCTTCAACCAGAAATATGGACACTGATTTAAAAAAAATGAACAAGTATCAGTCTTCATATAAAAAATTATGATAAACCTACAGGTTGAGTCTAAATAAATGGCATATATATCCATTACTCTCATTTATGTAGGTCTGATATTATCGAGCATATTAAGATTCAAGAAATAGAGTGGGTTGACCATGTTCATTGAATGAATGAAAGTAAAATTGAATTCAGTGATGTTTCACCTAGAGGTAGGTTTAAATTAGAATATGTCAAACGGCTCAAAAACAAATTCCTTAGTATGACATGTCTCCACTAAGTAGTTTCTGTTTTCACTTTTAGGTTTCCGTACCACAAAAAGAAGAAAGGAATCCTTATAGGATCACTTTGTTGTCTGTCTGTCTTTCGATCAACATCATTTTTCTCAGGAACGCATGGAGGTAGCAAGCCGAAACTAAAATCAAATACCTAGGTCTATGGTCACTTGAAGCTGTAAAAATCAAGCTTCTAAGTCAATGAAATCAAAAAATAAATATATAGCCATTTATGTTGCATACTTTGATCTATAGGGTACTTCCCGTTGACCTAGAATCCAATCCATAGGGTACTTCCCGTTGACCTAGAATCATGAAATTAGACAAGAAGCAATGTTTCACAGCATCAGTAAAGGAAAAAGTCGGAAAATCATTAATTTGTAGTTATATCACATTAAAAAAGGATTTTTTTACATATGTTTATACTAAAGATATTGTAGGCAATATATATTTTTTCCAAAAAATTAAAATTCTTTAATAGGAATATAATGTAGCATTAAATGTTTATAAACGCTGAAATGTGTACAAAACTCACGTAGTGCGAGTTACAAGATTCGTAGTACTTTTCACCATGTCATCTATTATATCTTTCACAGATGTAAAAATATCTCGATTTTCTCAAGAAACTACGAAATTTAGAGTTGTCTCAATGTTTGTCTCAATTTTTTTAAAATTCTTTAATAGGAATATAATGTACCATTAATATAATGAAAATAATGAAAATCAATGAAAATAATAAATAATGAAAATAATAATAAATAATGAAAATTAATTATTATTATTAAATTTCCATTATTTAATAATAATAAATAATGAAAATTAATTAATTAATAAATAATGAAATTTAATAATAATAATTTATAAATAATGAAATTTAATAATAATAATAATAATTAAATAATAATGAAATTTAATAATAATAAACAATGAAAATTAATTATTATTATTAAATTTTCATAATTTAATAATAATGAATAATGAAATAATTAATTTTTACCATTAATATAATGAAAATGATGAAAATTGGAAGTATATTTGTTTTGTGGTCATATTCGGAAAAAGAAATAGTTTCATCATCCTTGTAACTTGCGACAGATAAAACTTTTTAATTACTTTGTAGCCGCACTCATCTCGCATACCAAACAGCGACAGCCACATATCGTTAAAGTGCAGGATTATCTCGATGAAGGCAATTCCAAATAATGTAACACAAAACAATTTCAAATAATAGAACTCAAGGAGAATGTCATAGTTATGGCTCAAACTCAGCACTGTAAATGCCATGCTTCGCACCTCAAACTAAATAAAAAGGCCCTCACCGCTTACGTTTCATTCCTTTTTACCATCGAAGCACGCAGAGCTCTCCTTGTGTTATGCATGTCTCCTGTAGCGATGACTTTGTCTTCAAGTTCTATTATTTGGGATAGTGACGCGTTTCATTAATCTTAATGATATGTGGTCATAACCGTTTTTTAGGGGAGGTAATTGGAGCCATAGCTTCACTTGCTTCTTCAAAATTTCCACATAAATATTTTTGAGTGTTTTCCATTAAACGTCTTTGAGTGACGGCTATGACATGTAGACAGACTTACATGCGAGTAATATTAAAATGATTCCATTTTTTCCTTTTGCGGTATAAAACCCTAAGATTATCTAGACTTAGAAGGAATTTTTTGAAATTTATGACTTCTATAATTTTCACTGACATTGGTGAACTGGAAGAGACCCCTTATGTAGCAATAACTTTAATTATATACAAGCCTACAAATGGCTTACAAAGAAATAAATTATTAAATTTGTTAATAAAAAATAATTATTGTCCAAACGACAAAAAATTCAAAATACATAAAAAATGTAAAATGACACCGTATTGATTTTTTACTATATTTACATGAATTTAAATTATAGTGGGGAATTCCACTCTGAATAGATGAACGAACAACCAAGCACGATGACGTCGATGATGTTTCCACTTGAGATATGTGCTATCTTAGGAAAAGATGAATCATACATTTATTTTTCTGAATTGTCGAAATATAATAGGAGTAAGAAATAATGTATTAAAAGGATTATGTCCACTAACCTCAGGCTGCTCATTCTTCATGACCTTCTCGTAGACTGACTCGCAATCTTCTACTCTTTTGCAAACTCCAGATCTCCTGTTCACTTCGCATTTATCACCTGTTAATCAAGTGTGAAGATTTGAAATAATATTTATGAAACAAAATAATATTAAGTCCGAAACCTATAATTATGACAAAGTAAATCAAGTGAGTGTGAAGAAAATGTTACGTGTAACCGTTACACAGCAATATAAAAGTCGTTTAGTATATCCAATTTACATTGTTTGTATATTTGTTTTATGTCATAACCAGTCTACATTGATGTTACATCCAGGGTACGTTGTTCGTATATCTATTTTACATTACACCCAATATATTTACATGTTTCAATATATTTACATGTTTCAATATCCATTTTACGTTATATTCTGTTTATATTGTTCATATATCCATTTTACGTTATATTTTGTTTATATTGTTCATATATCCATTTTACATTATATCCCGTTTATGCTATTCAATTATCTCTTTTACCTTATATCCAGTGTACCTTGTTAGTATATCCATTTTACATTATAACCAGTCGATGTTATTCAGTGGGTATTGATAAGTTGAAAGTGTGTGATTCTATAAACAATTTACTGCAAAACGAGAAAATAAAGCTTGCTTTTTCAATAAGTTAAATAATAAAATTTTAGTTAATACCATAGACGATAAGTCTATGGTATATTAGTGTAATAAGCCACTTCTCTTTCAAATTTGGCATCACCGAAATTGTATTGTTTGTGTATGTATAAATTTATTACAGTGTAAGTTTAATGGTGTTCAGTAATAACTACAGTGGAAATGGATTATTACGGTATACATATGTGTTCATGATAAATAAAGGACATAAATTTTTTTTTCATTCTATCTATTGTGGAGTACCATTTAAAAGATGCAAAAGTATATTACACGGGGGAATAATGAACTTGAATAAAAACATTGCATGACCTTTTAATTGCATTTTGAATGGCTTATTGACTGATGCCAAACTTAAGGTGAAAAAAAACCTACTTCGAGGTCCAATTTATAGGAACAATCCTGTCTTTGAAATGGTTAAATGCATGAATCTACAAACTGTATTTGCCATAGATTGAAAAAGGGTAGCTCTAAAGCTATGATACATGTACAGAGAACACACTGACAGACATGAAGAAATGATAAAGTTTCTATTTATCGATAACATAATTAACACTGGCATAAACGTCAATTGAATATTGTGTCACAAAAACTTGCCATATTCATGTTGTTTTAATGTGTACCCATATTTTATATATAGTCAGGTATATTTTATTATTTATAATTACTGACGATTATGTGACTTCTGGACGACTTTACCAAATGAGGTCATATTCCCATAGTACATGTTTCGCTTTAATTATGGTAGGATTCCATAGGGAGCGCTATAGTCAAGTTAATAAAAAATTCTTTATTTATGGATCAAAATGACTCGTATCCACAATATAACTCCGTTTAGTGCCAAAAAAAATCACAAAATCTCGACCCGCTGAATGGCGCTGTGTTTCAAAGGGCAGAACAATGTCTGCCGGAGCAGCTAGCTGTTATAGTTGTTATATAAATTGTTATAGTAGTTATATAAGTTCTTATAGTTATTATATAAATACTTATCATAGTTATATACATTCATATAGTTGTTATACAAATTGTTATAGTTGTTATATAAATTATCACATATGAAACATTATTGTTGTGCGAGTTTGTTAAAATAAATTTACAATTTACCTAGAAGTATTCATTTATCTGAATTATATTGACGTATAGTGTCAGATTCATGAACAGAACAAGTAACAGTTGTTCTAAATGTAGTTATTGTAATGAGATTATAACAAATTTGTTCAAAATCAGTGAACGCAATTAATTATATAAAAATAAGTGCTGATTGTGATGTAAAAAAGGGTTCCAACAGCTTTTATTGTGCTTTCTCTTTCTAACATACAACACTATCACTCTCGCTTTTAGCTTTGTTCATCAATAAGTTAATATATTAAGTCTATGGTTAAAACACAAACCAAAATACTCAATTATAAAAAAGACATTGAGTATTGTATGTCATTTGATATTACCAACCTTAACCAGTCACATATTCATAAAGAGCCGCCTTAAATATACTTGAATTTTGCATTAATAATTTTATTTCGATTTCATAAGAAATATAGCATCGTCCCAAAATTTTTTTTGATGTGAGAAACTATTTGTTTGATAAACTTTTTGATGTGATAAACATTTGATATTACCACCCTTAACCTGTCACATATTCATAAAGAGCCGCCTTAAATATACTTGAATTTTGCATTAATAATTTTATTTTGATTTCATAAGAAATATAGCATCGTCCCGAAATTTTTTTTGATGTGATAAACTGTTTGTGTGATAAACTTTTTGATGGGATAAACATTTGATATTACCAACCTTAACCTGTCACATATTCATAAAGAGCCGCCTTGAATATACTTGAATTTTGCATTAATAATTTTATTTTGATTTTATAAGAAATATAGCGTCGTTCCGAAATTTTTTTTGATATGATAAACTATTTGTTTGTTTTCTATGTAGGATTCATAGAAAACAAACTTTGGTTTACTGGTTTCTATTACATTTTAAGCGAGAATTCTCATTTGTCTTATGGGCTTTCCTTATTTTTTTTGTCAAATACTTTGTGTTTGCGACTGAGTATTAAAAGTGAGTTTGAAAATACATGCCATAAAAAGTAACAAAGTTTACAAATAATATTTATTACTCAATCGGAATAATTGACAGTCATTTGGAGTTTTAGATTGCAAATGTCAAAATAATCATTGTGTATTTTTATTGTTTTTTATGATTTTTTGTGGCTCAGACATTGATTTAGTTACGTATTGTGACCAGTCAGTTTAAGTCATTTTTTTTCGGCCAACTATGCAGCTGATACCTTAAATATAATTCCCTAAACATAATGGATGCATTGTACATTTTAATCTATACATATAAAAAACTGTAACAGATTGTATTCTGTACATAGAAAATATTTTAAAAAGAGTACTTGATTTAGTGTGTAGAATGATAATTGAATCCAGAAAACCAGTGTTTAAAATTTTGTCTGTCCATTTGTTAATTTGTTTTCAAATTTCGCGAAATCTAGTAGAGGGATTTTGATGAAATGTGGTATGGTTCATACCCTTGAGCATATGAGATACTTTTTATCTGGATATTACAGATTTAAAAAAACCCTGACTTGGTGAATATTCTGATATTATTACTGCCAACGCTATCTATTAGCATTTTTGTAAACTTTATTCTCATGGATATTTCCAAAATAAAAAACAGAGACTTGATAATGTTCGTCATTCCCAACAACATTTCTTATCCTGAATTTTACACAAACAAAATCGTAGGTGCAGTTAGTAAAAGTATAAATCGTGGACAACCTTTTTTCGAAACTAGATTGATAGTTCCACATCAAGATCAGTTCTGCTGTCTTTTTTGGACTTTGTTCATATGTTTAACCAATACTCAAAATTGTTTTATAATTCTGTTATAAAGTGAAGACATTCAAGTAAATTTAAATTATCAAGAACTTTGTATTCATTATAATATTTTTGTTCAATTAATTATAGGAAAAGATATCTTACAATGGAATACTTATATGTGATTGAGATCCAGACATAAGCGTGAATAATCACAAGAGATTTGTATATATTAAAACGAACTTACTGCTCAGATTTCGTAGTTAATTAGAATTTTGTCTGCACTAACTCACAATTGTTACCTCTGTTTGATTTTATCCCAATTATATTTTGCTTTGATATTTCGTTTTTTATTTTTTTTTATCGGCAGGGAAGATTATTCTAATAGGAAAGATAATTTCTTAATATCTCGGTAAAGAAGAATACTATTATTAATTGTGCAACACATTTTATCTGCACGTATCTTGTAAATGGACTGTCCGAAAGGAAAAAAGCTTACTTTCTTGCATAGTCATATTACTGTGTTGGAATTTATTTATTTACAAAGTACATATCTTTAATTTTACAGAGCAATAAAAGAAAGGGTGGTTTAATTGATAAATACGTAATAATGGTATCCATTTTACCCAGCCCGTATATGGACAAAGCAAATATCAATCAATAAATTAGTACAAACAAAAAAAAATTAAATAAAAATCTTATTTATTTATGTGCTTTAATACATCTCTTACAACCAACCGGAACACCAGTCCAGTCCCATTCTATGAGTGGCCGGGAATCTGGGTTTCTATGGTGCACTTCGCTGTCAAAGGCCTTGTGATCAATCCAATAAGTTATGGTGATGATAATTGCATGAATCTTGCACTAAATATCATCCTTATTTGCACATCTCACTCATTAACAATTAGCGCAGAAGCCTTGAATTTTGACGACAGAACTAATTATAGTGTGGGTAATTTTACAAGTAACCAACTTTTAATAAAATTTTTTGGAAAATAGAGTACTTCCTAAAAAAAGTTACAAAATATTTTAATTTTTTAATACAATTTATTATGATCTACATTTGCAATTTTAATAAATAACATCCGACTCTCGGTTTGTTGGTCTATGTGTAGTACCTACGTATGCACACATATATGAATGATTCTTCTGGCTATCGCTTTGTTATCCATCATAATAGAATCATTGTTATTTGTAATGATTTGTTGAATAGTTTAACTTTCAAAAATGATTTTCTACAATAACTTCCTTTTAATTTCTGTCAGCACAAGGTTTCGTGTAACTCTTTTCCGACAAAAAGTATCGTTTTCCCTTCCACGGAGCACATATAAAATTCTTTTAATAATGTTTATAGTACCAGCATTCGTAACCACGACTGATATGAGAGTTAGCATTGCAACGAAAGTATTATGAGAATGCGAACAACTTTGAAAAAGATGCTTTGAATAATAATAGGAACCAAACATTTTAATTAGACTTTGCATTAACAGGTTTATATTCTGTTTATTACATTATTTTAAAAATTATATCGATTCTATCTCTCCACGTTGCGTGTAATATAACAAACGGAGATATCTTTTTTAAATAACTCTAAAATCGATTGAATTAATTGAACGAAGTTTTATAAAAACTAGAGAGATCAAATAATATTTAGTTTTTATTTCATCATAATCGGTTGACTTCACCAGAAGATATGTGAATTTGATATGTATAAAAACTCATTTAAATTGCTGTGGTAAATAATCAGGTTATAAGTAAGCATACATTTTTAGAGCAATTAGATATAGCTGATATTGGCCAATTGAGAATCGAAAAGTTTTGTTGTTCATTCTTTCAATGAATGCCTAGATTACATAATTAACATTCCGTCTTTACATTTAAGGACTCTTAATGGAATGGACCTTTTAATGAAAATATGAATAGTGTCAATGAATAAATACCGTCACCTAGAGAGTCATTGAGTTGGCCTAGTCCAATTTCTTTAATGTGTCTTTCTTCTGATAATATGTCTGTGACAAGAAAAAATTCCTCAAGCTGGTAAAAGCGCTTACTGATATAAAATTGAGGTCGCAGTAATCTCAGAGTACTTGAATGATACTGATATCTCAAGGTCACTGGCAACCTCGCCTCGTGGCCCAAAGTTAAACTTGTTAATACACATATCAACAGATAAGAAGGACTTACTACTACAAATGCAATCTCTTACAACAAAATACAGCATTATAATAAGTGAGTAAGCAATGGTATTACAATATATCATAACGGATTGTTCAAATTAAGAAAATAATAACAAGAATGTTGTATACAAGAAAATAATAATAAGAATGTTGTATACAGAATTATATTTAAATATTTATGCAACAAAATTTTGTAGTACAGACATATATGTAAATTTTTCTGTTAATGTAATAATAACCATGTTAATGTTCATACATATATATATATATATATATATATATATATATATATATATATATATATGAATCGGAAACTTGGACTTTAAACAAGAAGAATTCTAGTAGATGTGGAAAGAATAGACAATGATAGAACAGACATGAGGTTACTAAATGGAAATCCATTAGGCTTACGGCCCCGGAAAATGATCCTGAAAAGGCAGAAAGATCAGGTGGAAGAAGATCTTAGGAAACTGACAATTTCAGACCAAAAAAGGGAAGCGGCCAACTAGAAAGAGTGGTCTAAAATATTAATGGAGGCCAGCGCTTTACAAGTTCTATAGCACCACATAAGAAGAAAAGGAAGATCCATACGTTTTGATTAATGTGGTGAAGTTTTTCTCCAATGTTTGTTTCACATTCAAACATAAATATCTAAATGAAAGCATTACTTATATGGAAAAAACAGTTTTAAGCACAAACTCAGACAGGAAAATAGAAAAAGAAGTTTTAAAATCATTACATTCATATATTGAAATTATTATTATGTAAATAAATAAAAATAAATTATATGTTTTGAAGTAATTTTAGAAATTATTGCAAAAAGACTCGCTTTAAATTTGTATCTATGAAAGAATTGAAAATACATTTATTGAGATAGTGATTTGTGCTTGTTTCTTTCATCCAATAAATAATTTGATAGAGCTTTCATTATCAATTGATCTTAATAAAACTGGAACTAAGTGACGCATTAATCACGGAGATAAATTTGAAGATAAGCTGTTAGGTACATGTTATTATGCTATATAGAAAAAATTGAGCAGAATTGTGTTTGGTAAATTCCACTTGCCTCATGTCATAAATACATTAATGTAATGCGCAATACGCAAAGTACGTGATTCTACAAGTTTACTACTATTTTTCAATACATGTCTAAGAAATATTTCTATTCTATTTATTTAATTTCAAAAATCTACATTTGAATGAGATTATAGCATTGCATTTTTATTATGTATTAATCGTTAGGTAATAATTTACACTTACATTAATTGCAAAAGTGTAATTTATTTTGTATAAAAATGTAATGATTGCATGTATTGTGCCTTTTTGTAACCTTCACTTTTATTATGTATTTCTCGGAGCTGCATAAAGTAATTTTCTTCGTCACCATGTTTAATTTTAAAAGACAATATAAATTTATTTACGTAAATTTCATGTATCAATGTGTCAAAGTCAAATTGACAGATAAATGACCTCAGTGACCCACGTTGATACCTACCAACAACAATGACACCATCAACGACGTTTTGATCACAACGGCAACGACTGCAGTTGCCAAGTGGAATGATACCGTGAACAGTTTGAGCATTGCAATCGCTTCGTGAAACGTATTCCATATTGTCTGATAATTTATTTATTGCGTATTCTTCTGACTTTTGCCCTTTGCTTCGCTTACATAGATTTTTTAATAATCCTGATATTTTTATTTAGAATTCCTTAAAAAATAAATACTAACTTTCATTAAAAACAATTTTGTTTTTAATTAAAGTACGCTAAATAAGTTTATTAAAAATGATAAGCTTTTATATTGTCTGATAATTATACTTATTTTATAAAAGTTGTAAGCAAAAGCTAGGAGATACCTAGCTTTTGCTTGCAACTTTTTCCACATAAATTTTTTACCCCACCTTTTTTATCTTACCTTCAAAATTTTTCTATTGTAATAATGTTTATATTTCAAAAGTATTTCTGATATGTACAAGTAAATGGTATATGAGTAACAGATAAAAGTAATGGGTAAATTAATAATAATAATAATAATTTCATAAATAAAAATAAAATAATTTAATCCCTTTTCATTTGGGTAAAAGTAACTATAAATTAGACTTGCACCTTTGAACAACTTTTGCTTGGTATGCTGTATGGAAGGACGTGAAAGCGAATCCTTGCAATTCAATTTATAATAATTCCAGCATGATAGAGGATCTTCTAAATATCAATGCCATTTTCAATGTATTGTATTTGGTCACCAGAAATTTCATTTCGATCAAATGGTAGTGTAAATTCTTTAATTTATCAACCTCGTCTTCCGTGTCTGAAACTCAATTCAACACATCTGTTAAAATGTATAGTATGTGTGAAGATTTATGAGTAGGTGGTTCTTTTTCATCATCATGAGGTGACAATTGCAATTTATTTTTTCGTTTAATGGTACGTAATCCATTTGGTGGTAGATAACTGGAATTGTGGAGGCTGGATTGTTAGAAGATTTAGAAACTAAAACTATACATTCCTTGATCGACCTTGCGAAAAATTTGTGTTGAAAACGAGGATCTAGATGTTTGAAAATTGTAAAGAAATTATAATTTCAAATTTTTTAAAACCTTATGGTAATTTTTTTAATCGGTTCAATTCAAATTAGTCAGTGAGCGATAGAATGCCACGTTGCATCCTCTCTAGTTGCATGAACTTATTCGCCAAAAACATTTGCAATTAAAATTGTGAAATGGAAACCAAACATAGACGTTGAAGTTTATCACATTTGCAAATGAGTCTTAGAAAGTAGTGATCTCTGTCGTAGGAGATAACTTTATCCACACATAGATATGTGTATATGTATTCATACACACACATGCACACTCACGCATGCATACACACAAACATGTATGTATGCACACACGTACACACACACACACGCACGCACACGCACACACACACACACACACATATGTGTACATGTACACACACACACACATATGTGTACATGTACACACACACACATATGTGTACATGTACACACACACACACATATGTGTACATGTACACACACACACATATGTGTACATGTATACAAACTTTCTATATACATTTCTTTTTATATACATGGATACAAACTATCAAATGCCTCATTTTTCAAGTTCTGATATGCATGATTAGTGTAGCTATGGTGAAAAGAACAAATTTCTAAAAGGAGAAACATAGGACAAACGAAGGAAAAAGTAAAGTGAGAGAAAGTAAGATTGATGATTTTATCGAAGAGCTAAATATTGGTGAGTGGAGAATGTTGTAAACTGTCTTTCATTTGAAAGCCATGTATCCAAGACAGATCATTGCTAAAAGACCTAGACTCAGATGAGTTGTGCTCTTGTACTGTACAGTGTCGCAGTGGACGTGCCAGGTTAAAACAAATGAGAATCTGGCTCATATTTTGCAATAACCTTTTAATAAAGTTACAAATGTCCAGGGGCTTGAGAAATTGACAATTGAAAAGATTTTTTTAAGTAATAATTACATTTATTAACACAAGAAATAATTTAATTTTTTTACACAAAATTTATTAAAGTTATTAGAGGTTATTTACGATGCTGGAAAAAAAGGTGTCTTCAATCAATCTCAATTCAATCTTAAAGAAAATGAGGTTCAAAGACAATAATTTCAGATGGTTCAAAGACAATAATTTATTACTAATGTATGTTATTCATTGGATCGAATAAAAAATGTGGAAACAACTCGATTGAATAGTTACTGGAAAATGTATGACTTAATAAAATTAGTAAAGTAAAATTCTTAGGAGTAAATCTAAATGAAAATTTAAATTGGAATTTTCACATCTATGGCTAGTTTAAAAATTAAGTGATGTGACATTCACCAAAAAGATTATTGTGGAGCTGTGCGGTGCAGACGCTGCAAAGGCGGTTTATTTTACTTATTTTCTTATTATGATGATTTATGGGTTAATTTTTTGGGGTACTGCCATAGATTCTACCCGAATGTTTATTCTTCAAAAAGGTCCAATTCAATATTTAGCAGGTTTAAGATTCCAAGCAACAAGTTTATGACTATGGCTTAGTGCTTATGTATATGCAAAGTTGTGTAAAATGTATTGCAAAAAAATTGTTACCACTTAGCTTTGGTAAGAAACGCTGTCAAAAAGTATACAATCAACATTACAGGTACATATAAAAGTAGTAATTTCCCACACTTTTCATTTTATTTAAGAAACTCGTCCAGCGATTTGTCTAAAAAACTCTACAATGTAAAATGATGTTATATAGCATATAAAAAAAAAACAATTTATAAAGAAATAAACAAATAAGAGAGATATTTGATCTGGCGTGCCTGTAGCAGTGCTTCCATCTAATCGACCAACGACTGTTTTCCCACTCTTAATTGGAAGAAAATCCGTGTAACTTTGAGCTTGCCATGTCTCGGCAGTGGAGTTGAACTGAGGCTCCAAAGTTTTCTAAATAATTTTGATTTTATTATATCTAAATAATTTTGCTAATTTAACTTTAATTCCAAATTTCATATTTATCTCATATTTAGATATTTAGTGTCTTAAGATATTTGAAAACTAGTTTACCTCTTGCACTCTTCACAACCATGACATTTTAAATCAAATTTACTGAATGTTAATCAGTTACAACAATTAAAGAAAAATTTTGCATTGAGCGTATGTTTATTTTCTGAAATATATTGCGTCCGAATAATTCCCTTCCTTTCATTAGAATTTTAATACATTAATGTGCACGTTAAGCGGCCACCCCTGATTGCAAAAAAATTATTTTCATGTGTTAAAAAATTATTTCCATTTTTAGTATGTCAAAGCAAAGGTCTATGAAACTTTTTAGTTTTCCTCCATTCATTTCGCGGTTTAATCATTATGTGACTGCACTCATGACTGAGTGTTTCCATAGACCTAGGAACTCTTGGACCGAGCCACGGAGTGCACGACAAACGCCGGTGTAAAAGCAATGTGTGCTGGTGAGATGGTCATACTCCATGAGTATTTCAAACAAAAGAAATGAACAATACATTGTTCACAAGTTGTGATATGCGTATCTATACACGCATTTGTTATATAATATTTAGATAATATCTAACTAAAATGTATATATATCTTTAAATGGGTTTAATGTGAACACAGTTGTAGTCAAGTGTAATAATGCCATATTGATTGAATTGAAGACAGTTAAATACCGCGGGAAACTGGCAACATAGCAAACAGGTAGTGATTACGTGAGTGCAGTAAATGATCAGTTGCGAAGAAAGTAAGTTTACTCAATAATACAGAATTAACAAATAATGCGCAGTCTTCACCGTGCAACCAATATCATTTACCAGAGTAGGGGAATGTAGGGACCAGAGATTCAACCCCAGTTCACTCCCGATCAATATTTATGAAATTTTAATCACTTGTCCTTTATGACAATATGAGCGTATATATATATTTTTGAAAATTTTTTCAAACTGAGAATTCAAATTTATTATAACTCAAATTGCTAATTGCTATTGCTCAAATTGTAATGTTATTTTTCATTGACTTAGTCTTGTAGACAAATCGTTCGACATGTTTCTAAAAAAATCAAGTGTAGCGAAATTACTATTTTTCATGTAATTTTATTTGTACAATTTTTGGGAGTGATTCTTATCAAAAGCTTTAATTTTTTTTCCAAAATGTTACTATAATATCATTTTACATTGACTTGGCTTTTTAGACAAAAAGCTCAAAGCGTCTTTTAAATAAAACGAAAAGTATTGTGAAATTACTAATGTACCTGTAAAATTGATTGCAGAGTTATTGAAAGCTTTATTTACCAAAAGTAAAGAGTAAATAATTAGTTTTTCAAAATGTTTATATGACATGATTTTACATTAACTTACCTTTTTACATAAATCACTCGAAGCGTTTTTGAAATAAAATGAAAAGTGTGTTGAAATTATTAATTTTGTAGGAACCTATAATGTTGATACAATTTTTGAAAGAGGTTTTTACAAAACCTAAACAGTAAATAATTTTTTTTTAAAATGTTAATAACATCATTTAACATTGACTTAAATGGATACTTTTTTATTAAGAAACAGTACAAACGAAATTGTTTCTAAAATAATTTTTGAAACGTCTATGAGAATCTCAAAAATTGTGTAATACAAAATTTTGAAAAAATAATTTTGATTTCTTTAAAAAAGGTATTTTAAACGATAATTTAAATAATAAAAAAAATCGTATTGTACTTCTGACACTCGATAGTGGTAAACTCTTGGGTCAAGATTGCACATTTGAGGATTTAGTGGAAAAAATAGTTCATTCATAAGTTGGATATGTGGGAGGGAGCTACTTAAAAAAAATTAAAATATATTTTCTCCTTATTTCTATGTATTTTGAAGTGAAAGTTTCACTTCAAAATAAGCAATAATATGGAAAATAAGCAATAACAACTGAAAGAGATAGATGATCACAATAGTATAAGAAGTGCACGTATTCGTGAAAACAAATTAAAATGGCGCTCACTACTGGCATCAGCTGTTTTGTACGTTCTGTGTGTCAAAAATAAACTGTCAAAATGTTTTTGATTTATGCACCTATTTATGATTGTTTTATTATTAATTTTGGCATGTACTTATCTACATTATAGGTCTAACAATATATGTACTTAATTTATTTATAAATCTGCAATGATACTGTAAATATAGTCTCCCCAACATCTTTCGGCAGCGTTTAGCCGTATCCTGGTACTGGCATTGCGGTTATTTTTTTTAATTGACATATTTTATGTAAATTTAT
This sequence comes from Druceiella hillmani, assembly GCA_039881145.1. Taxonomy (NCBI): domain Eukaryota; kingdom Metazoa; phylum Arthropoda; class Insecta; order Lepidoptera; family Hepialidae; genus Druceiella; species Druceiella hillmani. Next base: position 2,688,910 of record JAYKKI010000092.1, read on the forward strand.
ATGAAGATTTCATTAGATATTTACATCGATTTGTCTTTTTGAAATTTCAATAATTTTTCTGTATGTATAGTATTAAAATCTTCCTATATGAATTTAATACAATCTATGGACACAATTAACAATTAAATGAAACTACGTGATGTAGTATTATTTCTACTTTCATTTATTTCAAAGGTCTTTGCTAATAACCCACCTGAAGATGTTGTAATACAACAAAACCTAGGTCGTGGTTAAGAAATTGAAGAAAGTAGAAATAATACTACATCACGTAGTTTCATTTAATTGTGAATAATACATTTCTACAAAATTAACGCCAAATATATTCAAGAATCTACGGACTTAAATTTAATGTATTTTTTAAATATTTAACTCAACTTATTTATCCTGCCCTAAAGTACGTCTGCAACTTTGTACAATCTATGGATAATCTAAGTATTTAAATTTAGTGTATTTTTTAAATATTTATCTCAACTTATTTTTCCTGCCCTAAAGTACGTCTGCAACTTTGTACAATCTATGGATAATCTAAGTATTTAAATTTAGTGTATTTTTAAAATATTTAACTCAACTTATTTATCCCGCCCTAAAGTACGTCTGCAACTTTCTACAATCTATGGACAATCTAAGTATTTAAATTTAGTGTATTTTTTAAATATTTAACTCAACTTATTTATCCTGCCCTAAAGTACGTCTGCAACTTTGTACAATGTAACAAGTAGTTAATTATTATTTGTTTCTCTCTCTGCCATTTTACTCCTTCTTATATACTTCTAAATCAAGATTTAATTACCAAAGATGTTTCATTTAATTACCAAAATTACTAAAGATGTTTCACTTCTGTCACATGTAACGAGTTGCACATGATTTTTTTTTAATATGAACTACTTTGGACAGATGGACAGACAGACTTGATAAAATTATAGGAATTCTCTTTATGCCATTTCGCACGGGATCCTAAAATAAATATATTTTTCTGTGTACTCTTTGCGAGCCAGGAATAAAAAATAATTATCATATTTGTATTAAAAAAAAATTATTTCAATACTTTTACAATAGCATGTAAAGCTTTAAAGTAATGCCGTCATATACAGCTGATACAATTTGAACTTCTATACTTCACATAACACAAACTGCAAATAACTGATAACCAAGTGACCTATCATATACACCGTTATCGGTGGTTATCGTTAACACTCGGTTCTATAAGCGATTTCTCGCTTTATTATGAACTTTAGTCCCAGTGAACCTACGACAATTAAACATTTCGTTTAAAGCCAAAAAGTAAAAAGAATATTTTCATACAATTTAACGAAAAATTTTCAAAGTACTAAAATTTTGCTTATCCGGACTTACCCGTGACGAAATCTTTGATTTTCTCATAGGTAAGATATTGAACTAAGTACTTCAAAAAAAATTTTTGAAAATTAACTTAACAAGTCTCTTTTCTTTTTAAAAAAAGTTTAAAAAAGGATTTATTTATAGAGCTTTAAAAATGAACTCTTAAACAAATAAATCGTAGAAATTTGAATGTATTTTATAAATTACTACCCTGTTGTTTGAGAATCTGTGATTTTTCCACCACTAATTAACTTAAGAACATAATAAATTTCTCGTTCAAAGTGTAGTTTTTGTTAGAGCGCCGAAAACAGATAACGTATACGAAGTGACACAATCGGTAACGGTGCGGGAAGCGCGGGTGGGGATGGTGGCAGCAGGGTTTTATTCATGGAAGGATGCTGTACTTCAGGTAGCCATTTGGCAGAAGTATTTATTGTTTTGATAAATTGACTTTAACCGATAATTCTATTTTCTTAGTTGCGGCTTTCTTGGATGTTTCATTGTATCAAGAGTATTAACACTCTGTGTACCGTAGAGAAGGTTTCTCAGTAAATTGGGAAATGTCAGGTGCTCTTTAATGATATATTTTTCTTAATTAAAAATTTACACGTAAATTTCTGGCTTTTCATTTCAGAAATGGTCAGAGGTAATTATTTGAAAGCGAAAAGAAGGTTTCAATTGATCCGACTATGATTCAAAATATATATATATATATATATATATATATATATATACACATTTTTGCCGATTTTAAGAAAGGATTTTTAAAAATTCGCTGAAATACGAGACTTCGATGTGGAATATTGATTTTTGTCTTCTAAAATAAATATTCTGTGTCAAGATCCAGATACACCTAGATCAGACTCGATTTATAGATCGTAATTAATATTTTTACAGCCAAAATCCAAATTTATAGAAAAAAATTAACCCACCATTCGGAAGACGTGCATTTCTTCGAAATTTGAGAAAGTCATAATTTGAAGTACATTTGTTTACAGAAAAGAATACGTAGAACCTTTCTTGTAAAAAATTTTATAGGTTTCAAAACTTATAAAATTCTTTAAAACTTATAAAAATGTTTTGTGTTTTTTCGTTGTCCCCGTCTTTTATAAGGTCTTTGAAGATGCCACGCACTGCAGGGACCCAGGTTCGATTCCCAGCCGTTCGTCGAGCGGGGCTGGACTGGTGTTATGGTTGGCTGTAAGATATTGCTCTCGTAACAATGAGTCCGCCATGTGTATCAATTAGATACATTAAAGTAGATAAATGAATAATTTTTTCGTTAAATTAAAAAAAATCGTTGGAAAGTCATTTTAGACCCTCTCTCCCCTCGCGGTTCTCGATAGAGACATAAAATTTCAGAATTTATATATTAAATAACTATTTATAAACAACTGTTAAACTCTTTAAATAAATATTTTAGAAAAAACCTTTAGTCTTAATTATATTCACATTTCGCTCTAAATGTCAATATGGCGTTTGGTCTGTAAACTATTATGCCTGATCGAGAAAACATTACCTATAACATATATCGTATGCGTGATTTATCCTTTACTATAACATATATCGTATGTGTGATTTATCCTTCACTATAACATATATCGTATGCGTGATTTATCCCTTACTATAACATATATCGTATGCGTGATTTATCCTTTACTATAACATATATCGTATGCGTGATTTATCCTTTACTATAACATATATCGTATGCGTGATTGATCCTTCACTATAACATATATCGTATGCGTGATTTATCCTTCACTATAACATATATCGTATGCGTGATTTATCCTTTACTATAACATATATCGTATGCGTGATTTATCCTTTACTATAACATATATCGTATGCGTGATTGATCCTTCACTATAACATATATCGTATGCGTGATTTATCCTTCACTATAACATATATCGTATGCGTGATTTATCCTTTACTATAACATATATCGTATGCGTGATTTATCCTTTACTATAACATATATCGTATGCGTGATTTATCCTTCATTATAACATATATCGTATGCGTAATTTATCCTTTACTATAACATATATCGTATGCGTGATTTATCCTTTACTATAACATATATCGTATGCGTGATTTATCCTTTACTATAACATATATCGTATGCGTGATTTATCCTTTACTATAACATACATCGTATGCGTGATTTATCCTTCACTATAACATATATCGTATGCGTGATTGATCCTTCACTATAGCATATATCGTATGCGTGATTTATCCTTCATTATAACATATATCGTATGCGTAATTTATCCTTTACTATAACATATATCGTATGCGTGATTTATCCTTTACTATAACATATATCGTATGCGTGATTTATCCCTTACTATAACATATATCGTATGCGTGATTTATCCTTTACTATAACATATATCGTATGCGTGATTTATCCTTGACTATAACATATATCGTATGCGTGATTTATCCTTTACTATAACATATATCGTATGCGTGATTTATCCTTTACTATAACTGTGATTTATCCTTTACTAATGATTTTATGGCGCTGGAATAACCACGTCTTGTCAATGAAAAGAAATAAAGACAATATTTGTCTAGTGTAGATATTGGTGAAACGATAAAGCAAAATGGCTGCTAAAAATAATAAAAACTTAATATTTTTTGTATCTCCGTTTTGTCGCATATTTTTCGATCCGTTTCTTGCGCTTCTGCATGTTTTAATAATTGTGAAATTTATTAAATTTGTTTATATTATAACTCTTGTCATATTTATTATTACATGTCTGAAATACTTTTATATTCTAATTCATTTGAAATTATTCTAAATGACGCTTCTCAGTTCCCGTACCTTAGGGCCCCATTACTATGTCTCCGCCGTCTGTCTGTCGGTCTACCACAGGGCTGTATCTTTTGGACCGTAATGGGTAGACACTTGTTTTTTCAACGTTTTAATTCCTGCACTAAACCCAGGTATCAAACTTGGTCTGATTGCATAGTCTACAGTCAAACAATGAGTAATAAAATATAGGTAAGTAAGCTTATAATTAAAAACATTAGAAGGATATATTATAGACGGAGCAAAATATTATGTAATATATGTAATCAACTAATTATTTTACAGATTTTGACGAGTAACGAATTACTACGGTATCTATTTTTTATTTATTAAAGAATTACTGTTAATATTGTGCAGTGGTATGGACCTCTTCCTGTGTGAGACCGACACGCATTTGGCCTCTTTTTAGGGTTCCTTTGCCAAATTAAGAACTTTTACAGTATCATCATATGCGTTTATCCATTTGTATGTTACAGGCGTTTTACTCGCAGATTATTAGGGACTTATTTCCACATATTACTAAATTATAACTAAATTCATTTCGTAAATTAACAGAGTTACTGAGATGATCGTAAAGTTTTTTAAACTTTGATGTTACGTTCACGGGTATCAAATACGTGTAGGTATCTAAACAGAACATATCCACCTACTTGTCAAGCCTAAGATCCCATATAAACATATCTACCTACTTGTCAAATCTAAGATCCGATCTAAACATAACATATCTACCTACTTGTCAAACCTAAGATCCGACCTAAACATAATATATCTACCTACTTGTCAAACCTAAGACCCGATCTAACAACATATCTACCTCCTTGTCAAATCTAAGACCCGATCTAAACATAACATATCTACCTATTTGTCAAACCCAAGACCCGATCTAAACATAACGTATCTACCTACTTGTCAAACTTAAGATCCAATTTAACAACATATCTACCTACTTGTCAAACCTAAGATCCGATCTAAACATAACATATCTACCTACTTGTCAAATCTAAGATCCGATCTAAACATAACATATCTACCTACTTGTCAAACCTAAGATCCGACCTAAACATAATATATCTACCTACTTGTCAAACCTAAGACCCGATCTAACAACATATCTACCTCCTTGTCAAATCTAAGACCCGATCTAAACATAACATATCTACCTACTTGTCAAACCCAAGACCCGATCTAAACATAACGTATCTACCTACTTGTCAAACTTAAGATCCAATTTAACAACATATCTACCTACTTGTCAAACCTAAGATCCGATCTAAACATAACATATCTACCTACTTGTCAAACCCAAGACCCGATCTAAACATAACATATCTACCTACTTGTCAAACCTAAGATCCGATCTAAACATAACATATCTACCTACTTGTCAAACCTAAGATCCGATCTAACAACATATCTACCTACTTGTCAAACCGAAGACCCGATCAAAACATAATTACCTACTTGTCAAAACTAAGGCCCTGATAAGAATTTCGGTTGAGTTTGTACAATAGAAGATTTAAAAAAGAAACGAGATTCGATTATGGCATACTACGGGCAGCATCTCGTGAATTATGGATAGTAATCATCCATCATCGCCTTTTCCTTATTTTTTTCCATAAAAGACAAATAATTATTTGCCGCCATAAAATATAGAGTGACCCCTTCCTCCATCTTGTTTTTGCGTTTTGGTTGTCACGACAGAACATCATGGCGATGTATGTGGCCATGCACATTCGCCGTAGCCCGAAGACGAGGACGACACTTGCTAGATTATAAGCGTATGCCAACGTATAGGTTTGTTATTACAGTAAAGGCGTGTGGTGTGCACATCAGCTGTATTCGTTTAAGCATGTGTGTTTAGCAATCCGTGCGCGGTATAACACTCATATCTTCTCTTCACTATTTTCAAACTTGTGTTATCGTTATGAATAAAGAATGAATTGTAAAAGTGATGAATTGTGAATAAAGAATGAATAAAGTGAATAAAGAATGAATTGTGTTATCGTTATGAATAAAGAATGAATTGTAAAAGTGATGAATTGTGAATAAGGAATGAATAAGGTGAATAAAGAATGAATTGTGTTATCGTTATGAATAAAGAATGAATTGTAAAAGTGATGAATTGTGAATAAAGAATGAATAAAGTGAATAAAGAATGAATTGTGTTATCGTTATGAATAAAAAATGAATTGTAAAAGTAATGAATTGTGAATAAAGAATGAATAAAGTGAATAAAGAATGAATTGTGTTATCGTTATGAATAAAGAATGAATTGTATTTTTGCTTTCTCATATGTTGCTCTTGGTTATAAACTATTACCATACCAAATGTTATCAAAATCCGTTAATTAGATTTTGTTTGACTACCGCACAGAATAACAGACTTAAAAAAAGTAAATATTCTAAAAATTCTAAAAAAAATGTTTTTTTCGGTCTCTATTATCATTCTATACGCGAAATCAATTACTCTTTAAAACATTCTCCATGTACAGGATGTGGTCTGTTACAATTTTCTATATTTATATATATATATATATATATATATATATATATATATATGTGTGTGTGTGTATATATATATATATATATATATAAATATAAATATGTATATGTGTGTGTGTGTGTGTGTAGATTTACACGTAACTTTCGTATTTTAAAAGATATAATGTTTGATGGATCTTATTAATTAAAAAAGAAAGTCAAACGAAATTTATATATTTTTACGATTGCGTACCTCAAAAGAATAAAGCGGGTCCATTTCTTCTTAATCAGATCATTTAAGTGACTGCATGTCAGAGTCGCTTTAATCGGTAACAGTTTGACGTAAAAAATTCAAGTTTTGTATATTAATAAAGAATATTAACCCGCACTATCTCAACAGCTAACACTCAGAAATCTTTATTTGGAAATTTTAGGAGGGTAAATTAATTTTTTATATCTACGTAGAGTGTGAGGTATTGTTTAAAAGGACAAATAAAAAGGGATTCTCCCTTATATTCAAAATTACTCAAGATAAAATTATAAAAAATGGTGTTTTTATAAGTCCCCATAAGTACCTACAACCCCTGCATAGGATTATAGGAAAACTTTTGTATAAAATAATTTTCCTATAATCTTATGCATGGCCTGTATTTATAGGGAATTATAAAAAACACTATTTTTTAGAACACTATTATATATTATTTATATAAGTGATTACTTTATATCATACGATTTTTGAAATAAGCACCATATATTTATGACTGTGAAAGATATACTACACAATGTATTTACGTTGAGAAAAAATAATATTTGTAAATATAAGATCTACCATAAGACTCTAAGTTTAATAGAAGTATATTTATGTGGTAAAAAATTCATATTTGTAACGTAGTTTAATGGAAGTACATTAATATTGTGAAGAATTAATATTTGTAACGTAGTTTAATAGTAATATTTTTACATGGTAAAAAATTTATCTTTTTAAGTAGTTTAAAAGAAATTATATGTATCCATAAATGTTTTCGAGTGCTTAAATGTGTACGGAATCCTCGCATTGCAAGATCAACTGGTGTTTGACAGGTTATTTTGAATTCTTTTTACAATGAGAGACAAAATATTAAATTAATGTTTATACTATACACATGAAGTTATTTCCAAAAAACTAAACTTTTCGGACTCATTTTACACAATTATGTACATAAATTACATAGGTTTTTTTTCGAAATTCTTGAATGAAGTTTACAATCTGAGAAAAAGCATCCTTGTTTTAGCTGCTGAACTTTGGTGCTTGAATCTTATTCGCATTTGTATGTGTTTCTTCCTTTTTTGACTGTATTTTATTGTCAATGTTGTGTTCATTTCTTTGATACACTGCCTACAAGAAACTTCTAAACAAAATTCGTTGTCGGTGAAAACAAAATGTTTTGGCAAAAAATATTGACTGAAACGAAGAAAGAAAAAAAATAGAAGTGAATGCTTAAACTGATCTTGTTATTTTCCGTTTATTTTATATGGAAAAACTTAAAAAATCCCACTTTCTTATCTAACAACAAAAACTGTTCAACATAGTCTTTTCCTTGAACTTGTGACTTTGTATGCATTAATCTCTAAGTCGATAGGGATAGTATTATAAACTGCTTCGTTCGTTGTTTTAAATAAAAATTAATTAAAATTTAATTACTACGTTTGCATATTTTTGTACTATTATTTATAAACTGTCCAATGAAAATTGCATATTTACTTACCTTCATGCAGAGATTTAGGGAAACCCATCAAGGGATCCACAAAATAAAGAACCAACACCAACACAGACGCTGCTCTGCCTCGAAACCTTTTCAAAATTCTCAAACCCATTATTTAATAATATTTAAAAATAATATTAATTAAACTTAACACACTTTTATATACACTTAACCCGATTTTATTCAATTGTCATTAAATCGTTATTAAACTTTTGTTAACATCTAGCCAAGGCATTCTTAAATATTACTTTTTTATTGTGAATATTTGCTATTGAAAATGCAATATAAAATAGTTTTTTTTTAAAATACACTAAGTCAATAAAGATTTTTGCATTAACTTGATAGAATTTTAAGTCGAAACATAATTAACGTGTTGTTAAGTATTTCTTATGTTATTAACGATCGACGTTTGAACCCGCGTACATTACTGGTCTCGCGGCCAAGAAAAAAAATGATATTTATTAAAAATATGAAGCATTTTGACGTATATCACTTATGTTAATTTCAAGATAAGTGATCAGAGCCACGCGAGTAGCTCTATTGGACGAGAAAGGTTAACAAGACGACTTTTTATATAAATTCAGCTCATCGGTTATCTCTGGATGTCGAACTCGGCGTGACCCTCCCGACATTATTGATGAATTAAATTATTTGGTTAACTTTAATACACGTGTAGTGCGGAAAGAGAAAAGAGACCTCGTGTTTAGTAAATATAATTTTTTCCTGAAGTCAAATAAGTGCCTATAGTTGAAATACCGACATAGTTTGTTTGACTGCTTATAATACTTTGATATGTCTAAACTAATTGATCATCTGGTTCTAGACATACCAAATTATTACAAAATGCGATTGAAAAACGATAAACTGTTATTAAAGTTACCAAAGTATTACATATAACACAGATTTGAAAACAGAGAGCATTTAAAAAAATGATATCTAGAACCATTGTCATGAAGTCAAATAAGTGCCTATAGTTGAACTACCGACTTAGTTTGTTTGATGTCTCATAATACTTTGATATGTCTAAACTAGTTGATTACCTGGTTCTAGACATAAACTTCTAAGAGAATTCTGTATATATATGTATATATATATATATATATATATATCACATATGTATATATATATATATATATATATATATATATATATATATATATATCACAGAATATGATATCTAGAACCATTAATGTTATTTTCGTATAACCTTTATATGAGCTTCTAAATAAAATATACTTTTTCATTACGGGCTTCTAATGTACTTAATATATATATATATATATATATATATATATATATATATATATACTTTTCCATTGTTTTACGTTTGGAACATGTTTTTTTCGCCTATTATTCTGTATGTCTCATTCAATTAGTCGTCAAATTATGAAAAAAAAAATTCGAGACCCCTATAACTAGACATTTCAAACGATGCCCCTTAGTATATATGGAATTTAATTTTTTTTAAATACTTGATTTCCCCCCCTCTCCCCTAAAATTTCACCGAATATTGTTATCTATTGATATATCCGAAAGTTATTGTGCTTTGTTATTGTTTATTCAAATTTCTACATCAAGCGGTGTTGAGGAAAAACGCTTACGACAAACAGACACGTAAGTGACTTTATAAGTGTTCCGCTTTTCTTTTTGAAGTATGGATGCGTGAAAAATAATGAAAAATCAAATTAAATCACAGAGTCAATAAGGCTGAAATGAAACTTTTGTCTTTACAGTATTTCTACGTAAGATAGATGCGGCGATTGACGTCATCTGGTAAATACCGTCCAAACTACAGAAAACGTACGTTCATTCGAGTGAGCAGCGCACGGTTCACGTATGGATAAGGGTACGTCAATAGGAACTAAAGGTGAGGCGTATTTATTGTCACCGGTAAAAATACTCGATATCTCAGATCAAAATACGTACTTGGTATGTAAAATACAAAATACTCGGTATCGTAAATACTTGCATGGTATGGTCGACCGGACGTTCATAAAATGGTTACTTTATGGTCGGTCTGCGGCGCAACCACATCCCCTTTGGCTAGTTAGTTATAGCTATTTCACACACGCGTGTCATACGCAGGTTTTCTCGCTCTTTCATATTTAAAACGTATATGAAATGAGGGACAACCTGAATATTTATATACTCGCAAGTCGTAATACTTTTAAAGTATGTAATACGAGTACGTTAAACATACTCGTGTACTCGTTTTACTCATTACCTTAAGTATTGCTTTGCGCTTCGCAGTTCGCGGACAGATATTTACTCAATGCGACAAGTACGAGTATTTTAAAATAAGAGTTTAAGTGCGGGGGCTCTTTTCGTCTAATGATACCCCGTTTTTATATTGAATCAATTGAGCGTTATTACTTTGTTGTGGAGATATTGTAAATAAATAGTGTATTTAAAAACTAAGTGTTAATTAGGTTAAATTCTAACTTCGCCCTTATGGCGACTAGGAAGGCCAGTTTTGTATGGGAATATTTTACAGACTCGTGTGATTATTTTGTTTCTTACGATGTTTACAAAACTAAATTGTTATTCGAAACCGCTACATTTAATTTAAGGAAACATTTGAATGGAGAACATCTAACTGTAACAATAATTAACACGGAACAAGCTGTTTGTTCCGAACATCTTACTATATTATTTAAAAAAAAGTTAAGCTAAAATAAAGATGGCAAAAATGGAAAAAAATAATTGTTTTAATAACTTGATCCATTTTTTAAATTAAAGGTAATTGTGTCGTCGCCGTGGTGTGTTGGGTTGATCACAAGGCATACGGCCTGTGACGACGCGGTGCACCGCGGAGACCCGGGTTCGATTCCCGGCCGTTCGTCGAGCGGGGCTGGACGGGTGTTATGGTTGGCTGTAATATATTGCTCACGTAGCAATAAGTCCGCCATATGTATCAATTAGATACATTAAAGTAGATAAATAAATAAATAAATAATTATTATATATAACGTGATTCATTTTTTTAAATACGCCATCTAAATGATTGTGCTAAGTGAATCATTTAGTGTCCTATGCCTGTTCCTAGCCATAAATATTTGTGGTAATATGAAGGAAAAATGAAACACTGAATTTTATTAAAAATGTCCCATTTCATCTCGTACGTTGGGACATTCGACCGTATCTCTTTCGTCAGATATGCGATTGAAAACGCGTACCCGACAAGAAAGAGGCGCAAATATTCGAAGTCACACAGACACATCCGGTCCTCGATGGCACATTGGGACATTAGCTCATATTGCTTTCACCAGTTATATAATTTAGAATGCGTACCCGACATGACAGAGACTCCAAGCTATAGCGACACTTCCGGCCCTTGATGGTGCGCCGAAATATTCGACTGCATCCCCTCGTCAGTTATGCATTTGAGAGGGCATAATTAACGAGAAAGAGACAGAAAATCGAAGCCACACGAATAATTCCGACCTTTGATGGTACATTCGGTCGCATCGCATTCGCCTGTTATGCGGTTGAGAACGCGTACATAAGAAGAAATAGGAGAAAATAATTAAATTCGCAAGGAGATGTTCGATATATCCGGGTACTCGGCCGTACCATTCTCATCAGTTATGCGTTTCAGAACGCATACATAACAAGAAATAGGCGAAAACAACAAACAAAGCACGGATATGTCCGACCCTTGATAGTATATCGAGACATTCGGCCATATCACTTTCACCTGTTATACAGTTGAGAATACTACATAACAACACAGAGGCGTTACAACAGAAGATTAACGAACACACCCGACTACTGTTGGTATCTGCTCTGTTTCTCTACATTTATGCAGTCGATAATGCATATATAACAAGACAGAAGCGAAAACAATCGAAGCCGCACGGACACTTCCGGCCCTTGGTGGTACGTCGGGACATACGGCTGTGTCGCTCTTGCCAGTTATGCGGTTGAGGTTGTATACACAACAACAAAAGATGAACCAATCGAAGACGCATGGATGTGTATGACACTGACGGTATGTCGGGACATTTTACGTTGTCGCTCTGGCCAGTTTACACCCATTTATTTTTTTTAAAGCAGACGCGCATTGCATGAAGTAAGAGTTTCAGATTAATAACAATAATGACTTTCGGATGATCTTGGTTTAAGATTACTTACAGCATCATGCAGAAATAATTGATCTTTATATGAGATGAATTACAGTCGTTGGTCAAACGTGACACAAAATAGATCTTTTTGCATTTTTAAGGTTTCAAACGGATTTTAATGAAAAATATACTTTTGTTAAAAAATGGGTATGTATGGCCTTGCATTTTTAAAAGTTTGTTACAAGTACTGCTGATAATCTTTCCATTCTGCAATTAATAACTTCTACTACCATCATACACGATTACTCACCTGTGAATTTCAATGGTGTGTTTTGTTTGTTCAACCCTTCATTGGATATAACTTTTCAGGTTAATTTGTGTTTAACATTTGGTTTATGAATTATTCGAACACAATTGGGTTATTAAAAATCTTATGAAAAAGTTTAACTCTTTGAAATATTCTAAATATTTTTTACTACAGCTACTTATAATAACGAGGTTTCACTCAAAAAAAGCTATTTCAATCAAAAAAATTAAGTTTTTTCATAGCTGTTTAAAGTTTCGTGATGAAAGGCGAAGTTGCTTGATATGTAACTTAACAATTTCTTCTTTTAAATGGCATGAACGTTCAGAATAGTCCCTGGCATTCTTAAAGAGCTTCCTTCAGAATTACTTGTTTTTGGCTATGGTCTTCCAGGTTTTTTTTCCAAGTATGTGTAAATTCTTTCCAAGGCAGTCAGCCTACCTTAATCTGGGACTATAGGTAATCCCAGATCTGGAGAACATCGGAGTGGCCAGAATTTTTTTTTTGTTATTTCTACTTTCATCCATTAGTATAAATTTAATTAGATGTTAGCAGGTTTAGATCTTTAGAGTCCACATTAGATCTTTTCTTTCGTGATCCACTTATATTGATACAATTAAATATTCTTGTTAGTATTTATCTTTCGAAAACTGCAAATACTTCGTCGATATCATCACAATGGTTACGCCAAGTAATACAAAACTCTACTTGTTCATAAAGAAAGTTATAAATTTATTTTCATGGTCTTTGATATTCAGGAATTCCTCCTTAATAGACCAGTTTATTAGAACATTCTGGTCTGGAAAACTTGATGCATGGCAAAAAAAAACCTTACCCAATTAGGGTCAGGTTCCGTACCCACTTAAGAAAATTTTGCCTTTTTCTACCTTACTTTCAATCACCTTTACTCCCACTGCCAGGGGAAGGGGAGTCGGTTGTCCACATACAAAGGGGGACTCACATAATTTTGAATGGAGTCAAACTAACAGGAAGGAATGAGGTTGCATTCAGGTCTGCAGATTTATCAATTAGTTTGTCAAGCGACAATGAAGACAACGAATTTTGTTTAGAAGTTTCTTGTAGGCAGTGTGTCAAAGAAATTAGCACAATATTGACAATAAAATACAGTCAAATAAGGAAGAAACACATACAAATGCGAATAAGATTCACGCACCAAAGTTTCGTTACTGACTTGTTGGCTACACTTTGTGGTCATAGGAAATTAAATAATAATTTATGTAAGTTATTGACCAGTTTGGCTATTGCTATGATTTTTACTTCCGTTGCTATAAAAATATCCCGATAACAGTCAAAAAATGCCGGATTTTGTAGGAAGAATATATTTAAATTTCAAGAATTTTAAAAAAGGTTGATGTATGTCACCTTCGCTTAATAATTGTTTCTCATACATATTATTTGTTGCTTATTAAAAAAATAGTTGTATTTTCAGTAACTATATGAATCCCAACATTGTGACCTTGTAAGGAAGTGTTTTCACACATTTTTTTTAAATATTCATTTTTCTTTGAAAATCTTGTAAGTATGGTGCCAGAAAAACAGGAAACCTTAGAAGCAAAATTATTTAATATTTGTCCATCTGTATGTTACTTCAATAACTCAAAAATGTCCAAACCAATAAATTTAAAACTGGGAATGTTAAGCATACAATGTTTATAGGTTTGAGTCATTTAGTGATTAAATATGGCTAACGCATATACTTTTTGGCAAAGCCATTACACGAAAGACACACATGCTTACACAGATGTTGTATTTTTAATTATGGAGAGCAATTCTTACTATGTCGAAGATTATTAAAATCATTTTCCAGTTCGTTAAGTATACTTAGTGCAAAAAGGATTTCGCAGACTATTTACAAAAATTTTAAGCATGTGTACATATACATGTATGTATGTATACATATACATATGTATATATATACATATATGTATATATATATATATATACATATATGTATATATATATATATATATATATATATATATATATATATATATATATATATATATATATATATATAAATGTGTGTGTGTATATACACATGGTGTCCGGGAATTAGCGTCGCACAAAGAAAGACTTTATTCCTTGACTGAAAAACAAATGATTGTTGTTGATATAAAATTTAAAAGACGACTTTTTTCTGAAATTTGTAAATAATATTATTAATTATTTGTCATCTTTTTCGTAAATACGATACTTGCCCACATTGTTCAGCGTCGATCGGGGGAATAACCAGAGAACAGCTGCGAAGACATTGCCACTGCAAGTAAACCTCCGCATTATGGGCAAGTATTGGAAGTGTTAGAAAGGGTTATTTGTAATATTTTATTTTACTCAGTTAGAAAAAGGGAGTGTTTTACATTTTATTTCAACGACAATTTATTCCTATATCACCAAAGGATAGCGTCTTTCCCTGCTCGACATCTTTTCTTAGACACCGTGCATGTATATATATATATATATATATATATATATATCTATATATATATATATATATATATATATATACATATATATATATATATATATATATATATATAAATATATGGGTATGTGTGTGTGCGTGCATGTGAGTATATGTGAGTGCGCACTAGAAGAGTCTTAATATACTGGTAACTAATCTTTGATACTACTGCTGTTCGTTAGAAAACAGAATCGACAAATCTCCTAAATAGTTAACCTCACAAACAATAATTATCTACAAATACAATAATATTGTAACACAGTGAATTCTATACGTGGAGAATATTTTAAAAAGTGTGACCGATTTAGCATGTAGAATGATAATAGAAACTAAAAAACATTTTTTAGAATTTTTATCTGTCTGTCTGTTAACTTGTGCGTCAGTCACGCAAAATCTACTGAACAGATTTTGATGAAATTTGGTATGGTAATAATATATACCAAAGAGCAACATATGAGAGTCAAAAAGAAATTCTAATGACTTCTTATTCCGAATTTTATGCAAACGAAGTCGTAGACACACCCAGTTTGAAATATTTGCAAACAACTCGCTTTCTAAAACCAATTTAAATTGATTTTGCCAAATGTTTGCTTAATTAAAAGGAAAGTATAACGTAATTGAAGATAATTTAATAGCATTCGGTACAACCTTTTTCTATTGTATTGTGACTGAGTTGTCGAAAATTCGCATTTTCTTATGTGATTAGATAGAATTTAAATGTGATCCTGAATAAGTTGGTATCTTTATATATATATATGTACATATATATATATATATATATATATATATATATATATAAACTTTTATAGACCTTAGGACTTGACGAGAAAGTAAATATTAATTTGCGCACAAATCAAAATCATTTCACTTTATCGAGGACTAGGAGTAGAATCGAGGACTTGTCAGCTGCGCGACGGTCAAATAAATAATGCTAAATGACTTTCATTAGTTTTATCGGCTCATTTAAAATGAAAACATCATTCAAGATGTTTCACGTCAACAACTTTTATAAGCAAACAGGCAAATGAACTACAACTGTTACTAACTAATTTATTGTGTTGGTAACCACTAATTGTCACCATTGTTTTTAACTGTCACTGTCAGATTTATATTAAAATGATATGCATTCTTTTAAACAATTATATAATATTTATAAAAATTATTTTACTCGTATTTTACATATGCCAATAATTTTTCTCAAATGTTTCTTCTGATTTTGACATTATCTGAGAAGAAAATTAAAAATTTATAACTTGTATTGAATCCCCATGGAACTTTTCAGTGAAATGGTCATATAGCACAATGCAAATAATATGTTTTTATTCTATATTTATACATGTGGGAAAATTATGCCTGTTTTAATTCATGTATCTCAGCATATTTACTACCTCCTACTATTCTTGAAATGATCGTTTTCAACCCTAACAATCTGTAAAGGTGGAATAAAAAACAAACAAATTATGTATTAAAATATCATAGCGAAACAGATTGGATAGAACGGAACAGACTTCTCGTCAGAACAGCTTCAAACCAAATCCTGGATCGGCCAAATAGACATCCATAATTTCTTTTATAATTTGTCCGTGCCTAAAAATAAAAATACATATCCTTTAGATGAGACTTGGTTTCTCCCCCAGTTATAAATAATGGAAAAAATATAAGATACAAAAAATAAAACAATAAAATTAAGTTCTTCAACTCAAATGTTATTGTCTTATCTGTGTGGAATGTCATTTATCTATTATTAACAATTTATATAAGTCAATTCAAGGAAAATGTGTTTTTATTATAAAGTGAAGCAAACATAAATAGTTATTGATAATATTAGCACTCTGACCCGCACCGGCGTGTTTTACCCGACCAACGGGTAAAACCTACATGAGTGAAAAAATCTTTATGGTTTCAGGAAAAAAATCTTAACAAACATACTCATTATGTCGATTGCATTATCAACGCCTGCTAAACGAACTGACCATTCAATTTCCTCCATGTATTCAGATAATTCAACACAATGTATTATTCCCAAGTCAATTAAGGTCATTCCCAAGTCAATTAAGGTCATTCCGAAGTCAATTAAGGTCATTCCCAAACCAATTAAGTTAAAAAATATATTTAAAGCGACGCCACTTTAACATTTATGTCCAGTGTTCAATGCACTGCCATTTGTATTTTAGGTGTCAAATTAGTTTTATATATTTCATTAAAACAATAATAAAATGCGCAAATTTTATTGTTTAACTTTAATTCTCATTTCGATATTGGTTCTTCAGACTTTTGCTCTTCCGAATACACTGTGATTAGGTAAGTCGACATAAAATATATTGTACTAATAAAATAACTTCTGTTACCTATTTCAACTATCGAAAAGATAGCGAATCCTGAGTGCTGCAAAAGAATACTAAGTTCATATCGAACGACATTGTGAGGTAAAGAGAATAATAAAAAATAAGGAGAAAAAATATTCATGAAAATCATTTAAGGAATGCCATCCTAATGGTAATGAAGCGAGTAGCAAGGCAAGTACTTGTTAGGTGTAGAATGCGATGTAATGTAATAGTAGTCCAGGTAGCGAGTATTGAATTAATTTTGGTAATTTCCACATGCTCTTTTATGCTACTCTGGGCTGCGTCCATTGCACGGGCTACAGCCATTGTTTACCGCATGCTGGCTATTATTTGGCGTTGTCTTATTTAATTGCTTGAGATCGTCTTCTGCGCTTAACAATGTGTGGCCTTTGCCGTTTGGCATGTACGATAAGGCAGTTACAACATGAAGAATTGTCAAATAAAGTGTACATATGGAACAAACAAGTGCGGCGTGAATTACAGAACGTCTGGATCATAGGTTCGCAACCTTTTATCCTATGCACCTTACCCAACTTTCTGCTAAAATACTACGACCCCCATAAGTTGAAAAATATTTAAAACATATTTAAGTTAAAAAATATTTAAACATATCACATTTTGTGGTTGCTCAGTACCGTTTTTATTAGTAGCAGTAAAACCAAACTTGATGTTTATTTTTGCTAGCAGCACACATTTTTTGCCTAATTTCTAATAAGATTGTACATATCTGTCAGTGCAAGCCACGTTACCACACCTCACCTCAGAACAGGCAGCGAGTTACTGAATGAGAGCGGGGCAGGGTGATGCAGCTAGTGCGGCACCAGGCGGAGGAAGTGCATGCGGAGGAAACACGAAAGGTGCACTTCGCATTGGTGGTGCCGACATTCGTGCCGCGCGATGATATGAATTTTAATGAATACCTATATGCAGTTTAAATCTGGAGCCGCTCGCCGCTACCCCCTTTGGATCACTCTACGCCCCCCAAGTGGGGCACGCTCCATTGCTTGGGAAACCATGGTCTAGACAGATATGAATGGCTCACCCCTTTTTTCCTTTCACCATGTCAGCTTGGTTTTTGTTTTAAAAAACAAAAAATTAATCTCATGTTTCCATCACATTTCTACATTATAGCTTTTTTGTAGCTCTTTTTTTATATATTACAGTCCTTGGTTATAAAACCGATCATGTAACCTTTTCTCAGTATGTTTTTATAATACAAATTTTGACAAACAAAAGTTTAAGGACCAATATATTATTGAAAAATTATCGAATGATGAGGAAGTGAGACTTTTTGAATGGGACAGAAAAAGTAGGAATATAATTTAGCTGAACAACGCTACTGTGTGCATTCACATACGAGACGAGGTCAAAAACTTTTGCAAAATTATATTTTTGCATTTATAAGCCTTAATTTTGAAGGGCAACCATCACAATGTGGTCCTTGTGTACAGGTGTGCTGTCAAGCAGAAGCAGTATAACTTTTGTCAAGACTCCATCCTTTTTCTTTTTGATATATTCCCTTAACTGCCGAAGCAAGTCATGATTATTGGAAAAACCTTACTGTAATGTTGGGTTCTTTACGTAACAATATTAATTAGTACCAAAGAGTAAGCAAGCGCGTTTTTATTGCTTTAAGACTTGACATTATATCTGTTGTGTACATTAGTATAATGTTATGCCGCCAGCTGGCAGACTAGGTCTATATAGATATGAAATGAGAACATTGGTTTTTACATAATTGACACTTAAGTTTGTACACTCATATGATGTAATGAATCTTATAAATCAAGTCTACTTTGATGACCGCTGGGTTGCTTGATTACCAATCTGCTGCGAATGGTCTTCTTGCCGAGTAGGACAGAACTTTAAAGTATTCCTGTTGTCACTGGGTTTTGGTGACGTAATTATTGATTCAGTGAGTGACTTATGAGCAGCAGGTGATTGAAGTTGTGAATGAACTTACGCATCTGCTGGTTTATCAGCATATTTGTCTTCAGGAACAACAACTCGCTGCTAGTTAGGTCTGCTTGTGTCTTATGCGGATGACTGAAGTTAGATCTTAGCAGATTTTCAGAATTATCTGTCACCCTTGCTCTCTCCCATTGACGGTGAGCAATTTTATGTCTGGCTTTGTCATTAAGTTCAAAATAAATTGGTTGTTTAGTGTATTTGTTACTGTAGTTAGCTTGCTTTTTTCGTAGATGTTCAAGTTTGGATGTTACTCCTGGAACTATTTTTTTGTTTTAAACTGCTCTCAGATAGGTATCGGTGATCTGGTGATTCCGCAGAAGAGGCGTTGATTTGGAGAGCCTAAGTTGTTGTTTCTTGGTGT
The DNA here is from genome assembly GCA_039881145.1 of Druceiella hillmani. Classification (NCBI taxonomy): domain Eukaryota; kingdom Metazoa; phylum Arthropoda; class Insecta; order Lepidoptera; family Hepialidae; genus Druceiella; species Druceiella hillmani. The sequence continues at coordinate 2,708,827 of JAYKKI010000092.1, forward strand.
ACTTCTCCAATTTAAAAAGGCAAGTTGGAAATTGAACTTGTCGATACTGCATTTCTTTAGTAGATTCTTTGTGATTTGAACTGCTTTTTCAGTTAGGCCGTTGTCGTGATGGTTATATGCACTTGATATGACATGGGTAAAATATCATTCTTTTTTAATATCCTTGAACAATTTGGACACCTATTGCATGCCGTTGCCTATTTCCAGCACTTCTGGTATACTATGTGTGGAGAAACATTTTTATAGCTATTAAATCACTTCATAGGATGATTGATTTTCAGTTGTTAAAAGCCTAAGTATCCTGAAGAAATACATTCATGAAGTGGGTTTTTTTCAGTTCAAATAGATCTGATGCTAACATTTGCCAGAGAAGTGTGGGGATATTCCTAGCTAATACCATATTTTTGGTATTATCTCTTTGTGATTGTTTACAGACAGAACAGCCGCTGACTAGCTTTACAATCTCATAATATTGTCCTTTGGAATAAAGTGTTTGTCGAGTTCTTCTGGAACAACTTTGTATTGAGCTGCTAGATGTCCTTGGTGGATACAGAGTAACATTCTGAATTTTTGTGTTTTTGGTACTATCATTTTATCGCCTTTAAAAATTAGCCTTTGAGATGTATCATTTCCTCTTTCAAGTTGAAGTAATTTTGCAGTTCTGCAGGAAGTTCATCGGTTCATTCTGTAAATTGATGCATTATTGTTTTAAGTATCAGCTGTAAATATGAATCACCTTCGGTTGCTTGAATTAACTCCTCTTTAGCATTTAGTGGTAATGGCAGAATGACTGCTACTATGAGATTCGCTTCTCGGTCATATTTTAACTTAGAGGTATGACAGTCACGACTTACAAAATCTGACAATGTAATTCTGTGCCTTTTTTAAACATAAAGCTTAGAGAGTATGGTGCAAGATTAAGCATTACTCATTGCAATCTTGGTGGAGATGATTGTATATTTTTCTTGAATATTGTTTCACGGGGTTTGTGATCTGATTCCACTGTTAGTTCTTTACCATACACGTACTCATGAAACTTTTTGCATCTGAATAATATAGCAAGTTTCTTCTCTCTCAATTCTTGAAGAAGTGCCGCCCCAATATTTTTTGGGCTCACACCAACTGATAAAGTGACAGATTCGTACTGGTGGATTTAATAGTACTTGTTTTATTTATCTGAATGCTTCTTTATGATGAATTTCTCAGGTGAAACTTGTGTTCTTATGTAATAATTCTCTTAATGGATTTGTTAGATCTGACATGTTTAGAACGAACTTGTTTAAGTAAGTTATCATTCCTAAGAGTCGTAACTCTTTTTTATTTACTGGTATTTTCATTACTTGTATGGCTTGTACCTTTTCTGTGTCTGCTTTTAATCTTTTGGCTGAATGTGTCCGAAAAATTGGAACTTCTTTGCTTCAAGAATACACTTGTTTTATTCAGTTTAAAGCTTGGTTTTTATAACACTTACTGTTTCGTGTAAGTCTTCTCTAGTTTTCACATGTATGAAGATGTAATCTATCAATAATCTTACATATTTGAATTTGCTAAGTAAATTTATTAATAATTCTTGAAATATTTCAGGTGCAGAGGATATGTCGAAAGAGAGCCTCTCGAAAAAGTATCATTTCCATGGTGTGGCAAATGTTAATACCTTCTGAGTTCCTTTCGACAACTTAATTTATCAGAATTCTTTTGTGCAATTCAATAATACAAAAACGTTTAATGTTTTAATATTGGCTAATATCTTTTCCATTGCAGTGAGAAGGTAGTGTCACCTCAAAATATTTTTGTTCACGTCTAAGGGATCTACGCATATTTTTAATTTACCTGTTTGTCTGACGACTACCATGGGACAAACTGCGGGTGTAGGCTCTGTTTCAGGTTTGATCACATCTAACTCCACCATCCTGTCGAGTTCTTGCTCAACTTGGGAACTCTTCTTGAACGTTTTATCTCGAATCTGGGGTTCTCAATAGAGTCGATGTCATATTCGTAATCATTATAATAGCCTAACCGTTCATATATCATTAAGTATATCGTCTGTAGATTGACTTTCTTCCAAAGTTTTTATTGCAGCCACAAGTCCCAATCTTTCACAGGTTTGGAGTGATATTTTCTTTTCAAATTTTCACCTTACACTCTTAAAATTCGAAATAGATATCAAATGCTAACTCATCCCTAGCAATCATAACTATTGATAGCATACAATTTGCACCCAAATTATGTGCAATCAATACAGAATAGCATTGCATTGCATGCTATCAAATCACAGCACCCAGTGCAGAAAAAGGCCATGAGGCTGAGGCTACATTTTAAGAAATATCCCCCAATCATCTCAGTTCTGTCGCTCTTCACTTTTTGAAAAAAAATAGAGAAATAAAATATAAAAAAATAGAGAAGTTTATTTCTTTAAAGTGGACCTTACCAGAAGGATGTTCATAAAAAATTGATGAAAGTGTTAGTACCAAATTCCTGAACGATCACTTAAACAAAAGAAATTTATACAATTTTCAAACAACAAATAATTAAATTTTTATTTCTTTACTTAACTTTAACTTACCATACAATGAAATATACATGAAATATATATACTATATACCATGAAATGGTATATATATTTCATGTATATTTTTGACAATTACTAAACTTGAGATGGTAGATGATATCGAAATGTAACAAATTTAAAAAGGATAAACAATGAATCCTTGTTAAATTTGTTACACAGATAGGCATTAAGTTTTATATTGGCAAAATAAAACGCGCAAAGAGGAAAATCTGTTATAATGTGAATTATTAATATTAATATTGTCATTGCCGACTTTTAATATTTAGTATCTGAAAAAATTAAGTATTTTTTATATAATTTTTTTAATATAATTTTGAGGAATTAAATGAAATTTTCTCTTTTTTTTTTAAATATCTCTTTTTGACCAGGAACTTTCCACTCTTATCCATTTAGATGAAAAAGTTAGGATAGAGTTGATTTGTCAAAAGCATATAGAGATATTTTTTCATAATAATATTTTTATTTCAAATGCAAGCACTAAGTGGAATCCATCCTCCAAGATACTTTGTTTGACCTCAGTCACAGACGAACCATGAGTGGCGTGTATGCACCATGTTACAAAGTAATAATTCTGTGTTTATATCCAAAAGAACCAAAAATGTTATAGAGATTCAATGGTAAATACATGAATGAAAATAACATTTTAACATAAGTGAAATACTTTTTGAAAGTAAAAAAGGTCGATGACCCACAAGACCATGGTTCTGAGCAAAATACAATGAAAAGGAGGGTAGACTGAAATACCGAACATTTGAGAAGAATCCTCACCTAACATCAGGTGGCGAACAGGGAGTTTTTCATAAAAAGGGTCAAAATATATTATGTGACACACACAATATATTTTGACCCTTTTACCGACCCGAAGAAATTGCTACTATATAATAAACACACAACTAGTGTGTTTAGTTTTGTAGTTAGGAAAACTGTTTTGTTTTTCAAATAAATTTGAATGTGTAGTGGGGTTTATTCCTCATTGGTGGTTATTGGTGTTGGGTGGGTATTTATTCCACAGTTTAACAGCGTGAACACTATCTTATGTTTGAGAATAAGTAAAGTGAGGAGATTTCCAATGTGAAGTCCAAAGCCATTCACACCTAAGGCTGAGAATCTACATCTAAGATAAGCAGGGCCACAAAAATACTTAAATTTCAAAAGAATCCAGAAAATGAGCAGAATGCACCAGCAGGGACTATTCAGTTACCTGCTACCTGTATTCATGACATATAGTCAAATTGGCTGATGTCAAAAATATAGCATAGGAATCAACTTTCAAGTCACTCATCGTTCGTTGCATTAAACAGTTCTCAGTAGGATCTAAATAGTCAAGTAAAACAAGCAAAAGCATTTGACATTCATTGGAATATGCCTTTTTATTGAGATAAGATGCGGAAAAATGTTATAAATGTCAAAATTATTCTATATTAAATTTTGCGACAACATCGTTTATTTGCAAATGAGGTATATTAGATGAAAAAAAATACTTAGCAATCTGTGCTAAACAGTTTTTAAAATATTTGCATTACATCAAACTTAAAAATACAACGTTTCAAACCAAGGTTCCAAATAGGTAGTAATGGTGAACACACAGATTTGGTTTTTGATTGTCATTGGTGTATACCTAACCTAAGGAAACATTATTAATAATTAGGATATAAAAAGAACTCAATAAAGTTTCCACATAAAAAAGATGTTTTATTACTTATGTTAAGCACTTAGGAGATTCTACGAGGTAATAAACTAATGACTGTTAACTCCAACGGCATTTAATTAATAAAATGTCACTTGTTTCTTAAACACGGAATAAAATAGTTGTGCTGGAATTCAGTTGGAACATAAATATATCACAAGAGTTAATATGGACCGTGAATCGATTGAAAACACACTTCAGCCAATTTTAGTATATCAGCACATATTTGGTGTTTGCAGAAAAACTGCGAACCGAATTCCCGCCAGATTTACATCATGGTGTAGAAAACTATATACTTTTTTAATTGTTGGAACGTTGATGGCACTGCACGTAACATTTTTGGTCATTCATGATCAATACACCTTTCTGGCATTTCGAGCACTCGAGATCATTTTTGCTCTGCCTTTGTTATTGATTGATATAACGTGTGACAGAAACATGTTTGCAGAATTAATTTTGAGAATTCCAAAAATAGACGATCTTTTCAAATCAGAGTATAGAAAAAATTTGTTGCAATGTGACAAATATTGTAACCTCATAGTTATTGGCCTTCTGGTACCTTATCATATTTTTAGTACCATTTTTGCTGTATATGTAGCAATGAAATATTTTCGAAACACTTCTTTTTCTGCTCTGTTCACTATTATTACTGGCATTATTTTTGATCTAGAAATAATATTGTTTTGTTTAATATTATTTAGTATAACACAACGTGTAGAAATATTGAATAATTTTTTAAATTTGAAAAATGAAAAAAATATGGTTATACCTGTCGATGCTATATTTAGCAGTCCACAACACAATCCTAACTCCAATAACCATTTTTCGTTTGCATTGCCTCTAAATGAAAATTCCGTTTATCAGTTATCTGAGTTCTACATTCATTTGTTAGACCTTTGTCACTAATTAAACAAGGTGTTTGAATTTCAGGTTTGCATTGAATTTTTTTTTGAACAAAACTATTGAAATAACATTTTAACTTCTAATAACACTTTAAAAAAAATTAAAACAATTATTATTATGAAATAATTTCCAACTTTTTTTTCAGCTATTCATGTCACTCACTCTGACGTTTTCTAGCACACTCCTTAACGTCTATCACTTCCTTGAGGATTTAAAATATAGTGTAAGTATTAATAGAATATCTATTAATAACGTAACTTGCAGCCTTTAGCTAAATCACATTTAATAAACTACAAACTTGTAAATAGCAAATAATAATACGATCGTGATGCACTTAAGTACAAATACTTGATTAAATATTCTCAAAGCTCACAATCCCTCAAAATATAATAAATACACTCACAAGGAAGCTTGTCAGCAGTTGATGAAAGATATGAGAAAAACTTTAGAGATTGTTTCATTTACAATTTAAGTATGGTTAATGTGAGTTGAGGAAAAAGGTCTAGAACTAATAAGCGGTAACACTGTCATCAAAAATTAAATCTACACCAAGCATTGTTTGAATTGAGATTGAGGAATACGGTGACAGACTTTTCTTTTTATTTGAACCCATTTATCATATTTCGTTATTAGACTTAAAATTATTATAAACTGATGATGGTCTGATTAATATCTAATATTTTACTTGTTTTTTTGTCCATATTGTGGTATCCAATTTTAACGTGTTTCTTTTGATTCCTTCATTTTCTTTATTTTTAAGTTTTATTTTATTTTCTTTCTGTACTTCTAACACGATGTGCTTCGTGCCAGTATCGTTATAAAGCATAACTATGACTAGTCTTGATTTGAAGTTATTTATGGAAAAAATAATTAACACAATACTTTCAAGCATTACTGAAATACTTCTATAACAACTAAACAGGGATAATCAATTTTAGGTGAGTTTTTCTTTTTTGAACTTGCCTAGTATTTTCACTAACTTTTTAATAACTTAACTTTATTAAATTCCTTTAGTCAAAATTCCAAACGAATAAGTTTAATTTGGGTTTTTGAATATATGGTGAAGCAAAAGAATCTGAATAATTTATCATTTTCTTTTGGAATTTCCTAACTAAAAATTGTATCGCAAAGACATCGAGAGAGTCACAAAGACTTGAGTGAATTAATAAATGAACATTTGTAGGCTGCAATAGATATAGAAACTGCCCGTCCAAACAGAATCTTCCTATTTTGTCTGAAATTAAATCTGTTCTTCATGAATTCTTGTTAGTTTTAAAATGAAGACAACATTTCAGGCTTCAGATGTAACACTTGACATTGGGCCCATGCCCTGGCCACTTCGTTATACTGTGATGTTGACGACTGTGTGTCTTCTGTATGAGAAAATATACTTACAGATAGAAAGTGCAAAATCTGTTTTGACATCAATTCAATTCATTACGTAAGTGAACAATTTTTCTTTACGAATTTGTAAAAGATTATTATATTCCCTTCATATTTCTCCAATGCAAGTTCTAAAGAATTTGAATGGGATTTTTAATTTGACTTTATTGACACGCTATATAACAAGAGTACACAGCATCAACAGAAAATCATTTCATTTATTTTTTATTTTTTTGTACATTTAACTTTATTGAAAACAGCCCTAGACTATAAACGAACAGACACAGATTATTTAGTTAATAAGATTTCAGAAGACTACTGAATGCAGGCAATGATGGTGCACTTTCTGATTATATATTTACTTGATTCCGTAATTTCATAATGTGTATGATAAACAATTCTACCTAAAATCTAGTTTTGTCTAGAGGGATTAGAAAGATCTTATTTTGATAAAGTAGTTCAAAGATGAGCTGATATGTGGAAATTGGTTTAGAGATATATAAATTTTTTTACACCTGAAAATAGTTATTAACCTTGAAGTGTTTCAACCCCCTAGTAATTGAACTAAGTACACCAACCTAAACATTTGTGTTTTATTTGTTGTCTTGGTTCTCATCATTGGTCAGAGGAAAATTAATCTTCCATTTAATCAATTATTGATCTGTTGTCTTTATGATTGTATCATACATGTATACAATGTTAATCGAATTTGTCATAGTACCTGTATTCAACATTGAGAAATATATCTAGAAAATGTATTCCATATAACCTTAATTAATGAAAATGTGTATATAAATCAATAAATAAATATATATATATATATATATATGTGTGTGTGTGTATTTATGTACATATATGCAAGGACATCCAAGAAATAATATCAAAAGTATAAAGAATGTCAAGGCCTAACTAAATCATTCCCAGGGACTTTTGTGGTTTCAGAGTTATTTTTTTTTTTATTTTAGTCAAAGTTCAATGTGTTCTTTTTTATGGTGACATGAACAACTGTGATAGATGCTTGACTTTTTTTAGACAGACTAGGAAACTAAGTGACTAATTTGGTGGTATAACATTTATTTCCATAGGTCAAGAAGTTCCATCTACATTATGTGGAGTAAGTTGTAAAAAATAAAATGGTTTCATCATTGACATTTCTTTGATGAATATAACACCATTCTGTTGTGCTTTTTCATTAGTTTTTTGACATTTAGAAGAAACTGCGATAAATATTTTTATTTCTTACTTTATTCAAATATTATCTAACCATTTTAGCTATTTAGCCTGTAAATTTTATTAAGCTATTTTTAGGGATAAGTAATTATCGTTATCAAATTACACAGATTACATTACAAAAAGTAATGTTTTAAATTTATTTGACTTTTTATACTTTGTTTTATTATTATGTAGAACAACTCTTACTGGGTGCATGGCACCAATGTTTAAACACCCCTGTAGAGCAATAAAAAACAACCAATGCCGCACTTTCTTATGATGGGCCAAGGATTCATCTTTCCCCGGTAACTTATAAAAGAATTTTTATTATTTTTCTTCCCACACATGATAGCTATATCAGGCACTTTGCAGTATATCCAGAATCTTTCATTTTGATTTTAATCATCAATTCAATTATTAAAATGTTTAAAATGTATTGAAAAATTGTACTATTTAATACAAATTATATCAAAACATATCATTAGATGTCGCTTGGCAATCACGTATGGTTTGTTCACCTTTTGACTTGTTAAAAATATATGGAAGTTGTGTGAAATAATGCCTTCACAGGACTAAATGACCTCTAACAATAAATGCTTTTTTGAACTAAGAAAACATTCATTTTTGAGGTACTATAGTAATTAGACAGCTAATGTTTCTAGCTTGAAGATTTAAAAACAAGAGTGATATAGCAGACCTAATTATACATTTCTCAAATTCATTGATCAACCCATAACCCCTTCCTACCCACAGTGTTCCACTTTATCTATATATTATTAAATTATCAAAAACTATTAAGTATTCAAATTCCTTAAACTATCAACTTATTCATATAAAATATATATTTATATCTTGTCAACCAAAGTGGTACGATATTGGAGGGTGCTCCACACATATATTGTAATATTTGAAACACTCAGTAGTTTTTGTAGGAATTTACTGCTCTGCTGTAGAACTGGCGATATGAATCCAGCTTTCTCCAAATAGCTGGATTCACATAGTCCAAGCCAACAAACCTCACTCGGTGTGGATGTACCTCGCCTGGGCAAGGGCTCGGGTGCTATAACTGAGTCGCATGGCCTTTGTTTTTATCCATACTCAAAGGTGCTTAAGTATATTTCTCACGCTCTCTCTGAATGGTTGTATATCATGTTTGCGCCTCGGCCGAGCGAGATGGACAAAAATTATTACTGCAAATTGATATCTTATATAATTTACTTACTCTCACATGATACTTTTTAATTATTGCTTCACAAACATCGGGGACAATCTTTGATACAAAAATACTGCAAAATAGTGTATGAGTCTTCTGTAGCTAAAGCCTTAAATTAATATTTCCTTCACAGTTATGGTTTGACAATAATTTGTATCATACTTTTGTGTTTGGTTGCCGAATAGTGAACATGGTGTCTCAAACTGATCTATAGCCATCTGTTGAAAATCGTTTTCAACACCATTATCAACTAGTTCCTGCTACAGCCGATTTCCATATTCAAACCTCTTTTTACATATTTTTCTAATCCAGTGTTGTTTAGATTTTTTTTGTAAATCTCTGAATAAAATAAAAGCGACAGCTGCCACGGTTCACTGCAGTAGATCCAATACCATTTGGAATGTTCCTTCATCCGACCCACTTGCCCGAGATAAAACAAAAAATATCGCTCTAAGGCTTCCTTGTGATGCGACTCGAATAGTAATGATATATACAGCTTCAATTTTAGTAAGCTGAACTCAGTAAACAAATTCTTGCAATAACATCTATTTATTCAAGAAATTTTGTTTGTTTATCTACTAAATGTATATTATTGTTTTTGTAAATGTATTTTTAATTTTTTTCCTTCAAGTTAACACAACACGTCATTAATAACAAATAACTTTTGTTATGTTTGTAATGATTTCTTTGTTACTAAACAGTGACAGAAGTCCAAATCATTTTTTTTTAAATTGCGTATTTACATCATTATTATTTTCAAGTTGATAGCGTATTAAGTGTGTTAAATTAGATGTTCAAAAATTTTAATATTTTGGTTCAATGGATCTTTAAAAGTGCACTATTTCAGTATTCCGTTGAATTATAGTTAACTTCTCAGCTGGCTGTTACTTCTGTTTAATGCAAACATATAAATATATGAAGAAATATAAAATAAAAATATTTTTACCAGAAATTCTAACTGCACAAAGACCAATTGACCATCTAAACTGGCAATTCCAGTACCATCTGCATGTGACTTTAGATCACATTGCAATTCATCGCCCTTAAAAGAAATCTCTTTAAACACGAAAGAAATAATTTTATCTGGCCTTATCTCTTACTCTGACGGAAAAACCAAATTCAATAAATCAGGCTGAACTAAATGGCTTTGCATTTTCAAAGATGTAAGATCAACTTTGGTGTTAGGACTCCGATAGAGGTAATTACAAAGTATTCGCAATTCCTAAGTGACTCTCATTAATGGAAACTTTTCATCTCAACCTGTTTTCGGCAGCGTAGTTATAGTTGTTATAGCTAACTTTGATAAATAGACGTATGTTGTCACTAACTTTTCTGTAGGACTATTTGATATGAACAGCCTTGTTATGCATTGTTTTCATATGTATCTAACTGTTCACACAGTACATGTCAAGAAACCTCCCATACGTTTGATTTTTCTGTGACTCCAATGTCATAGTTCGTCTAATTTACACAAAACAATTAAAATCATAGAAGTACACTGAAATTACCACAAAAACAGACTGCAAAATGCAACAGGGGCTTTTGTGTGATATGTAGTGATAAGAATTCCTTCTGCGCGTAATCAAAGACAGTCTCATAACTTCTCAACAGTTCAAATAAATTGACATGAAGAATAATATTTATCTTCTTCAGATTACCAAAAGTAACACAAATAATTAAAAGGATAATGACTCATATTTAATTGCTAAAAATACAGTGGAAGTGTGATTTTTATTTGTTTTGATAAACTGTAAATTTTGTCACGATGGCTTGGACGTAAACGCTATCATGAACTATTTTATAAAACTACTTAAGGCAAACTACTAAAGTCAGACAATACTGCTGTATATTGTTTTTATGTATCTCTAATGGTTTGCCTGTGCAAACCAAAAAAATGTCCCAATGGTTGATTTTATTCCAATTTTGAATTTATAGAGAAAATTTACCATAAGTCGGCTAATTTATAAAACAGGTTCAGTCTATCAATCTGTGAAAATCAGAATGAAATCTATCAATCTGTGAAAATCAGAATGAAATCTATCAATCTGTGAAAATCAGAATGAAATCTATCAATCGGTGAAAATCAGAATGAAATCTGTTTAGTAGTTTCTGACATTAATAGTCACAAAGAGAAAGACAGATGTGGCATGCAATATTTATACTAGGTATTGATTACGTTTCACAGAAGTTACCCATCACTAGAGGTTGGAAAGTAAGTGGTACGTGGTAGGAAATACAAAATAATTTATTACTACATTTATCTACATGTGCATAATATACAAAGCCGGCTACTGTCGCAGTATATAATTAATATTTACCATTTTTCCTTTTATCCTATTTTCCGCTCTTGCAAATGTAATTTCCAAAATTACAAATCTTTTACCTGCTGCTTAAATTCTTTACAATACCTTGCAATTTATTACTTATTTTTTCCTATTTATTACTTATTTTATTTATTATTTATTATAAATATGACAGAAGCAGGAGAACTGGGCCAGTTTAAAGTTCTCCACTCATTCAACCTGCGAGTTTCGTTGCTGCTCCACTTGCTAGGCTTACTTACGAGTTACGCTGTTATTTTTATTCAATTTCTTAATATTGATATTCTATTTTAAATTGAAATTTTAACTTGGTTCTTTGTCAAATTGTATATTTTGTAAGGTTTTCCTGAGGGTTTCCTATTAATGTACAGAAAAAATTATTATATTAATATAAAGTACTAATATAAAAATTATAATACATAAGATATATAAAATGATGTATTTTTAAATAAAAAATTGTTTTTCTTTATAGAATATACTGCCAAATGGATACTGGCCTGGATCGAGTGAAAATCTTTCTGAAGCTAAAAAAAACTATTAAAAATTACTTATCAAATCCGTATGAAAACTTGAAGCTCATTTTTCTAAAAACTGATTTTTTATCACTTCATAGAAATGGGAAATACAAATATATTATACATGCAGCAGGTATGCGGGTTGAAGTACAGCATAATTGCGACTTATTTCTACAAAAGAAAACATTCTTTTGTGCATCAAGAAATCCTCTACATTATTGGGATTAATAAATTGAGAAAATGGGAAAAAAATTCTTTGCAATATATCAAAACTAAAATCAAAATACCATATCTCAAGAACACCCTACATTTAATACTCACATACAACAAGGTGCAGGTAATAACTATTGGAGAGTATTTCTAAAATAGATGACCAATATGGTTGAGATATGCAAGAAGAAATATGTAAATTTTGTTGAAATTTTTTTCTTTCTCTGATTTCTACTACAGACAATTGACGAAAACAATGCTTTCCCGTTTTTTAGAAAATTGCTTAACTGGTGGCTATATCTTGGCCATGTAGATACAGAGGTTTTTAATAGCTAATTTCCTTTGTATGTGAACACTAATCACACCACAATTTTCATGATTTGAATGCCGATAAGCAAAAATTACAAGCAGTTTAAAATTTATTTCTGTAAATATAAATGTACAAAAGGACCAAAATTTTGGGATATAGATTCCCTGAAGAAAAGAAATTTTGGTCTGTTATGGTCCAGATAATCAAAATGTTTTCAATCTTCAAAGCAAAGTAAAAAGTCAGTTTATCGATACTCCGTAAATCAATTTATTAATCAAGTTAATGTGTAACACGCACAGCTAACTTTTGTAAGCGATGAGTTGGTGGCAAACAATTGGCTGATTTTCCACCAACTTCCTGCACAAGTCATGATACAAACACTGCCAATTAAATATATGTTATAGCTTTGAGCACATATTCACTCAAACTGTTAGTGCATGTGAATTCATATTTTCTATGTGTTTTTCAAATTAGCGAGAGTCAGCCACAGTCACTCCAATTATTTTCTTAGGGCTGATTCTTGGAGGACATGTGTGTCAAAGTATTAAATATCATATGTACTAGCTTCTCCGATTGTTGGTGGTTGTGTATGTTATGCTTTAAGTCTATAAAAATTTATAATTGTCAACGATAAGTAAGTCAGTAATTTTAATTAACATCTATGTACATTATAAGAACAATTGCAGCCATATGCATATAAAGTAAACAATACCCCACCTTAAACTATTAAATTGTATAGCTGCAAAAACTTCCTCTAAAAACTATAAACAACTGACCATTACAATAATAGCATTTGTCCGATTGTCCATCATCATTTGATATTATAGACATTTTTATATAGAGGTTTGATCGATTTTCTGTATTCCCATCTGTTTTATAAAGGATTCACGGCATAATGACTATTCATGATTACCGAAATTTTAGAATGTTCATTTCTCATATACAATGCAATACTCTCTAAATGCGTCACAGTTTAAGTGTTGCAATACCAGATGACACATTTACATTTAATCTGCACTGTAGCCACTTTATAATTCAGTGCATAAACAAATGAGGATTTGTAATAATGGCATTGCATAAACAAATGAGGAGTTGTAATAAGTGTTACTATTTATTGTATAAATTCAGTGATAATAGTCATGATCAGGTTAGCTTGTAGCAATTATAATTTGTGTAATAAATCATTGAATATAAGACCTCATGCTATTGATTTTTCGATATCCATTGAATAAACTGATGTGTAAAAATTATTCACAGTATTCACAATTAACAGTTTCTAAATGTCTGAATCAGGTGGTAGATTTTATTCAAGCTACTTTTAATTAAATCAAAACATTACTTTTCTATTAACAATAATAAAAGTGCTAAATAAAATATCATGTCACTTAAATAATATTTTAAAATGCAAATTTCGTTGGGGTTTATTAAGAACCACGGCTACTTCTTTGTAACTAATCTAAATGAAATTTATTTACGTTACCTTACCTCTCTGAACCAGTACGATTCTCATTATAAAGTTCCTGAGAAAGAGCCCTCTTCAACAAAAGTTACAGATAAAAATGTAATCTCTATCTATGACATACAAATGGGTCTGACATGACATACGAATGGGTTTAACTTCAGTTCGTCAAAAATGCATAGTGGATTAAATATATTCACCTTGACTTAAAAATTCTTACTAAAAGTAAACAGGTTTGACATCAAAAAAAATAGATAACTCTGTGTCCAGAGATCAAGCCGAATTGTTAAAATAGGGTACCATAGAGTATCAGGAAGCACAACACACGTACATATTACAACACACGAAGAAACTACAAGTGACAAAACCCATCTAAATATCAGCAATTGTGAAAACTTTTTACAGAAATTCGTGGAAAGCAGCCAGTAACAAACTCAAAAAAAGTTTATGGGTTTAATGTACGACAGAATAAAACATTCCTTACTTTGACAGTTAGCCATGCCAAGAATAAAAGTCCTTTTATTCTCACCACGGAAAGCTAAGCTGATAGCATTGGTTAGCTAATCTAGCATTTCTGTATTCCAAAATGCTTAGATTATTTCTGGAAATGAATGATACATAAGTTCCATCAAGTGTTAAAGTTAACAGTCAAAATATAAAAGGAACTATTAATGTTATAAATATTTAAGCGAAGAAAATTTGGAAATATGCACGTTTTTATTTTTATTCCTCACCACTAACATTTTACACATTGCAAACAAAAAACCAAATATCTTTAGAAATACACACCCACACACATACAAATGAGCAACACTATATGGTGATGGATGTTATTAATGTCTCCCACATTGGTAACATCCCAGAATCTTCATTGTCATTTTAAGCATGAATGGAATTGTTAAATTTATGATGTTTGGTGGTACATTTATAGAATTCTATGGTCCAATGTCTTCCTCCACACCCGTTGTATAAAATAAATGATGATATTTTGGACTTAGGATATCTACAGAACTAGTATTCCTCTAGTTATTAATTTTTAAATTTGATCACGCAAGAAATTTTAACACCAAGATAAACTTTATAAAAATCTTGGCAAGGTCGTCAAATAAAAACTGATGAAAAGTGAAATATATTCTCTAACAAATTATCTACAGATAAATTTACATATTTTATGACAGAAAAGTATTATAAAAACACTATAAATTCAAAATCAAACGTAATGGAGGCAGTAAAATTGTACGTGAAATAAACTTTACTAGCTAAATAATCAAACATTGTATAAGAAATATGAATGGGTATGAGAAAGCAAATGTTTGTGAGGTTTAATCTTTTATAACATTTTAAAATTTTATTTCTGTCATTTGGTTTGAGAAGTTCATCCACTTTTGAATTCTCACCAACTATTCAATGAGAATACCAATCTCATCAAAAATATATATATTAAAAAACCTGGGACAAGTTCTCTTTATGGAATATTAAATTGTTGGACAGCAAAATTATTGAAATCCGAAGCTATGCCGAGTTCAAAAACACTTGTCCATACACCTAGCTTCTGAAATCAAAATGCTATATACTTTATACATGCCAGGTTCTCACGGTGATATCATGTTTTTAATGTATCTTTACTATGCAGAATAGGTATAGTATAGATACATTAAAAACATCTTAGATACATTAAAAACTCATAGTTATCTCAGAACACATTCTTCAAAAATTTAACCCATAAAGCGCCTTAGTCTATTGTACCGTAGCACTTTCTTCAATTTTGATCTGTCTGAGATCTAAGTTAATTACGTGTATTCCGCTGAAATTTTTCATTTACAATATAGCAGCATAAAAATACAGCAGCTCAGGAAAATAAAGAACCAATATCAAGTAAAGCATTGCCAAGATACAAACCTTAGTTTTGTGAAAGACTAAGCATAAGAAAACATATCAACTTTGAGAAAGTGTATTATAAAGAAATACATATGAATAAGGTCATTTACCTAAGGATGTCATGTGAAAACAATCATTTTGGCCATGATTTTTCACATCAGAAGAAAAATGAGACTAATGAAAAGTTGTGGTAGATAATTTATGTGTAAGAGAGTAGGGATAACATATAGTAGGAAAATTATTTTAACTCCCACATTACTTAACAGAATTAGAATATGTTGAGAGCAGAGTCACATAAAAATGTATGAATGCTTTACTGAATCTTCACAAAATGTTTTTCTATTATAAAAAGAGTTTTGCAATAAAAAAATGTGTTTTGCAATAAAAAAATTATCAGTTTAAAAATTTTTTTTGTTTCCAAAAATGTTGTTTAACCCTTGTCTTAAATTCCATTGTAACATATTTACGAAGTCAGTTTGATAATTGGCATTCAAACATTTACTTAGTATTGTTGTCTTAATTAACATTATTGTTAAGAGATGATTGACATAAAAATTCATTGACATTATGGTTATGGCATATACGTTGAGATGTTTAAACATAGGCCAACCTGTTTTGAAATTTTGAGCCATCTTGTTAATAAATCCCTCTAAGCTTAATTAATCAAAATACGTACATAAATAAATGTATACATATACATATATAAATATATATATATATATACATATATATATATATATATATATACATATATACATATAAGCAAAGAGAGAGGATCTCAAGTCATATTGTCTTTCTCAACTCAGTAACTCTATCTACCATACCTAGGGCCGTCATTGAGGATGTACTGCCAGGACCGATCACGGGTATGTAATGGTTCGAGTAGGTATTATGAATACTTAAGATCATGTGGTCTTCAGGGAACCTATAGAGTTGAAGCCCATTTCTATGTCATATACATCCCAGAAGTGTTCCCTTAGGTATAACGATAATAGTCAATTTTCTACTTGTGTAAAAGCCAATGAAAATGCAATGATTTTCAGTTCCAAATAACAATACCAAGCTGAAACATTCAGTAGTTTCATAATCTATTAATATGGCCAAGTTCAAGTTAACAAAACTTATCCAAATATTACCGAATTAAAACTCATTGGGAAAAACCACAATTCGTAAGAAAATGTAAATATCAAAGGGGTAACATAGTATAATGGTGGTAGTATACAAATTAGACTTGAACAAATGTATGCAAGTTAATGTGTTCTCCATAAATTTGAGGGGTGATATGGTAACTTTAGGATTCTGCAAATTTTCCGTTGAATTCCACACATAACAGATATTTATATATCTGTTATACCAATAAATATGATATACCACTGTTAATGAGATAAATCAACATTTCCAACAGTTCAAAACTAAATAAACAGGTGAGTAGAAAAAAAAGTAAAATTTTGCATGAATCGAATTTAAAATCCAAAATTATCGAACATTACTTACTCAATTAACAAATAAATTACATATTCGTTATGAAACTGTTCATTAAAATATTTTCATTACATGTTACTACAATATTTCAGATAAAATGTATACTGATTTATTCACTATTACGTCATACTTTGTTTGTTTTAATGAAAAAAAATATTGTTCATTACGTAAATATTTCAATAAATACAATATATATCTGCCAATAATAATAACTATGCATCAAATAATAAACATTAATATCGAGAATGTAATGGTAAACATAACGCAACAACCACTTTCAAAATGTCACCACCTCTTGGCTTAGTTATTTAATTACCCAAATGGCTGGGTGTATTTGCATTTACCTATAATGAGTTACAGATCAATCACCGGCTTCTTTTACAGGTTTTCTAACATTGTCAATAAATTTATAAGCTTGAATCATTTTAATCAATGTGTTCTCGTTTAAATGTTATGAGATCTGCAAGAAAGCGGACCATCACAATGGTTATGGCACACATGTGGGAGGAGTTAATCAACTCAAAAACGTAGTGTGATGTTGAAATGTCCTAAGCGCACAATGTATTTGTTAGTCTATGTTTATTGCTGAAGCTGTAAAAACTTTTTGATTAACTTTATGAGACACAGAAAGCACACTGTAATTTCAGCTTATTGGTTTAAAGAATGTGTTACAGGATATGCATCTTGTAACACATTCGTGTTTTCTATTGATTACAATAGGTCTTGTGGATTTCTTTAATGAAAAGAAATTCATTACATATAAATAGTGTAACTGGTAGCAATACCTACTAATGCTGACCTAAATTTGAAATGCATATAAAGTGTCTGCATTATTCATTCAGAAAATTTCATAAACAATTAAAAAAAGTCGCTCAGTCATTACAGTGATGATCGAGTTGACTTGTATTAATTATAAGTTGTGAAGTAAATCATTGACATAATAAAATGTAGTCTCATTAGATGGGTATCTCACTAAAGGGATAAAAGTACACATCTTCACTTTTCAAGATCTGCACACATGAGACGAGCAGATTCTGAAAGGTGGAGATGTTTATTTTTATTCTTCATCTGCAATAAAATTTTACACACATTACATTCACCAAATATCTTAAGAATACACACACGCACATGAAAAATAAAATATGTTGAAATTGCCAAAATGTGGATGGCTTGACTGTTGATCAATGATAGGTGAGGTTACAGTGGATGTGAAAGTACGTAATTTTCAATTTTCTTTTGAAAAATTTAAAAAGAACAAACGATTCAGTTCAGGTTGTAAAGGAAATTGGGGATTAGATTTTAGTTTGCAGTACGCATACACACTTTTTATCAATTTAATTGAATTTGAATTATTTTCATCATGATTATCGATAACACCAACCGATATTTTGTTATAAACCTTCATGTTTCCAAAAAGTTATAACCTTCTCATTGAAGCATGATAAATTATATTTTTAATTAAATTTGATTAACATACATAAACAGACCTAGGAAAATAATATTTTTTGAGAAGTTGACGACAGACTGACATGCTAAGCTAGTCTCTCTAAGACGAGTTCATAAAAGTGAGAGGGAATTTCTTTTAAAACTAAGTGTATATATTTCTAAAGTGACATGACAATACCATTTGCAGTAGTTTCATTCAAATATTATGGAAAACAATTTATAAAATATTCAAAGAATGAGTATCGATATTACTAATTTTTTCTTTGGATATTTAGTATTTAATAGCAAATAAAACAATTATTTAGTAACAAAAAAATATAATTCTTTGTATATTTAGTATTTAATAGCAAATAAAACAATTATTTAGTAATATATAATTATAAGCTAGAGGTATCATTTCACGAATTTTTTAATTTTTAATGTCTAAAAATATTATATTAAATATTTCAAATAAATGCCAAAAGTTTTCTATATTAGTAAGTCCAATAGCGCTACCTAGTTCAATGGTTCAAGTGCCTTTGAAGAAGATGGTTAAGTCGCTTTATTTCGAGCCTTGCTTTAGAAAACATTGACGAAACTAAACATTTATCTATCGCAACCGCCTGGTCTAGAGCAATATTTATTCATTAAATATTGTTTAATCTTTTGGATAGTACTTATTAATGTTACCTTAGTAAGTTAGATGTGCCCTGTAACTTCCTTCATGTGAAATTTTGAAAAAAGAAATCAAGTTTCTTAAGTTATTGCAATTTACCATTTTTTTTAAACAAAGCACTGTGAAAATACGTCTCCATGAAGAAGCCATGAAAATTAGGCTAAAGTTTTACGATAAAAGGTTGACAGTTGAAAGCTATTTTCATATATAGCAATCAAAGGAAATAATTTACTCTAAATATAAATTAGTCAACGCCAAAAAAGTCAAATCTTATCAGAAAAACGAGGGTGTTTCTTATTCGACTTGACTTTAAGTGTGACTAATTTAGGTAGTTTTGAAGTTTTTAAATTTATGATATAAGAACCATATGGTAAGCTATGGGTCCACACTCGCATATAAAATCTCATACCCCTTTTTTTTTTTAACACAAATGAATGCCCATTAATCAAACCTACCTATTTAATGTTGAACGAAACGATTACTTAACTAAATTAAAAGTTACTAAACTTATTGAAAACGGAATAAGACCTACAAAACCAGAAACAAAATTTATAAGTACCCCCAAACCAATTATTATAAAAACTATTTACATGGCCTACTAATCTGTTAATGATTACTGCTTATATTGAAAAATATTCTCAAGATGCGATACGGTAATACCCATTAACCTGCTTGCTCACATATTTTGAGTCCGTGTGATCAGGAGCCCTTGTGACAAAGCTTCATTCGGCATGGAGCTATGAAGATGCGCGTGTAGGGATAGCGCCCACGGGAACGATCGGGGGTGACAGTAACAGCACATTGGTGATGCTCACGCAGACTTGTTTAGTAATTATTGCTTATGCTATGCGCAATATATCATGATTATATTACTTATTGTATTTAATATTATATATGCACAGGGCCATGACGGTAATTACAAATTTTACCCTTAATGTCGACAGTTTTACATTTTAATGTAGGAACCCTAAATATTTATTTACTAAGAAGTAGTCTAGATAATTCCTTGAAAAGTCTTCTACCTACCTGTCATAGTTCCATCAGACACTTCAATATTATTTATTTGTATAGAGTATACATAATCATACATAAAAAAAAACCACTCAGTCTTCTGTATTGTCCATTTTCAGTTTTATCTTTAATAGTGTGATATACGTAAGTATAAAATTTTTAGTAACTAATCCTTCATTAAACTCTAAATGAAAAACATATACGTCAGCTCCTGCAATCAACGAACATTAATATAATCTCACGTTTTTGGATCACACAATGACACACCTAATTTATTAAGAATTTCATATTTTATGGCCTTTTGTATGATATTGTAGACAATTTTATAACTTACTCACTTTACTTTTGGTAGAAGTCATGTAATTGCAAATGTCCCCGTTCGGGTCCCGTTTTTTCAAGCAATTAAAAAACTTTTTTGAGCACTGATTTAATTTTGTTTGTACGATGAAAAATTTGGTCACAATTAACAAAAAATAAAGGATTATTTTGTCTGTGTAGCTGTTTCCCCATTGCTTTATTAATTACCTTCTCGGTACCAGTACTATCGTCAAGCACAAATTCTTATTATATTAGGTATGGACCGAAAACGAAGTTCTTACCTTTGTGTGTAAAAATCTGAACGCAATATTGACAGAAAAAAATGAGTGAGGGAAACCTTAAAACATGTTTTACTTTCCTCGAAACATAACTTCATTGAAAATAAGTCATTTTGAGTCATCAATTACTACTTTTAGCCAAAATAGAAAAGAGAGAATTCTGAATTTGAACGAAGATTCAAGATACACTTTCCTTTTTTGTTGCAAAAAAGTTGCAACGTTTACATGTAATTGAAATGGGGTCATGTTCTATATGGATACACTGGATGTCTGTTTGTATAAATGTATAAAAAGATTAATTAGCCTCTGATAAATCAGATTTTTGACAAAATCTACCGTTATTACTCTATTCATTTTCTTATAATGTTACTTGTGGCAGTGTGTTGTGCAAGTGGAAGCAATATAAATTTCAATAAACCCATCTGGTGCAAAACAGATCGTTCAGGGATTGTAATTAGAAATAATCAGGTGATAATTTTGTCCTAATTAAACTATATATAGCCATGACAAACTTCCAGCTAACCAGAGTTCAAGGGACATGCGAGCAACTTGTAGTAAAACTATTATGGCCAATTCGTAAGTCTAAATTTGTTTATTCACCACTAAAAAGTATCTAAAATGATAATAGGGGCATGCCCGACCTCATAAGTTTACAATTAAGTTACCTGATTAATGTTTATTGACATACATTTTTTCAATAACGTACTTCTAGATTTGACATTCTCACGCTAAGCGTGCCCATTTTCCCATAGTAAAAACCTTTCAATTTCGCTTAAGCCATTGAACTAAATTATAAACTCCTTTTTCTAAAAATGCTCAAAAAATAATTGTATTATGATTTAATAAACCAACCTAAACTTTACCATTTTTGTTCCACACACCACTTTTTCAACTTAAAACAGTTATCTGTGGTAACAACTTCTACATATATAGAAAATTTGTTAACATACCGTAGAAATGTAGCCAATAAAATGTGATAAAAATATTCAAATATGTAAACTATTCAGAGCCTGACAATATTGTATTCAGACTTTTCTATACATGTTTTTAATACGTATTATATTATATATATACGTCTATAATATATCTTCTTTCCAGCATTCCGCATGAAAGCAACTAAATCACAGAGGTTTTCTCCAATTATGTGGACATTTTAATAATACCGTTATAATTATACAAGACATTTATATATTATTTAATCTATGACAATGTGGAAAAGTAGGTAATCAAATTGTGATACTTATATGTCAGTCAGATTAGTTTTTACATGAACCTCTAAAAGTAAACATACAAACAAGCAAACAAAACTTTCTACTGTTAGTGGGATATTGTGAGGATGTGATTGGTTTTTGTTTTTGTCAAATATTTTATTGGCTGCATTCTTAAGAAAAAATGTTATCTTAACAAAATACCAATAACATAATTATTTATAAAATATATATAACGGCAAATATACGTAAACAAGAAAAAAATAGTAGAAAAAGTCCTGTTTATGAGTAAAAAATTAAAATATATACAAGCTTACTAACATTCCATAATACTATTATGAATTTTTAACAAATTCTATATTTTTTTGTTATCATACAATATTAACAATGGCTGAAAATTTAGCCAATAATGTTACTGTGGAGTAGAAATGTACAAAAAAAAATAAAAAATTTTAAAGTATTTTGGAAGCAACTTATTTTGTAAATCAATTAATATTGAATCTAAATATTTCAACATATCAAAGTTATAATTTCAAAACATGTTTGGATATTTTTATCAACAAATGCCTGGCTAACTACATTTACTACTGTTTGATAAAGTGAACACATTAAGTAACGGGGATGACATGTGAAAAAGTGGTAAAATCTTAAATTGACATTGTACTCACAAATGTGATATGCGTTTATAATGCACATTTAAAGTAGTAGGTGCATACTCATAGTATTTTTGATGGCTAATTGGTATTACATTGCTGCACGGGTATCCAGTATATTACAAATAGCTAGCTGAATTTTTTTTATTACAGAATTGACTCTCACACGTGACTCATTAATGAAAAAAATAATTTCCAAGTTAAAAAAATTAACTATCAAGGCCTTATTATCTACATAGATATAAAAATATAGTTTCCACGCATCTTATAGCTTTGTGGCATTTCCATAGTTTTAAATTACTGGCTTAAGGCAGGTGGAAAGTTACACGGAAATACATTCAATGTCATGTTTGAATAAGTAACTGTTTTACTAGCTCTTCCACTTGCGTATACCTCTACAAGATTTGCTTTTCTCTACAATAAAACCACTATGTTTTGTATCCTATTGTATTAAATCATATAACGTTGCCGAATTTCATTTTTATGCTCATTAATTCTAATGGTTTGATACCTCCGCTACGCGGGTCATAAAAACTTTGCTTTAGTAGTCTTTTGAGTTCACTCCATGTCAATATGCTATGCTGATCACTGTTGCCACAGCTTCACCTAGAAAGATTCCTTATAAGATTTTGAACTCCTCTATCCGGATGTGCATTAATAATGCAATATGTGGATAATGTTCATCATTTCAGTGGGGATTGTATAAAAAAAATTTTAATTAGAATATAAATTATTAAAATATACTGATTTCCAAACTGTGACGCCATTATACAGGTAATTATAGTAAGGTTTGAGTTCAATTGATCGGGATGTTTTTAAAATTACAACTGGGACACAAGAAACTCTTGCGACTTAGCCACGTCCATATCCTATGGGTGTACTTAATGAAAGATGTCATTTAATTATGTGAACGGACAGAAAGGGAATAGTTTTACTCACCATACAGCCACTGTTCTCGTATCTCTTCCTTTGGTTTCTGTCTGTAGTCGCTGGTTACCATCTACTGGATGTATACATTCATGTTTTTTTATGGTTTGAAATTGCTTTTAAAATGTTAATACGTACTTCCAAAAATTCTACAAAGTCAGATGCAAACATTTTTTCGATTTTTAACAATTCTAGAGACTGCGCCAATTAAGCATTGAAACATTGGTTTTAATAAAAATACAACTTTATTTTAATTGAGATAACTTAAACTCTAGCTAGTACAAAACACAAAGGAATACATTTATTCTTAAAGCTTATCATCAAATATTGTATCGATGATAAGCTTTAAGAATATGTGTATTTATTTATGACATGTGTATTTATTTATAAAGTACTAGCCATATCTTACAAATATTAAAGTGTATACAAATTTATATTCTGACAATTTCTTACAACAAATTAAAAAAAACAATCTCTAACAACAAATTAAAAAACACAATATATCTTAAAAATACATAAAACACAAAATAAAATAATTTAGACAATACGACATACAATAATTAACAAATATCAAGGTTATAGATAACAACATCAAGGTTATAGAATAAAAATAACTTAGCCATCAACATAAGAACTTAGAAATAACAATAATGTTTAATTAAGACCTCTGACCACACACCTGACCTAAACTAAATGTGTGAACTGGCAAGAGATTATTGAGAGACTTCTCCTCGAGTTGAAGTTTAATTATGTGAATTTTTATCTGACTCAATAAAAACAGACTATCGTAGTTACTATGGCAAATGTTATAAAGAACCATTAACTGTAATAATGACTTCCAATGATCGAAGGTGCCAGTCACACTTAAATTTATAGAGCAAGGTATTGCAATGTTGTTTAGAACCTACGGTACGATAATGTAAAGCTATTATAAATGTTTTTTTATGCTCTCCATACTATAAGAACAAGATCGTATTCCAGAAAACAACAGCTTGAGTTGTGATTGTACAAGAGTTATAAATAAAATGAAATAAGTTTTAGCATTTTTAGAGATTGTATTTGTTTGCAATACAAACCCAAGTATGC
The DNA here is from genome assembly GCA_039881145.1 of Druceiella hillmani. Lineage (NCBI taxonomy): Eukaryota > Metazoa > Arthropoda > Insecta > Lepidoptera > Hepialidae > Druceiella > Druceiella hillmani. The sequence goes on from JAYKKI010000092.1 coordinate 2,733,551, forward strand.
TGCAGTTATTGGTTAAAATCCGCTCAATGTGAAGATTAAAATGTTATCTATTGTTGAAGATCACATGCGTGACCTTGATAGTGTATTTAACAATAGATAAAAATTTAATCTTCACATTGAGGGAATTGTTATCAAGGCCTGTAGAATGCTTAAATTTGTATTGAGAACAAGTATGGTTACGAAAAACGCTAAAATACATATCATTTTACATTAGCATTCGTATGAACATACCTATCTTGATAATAAATTGTATACTTGTCAACAAGTTTTAAGTTCATTACGCTCGGTGATAATTAGTACAGTAAGGAATATGAAGATTTATATACGGTTACAAAAAAATGAATGCAGAATTGTGAAAGCTTTTCTAACGTATAAAATATTGCGAGTAATTAAGCATACATTCGGTGCATGTATAGTACGCAACTTCAAAATCACAAGGTTACATAATATTTGTATAATGAAGATACAGATTGTATTGTTGCATATAAGTTTGCGTCAGTGGAACTTGTTTTAGCAGTCCACCGACTTTGAGCTATAGGTGGGAACTTTATATGTTTCAATTGTGGTGATTTGGTTAGTAGCAATATTTTCTCTGTGATACTAAATCCTCAACGTGCCAAATACATTAATTGATCAGAAAATTTTTCAAGTTTTTTCATTAACAGTTTTAACAATGCGTCTGTTTTAAGCTAGTCTTCAGAGGGGAGTATCTTGTTATATATGACTAAACATTGTGATGGGTAGCAGCAAACCCATTACAGTGTTTTTCCATGTAGTTTTCAAAGAATCTATTTACTAAACACACCAGTTTTTAGGGTTCCATGATGAAGTGCAAAAATTGAATCTTAACAACTTCATTATATCCATCTGTCCTACACGTCTGGACATTGCACCATTTACTTGATTCTCCTCACAGCTGTATTGACACCGACGTATATTAGCTTCAGCGAATTCTAGAAATCTGTCTGTCTCTATACATAAAATGTGGAGGGACAAATACTTAATTCTAAAGTGTTATCAACACGAAGTTATGGATACCTATAATAGTCTCCGAAATATTGGACATATATAATTAATATCATAGCTTTTACACTCATTCCCTCATACATTCAATGACAGATCATGAAAACTTTTAGAAGATTTCAAAACTTAAACTTCGATACACATGAAGCGTTTAGGATAGCAATAGAGGAAAGTCTGGAAACTGTGATATAGAAATAAAGATAAACTTTATCATAGCGTACTTATGAAGTTTCATATATGCATACTAGGTTTCTATGACCCTTTACAGATTTATTGTAACAGTCGTGATTTTAGTTATAATTAGATAAACCAGATCTATTTAGAATCACTGATTCGTTAACCGAGTGCTTCAACTTTTTAAAGTGGAAATACCACTTTTCACAGTGATGTTTCTGATGGTATGAAATTTTATAGGAAGACTTATGTGAATATATGGAATAAGAAGAAAAACATTTCAACATTTTTGAAATTTCTCTACAAATTTATAACTGTAAACCTCTAGAGTTTCAATCCACACGGATTGAAGGCTTTTAAAATCCTACTGGAATATAGAGAAATATACTTTTTATAAGCAATAAGAGTATCGAAATCGCTGCCCAGTATGCATCCTTATAAACTTCAACTCATTTATTAAAAAATCTAATAAATGTGGTTACATTTAACTTATAAGTACTTCAAATCAAAATTATTTTGGTCAACTTGCATAGATAAATGAAATAAGACATCCAAGGCAAGTTATATGAAATATATTTATGACACAGCAGAAAATAATATCAATATTTGGAAATAGTTTAATAGAAATATTAGGTACCCTTACATTTATAAACTTTTTTACGAAGCTATATGTACGAGGGACCATCATGGTGCGAGTTCTCTTTGTACTTCATATACAATCGATTCAATGTGACTTTAAAATTAATTTTAAGGTTCATCGTTAAAAAGCAATTTGATACAAATAATTGATTTCTACTTGAATTTTGAATTCCTTAATTTTTTTTATTGTTTCTGACTTTCTGTTTAAGAAGTAAATACATTTTTCAAACAATCTATAATTAGAAAATATCTCGCTATACCGAATGATGTAGTACATAAGGCCACAAATATCGAAGTGCAATAACTCTAGCACTTTTTAGTTTTTGAGCCTTCGTACTTACTTTCACATATGTTATACATTTAGGTCTATTATACTTCTTCATAATAAAAGTCTCATATGTGTGTGAAATTCTTGTATATGTTTAATCGGTATATATTGTAGATTAAGCTGGCAGTAGCTAGAATTTCACTATTTCTGTTTATTATAAAGTAACCTTTATTAATAAACTTCACTTGACTACCATTTTTAATGACACGGCTGACTGACAATAAATTTACTGTTAGGTCTAACACATACAGTACATTTCTAAGCAGAATTTTATTGCACTAAACTTTATCAATATAAATGTCAAGACTCGTATGACTAGAGCTATTCACCAACAGTGGTTTGTCATCTGTCACTTTTATAGTTGCGATAGCCATTCATTCCTGTGGAAAAGATAATCATGTCTCCTCATATGCATGGGGCAACCTGAGTCTATGTACCATGCCTCAGTATGCATTCCACTCTAATACTACCAAACCTGTTGCATTTAAAACAAAAAAGTCCCGTTAGAGAGATGTGTTATATCTCTTCCCTTTAAAATTTCTATTTGTTGTGAAAACCTTAGTATGGCTGTTTATGCCAGAACTTTTTATTGCTGTAATCATTGGCTGTGTGATCTGGTAATACTGAGAATAACATTGCTCTAAGGAAGTTTCAGGGTTTATGCACTCTGGTCATTATTCCGCTGACATAATCATCTATATTTTGTCGTTCCGCAAGAGATATCATGCACAGATTTATAAGTAAACTCACTACGCATGTAGCCACTGAATAGTCGAAAGTATTGTCAAATTATTCCAGACTACTTTTGTGGTCTGACTTTCTTGAATATGAACATATAATGTGGTATCGGTTGGTAAAATAATTTTTAGTGTTATTTTCAAGTAATCTTTTAAATTGACAATCTTGCTACCTTAAACACAATTCCATAGTTCTTTATATAAGAGATAAGTCTTGAAGGAGTATTTCCACGTGGAATAATACTCAAGATGAATTAACTTTTCAAATAACATTAAATAAGAATTAATTGAAGCCAACTTATTTCCATTTATTTCATTGTTGGTGGTTTGACAAATGCACGTCTATAGATTACAAAGTTGACACCTTGTGTATTTTTAAATTTTTCAACCGAGGGCTTAACTATTGAATCAATTTTGAGTAGGTAGAAATACGAAGATAATTCTCGAAATATTCCTTGATGAGGTATCTGGATAAATAGCCACTGCAAGTCTTGATGTCCCCAAGCAGAAAAAGTAAGAGTTACGATTTATATACTTTCTACCATCAGCTATTAAGATTATAGAAGAAGGGACAACCATTACCATAATAGAGACAGTAATACATAATAAACATTTTAACACCCATGTGGCTTAAAATGGAGTATATGCATTGGTATTATAATGGAGTCTTCCCATGTGGTTGGTTAAATGACCATATTGCATAAATTTCACACCTTATATATCACAATAGGGGCTTTTCATTTGTGTGTAACTTTCTGTGCTTGGTTAAATTATCATTACGTGCAAATCTTGTATGACACGTGCCACACTTATAGGGTTTTTCGCCTGTATGTGTCCTCATGTGTTCGGCTAAATTACCCCTACGTGCAAATCTTGCATCACACATACCAAACTTGTAGGGCTTTTCGCCCGTATGTGTCCTCATGTCCTGGGTTAAATTACCATTAACTGTAAATCTTGCATCACATATGTTACATTTGTAGGGTTTTCCACCTGAATGTGTCCTCACATGCTTGGTTAAAGCACTACTCTGTGCAAATCTTGCATCAGAAATGTTGCACTTATAGGGTTTTTCACCTGTGTGTATCCTAATATGTTGGGTTAAGTAACCGCAATCTGCAAATCTTGCATCGCATGTGCCACACTTGTAGGGCTTATCACGTGTGTGTATTCTCACGTGTATTATTAAAGCAAGATGGTGTGCAAATTTTGCATCACACATATCACACGTCAATGGTTTTTCACCTGTGTGTCTTCTCATGTGACTTATTAAATTAACATGCTGAGCAAATTGTGCATCACATGTGCCACACATATGGGGCTTTTCACCAGTATGTGTCCTCATGTGCTTGGTTAAATAACTATTTTGTGTAAATCTCGCACTACATATACTACATTTTAACGGTTTTTCACCTGTGTGTGTCATTATGTGCATCTTTAATTTACTTTTAACTGTAAATCTTGCAAAACACATGCTACACTTGTAAGGTTTTTCACCTGTATGTGTTCTCATTTGCTTTGTTAAATTCATATTATCTATAAATCTTGTATCACACATGCTACACTCATTGGGTTATTCAGTTGTATGTATCCTCAAAACGCTTTTTTATTCACTTTCACCTCTTCACTGTAACTCTTGAAGGAGAATCTGGCGATAATGCTGTTTATTGTTATGGAAATATTGCTGTCGTGTTGATGCAGTATCTTTTCACTGCCCTGCAAGTAGTCATTGACTAATATCTTGTTACATGTAGACCTGCTCGAATTCATTGTCTGGTGTTGCTCTAGAAGGACCCACTTGATTTCTTTTCTGTGTGCCAAGAAGGGCTTCAAATTTAATTTGTCGCAATATTCTTCATGGTTATTCTCTGCAGTATTTTTACAAAATGTTAGTGTTGTCTGCAACAAATAAACATAATGTGGTAAGAGTATTGTGCATAAAAATAACAGTGAGAAGAGCTGAATTATATTACCATTTATTGACCCACGACATATCATAGGCCAGAATAGTAGCACAAAGTACATGAGCTCTTATAGTCAGTAAAAGGAGCAAATCAAACCCATCTGGATGGAATGATACTTCATGCAATAATCAATACCTGGGGGGATGGGTTGTGGTAAATGATGTGGTAGTATAGACCTGAATAAAACAATATGCTGTTCTTTTATAATTGTATTTATTGCTTCTCTCCTAGTTTTGTATATATTTTTGTCAAAATATACACAAAACTAGGAGAGGAAAATATACTTTGAATGAAGTCAAATACAAAATGGAGATTTTAAATAGGCATATTTTAGCATATGCCAATATGGGCAAAGTCACTGTATTCATTATAGTGGAAGCGTGTTCGCGGCAGCACAGTAACAGGATAAAACTGGCCAAGTACGTGTTGGAAAACGCACAAAATAGAGTTTCAAATAAACAAAACAGAACTAAAAAAATTACGGAATTTTCACTGCCTGTGAAAGTTCCATATTTGAAAAGTCACTGCTTGTATCAACAATTTGAAGAGATTGAATTAAACAAGTTAACAAAATAGTTTTACTAAATTTCTAACTGGATGTTAGTTGCCAGAATATTTTCAAATATTTCTAAATACAGGGTGCGTAAATAAAGTTTCAAGACTGATCTCAGAACACTAATATTTGTGCAATTGTTAAGGTTATATACATTGTGATTTGCAGATTATGCAGATTTTTAAAATGTAAAATTAGAACAGAGGCGAGTGAAAATGCAGGGGATTAATGGATCTAACAAAAATTTTACATGACATTTTAATTGCATTATAAAAGAGAAATAAAAATATTCACTAATATACGATTTGTTGGGGCTGGTGAAAGAAAACTATCTCAAGTTCCTTATTTAGGAAGGTACCTCAAAATGATCCTGCTTCAAGTTAACTAAACGTATAAACCTACTAAATAAGTATAATAGCAAAATTTTCAAAAATCACATAGCTACTGTGCTGTGATCAAGTTCCTAGTTTGCTATTTTATTGACAAAATTATCGATGATTTAAAACTAGCATAAATGTCAAATAAATACATATACACAAAAACTCAGTAAATCATAATATTTCAATGTACACCTTTATTTTACACATAATTGGATATATTGTCATATATGAAATAGTCATTTCTGTGCAGATTTTTGAAAATGAATATAAAAAGTATGGTTTCAATTCTTTATAAATCACCTGTGAAATGTTCTTTTATCTGAATTATTTCATACTTGATAAGTAAATTTAAATAGGCTATTGCTAGGTAAACCTGTACAGTATAGCAGACAAGTGTGTATACAAAATGCAAGTGATATACAGCGACACACAAAATACATTTATTTTGTACATTTATATAAGCTAAAATAGGCAAAAAATATATACACACGTGATATTGTATTTGACTATGTAGAAAACAATTTTAAAATAACATGTAATTTGAAAATCAGCAGGTCGGAACTTATTGATCATTAATTGAGTGATTTCATACGATTAAGCCAGCGATATTTTAATTATAACAACATAAAGGTTGATTTAAAGACTATAAAAATGTCTTTACTGCAACCAGTGTTGCAAGTATGCAACGCATTTCGTCAAATTCATTTGTTATCTATAATATTGTGATTTTCAGTTCTGTATAATACATACATAAATATAAGTACGTGGCAGTATAAACTAAAATGGTATCACAGTGTGGGCAAAGTATGTATTTATTACGGCTTGTACAGGATGGCAATAACTTTATAACATCTGTTTGTTTTGTCACAAGTGCCTGAGGAGAGAACAAGATGACAACATACATATCTTTTATGGTGTAAACAGGATGACATTAGTTTTATAACGTTTATTTGTTTTGTAACAACCGTCTGGCAAGCAGGCCCACATATAATTTAGATTTATTATTGATCAACTGCATTTCTGCACAAAGCTCGCATTCAATTGACATAGTCCATATTTGTGATTGGTCCGAGTTATTGGCGGTTTATTTAAATTGCAATCTTCTAATTAGTGACGTAGCAGCTTGTCGTTGATATTATAACTTAACGTTGAAAATGTTAACGTTAAATTCTGCAAGCACTGCAACATTGCTAAATAACTTCAAACGCGAACAGAACAATTGAAATGAGCTTTAAAAGTATTCTGCAATATGTTTATAAGGAAGTAAATCAATTAAGCAGTTACATTTTACATACAATTATTGATGGTGTTTCCCCGTGTTGCCCATACTGGGTTCGAGAACAAACATACTCACGAGATATGTCGGCTAAGACTGTTAATTTATGGTTTCATATTATGCAGAAGTCCTTTTTGGAAAAAACGGTACAAATACCAAAAAATTACCATTCATTTCATTATATCTCACATATAACGAGGCAATTGATGTGAAATAAGGTGCAAGTTTGTGTTACTTTTCTCTATGTATGTGGATTCAAAGAAAGATTGGTTAAAAAAACCTACCCCACTATACTTTAATAGGATCTGATCTCTTTTGGGGCATTTAATTATAGCATCAATTTAACCCTTTGACCGCTAATGAGTGATATATTGGACAGTGGGTGCCGTGCTCAACACGCTAAGGCTGATTTATATGCTGCTTACAAAACATGCCCAAAAAATGCCACAATTATAATATACAACATAAGAAACAAATTGCCTTCACATTGATATCACTTTTACTTACATAGACTTAGAAAAAATGTTTTATTTCATTTCTTTTTTCCTTACATTTCGACCGTTATAAATCCTTACATACGCCACGCCACGGGCTGATATTTTAGTCCTTAAGTTTTTTTTTTTTTTTTTATCTCCTTTAGACCTGCAATCTGCCTCGTCAGGGCATTTAGCTGGTGGTTATGCATTTCATGTAGCTTGCATGGTATTCGCCCAGTGGCAAATCCATATATAGGATATGATATTACGTATTATGGGAGGAGGTCCTGGGGAGCTCTCCTTTTTATACGCTTAAATTTGCAATTGGACTGCATCAGATTTTGAGCGAGCTCGTTGGGATGACTCTCCATACGACGAGAGTATGACTAGCTTTTTTATAATTTCCTCCTTTACTGCAGGTATCTTTAGATCTCGGTGGAGCTGAGAGTTCGTGATGAACCATGGAGCGTTCGTTATCATTCGGAGCATTTTAGATTGAAAACGTTGGAAAATATTTAAATTTGAATTTGCGGCGGTTCCCCATAGTTCCGCTCCATAAGACCAAATTGGTTTTATAATAACTTTGTACAGGAGAAGTTTGTTGTCCAGGGAGAGGTTAGATTTCCGTGCCAGAAGCCAGTAGAGTTTGCGGAGATGTATAACCAGGGCTTTTCTTTTGGTGAGTATATGCTTCTTCCACGTAAGGCGTCTGTCCATGTATATACCCAAGTAACGCACGTCTTCAGACTGGGGTATTGGTATGTTGTTAAGTTCGACTGCGGGACACGTATCGTGTCTAAGGGTGAATGTTACGTGCACCGACTTAGTTTCGTTTGCATTTATGCGCCAGTCTTTGAGCCAGATTGAGACTTCATTTAGACTTTTCTGCAACATGTCCGATGCGGTCACTGGATTTTCATGACTTGCAATCAGAGCAATATCGTCAGCAAATGTTCCTATGAGAACCTCTTCTGTAGTTGGTAGGTCGAAGGTATATATTAAATACAGTATCGGGCCCCATTTCATAGAGACCCGTTCTGTCTTCTCCGTGCTTTACATAAAAATGCCGTTGTTGGAGATATGATTTTAAGATCAGGTAATAGTTTATAGGTAGAGCTTGCAGGATCTTATAGAGTAGACCTTCACGCCACACACGATCAAACGCTTGTGATATATCTAAAAATGCTGCCGAGCAATATCTCCTGTGTTCGTATGAGTCATTGATCTTCTCAACCAGACGGTGGACCTGTTCAATAGTTCCATGAGCTTCGCGGAAGCCAAACTGTTGATTCGGGACTATTTTAGATTTAGTGAGTTCTGGAGTCAAGCGTTTCAGAAGCAGGATTTCCAAGATCTTGGAGGCAACAGGCAGTAAACTAATAGGGCGGTAGGACGAGACACTTTCTGGATTCTTGCCAGGTTTAGGTATTAGGATAATTTCAGCTACTTTTCATTGGGGAGGCACAAATTCTCGTCGCAGAATAGCGTTATAGATCGCTGTTAGGAGTGCAATTGCTGCGTAGGGAAGTTCTTTCATGACTTTCGCTGTAATTAGGTCGTAACCAGGTGCCTTGTTTACACAAAGTTTTCGGATTGTGGAGCAAACTTCTCCAATAGTGAACTTTTTAATTGGAGGGGAAAGCTGGTGAGGTGCAGACAGAGCCTCCATCACTTGGTCTATCTTGGTCGAGCCAGAAGCAGAGTTTGGAGTAAACACTCGGAACAGATGCTCAGCGAACAGTAGAGATTTTTTAGTGTCACTTTTTGCCCAAGTCCCGTCATTCCGGCGTAGTGGTGGTTGAAGTGCAATTGGTCTTTTCAGGGATTTGGTTATTTTCCACAGGGAGTAATCCGTTGCAGATGTTGCATCCAAGCTAGATAAGTGATTTCCTATTTCAGTGTTTCTTAGATTATTGAGAATGCCCTTGACATGCTTGGCAAGTTTGTTGAACTGTTTTCTATCTTCGGGGAGTCGGGTAAGTTGCCACTGCTTTCTGGCTTGTCGCTTTTTTTGTATTAAATTAGTTGCGATTTGTGGATACATAGGGATTATTTCGGTAGCCCTATGATGGGGTGTTGCGCCCCAGGCAGCCGACTGAATGCAACTGTTAAAGGTTTCGATAGCTGTGGTGATGTCATCATTAGATTTGAGCACAATATGCCTGTCCAGTGTATTTTCCATAATTTTGCGAAAGTATTCCCAATTCGTTTTTTTCGAATGGATTTTACAGGGTTTGATCACTTCTACGAATTTGTTATGCAGTTCGGCCACAACGGGTGAGTGGTCTGAGGATAGATCATAGCTAGATTGACAGTATAAAGCCGATATTGGAATGCCTTTAGTGACGAAGAAGTCCACCAGATCTGGGTTTTTTTTTGGATCGGTTGGCCAGTGGGTCGGTTTCCCAGTGGAGTTCACAGTGAGGTTAAGCTCCTGGATGGTTTTCAAGAGTTCGCGGCCCTTGGTAGAAGTGGTTCTCGAGCCCCAGTTCGTATGTTTGGCGTTGTAGTCTCCTCCAGCAATAAATTTGTTGCCGAATTGTTTAAAGAACGACGTGTATTGCTCAGTCTTCAAGTTGTGCTTGGGGGGTATATAAAGGGCTGCAATCTGTATTGGACCATTTGAGCTTTCAATAGATATGATAGTGGCCTGAATTTCATTACTACTGTGCGGATTGTGGACGTAATATTTGATGTTCTTTCTTATCAGTATGGCAGATCCTCCATGTGCTGCACCGTCAGGATGATTTGTGTAGTAGACATTGTACTTCGGCACTTCAAAATGACTTCTGACGGTGAAGTGCGTTTCGGAAATCAACATAAGATCCACTTTATGTGCATGCAGGAATGATATAATTTCTTGAGTATGGTTTGACAGCCCATTTGCATTCCACAAGGCGAGGATTACGGGTTTAAATGGACTGAGTCGTGGGGGGGCAAGGTGGGCTGCCGCCTGCCTCCCGCTTGGATAAAATCCTGAATACTCCCATGATGAACTGACTGCGAGCGTAGTTTAGTCATTACATTTAATAAATGGTTTGTCATTGTATTCATCTGTTGCATCATTTGCTTAAACATGTCCATTAGTTCCTTGAATTCATTAGCTCTTTCGACAGACTTTTCACTTTGTTGAATTTGAGTATTAACGAGATTTGATTCTAGTTGTGGTGATGTTTGTCTTGTTTCCTCTACTTTCTGTAGCACAGAAGGTATTTGGTTTGCTTTGTTCTGCTTCAGGCTGTTGCGAACGACGTCGGCGTAGGGTAAACTTTGTATATGGGGTAGGGCTTGATTTGTCGTCTCAGGAACAATAACGGCATGATTTGATTACATTGTTTTGTTGCGAAACGGTGGGTATTTTTGCTTTGTGCAGCTCCTTATACACGGAACATCCTTTATAATTTGCTGGGTGATTCCCATCGCATAGGGCGCATTTGACGTCATCGGATCGTTCCTTTCGCAAGCAGACAGAGGATGCGTGATTGCCAGCACATTTGATGCATCTTGGGTTTCGGCGACAGTAAGACTTTGTGTGTCCATAGGTTTGGCAATTAGCACATTGAGGGATTGTGCGTTTTGGTTTTGGAGGCTCAAATTTCACGCGACAATGTAAAAGGTTTTGAATATTGTAAATTTCTTTGTTGTTAGCGCTTGATTGGAGTTCAACTATGAACATGTGCAGTGGGATTTTGGTTGATGCTTGCTTCATATTCCATATGTTATGAGCAACATGTCCTAACTTAGCCAGATCTGTTCTAATTTCATCAGTGTCGGTTGATGGATGCATATTTTTAAGAATAACTTTAAAGTTCCTCTCTTGCTTGGGTTTATATGTGAAATATTCTGTACCTTTAGCGTCCAATTCTTTAACTATAATTCGGTAGGCGTCACTTGTTTTAGGCTGGATTTTGACCTGGTCCTTAGGTAGAACTTTTATTTCGAAAAGATCTTGAACGGTTACATCAAGTAATGTAATTAAGGGACGAATATTTGTAACTTTGTCGATGAATATAGGAGGAGGTTTTGGAGTTTTTTCTGCTGGCAGAGTTTGATGATCCTCTTTCCCCTCTTCGTTCTCAAGCACTGAGAAAGAGTTTGAAGTGGGTGTTGGCTGGCTTAACCAGTATGTACTAAGCTTGGATTGCTTCTGGCTTCTTTCCGCTTCAGGACTGTTTCGTTGCCTCTTACGGTTTTGAACCTTAGTCCAGTTTGAGACTTCAGAATTTGGATTAGCGGAAGTTACCGTTGGAGCGTCGGAGCTGTCCTCAATAGTTATAATTTGGCTACAATCAGTGAGCGACTGTGACCTCGGTCTTTTAAACAGGCTGGGGTGAAAAATTTGTTGTGTAAGCGTTTTGTTTTTTGTTTGAGTAAAAGAAGGTTCCATTTTGATTCCCACGAGTAGGGCAGATAAAAATATCACACAACCGAGTTACTCCCTTTCCGGCAGTGAAGGCTAAATAATTCAACGTTCGCCAGGTGCGTTGAAGTTGGCGCTAGAGACTGTGCTTCCCAACAGCCATGCATCCTATTGACGCGTATCCCATCGTAGGATTTGGGGTTATTTATTAGAGAGGATTTCTTCCTCGTGGCCCAGGCGATAAAGCCAAGGCCACCGTTCTCTTAAAACATGACCATGAGGTTACGGGTTGTGAAGGTCATTTCCTACCTTCACTGCGCAGACTGGTTTGGCCTGGATTGGTCTGGATAATTGACCGCCGCCAGAAACTCGGCGTTGTTGTCGCTCGTTTTGCACCACCCGGGGGACACGTGTAGGGTGAGCCTAGGATAAGGTGGTAAATCCTACGGACGTGAGCGACATACATCCCTCCTTAAGTCCTTAAGTGATGTACCGATATCGATTACAATTTCATAAATTATATGAGGCAAAAAAATTTTCAAAACTATTGATGTGGATATTATAATTTGATACATATCTATATTAGTAAGTAATGTATTGATATTCGTTTAAACAAATAATTCAATAAAACAAAAAAATATTTTTTAGGTTAATGTATACTCACAAAATATTTCAGTAATTAAACAATTATTTTTATGATTAGAAAGTAAGAGCACATCCCTATTTTTCCTCATGTTTGAACCTCTCCAGCAGAGCGAGTCCCGTCATTTGCAGTTCGTCTTCTGCCAGTGGCTGATATTTATGTCTGTTATTATCTGTGTGTCTGTGAGTGTATTATAGCTGCGAGCCGATTGTAAGAGGTGGATTGTTATTAAAATTTTTAAATAACTCGTGATTTCTCAAACGATGATGTTAAGATAACCAGTTCATATTACAGTATTTTTATAATGATCGTGTATAGTCTTGCTTTATTCTTATTCTCGGTTGGAAACTTATAATATGCAAGAAGTTCGGTAATTACCATTACCGAACAACTGGTGATGGACACGTGAACTGCTGAGGCCCCGTAAGTAAATAATAACTAATGCATAATGATTAATAGTTTCCCAATAAGTTTACTTTCAAACCCACAATCGTTATGCGTGAGTTACAGAACAGCAATGTAGCCATGCGTTCGTTGTCGGTTATATAACATCAAAACCCTCCAAAGGAAAGACTTCAATAAATTGTTGTTCATGTTTATAATAATAATTCCACTTTAAGAACAGAATAAAGAAGAATAAAGTTTTGATATAGTAATGTAGGACAGACTCGAATTCGTTTCAGCAAAAATGAATGTCGGTTGTGCACTATAATTGCGAAAATTTTTTGAATGAACATTTTATTCAAAAGACAAATTATTAATTTCTTTTACATTGTAACTTACTGTGTTATTTCATTTACATGTTACCTTCATGTTGAAATTGGTAAAGCCGAGTAAATATCAGTTGTAGCATGTAACGCCCAAACTTCAAAAATTACGCATTTTAAAACACCTATCTGAAGGTGTACATTCGGAAGAATATACATAAAACACGACTATTGTAACAAAATTTGGGCTCGGAGCCGATTGTTTTATTATAAAAAATTTATATGAAATATGCTCTTCATATGAAGAAACGACATCCAGTTGGCTGTCAAACATAAACTTTGCAACCTCTTTAAGCGATCTCTTTTTGCTTATTTCATTTTCCATTTTTGAGTTTGTTTAATTTTATATCAATACCTGTGTGTATTTGCAAATTCAGTATTTAGTATTACTAAAATGGCAACCAAGTCGAAAAATTTGTAACTTACACTTTCATAAAAAAGTGCAAATTTTTTTAATATCGCGACGAACCTACTTTTGTCATATTTTGATTTAAAACAAAAAAAGTATGAAATTAAAGTTTTTTGCTCAAATGAATTTGTTCGTCTCTGAATAATAATATTCATATTAATTTTAGTTTTATGTGTAATTAGTGCTGCTTTTCATAATAAGTCAGTTTTTGTTATATTACAGATACAATGGAAACAATGTTCAGTGTATACTCACCGTTTTGTTGGGAATGACGAAGAGATGTCCGTGAATGAGGCAAATTGTTTACGTGGTACGCTTCGCAAATATCACAGATTGCATCAAACAGAATACGTTTATAATAATAGACGTTTAGGGAACATGTGAATTCATGTAATGTACGATATGTCGAGATATGACAAGGCTGTCACACGTACCGACCACAGAGCTACCAACCTTCAAAATAGAGTGGTACATCTTTACTTTATGATAAAATTTCTTTTCAATGTTAATGGCCTGTATTTAGCTGATATTGGAATAGAATGGTTTTAATATTCAAGATAATTGTGATAAGCTGACTGAGTAATAAATGTCTGAAAATAAATAAATGGTCAATAGTAAACATTTTATTCTTTTGTGAACAATTTTTTAACGAATAATATTCCATAAATTATAAAAATAATCTACACAGCAAATAAATTTGAACGCAAAACAATTATACACGTACACACACACACACACACACATACACACATATATATATATACATATATATATATATACATATATATATATATATATATATATATATTGGTTTTTTTTTCTGCTACTATGCGCATAAATTTTAAATGACTCTATAAAATATATATTTACTTATGCATTCTAAGCTGTAATTAAATACAACTGTAACATAACGTTAAATTATATTATATTAAATAAGATAATTCTGGATAATTATTCCAGTGCGATAAGATGGCCAAGAGAAATATTTCAGCATTCTTTCACTTTATGACTCTAGTTAATATTAATGAACGATGAATCCTAGAGCATATTTGTATTTTCGGAAAAAAATAACAAAGTGTGAATTATAACTCAAAAAAATTTACCCGACCATTAGTACTTATGTGTAACGTAATTCTAATATTTATATATATCCGATAAGGCAGCCAGTGACTAAGTTTATCTGTTATATTTAATTTATATTTCACAAATAATTGTTTTGAAGTAATTATAAATCTCAGTGTTCAAAAATATTTAAATATATATCAAATAAAAAAAATATTAATACACTTTATAAGAATTTCAAATGCAGAAAGGATTAAATATGGCCATATTACCATACTTTTCATTACGTATTTATTATACATAAAATCTGGGCCTGATTAACCCTTAGGTTAATTAGGCTACAGCTTAGGGCGCGAGGATTACGGGGGGCGCGCTGAAATCGTGTCTTCGCATGCACTATTGATCTAGCATCATTGCATGTATCCTACATATTTTTAACTACACCGAGACAAAAAACTAAGACTAAATGCGCTGTGAACTAAAAAAGTTTAGGAGCCCCTGATTAAAACAATAAATTATGTGATTTTAAAATGCGTGCGTAAAACAAATAATGCGACTTGTCACTCGGGTCGGTCAGTGGTCGAGCGAGCGAGCTGACAACAGCGCAGCGCCCGATGCCACACATCGACGCTACCACCCCGTGCGTCCCTGTTAGGTACTCTTCTTAGTTTGTGGACGTGGTTAGTATATTTATAGCGCAGGGATTCCCCGCGCATTAATACTTTGTTTTGCTTTTTATCTTTTACGTTAATCGTCGTTCGTCCGTCATATCACGCGCTCGCGCAAATTCGTTTTTGGTGATTGATATTTATTGTCCTTTCCTTAGTGTTTCCATGTTTTATTAAGACTATGAGTGGTAATGAGAGTAGTTCGATAGTAAAAAAGCCAAGTGGAGCAGAATACAGAAAAAAATCAGAAGAAAAGGAAACGAAGATAGAAAACATTTTGAAAAATACTCGTACCTAAAATACAAACATTTTTTACGAGCTCTGCAGAAAGGAACGAAACGGTGACTAATGCTGCTCTGTCGCCATCGATTTCTTGCCCTGGTCCCTCTACCGCGGACTGTTCTTACGTTTCTCCGTTCAACACTAGCCCTACACTAGTGACGACGACGACCGTCTACTATAAAGACGAAATTTTAATAGAAAGAAAGCCGTCTATTCCGTTGAGTGACCCTGCACTGTGGGAAGTAAACGATGAATTGCGAGATTATATTGTAAAAAAAGAACTGCAACAAAACGAAGAATTAGATTTTTCCAGATCAGAAAGGCAATACAAAAATCAAAAAAGATTTTTTTCTAAAAATATGTTCGAGAAAAAGCTTGTTAATGAAGAAATTGTGAAAATAAACTGGTTAGTGTATTCAGAATCCACTAGTCATGTGTTTTGTCGTCCTTGTAAACTATATGGAGGAACATTCGTATTTGTCAAAAGTGGATTTAATAACTGGGAAAATTGTAACTTAATACCGGATCATGACAATTCTCCGGATCATCGTAAATGTTTGGGACAATATGTATGTAGAGAAAAACTTTTAGAACGATTGGATACTCAAATAGTCAAACAACATAATAAAGAAATAACTTATTGGAGAAATGTATTACTACGTGTAATAGAAACAATTAAGTTTTTAGCTTCTCGTGGGCTTCCATTTCACGGTCAAAATGAAATTATTGGATCTGCACGAAACGGAAATTTTCTTGGCTGTATTGAGCTTATATCTAAATTTGATCTTTTCATGACTGAACATTTGGTGAGATTTGGACACAAAGGCAGAGGTTTTTCATCATATTTGTCATCCTCTATAATCGATGAATTTATTACACTTCTCGCTGACGAAGTTTGACTCTCGTTTATAGGAGAAATAAAAAAAGCAAAATATTATTCGATTAGCATTGATTCTACTCCAGATATTTCACAAACCGATCAGTTGACATTTATAATTCGTTATATTTTGCCTGACGGAGAAGCCGTCGAACGCTTCGTGTATTTTTACCCAATTGCGGTCATAAAGGTAAAGACATAAATGATCCAAATTGGATAAAGAATCGACAGTACTAAAAATCTATCAAAAACTCGATGGAGTGCGCGTGTAGATGCAAGCAAAGCCTTATACAGTTCATACAAAAAAGTTCTGGAAGCATTAAACTCTATTACCGAAGATGAAAATCAAAATAAATAGACCAAAATGGAAGCAATTTATTAAAAAAAATTGAAAACTCTAGAAATTACAATAATGTTGTGCTTTTGGAACTATGCGCTCCTAAAGTTTCAAATCGTTAGTGCACAGCTACAAGCAAGTTCTGTTGATTTATCTAACGTTGTTACCCTTTATGAGACATTACATGCTTATCTCGATAGGTTGCGTGACGTAAAAGAGTTAGAAAATTTTGAATCGGAGGCAATCAAGAGATGCGAAGTGACCACATATAAAAAAGATGTAAGAAGAAGAAAGAAACCGAAATTTCATTTTGATGAAGTTAACACTGGACACATTGAGTTAGAAGGAAGACAATCTTTCACCGTTGATAATTATTACGCAGCTATTGATCGTCTTAAAGTGCACTTAAAAAACCGGCAAATTATTTATAATGCAGAAAACACAAAGTTTGGTTTCTTATGGAAACTGCATGAACTAGACGGTAGGGAATTTATTAGAAGCAAAGCAAAGGAGTTAAAACAACTATATGCTACTGATTTACAAGAAACCTTTGCAGAATAATGCGTCCATTTGGTGCAGTTTTTAAAATCTGATACCGATGCCGAGCATTCCATTTCTGCCAGAACCCCAAAGGGTTTGTTGCAGTTAATAAAAAGTTTTAATATTTCATGCATGTTCCCGAATGTGAAGATAATATTAAGAATTTTTTTAACAATGAGTGTGACCAACTGCAGCGGTGAAAGGTCTTTTTCAGCACTTAAAAATGTTAAAAAATTACTTGCGCTCCACACTCCACCAGCAAAAACTTGCAGCGCTCTCGCTAATGTACATAGAAAATTATTTTTTACAAACTATTAAATTTGAAAACATTGTGGAAAGATTTGCAAAGGCTGAAGCATGAAAAAGGAATTTTGTGTAAGCTTATAATAATTACTTAATTACTCTTATTTTTAAATAAATCAACTGCAAAAATGAGATGCGTTTCACATATACATGGGTTATCTACTTGGTAGTCGCTGCAGCCTGCAGTCACTTGTCATGGTTTGGGTCGTATAATACATGAGGTGCTTTGCCTTTATGCAGTGAATATAACATTATGCTTTGCTTTTATATAGTGAATATAACAATACATGAGGTACTTTGCCTTTATGTAGTGAATATACATTTACATACGGCCTAGTGTTTCTTCTTGTATGATGTGGACAGGGGTAGATGTGTGGTAAAGCGAGTTAGCTGTAAATATTATATTAGCTTTGGCTATTGATGCTGAGTTAATTCTATTTACATTGTTGTTAAAAAAGAAAAAGACACTTATAAGATGTAATCTATTTTTAGGACTTTACTTGAAATTTGAGAAAACGATAATTGTTGCTCTTGATTAGGGGAAAGAGAAGATGGTCTCTGAATATTTGTATCATACTTTATATTACGTCTCTGCCATTTTCTTTTTATTGACTGCGGTACGCTAAGGACCTTACAGGAGCCGCGTGAGAAATATAGAAGTAACTTGGAAAAATTCACAGACATCAATTAATTATAATAAATAAAATTATTCTCCATGTAACGAATCCGTCCTGTAAACTGTTTCATAGCTTAATCACAGATGGCGCTAATAATTTCGAACATCTCCGACATTTTTTTTATTGACTGCTGTACGCTAAAAATATAGAGGTAGCTCGAAAACGTTCACAATCATAAATTATAGAAATAAAAACTTTTGGCTACATAGTTGCCAATATCAATGCAGTATTTTTGTTTTTATGATATGGATAAAATAAAAATTTTGAGCTGTTATCGACTAAATATTAAAAGTACGAGTGAAATGAAGAAACGACATAAAGTCGGCCATTAAATAATGTGCCGGAATTTAATTATTGAATAGAAATTAAAATTTCCTACCATAGTAGTTGATATATTTGGTGTTAATTTTGTAGAAATTCATTATTCACAATTAAATGAAACTACGTGATGTAGTATTATTTCTACTTTCTTTAAGTTCTTTATCACGACCTAGGTTTCGTTGTATTACATCTTCAGGTGGGCTATTAGCAAAAAATGAATGAATGGTATTCTTTGCTAATAGCCCAACTGAAGATGTCGTAATACAACGAAACCTAGGTTGTGGTAAAGAACTTATAGAAAGTAGAAATAATACTACATCACGTAGTTTTATTTAATTGGAAATAGTAGCTAACGTCGTCAAATTAAAGAAATTCAATTTCAGGAAGGTAAATTTGAAAAATATATGATATGTTGTGTAAATTGTATATTGTTTTTAACTGTATGAATTCCTTTTTAAACAGAATACCTAAACGAAACCTCCATATGGTGAAGTTGTCCTTCCAAGGCGTGATTTCTGAATCCCAAAATTCGAATTCTTGAAAATATGATAGTAAAAAAAGCAGATACTAATTCAATACAAAACTCATCAACGTATACTGCACCAGTCCCAACCACGAGCAAGTCTACGAGCTACGTTCAGGCTTGTTCAGAAGATGTTGTTATTGAGCATATAGATTTACAAAACATAACACTATTCTTGCTGACACTGGAATGATTGAATTGGAAACTGATCCATCAATGGTAATACCAAATGATATGGGTATAAAAACATATAAAGTAGCTCTCAAACCATAATTCAAGGTGGCATTTATGAAGAAGCAGTCGCCAACCAACAGAATAATAATATAATATACCAGCCTGTAATCAGCAATACTTCCTCAATTGCGTTAATTTTGTAGAAATTCATTATTCACAATTAAATGAAACTACGTGATGTAGTATTATTTCAACTTTATTTAAGTTCTTTATCGCGACCTAGGTTTCGTTGTATTACAACATCTTCAGGTGGGCTATTATCAACGAAGAAGTATTTTTGTTAATAGCCCACCTGAAGATGTAATACAACGAAACTTAGGTTGTGGTAAAGAAATTAAAGAAAGTAGACATAATACTACATCACGTAGTTTCATTTAATTGGGAATATTGAACGTACTTTTTAAAATAATATGTTGATGTAGTCTCGTTTTTTTTCGCTACAACTAATGCTAATACGAATGCTAATACATATAAACTAATGATAATACTTACGCTATAACTAATGCTAATACGAATGCTAATACTTATAAACTAATGCTAATACTTATGCTAATACTAATACTAATGCTAATACTTATAAACTAATGCTAATAATAATGCTATAACTAATGCTAATACTTATGCTAATATTTACTCTATAACTAATGCTAATACGAATGCAAATACTTATAAACTAATGCTAATATTTATAAACTAATGCTAATACTTATGCTAATACTAATACTAATGCTAATACTTATACTAATGCTAATACTAATGCTAATACTTATAAACGAATGCTAATACGAATGCTAATACGAATGCTAATACTTATGCTAATACTAATACTAATACTTATAAATTAATGCTAATACTAATGCTATAACTAATGCCAATACTAATGCTAATACTTATGCTATAACTAATACTAATACTTGTTAACTAATGATAATACTTACGCTATAACTAATGCTAATACGAATGCTAATACTTATAAATTAATGCTAATAATTATGCTATAACTAATGCTTACTTATAAAAAAATGATAATACTTATGCTAATACTAATGCAAATACTTATAAACTAATGCTAATACTTATGCTAATGATAATACTTATGCTAATACTTACGCTATAACTAATGCTAATACTTATAAACTAATCATAATACTTACGCTATAACTAATGCTAATACGAATGCTAATACTTATAAACTAATGCTAATACTTATGCTAATACTAATACTAATGCTAATACTTATAAACTAATGCTAATACTTATGCTATAACTAATGCTAATACTAATGCTAATACTTATGCTATAACTAAAGTTAATACTAATGCTAATACTTACGCTATAACTAATACTTACGCTATAACTAATGAGAATGCTAATGCTAATACTAATGCTAATACTTTTAAACTAACGATAATTCTAATACTAATGCTAATACTTATCACCTAATAAACAACTTATAAACTAATGCTAATACTAATACTATAACTAATGCTGATACTAATGCTAATACTTATGCTATAACTAATGCTAATACTAATGCTAATACTTATAAACTAATGATAATACTTACGCTATAACTAATGCTAATACTTATGCTATAACTAATGCTAATGCTAATACTAATACTAATGCTAATACTTATAAACTAATGATAATACTTACGCTATAACTAATGCTAATACGAATGCTAATACTTATAAACTAATGCTAATACTTATGCTAATACTTACGCTAATACGAATGCTAACACTTATAAACTAATGCTAATACTAATGCTAATAATTATGCTATAACTAATTCTAATACTAATGCTAATACTTATAAACTAATGATAATAATAATGCTATAACTAATGCTAATACTAATGCAAATACTTATAAACTAATGCTAATACTTATGCTAATGCTAATACTAATGCTAATACTTACGCTATAACTAATGCTAATACTTATAAACTAATCATAATACTTACGCTATAACTAATGCTAATACGAATGCTAATACTTATAAACTAATGCTAATACTTATAAACTAATGCTAATACTAATGCTATAACTAATGCTAATACTAATGCTAATACTTATGCTATAACTAATGCTAATACTGCGGCCGTGTTGCCGACGCAGTCAATCTCTTTTGCATAACATATTTGTAATTATGTTACCAAAGTTTTATTTAAAAACAATAATTCATATTGTTATAATCAAGGCTGTAGTCATATTTATAGGTTTCGATAAACAATTGGTTCCACTTTAAGAAACCACGACCCCTTAATAATACTTGTACAGGAACTAAATTAAAAAAAAAAAACGAGTGTGCTTTAGACCACACGACAGAAGTAAAACTTCAAATTCACAAGATATGAACTTAAAAATAAATTTACAATTTTATTCACTTTAAACGTAGAATATTTAATTTATTGAACAAAATAATAATTTATAAAATTGTTCAAGAACGAAACGAAATTACAAAATAATAAAAAAAATCGCCGTTCGCGTAACGCTAAAAAACTCGCATATATATATATATATATATATTTCATGCACTGGCTATGAGAGGAAGAGATAAAGAAAATGTGCGCGCGCACTGCTCTCTCTTGCACACAGTGTGTTACAGACAATAGGCTTGCACTGTGTCTTAGATATGCAAAACATAACTGGCTATGAGAGAAAGAGAGAAAGAAAATGTGTGCTCGCACCTCTCTCTCTTATATCTACCTCTCAACTGCCGTTCGCCTCACCCGATCACACTTTTCGTAACGCTCTCATCACGCATTCACCAGCTTACTCCCCAAGTCAAGCGTGCGTGAAGAAGTTTTACTTCAAAAAAAATTGGAAGGCGCAGTTCGGGTCTGCGCCGTAGATTTTTCGTGAAAACGTTGGGATAAAATCATAATAAGTGTTGCATATTAATACGTAATTTAATTACCTATCCGTTTAATACAATGCTGTGTAGACAGTCGCTGGAAGCTGTATACCCGATGGGCCAGCTACGTAAACGCTTTGCGCCGATTTTTTATTTTCTTTTCGACGCTGTCACATTTTTTTTGGTTTCTTGGTTTCCTTTTAACGCGAGCTCCAATAATTCCGAGTATGTTTACCATTCATATGAGATGACATATTTAATTATTTTTTGTAATATTCCAATTAATATCGATTTTTATTTATATTCTGGAGAATCTTTTTATTATCCCGCTATGGATCCTAATAGTGCTCTGCAAGCGGCAAAAACAAAAATACTTTTTTGGTGGTTCAGAAAAAATACTGTCAAGATGTAATAAATGTGTTAAGCTTAAGAGAGATAACATTGAAAAAGAAAAATAGTTTCATTATTTTATTTACCTTGCAACCCTTCTGTCCAACGAACTTTTGGACCTCCCCTTGTATGTTAAAAATTGGTGATCCATACTCCTGAATGGGAGGGGAGTGGAATTTTTTATTGGTATGTACTATAAAATGCAAGTCATTTGGATTTTTTGTACTCAAAGATTTCTAGAAACTTGAACTTCCCAGAATGATTTCCAGTTGAAACCATTTGAAGTACACGTGTTACTTGTCAATAAAAAATACAATAGGATAAATAAAATCTTTATCGATCTCCACATGGGAAGATGGGAGGAAAAATCTGAGTAATTACACTTAGTAGTATGTAGGTGGTATCTGCAGTACCAATAATTCATTAAGGAAATTGAAAAGAAAAGTGACATAAGGAACAGCAAAATGCAGCTGAAAACACCTTTATTGTTTTTCATTCTGGACATACCTACACATTGGGTTACTTTATTTCTCTATGGCATGTGTTAATTGAAAATAAAAAAGAAGAGAAAATAATATTCAATTGTATTTATAAAATCAAAACCCTCTCAAGTGCATTGACATATTTATCAGTATCTGATAAATTTACGATGTCACAATAGGCTTAGACTGCGTATTAACAAGACGAAAAAATTTATACATTTTCACAATATATGCTGTTAGAATTAGCATATAATATTAAGACAACCAAAATAATAATAGAAGGATGTTGTTTTATTATTGGTCTGTCCCGGCAACCTTGCCACGTTTATTTTAATATTCTACCAAATAAATAGAATTAAATATGAATTTGGATCGGTGAATAACCAGCCGTCATAAAAAAAGAGTCCTTTACCTTTCTTGGACTCTCGATTAAACTTAGACCTGTAGATAAAGAAAGTACTACGGACCTATTATCGCCTTTAAAACCCATATTGCTACAAACATCAAGTGCTCTATGTTAACCTTTCTAAGTTCTGCTTCCATTTCAAGCAAAATTGTTTCCATTTGAAATTTTGATATGAAAGTTGAAAATATGTGGAAAATCTGAAAGAGTATTAATTATGTATTTAGGCTTTTCAAGTGATACATAGATCAATGGTATTAAGAGAGCACGGCAGATTGTACAGTCTTATTTACTTCAAATAATATGTTTATGTACATGAAAAGAAAAAAATACAAATTATTTAATTAATTTATAACAATTGATAGAAATTATTTAACAGGCTAATTTTTTCCATTCAAAAAGTGTTCTAACTAACATTCATTGCAAAGACACTGAGGTCGTAAATTATAAATTTTTTTCTCGTGATGATATAAAAAAATCATATATCTGCCATCAATAAAACTTTAAACGTATTTTCCAAAAATCAAAACTGGCCCATTTTATTCCTCAACTCTACTTTTAGGCTTATTGAGAAATGAAAACGAAAAATGTTACAGTCCTTTCTCCTTGTTCACACAGTACAGAGTTGACTATTAATAATTTTATCGTTATATAAACATTATACTTTCTTCAGGAAGACAACAATAAATGTTTTCAAGTTGTCGAAAGTATTCATGTAATATATATAATGACATGTTTAGGAGAAAAATTTAGAAAATAGCGTACATAATATATATTTTTCGCAAAATGAGGACTTAATACAGACAATATTGAAATAGTCTTGGTTTTATGGTATACTAGTTTTGACCCACATTTACATTCACGTGGAAAAATTAAAAATTGTGATTAAATCTTAAAAATAGAAACATCTAAGTAGTTTGATATGAATTAAATTAATTTTCTTTTAATGTGAATAGAATACAACCAAAAAATCCAGCAATTATGGGGAAATTCTACAATCAGAGATTTCAATTGTGAATGACATCAAGGATCATTAAGCAATTCCTTATTATACTAGAACCAAAGAAAAGGCATGGAAAAAGGAAGTCTATACCGTATAGTAGATGTTATAGTTATATATAGATTATATAGTATATAGATATTGGCTGTATATTAGTAGCATGTTGGTAGGTTACAGTGATAAGTTATTAGATATTTATATTTACGCTCTTACTATATTAAAATATTCATTCCATTAGTGATGGGATAGTAAACATATTTTATATGTTTACTATCCCATCACTAATGAAATGAATATTTTAATTATCGTAAAAAATTAATTTCATTTTTGGATAATTTAATCATTTTCTATTTGTTTTCAATGCTGAGTCTATACGTATACAATACAGGAATCTGATTACAAATATCTGTTAGCATTCTAATCTGAGAGTATCTTTGGCATCATTATATAGCAAGCTCATATCTATAAAAGGAGCTAGGCAGGGAGACACAATATCACTCAAACTTTTTACCCTCGTTGTATAAGACATTTTTAAACAAATGGATTGGGAAAGGAAAGGCCTTATGATATCAGGTACATGTTTAAATAACTTGACTTGGAACTGCATGAAACCTCGATGTCAGTTGGGCTTTAAATGAATCTGGATAAGACAAAAGTCATAACATGGAAAACCAATAGCTCTGCGATTATAAATATGGATGGTACTATATTCGAGTGTATACTTGAGCCTAGAACTACCAATGGATAAAAAGAACCAGATCAACAAAGTAGACAGACACGTGTGTGGGATGGACAGGTTTATTCAAACTCGAGTTTGCCTTTTAAATGAACATAAAGAACTACTAAAATGTATGTATATTAAATCAGTATGTACTACTGGTCCTCACTTATGGAGCCAAAACTTGGGTAACAACAAAAGCCGTCCTGCAAAAACTTATTGTTGCTCAAAGGACGTTGGAAAAAAAGTTGGTGGTTATATCATTAAAGGAACGCAAAACAAATAAGTGGCTTTGGAGACAAAGCAAAGTAGCTGACAGTACAAAGAGAGTGGTGTAAATTAAGTGGTAGTGGGCAGGTCACATTACCCGAGTAGACCCTGGGAGTGCAAAAGACCAGTTTGGCAGCCGCAAATTAGATAGAAGGATAACATAATGATGGTGGCGGGAACAGACTTGATCCAGACAGCCCAAAATAGAACCGAGTGGTGCAGATTGAAGGAGGACTACATCAAAATGGTTGAGAATAACTTATTATGATGACTGTGAAATGTAATGTGTTTCTGTGTACATAATAAATCATACTTATCTTTTGCATGACGAAATGAATAACCATTGTACCTTAACAGCAGGGACAGCATCGCCTACCAAGAAAATAAATGCAGCAAATAAAACACTACTGTGGTGGAAGGAATAAGAAACTACTGTGGTGAAAACTACTTTGGTCAAGTGAATTTTGATGACTACAATATGAAAGTTCCATGTAATAAAAAATGTGTTGTATGAATTAGATCTAGTGATGAACTTACTGTCGGTTAGACAAGTCATTAAAAACAGAAGATTACATTATTGATTGTTTTATAATAAGTAGAAACAATGAATTTATAGCTACTGCAAATTCAATCGATAATATGTAGCAATTAAATACATAAACTAATTTTGCACACTTATAGGACGTTGATAAAATACACATTTTTCTGTGGTATCAGTGTCCACATCAGCTGAACTTTCATGACTTAGATAATATTGTAGAAAACATTGACAGCATACAAGTATTTAAGACGAATAATAGACATGTAGGTCTATTATTTTGCAACTAGTTTGGAGGACAAACAAACACAATTGCTTTTTAAACATAAAGGATCAATGACTTGTACTGCTAGTGAAGTGCTACAATTAATATACTCGGATGTTTGTTAACCAACGGAATCTAAATTGGTTGGTGGAGTTAGACGTATCTAAATATTTATATATAAATATTTAAAAAAATGGTATTTACCTTCTTCCTACATGAAAAGTGGAATGTAATAGGAAAACTCAGGAAGCAGGCAAAAAACCAGATAAAATGCAATATTAAAAGTCTGCTCATAATATGGTCTTGATTAGAAAAAGTATGTCTTGATAAAAAAATGCTTGCTATTTGACTCCAATCTATCAAAACAATATTGGCACGAGCTGTGTACAGCCATCCTATCTCATCAACAGAGCTCCATTGGAATATAAAACTCTAGAATAGGTGTCGTCGGGAAAGAAAAGTCTGTCGTTTGAGGCTATTATATATATATATATATATATATATATATATATATATATATATATTTATATATATATATATATATATATATTGAAAGTAAAACTATGATAGATGTGCCATAAAAGATGAGAAAATGGGATATTATTGCAAATAAAAGTAAAAGTTGTCAGATACTGTTAAAATATAAAAGGGTACAGACTAATAATATCTAATTCAAAAACAATGCTAAAAAGCACGGTCTTTCTGCAACCCACTGTAAAAAGGAATTTTGTAAAGTTAGCAGTTTTGTTAGTTGCAGTCCAACATGGACGAAACACTTCAGAATGAGTCCTCATCAACCCAAAGTGCACATTCACCATATATAATTACAGAAATTCCAACACCTTCTGTCATAACACTGAGATAAAAGAAAAAATAAACATGTTCCAAGACAATCGGAGAAAACAGCTACCTTTATTACAATAAAGGAATGTTTGATTTCACACCACTAAAGTATGAACAATCTTCAATGCTGAACGAAATAAATAATAATCTTTAAACAAATTTTTATTTGAAAACATGTTCAGATAACAATTATGTCAGTATGCATATAGAAAAAATGAACAAACAATCCAAATATATTAAATAATTATTAAATAAATTTAATAAAAGTGATGAAATTTAGTAAATCCTGACAGTATTCCTGCTAATCCCCATGTTAGACTGAAGAAAAACAATGATCTACTCTAGAAAATACTGTTCATAAAAAGAAGCAGTGAAATCACTGATCTATACTGCAACTGTAAAGAGACCCAACCCAATATTCTTAGAAAGTGAAGTAAGCAGATTTATATTTAATCTGTTTTGTAATGAATCTCAATAGGATACAGATAGGAAAATACTAAAATAACTAAAAGAAACCCAGATGATGCAGGCACAATTGATTTGACTTGGTCATTTATGATGACGCAGCTATTCCAATGATACTGAATCCATAAGGAAAACTGGATATTCATTCTTCAAGAATGGAGCCACTGGCATTTGGTCCAGTCACCGACAAAACAAAGTATGATACTGTCTACCCCCGAAGAAGAGTTCGTGGCAGCTTGTGAGGCAACCAAGGAGGTGGCATTGTTACCGCGTGATGTAAATGATTTAATGAAAAAGCTGTGTTTTTAAACATTGACAGTCAGAATGCGGTAAGCGTGGTGAAAAACGGTGAGATTTGGAGAAGATATAAACATATAGATAAAAAAATATTTAAAATGTATTGTTCAACGGCAAAGAAAATGGTTTGTTGCATTGTCAAGTTCAGCGATTATTTATATCTGATGATTGCAAATGGTGACGAGCAGCCAGACAGTTGAATAGCGATTTGTCCAAATCGCAGCCAGCGAACGTTCAAATGTATTTGAATTTTACCACCTGTTATTTTTTAATAACAATTTTCAATACCAAATTGAAATTAAAAATAATGTCTGAATAACTTTTTACAAATATGTTTAAATGAAGTGTGATTTCCACTTGATTTTCTAAAAATACATGTTTTTCTAAAAAATGTTGTTTATTTATTGTGGAAAATTGTCAAAAAATCTCATTTTTACATCTTTCTATGCAAATTATAAATATACTTTATGTATATAATTAGAATAACACTAAATAGAATGGGTGAAATTTCCGTATATTTTTCATATGTGATTTATTTTGATTTATCCATATCTAAAAAGGTACATAAACATATGAGTATTAACGTAAAGTTGAGGGAAAAAATTTTTTAACATGGATTTTACATACAAATAATATTTTTTATATAAAATATGAAGTAAAGAAAAAGCATTACAGACAGAGAAATGTGAATCCAGGTACACCGGTTATGTCTGTTGCGCTGTTTTTGACTGTCAATCCATTCTGTTGGTATCATGGTTCAATCTCAAGTATAAGACACCTTACCTGATTTCTGAAGTAATTAATTTTTAATTGTTTATAAGGTAAGCCCAAAATTAATTTTTGATCCCAATAGGTAGTAAAAAAAAATTATTATGGTAAGTAAATTAAATGTATGCAGTAATAATCCTTGGATTGATTTTTTTTTCAAAAGTAAATCTACAGAAGAAATTCTAATTACGTCAGAAGGTAAAAAATTCAAAGAAAATTAAAAATTTCTATGTTCAAATCATTATCGTTCATAAACAAAACTAGAATTTCCTCACAACTAAATTTGAGACATTTTGTAACTAAATTAGAATTACACTCAAACTAACATAAGTAAATTAAAGAAATTAGTTCCAGTTGTTGTTTTAAGGTTTTGACGCTTTTGAATAAATATGGACGTGGGAGTGTTAACGTAAATATTAATACGCAACGTTAATCCAACAACACAATAAAATGAAATAGTCAAGCAGACAAATTAACAACGACTTTCATTCGAATAGCTCCAACTGAAAGTAATTCAAGGAAGTTCATGTTACTAGATATCTCTCACACTGCAGAGGGAGGTGGGGTGGAGATCACCAACAACTTAATGTTTCTTGCTAGGTAATCAAATGGAAAATTGGTGGGATGATTTGAGTACTCTGAGTGTCACATATGTTAAGATGCAAGTATGACAGCATGTAAAATTTATTTAAATATCATATAAAATAGAAATTTTTATAAATTTTCCAACTAGCATAAATCTCGAAATTCACTGCATCGGAAGAAACTATTTCATTTTCTTTTTAATTTAATTATGAGAATTTCTATTTTCTACAGCATTTTGCATATATTATTACTTAGTAATTTAAACATTATTACTTATGACATTATTATACTTTAGACATTATTACTTAGTAAGCAATAAGTCTAAAAAATTGCTCCTAATTTTTAGAGTTCTTGACAGAAATAGAAACGAAACTCTGTATTATTTCAACACTACTAACTGTCCATGCATCTGCTGTTGGTCTAATCGTCTATCTTTCACAACCCCACAATTACTGCAACTTTAAACTTCTGTGCGTGAAATTTGGCAAGTAGATGCTCCATAAAGATGTATCCATCAATATAGAGCGAACTGTAATAAAACTTGCTCAATATACTTCCATATAAATTTAAATCACTTAGCCATTTTTATTTTTTAAAGTTCCAACAGATCTTGATCAGGGTTTTCAAAAGGTAGCGTCATAGTAAAATAAAGTAGTGGAGTTTATTTACTTTACACTGCTGATATTAATACCTCAAAATATCTTCTAATGCTTGATCTATTATAAGTGATATTGCTACATCAAATAGTACTAGGCATACTTGCTGATGACTTGTTTATTATGACAAAAGAGCCGTCTCAATCACAGGCAGTTAAAAAGCTTTACATTGAAGTAAACAATATCCGCAAACAAGGAAACAGGAACAGGAAAATAGTGCTTAACAGTTTTAAAGCAATTCGCATCAAGTTTGTGTTGCGAAGACTAAAAATAAAAATTAAACTAAAAATAGCTCTTACAAGATACCAGATTCTTCAAAGAGTTTCAACTAAATAGCTCGGTCTCAATTCATTGAAAGGTTGAAGTGATAACATTACGTGAGAAAAAGGTTGAAAAATTATACTTAAAATGAAAAAAAATGTCCTTGTTGATGAGAAGGTACTCCCAACTCAACCTAAATTAATAAAAAACTTATTTATCAGCCTATAATTGAACAATTGAGGGCTCACGGTGTGCAATTGTCTGGCTACACCAAATTATTAAAACTAACAAACAATACAACATAGCAAAAGTTAAATTCTCTATCTAGTAATAAATGCATACCCTACGTAATCAAAGAAGAACTCCACAATGATCCGAGATTAGAAGAATTAGTACGATGACAAGGGAATTCACCACAAAACATAAGAAGAGAATATTCAACCGTACACGCGTGAATGCCAACCATCTCCTAGACAACACACACGAGCCAAGAATACTGAAGCTCAATAAACACATGAAATCTTATGAACGTTAAAATATATTTAGTTTTAATTTTACATCTAAAATATTTCCTCATATACTTTAAATCATAGCGAAAATTACACTAGTGTTCTAACCTGCACATGCATTAATTGCAGTAAAAGTACGAAAGTGCATTGCAAAAGTAATAATTTAATCTGTTCATCAAGAATGTTTAAAAAATATCATTGCAATCAGAGTCTTTTGTTTAACAAAAGGCTCTGATTGGGATTATGTTTTCTCATCAGTTTCTATATTTCATATAATATTTAGCCTTGTTTTAAAAAAAATACTGACATGTTTTGTTGTGTCAAACATGACAGTCTTTTGTTTTAATTATCTTACATTACACTAAATAATTCAATATTTAAAATACTTTAACTTGGTCGATTGTAAAGGAATATTTTCTCTACTAAATCTAATGTATGAATGCAACTAGACAAGTACACTAGGAAGTAACTCAGTGTTAACCATCATCAATACTAAAACTGGAAATGGTCTATTATTAACCTGTTCTGGAAATATCTTAGTTACGTGGCTGATGAAAGAGCAATCTCTTTCATCAATTCTTTACGTAAAGTACAAAAGAAAGACAAACAAAATTTTGCTGATACTTCGTTTATTTATATGTACTGATTCAATTATTTTATTTTGTAGCACTTCTAATGTAAAAACTGTATATACTTTTGCTATATTTCAAAAATGTGAAAAAATTAATAATAAAAATTACAGATTTGCTTTATTACAATGTAGATTTTATATTCTTGAATAAACTTCTAATCTATACTTCTAATCTATACTGGTTTGATGTGAAAAGTTTGTTGCATCTATGACTATTTTGTGGCATTAATTAAGTTAAAAATTCTATTCTTCACGCTAGACTGTCTGTAACTCGTAACTTGATCCGAGTTTTACCTCCATATAGTTTCAATTATATCCTCAAATACAGTCTCACGCATGAAATGCAGAACTTGTACTTCCTGACATAATTATCTATATTTACAATATGACCTAAACACAAATACATATTTTAGAAATAATTGCACTCAAAATTATCCTATATTTGAAAATCTACAGAATATTAATTAATGATAATAAAATATAAGTGATTTACAATGCATGGATATAGAAAATTACATCAATAACACTTTGTAAATGAAAACTTTTTGATAGAAATAGGTTGTTCAAGTGAAGTTGACAAACTGAATAACAACAATAACGTATGTAGCCGTCAAACCCAAGAAGCCAAGTAACAGAGAAAGATTTATATCATACATGTGAAATACAGTAATTTGACCTGTTTTATTCCAATCAAGCAGTTCGTTTACAGATTCCAGTTGCCTCTTACATTTAGCAGCTGTGAAAAGAAGTAATATATAAATATTTATTAAATTGAGAAATAATCATTTGTCCTATACTACTAAACGAGCAATTCTTGTATATATATATATATATATATATATATATATATATATATATATATACATACACACACACACACACACACACACACACACACACACACACACATATATATATATATTATATATATATATATATATATATATATATATATAGATATATATATATGTACATATATATATGTAAATTATTTCTCGCAAACGGCTATAACGATTTCACTGAAATTTGGTATATTTATTGCTTGGCTGATTATATTCAATAATCTTGAAGATGAGTCATATAGGTTAATTATTTTGGAAATGGCGGCCATTCTGAATTTACAAATTACTATGAATACTTTTATTAGGACTTAATAACTTTTGAATGAAAAAACATATGAGAACGGGAGTTGAAGGGGCAGAGGGAGGGGAAAGGGCAGGGGAAGGGAAAGGGGAGAGGACAGGAAAGCGGAAAGGGAAGGTAACGGGGAGGGGGAGGGTTGGTGAAGGTGGAGGGGAGGGGGAGGATAGTGTGACGGAAGGTGAAGGGGAGGGGAGGGGAGAAGGGAGTGGGAGGAGAGGGACTGGTGATGAGGAGTGGGATGGGGAGGGGAAGGGGAGAGGGCGAAATAGAAGTAAATCTAATACCATGAACAAGTAATTTCCCATTATTCTAGGAAACTCCAAATACGGTATTATATATATTATGTGGCAAATGACAAACAATAAGTAATTTGAATTGATCTTAACATTAAAGTATTTTCGTTTAAACATAATCTATTAAACACATTTTACATTATCACTTATTGTTTTTCTCAGGATAATGTGGAATTCACTCAGCACAGAATTTTTCCATATCTTTGACTATCTCCAATTTATTTCTGTTAATGCAACAAAGCTCACTATGAAGAAAATAAGGGCCTTTAAATACAAACTACCCAGGGCGAGTTGACCAGTCGTGATCATTGTGATCTGTATTTCCCCTCAGTGAATCGAGTACTTTCCATCATTTAATTCCAGTTTTTTGTCTCCCTAGACGTAGAATTGTTAACTTCTTCAGAGAAATAATTATACTCATGACATTGTCTTAATTTAAATAATTAACATTGTCTTAATTTAAATAATTAATTAAAATAAAAAATTTATGAAAAAACGATTCCCGCACAGGTTACATAAAATACACAATAATGCAAAATTAAATTATTTTGTACAAATCTTATTCCATGAAGGATACTAATGGAATTGTTACAATACAAATTAGCTTCTTATTTAAGAAATATGAGAATTTGGCAAATATACACACATATTAGAATTACTAAATTAGAATATCCAACTAAATACAAATTCTTTTGATGTAGGTAAATTTCTTACGTGACTAATTGTATCGGCGTAGAATTGTTTTGATGAAATAGTTTACAGACATTACTATAATATGCAACATTTGATAGTATAAAAGAATATTTTGTAGTAAATACATACGCAGTTCATCACCAAGTACAAATTCTGCTAAATGTAATTTTGCTTTTTTAACTTCTCCATATAGCCGTTCGGCAATAGCGCATACTCCAATCGTCCACACAACAAAGTGAAATAACCACAGTAGTTCAAATATAAGAAAACCTTCATTTTTCTGAAGAAAAAAATTATTTTTTATTATCACCTAAAAATGAGTGTAGAAATACTTTCAAAAATAAATTAGTTTTAAAGTTTTCCACATAATGGCTGATGGAACTATTTTGTTTCTATTTTTGTTATATAAATTGGAAACAAAAAATCTGTGAATTGGGAATTTGAAAATTTGTTTACTCACTTTTTGTTTCATGTGCTCCAGAATCAATTCAATGCTCAGTAATATATTAAGAAACGTCAGGAGGAAATTAAAAAACAACTGAAATAGAATGTAAGGTTTGAACATTTTATGCCAAAGAAAACATGTGAATGTGAAAATGTCAATGTTTTAATAAATATGCAATACCTGAACTTCAAACACACGATTTAGAAGTTTACATGTATCCACAAACTTAACAAATAAATTTGATAAATTGGAAATAGATTTTTCTTTAAGGGGTAAAATGAAAAGCTGACTATTTGAATCCTCCCCTTCAGTATTAGAATTTGGGCAATACCGATTTAATGCCGCGAAGTCTGATTGGGGATATGTAGGACCAAAAAACGAATTAATCAACTGAATTCGTCTCTTTATCGCATTAGTGAATGTAAAAAATAATAAAGTCTCTAAATCAAAGTGAATATTATTAGTAAAAACTTGTAAAAATACAAAATAAAAATGATTTCCATTTGACCAACATTGTAAAAAAAAAGACATGAAACTATCACATTATAAATAAAAATTATGAAAATTAAAATAATGTCCTGTAACTTATTACACTTGAAAAAGTTTCTCAGATAATGCGTTTCAAACTGTTCATCTATTTGGTTAATTTGACATATTAAATTGTCATACGCATTTTTCTTCCACAAAATATTTACACCCATCAAGTGTATTCCGTAAATAGTCGTCACAAAATGGTGCAACAATTTTAAGTTCCAATATTTTACATAGTTTATATAAAAAATCAATGCGACCATTAACAAAATGCAAATTCTTATGTAGCCAAATATCCTGAATGAAATTTTTTTACTTCTCCCGGCACCAAATATATATTTGTAAAACAAAATATGCCAGATGGAATTTGCAAAATTAATATTATCGGTTTCTATATCAAATACTCTTGTTGAAGGCATTGCTGATTATGAAAATTGTATTCAGATGATAATTGGTCTGATAACCTACAAGTTTGCGCAGCAACTGACTAGTCTGGGTAAAATTTGTGATCAATAAGTTAATAAAAATAATTTGTCATATATATACATAACGACCAAGGTTACCACTAGTCTATCAGCCTCTGTGCATTTGTCCTGAAGGACGACTTTATATTTAAAAATATAAATTGACCTAATCGACCTAATAGATATTTTATCATTGTGTGAGTTGCGAAAGAGAACAGTTGTAAAAAATTACAATCATTTAGGTACATAATGGTTACAGTTATCATTAACCAATATATTGTAGTTTATTCATATTTATTTAATGTTACATTTTTTTTAAAGACAATATTAGGAAATTTTAAGGTCATTGTATTATTAAACAGATTTCGTAAATTCCTCAGTTATAGAATTTTTCAATTTTACTTTATCTTTTTCATACACCTGGACCTTGGTGCTGGTCCTATCGTCCTCTCCCTCTTCCTGCCTCTATTTTAGAAGAGAAATCCCCCTCACAAATTGTATTTTGTTTATTATACTTATTATTTCCATTGGCAATATTTTGTAAATTTTGGTGTTTGCTGGAGCATCCAAATTTTTTTTATAAAATTAAATTTGTCAAAGCCAAGTTATACAAATTTGTGGACAAACTCTTATGGGGAGAGAGGCAGATATCTGTATGAATTATATTTTTATTTGAATATGTAATTGTAATAATTTTTAATAAAGCTTGTCCAGCCACGCATCATGTAAGTTACAGATGAAACATGTTCCTGTTAAACATACAACGACAAGGAAAGCTTGGCTGACAAATCGGTATTTCCACTAAACATATTTAACGTGTACGAATCGGCCCATTTTTCTGATTATTAGGAACAACAAAATATTTTGAAACTTTTGTATGCATTTTTTACTTTTCTCTATTAAGAATAACATAACGAATAAAACTCATGATAAAAATTATGGAAAAAACCACATGTGAATCCTTTACGAATCTTCAGAAGATATGTTAGCGATATTTAATTTTGAAAAAGGGTTTTCTGATAATTTTAATTTTTTTTGCAGGAAATTTAGAATTTCACATAATAATGGATTACAATATTCTATGACAAAAATTCAAATTATTTCCTTAAATTTCCAAATATGAAATTGATGATTTTGGAAAAGTATGTTTTCAAACGATCATCATGTATTCAAACAAATGGGAAACCCAATATACAATCACAATCACTTTTTTTATTCGTGATCATGATGTAAAAATTTAGTAGTAAAAGAATTGAAAATAAAAAGGATCAGCGGGTAGGGGCAGTGAGACCCTTATAAAAAGAAATAACAGAAATGCTGAGAATGTAAAAGAAAAAAGTTTTTTACAAAAATTATACTACTTTACATATCATTATAACAATCAACAGGATTTTATTCCTATATAAACCAATCTACAGAAAAAGGAATCACCAAAATCAGTCAAGATTTGCTATCTGTAGCGTACCCTCATAAATGTATATCTACATGGTGTGGTCTAAAATGATACTTGTATATACTTTTAAAAGTTGGCAACGTTTTTTCCTTGGACTTAGCGTATAATCATTCTGTGGCATATATGATTTTGCTAAATTAAAGTTGTATTATATGCTAGTTTATATTTGTTTTCGATAACAAATTAAATAAAGAATTACCTTATGTGCCATTATTGCTTTATTTCTATTGATAAACAAAATAAATGCCACCAACATCTATATATGACTTAACTAGATAAAAGCATTTCGATAGAAGAGCAGGAAAAATATTTAAACAAAATGAAGTGAGAAAGAAAGAATGAAGCACTATTAATTATTTCTCAGAGAATCAATTCCTTCCACGGTGGTGTTTCCTTATTTGTTATCACCAAGAGAAATTGTAGTACACTATCATCTTGGCTTATCGAAATATCAGAAAGATGGTGAAATCAAAAGGGGCTCTTTTTACATAAAATATCATTTGGATAATATAAAAGGACATTTAGAAAACCGTTTTGCTGTTGGCCAACGTCTACAAATCACATTTAACTAAAGAATTGTAATTTTTCTTAGTCACCACCTAGGTCTGATCTGAATCAATCTTTTCAAGGACCAGTCATTGACAATGCAATTTCTGAGTTTTTTCAATCAATTTGTTTTGAATGCGATCCCAGATCATCAGATTGAATTTACTTCCTAAAAAATTGATGAGAAAGTAGGATTGATGTTGGTATTATATAGTAATACTTATTATTTCTTTTTTATCTGCCGTGCTTCATATGTCAACGTTTGTTATGTATACTTTACTTGCATTGTAAACTATTCTTTTATGCCATGATATATGTTTAAAATACTTTTTATAATACGGCCTCACCAGGGAAATCAAACGTGTGAACTTGTTTTCAAATATTGAACATATTTGGTGTTAATTTTGTAGAAATTCATTATTCACAATTAAATGAGACTACATGATGTTGCAAAGATCTTTGCTAATAGCCCACCTGAAGATGTTATAATACAACGAAGCCTAGGTCGTGGTAAAGAACTTAAAGAAAGGTAGAAATAATACTACATAATAGTTTCATTTAATTGTGAACTGGTTTTATTAAAAGTGACACCGGTTGTAAATGTAAATTGTGTCAACAAGTAGTGAAAACAAAAGGAAATACAATCAACTTAAAAAATCATCGCAAACAACACCACAAGGAGACATATGATGTAAACGTTAATGAAAGTGATTAAAATTGTGCTGCAGCAATAGTTGAAATTGTAAGTACCCATATAGAAACTTGATTTTTCCCTACTTCATCAAGTAGATTCTCATGCCTTTAATACTTTCCTGGTAATACCTGATGTAAGAAGTTTCAAGTTCTTTGCATATAAATATTTATAATACAAGTTTCATACAAGAGAGACATTACTTAACTGAGTATTTCTTTAGTTTTTAGGCTAATGAACAGACACCTTCCAACAGTAGTTCAGTCGTTGAACCT
Source organism: Druceiella hillmani (assembly GCA_039881145.1). Classification (NCBI taxonomy): domain Eukaryota; kingdom Metazoa; phylum Arthropoda; class Insecta; order Lepidoptera; family Hepialidae; genus Druceiella; species Druceiella hillmani. The sequence goes on from JAYKKI010000092.1 coordinate 2,771,581, forward strand.
TCCAAAAGTAGTTCAGTTGTGTTGTGTTGTTTTGTATAATGTTTTTCATTAGGGCAAGCTGTGAAAGAGGTATTTATAAAAATATATTTATGTACAAGTACATACAAACACGGAAGTATATTCGTAATTTAATCTTATCTAAGTTCTTGCCAACGTCACGCTCATTGCTTCACTGTCTTACCAATTCATCATTAGTGTATTTGACGAATAATATGTTCATTTCAAACTCGACTCATTCACTTGAGACTAACATTTTAAAAAGCAAGAAAACGCTAATGATTATTTGACACATATTATTTAAATACTATAGTTGCAAATTGTTCTCTCATAATATTGTCATCGTTATTGAAATAAATTAATCTTTGCAAAATTCAAGTCAGGTATAATGTCAGACATGAAAGAAAATGAATCATTTTGAATTCGCCGTGTTATTTATATATATCCAAGGAAACCAAAAATTTAAAAGAGTACCAAGAATTTAGAGAAAGAAATTATGAAATAGGTGTTTGGAAAGTCAATTAACAGCCGTTTTGACATAGTAAAACCACAAGAAAAAAATCTAAATCTATTAAACCACAACTTAAAATGTTATAGAAATTCAATTCATTTCACACGTAGTATAAAAATTGGCTTAGGTTTAACTTTCTGGATGACATTATTCTTTCAATTAAGGATAATTTGAAAAATCACACATGAATGACATTGACTACGGAGCAAAATACATTCCGTGTCATTTTGACATTTCACAATGAAAATGTACATTCAATAATGTATCCATAGTCACATTTACACAGGAACCCATAGAAACAAAGCTTATTTATCCTAGAAATACAATTAAATTATTTATAAATTCAATAAACATAAAGAGCTTTTGCATTTACAGTTCATTTAGACCGTCAACCATGTAACAGCACAATTTATTATAACAGAATACGACTAACGAATGCCGAGGGAGTGTTCGAAAGCAATCACTTTCGAAACGGTCATGGAAGAGATATTCGAGGAAAAGTTTGTCAACTGAAACTCTCAGTGTTCCCAACAAATGAAACGATACATATTGTGCTATGGAGACTATTTTTAAAAACAACAAATAAATTTTTTTACATCCTGGAACCTTATCATGTACCTTATATAGGTACTGGCGAGAAATATTTCCAATTTCTCATGCGCAATTTCAATAACGATAAAAGAAACATAAGCTGATCATACGACTTTATTATATTTCTTATTAGTTAACTTATACATGTTATTAACAATGTGCAGTTGAGAAATGCTAAATTAAACAAATAAATTTTTCTGCCCTCATTTACATCAGTCGTATTGGTTTTTCAAATCAAACACCTCCCAGTCTCCAGCATGACTATAGCGCACAGGCGTAGCAGAAGCAAAAATAATGTAGGAGAATATATGAATGCCTTTTTACACTAACTAGCACTGACAAAACTGGCTCTGCCTAAGTGCCGCTATCAAGGTCCCCACTGCTGCTGTCTCGGCTAAAATGTGCAAGTACTACATAATGATGTAAACTGTGTAAGGAACTTGTGAGCGCGCAAGAGATGTGCTTTAAAATTATATTTCGAGTAATTACCACTTCATATTTTACATCCATGTGTTTTAAAATGAAATATTGTCACATTTATTAGATGAGTAGAGGCCAAAGCCTGTGGATGGGATAAAAAGAAAGAAAGTAATAAAAATAAATTATATCCTGTTAGAGGCTGGCCGTTGATATTTGAATTTCTAGAGTGTAGTTATAAAAAATGTCACAAAATTAAAAAATGAAATCAAATTTGTCTTATGACTTTATTTTAGTTTTGTACTACTTATACTCACCTAATTTGCTAGCAATATCGCCAGTGTAGTAATAGTAATCTGTCTTGACTCCGTTACTCACATTGCGGGCATGTGCTTTATTATTGATACATGCCTTGGATTTTGATGATAGAATTGGCTACTCTAGGGTTTATGACAAATATTCTTGTAAGTATATGATTTAGGTATTTCGCAATTGCATATTAAAATATAATGTAAATAATAGTCCTAAAACTGACACCTTTTCCTAAACAAAACCAGTCTTTTCTATAGTATCAGCATTTGATTTTACTTGTGGTGATGTGAGTGATGCTTAATCTTTTGATATGAACCTATCGTTTAGATCCAATCGATCGTAACTCACAGAATCAAGTCACGATCTGAAAAGCATGAGTTTGAATCAATCGCACAAAGACCACATTGTGATTTTTAAATAATAAAATTAGGTAATTGCTTGCAGACTTATTAGACAAATGCTTTTCAATGACCATGCAACCAAAAGTAGCCACAAAGTTTCTTTATTCTAAAATTTTGTCAATCTCTGCTATTACATCTAGGCTTTTTAATAATAAAAACTTGGCTAAGTGTTGAGGGTCTAGTCTATTAGGGTTTTAGTGAAGGCACTGACATTGTAACAAGCGATAAATATTTCAAAGTAAATTTGCTCAGGTCTCTCCATACCTTTGATCTGTTTGCTCGATATTCTATTGGATTTGTTTTTTTATCAAGCAAAGTTTCTTTCAGATAGTCTCATCTACCACTACCATATTTCGATTTTGATATGATTGTGATACTAGTTGTCTATGAAATTTTCAAATGTTTCTATCATCTTCAATTTAATACTTCATTGTGCATATCCATATCCACATTCCAGGTTATCATTTTTATCAAGTCTTATGTTGTTTAGTGCTTTTATACACAATAGAGGAACGGAATAAATTTTTTTAAATATAGTATGGTCACTAAAATATGCAGCAAATATCAGGTCTGTCATTTGTACCTTCATTTACTTACAGTACGCTGTATATAATTAGTATAACTAAACTGCTTGTCATATAATCTTGGTCCGAGCTTTCTTATATGATATTTCCTATGGGGGTGGAAATATTAATTCTTTCCTCTATAATAATTTCATTACTAATAAGCATTGCAGGGGCTATTGACTGTCATGCAGAAAATGACAGGTCAAACCTCAGCGGTCTAAACTCAGCTAAAAGAGATGTTTGACTGGATACTATGAACATAAGAATTTAACCTTAGTTTCTTATGTTCATAGTATCTATCCAAACATCTCTTTTAGCTGAGTCTGATGTGAGTGAAATGCTATTGTATTTTTTATCAATAAGTTTTGTATGTATTATTAAGCCACAAAGTTTTATACCACTGTTTCTTCTATTCTACCAATGAATGCAAATTATTAATACATCTGACTATTTTGTCGATACTTGATATAGATTTTTTTGGAAAACTTCGTAACTTCCTTTTTTTCCATTGGTGTGGTCGTATTTGTATATATTAACTTATATCTCCGGCATTATTATATATTAACTTATATTATTATATATTAAGTATATATTAACTTATATCTCCGGCTTCGACTTGGTTGGAATTTGACCATGGAAATAGAAAATACACCATAGAATTTCTGAACATTACACAGTACAGGTGCCTTGTAACCAAGAGTGGCATAAATTGGCCTTTTAGCAAAATCAGGACCCAATAATGGAGCTAGGAGGTGATGATGGGAATTTTCAACTGAAGAAGGGTAAACTCATAGTGTATTGACTCATTTTACTTGTGCTGATGTAAACAAGAAAATAACAAAGTCAATAGTTAGGTAAGTATACACAGGTTCATACAAAGGCAAGAAACGACTAAATTATTAGTTGCTAGGTAAATAAGTCAGTTAGTACTTATATAAACTAATGCTAGAATTGATCAAACATTAATACATAGGCATGCAGGCAAGTAAATATATAAAGGTGGATATATTGTTCATAAAGTAGGTGGATAAATAGTATGTTTCAGGCTTAAAGCACTGAGTTTGGTGAAGCCAAAAGAGGGAATGTGATTTATATGTCTGTATACATATACACGTATGTGAGTGTGTATATACATTCAAGTATATAAGTTTAAATATACAAATATATTTAGGTTCCTGAAATGGTGCAAATATCTGTCCCGATTTTGTAAATGAGATATTACTGATATTAAATTCATTGTAAGTTTGTGATTTTCTGGGTGTCATAGGATAGGTAATAAAAATGAAAAAAATAAAATATTTTTCCAAAAAAAATGAACATAAATAAATTTTCAAAATAACACCATTGCTTGAGATTTTTCGAGTGGCTGCCAAGTGAAATGTAGTACTCATCTCTGGGTGTGAATGTACTTGTGAAAGTCAAAGAGGATAAGCATTGTGAATGTCAGAAGTAATGTAAGAAACGGGCATGAATGTCAAGGAGGAGAGAAGCGTCAACTTGGCACTGATTCTAAAAAACTATAGCAGCAGTAGAAACAACATTGTACCGCAAAAGTTCCAACTGAATATTTCCATTATTTTATACTTTTCAGTGTGCTTCTTATTTGGTCATTATTTGGAGTCATTATATTTCACTTACTATTGTGGCATCACATTAAAGTATGTGACCCACAGCCCTGCAAAAATTCGAGATTCTAATTCAATAAAATAAAAAGGCGGGCTTTCAAATATTGTATAGGCTTTAATCCGGTTCACTTATCAAAACTATTAACAGTAAATTCAGTTGGGCTAGAGTCTCAAAATTAACATTAATGAATGTTTCACAGCAAAAGCAAAAAATAAAAAAATTTATAATTTATAACTTTACACGGAATTATTACGCGACGTTTGTCAAGTAATAATTTTATATTACTAAATTGAGTGTTAGATTTTTGTTTCTTTGGTGTTTTTAAAATAACTACCCACTTACATTTATGATAATATGGTATTAACAGTAATACATGCTTCGCTGGGTTTTTTGTATGTATGTTTATTCACATCCCATATTATTTCTTTTTATATAAAAACCGTGTATTAAAAAACTTCTCTTTTTATAACTTTTTAATATTTTGTACATAAATATCTGAGTATTCAACAATATTCCAGGTTATTATAGAAATTTTTTAAAATTTCTAAAACTCTTTAAAGAAAACTGGAACTTTCATGTCGGATGTCACATATTTTCGAGGTCAACAAATTTCAGTCCTCATATATTCCACACCTTTATAATTGTCAATGTGCAACCACTATAATGCGTGATGGGAGGGTTGAGAGTGATGCAAAAATGCCATTTTTCTGCAATACGTCGTTTTGGTTGCAGAGTTGAATATAGGCACACACATGACCAATTTTATATAATGTATATGGAAATATAGATAATGGTATGAAATTGCTTGCTTTTTCCAAGCTGAGTGATTATATTCTTCTTCCTATTTATTACTCTACATTTACTGTGGTTGGGCACATTATGTTCGATCATTTGCTGTGTTTATTTATTAAAATTTATATTTGTCTGGTTAAGCAATATGCAAATTTAATTTCAGTTGAAATCATGGAGCCTAGAAAGTTAAAAAACAATTTTATTTATATATTTATTTATTAGTATGCATTAGCAAAAAGATAGATAACTTTGGTAAGGACATGTCATTTTAATGAGTCTGTTTTCTATGTCACTAGAAAGTACAGACCGGATGTTGCTGAGTAATGGCCGGATATTGTATAATAATTGTCATGTTTTTTTAATTTTAGTGTCGAGTGAAATTAAGACTTATATTCTCCAATCAATTGAAAACTTCAGAGAATTGAAAACTCCAGCATACATGGGTTTATTATATTGTAAGAATAATATTAATATAAGTAAGAAATATAAAAGAAGCAAGAGAAGTGAACAATTGTATTAAAAAGGAGTGTAGAGAAACGAAGAAGTGTTGAGGAAGGAAGAAGTCTAGAGGTAAAGAGAAGTCTAGAAAAATGGAGTGTAGAGGAAGGAAAAAGTATAGGGGATCGAAGAAGAACAAGAAATAAAGAATTGTGGAGAAAAGAACAAAAGTAGAGAAATGAAGAATTGTTCAGGAATAAAGAGAAAGGAAGAAATATAGCCACATAAAGAAATGTAAAATAATGAGGAAATTTAGAGAAAAGGTGAAGCGTATATAAAAGAAGAGGTGCAGAGAAAGAATTAAGTGTACTCGAAACCCTTAAAATCCCTCACAACTTTAATCTTCGAAAGTTTCAACTAGTAACCACAATTAGTCAATTATAAAACTAGGTACCTATATGAGTTTGTAAATGTAAAGCAATACAACTATACCGATTAGTATTTTTATCTCACTTGTTAATAACCCAAAACTCTTCTATGGATAAATAAATTGAATTCAAAATAATCTTCTTTGAAAGAACCTCAATATTTATTCAGAAATAATTTATTGAAATGGAGATAAATCTTTACAAATAGACAGACATCTTCCAAGGATTTTACTTCGTGCTACGTAGAGAGCATGGGTTGATAACCCAGGAACATGACACTAATGATCTTATTATGTGATTATATGTGTAATATTAAAGTCAGACATTAAATTGAACAGCAAATGGGATAGATTTCATTTGAGCTTATGGCTTATATATCCTTTCAAAATATAAAAAGTTCATTCAAGTGGGTGTCGGGACAGAAGCGTAATCGAGTTCCGTAATTGTCTATTTGTCATGAAATTGATAATGGAAATTGACTGAAATAATTTTATCCCAGTGTTTTCACTCAGTCAATGAGATTAAGGTGACGCATGCACCGGTCGTTGAATAGACATGTGTGATAAAAATTATTTTGTTTTCATTAAAATTTTTTTTTAAGTACAAGATAATAATATATTTTTTAATATTATTTGTGTATTCATGAAAGTCTAAATGGTTTTGCAAAATTAGTTTAAGCTTCATATTTTGTATAAAGGTATAATTTATCTTTAGGTCATGCAAATTACATACAGTGCTTTAATATGGTTCAATAAATTCCTTTTAATATTACTATTAAAAAGTGTAGCCCTTATTTTTTAATAATAATGTTAAAAGGAATTTATTGAACCCAATAGGAGTATTTCACGGTGCCTTTATTTTAAAAAATGTACGGTTAAAAATATGATTAAAAATAAATCCCCAATAATAAAACATTAGTGTGAAGTGTGGTGCGTAACATTAGTTCTTAATTTTTGTGACTACATATTTTTCTATGAATTATTTCATTAAACCAGTTTTAATTTGATTTTATATTTTTCATAATGTAATATGTTTTTGGGACAAATGGACGCCTATGGTTATTGTTTCGAAGTGCTTTATGGGAAATATTTTTGCTGAATACTATTTGCTCATAACCTACCAATTTCAAAATGTATATTGCAAATGTTGGTCACCTTACAACGGACTAGTCTTTAAGATGTTTTGAGAAAAGTGATATTCTTTATTGCCTGTACTTTATTGAGTCATTACCTGTACTTTATTGAGTCAACTGCGGACAGCAAATGAAATTAAGAATCATCTAAGTGTGTATTTATTCATTATGTTGAATAAATTCAGTGTGTTCCTATTGTCTCCTAAATTATGGATTGTTTGCTACTATACCTTCTAACTCAAAAATTTTTAAGAAGGAGATTTTTCAGAAGAGGAATTTAAGTTTGATTTTTTTGAGAAAATTGCAAACACATACTGCATTTTGCAATTTTCTCAAAAACCACTGAATCTATTTCACTATCGAAGAACACAGGGGTATTTTCATTTTCTATTGAAAAGTAATCATGGCTTTTAAAGCAGTTTTACTAACTGTTTTATATCAGAAATAAATACCATTAAATAATTTAATTTGTTTTAACGGAAGAGACGTTATAAGGAGCTGAATATTACATGGCCATCCATATATCACATTATTTATTAAATGATGTAATTATTTCAAGAAAACCTGTTGCAAAAAAATATTAAGTAAATTCCATCCCTTACACTGCATTTTGTTTATTACATAAAATTACAATGACATCCAAAACTTCGTAAACTATGTCTATCTTATGTAGTGTAAAAAATATGTTTCTTAATTTTCTTTTTATAAAAAATTATTTTACTACATTATACAGCTAGGATTTTAACCGTTTTGTCTTACAAGAAATTTATGTAGTTTTAAAATATAAAACATTCATCAAAAACATTTCGTCGCTTTGCGAATCCAGGTTTTTGGCTGAAACTCGTGAAAATTGATCTGAATAGTAAAATGTCATGTACATATATTAGGAACATCGAACAGCATTTACATGTTGTGGCAGTACAGGGTTGAGAAATAACAGTGAAGTATACTGATCGCTTTTTTCGTGATGGAGCTTCGATTCGTATATGTTTTCGGCAGTGGTATCTTGAGGATTAGAAGGAAAGTCATACGGTGCATTCTCAAACTCCCAAAATTTACACAATTAATTACTGATGCAGTTATTATCAATTGTATATCAAAAACACTATTTAGAGCAATCGGCAAGTACATTTATAACTAATTTTTGAAAAAATATCACCAGCTAAAATTATGTTGATAGGCGCCCGTCTATGAAACCCAGGGTCAGCAAAAGCTAAGTTTTTATATTTTACAATCACGGATTATGGAATATTTATATTCGTTAAATCCGAAGTTAATATACTGAAGACGACGGAGTCTATATTAAATGTAGAGTTTAGGTCTAATCTGGAATTCAATGTACAAGAAACCATGCCATAAATTTAACTTGTTCACCAGCTAAACCAAAAATATTAAATAAACATTTACAGGTTGACAATCTAGGTTATGTAAAGAACTAAGCAAAAAAAAATCGATTGAGCGCCGGAATCGATCTGCACCTGGCAAGGTTGATCCATTCTGGACGCATCTAAGATGTAAACAACTGCAGTCCCTAAAATTACGCTATGATTACATGTGTTGGAAAGAGAGTTAAGAGAAGTTAACTTATAATTTTTATTATTATTAAAAGAAGCATTTTCACGAGATTTGACATAGGCTGTATGATTATTATGTAAAAGTACATACAATTCAATTTCAATACGAATAAAACATTTAAAATCACTTTTACATTGTGACGAAATGAAGTAAGGTTCATTAGCAAGGCTCATGCACTGCAATGGAGTTAATTTACAACATGGCTAGTATAGGAAAATCATATGATTTTATGGAAACATTTAAGTTCATTATTTTCAGTGGTTTGGGAATACGATTTACTACTGAAACTTTATTTGAATATTTATTATTTACGCTTTTATTATTATGAAGTTTTGTTTAGGAATGAAAGATGAAGTATCTATTTTATTTGCATTGGTGGAATGTTCAAATAACTTGATTTGGTTTTGTAAAAAAATACATTTTCAATTAGCTGAAAGCTGTATATAGTCATATCTTAAGTGGCATAATAAAATAGGACGCAATATAAGCAAACAATATTACTATAAGATATCATTGATCATATAATGGATAATTAAAAAAATAACAAACTTTCCAAAAATATTTTGAATTCACTCTGGCTTTCACTTTGTAATAATTATACGAATTATATTTCATTATTTTAATGGGATAATATGTGAAGGTATGAGGAAGCTCATCTAAAATAATTAAGATGAGCTTCCTCATACCTTCACATACAAGAGTATGTAGTAAATAGTCTTAAAATGAGATATCATATGAATATGACATACAGCACTGGGTGTAACCGCTGTGACCTTAACTCATATTTTTTTTGTGTATAAAAACTGTATAGGTGTATTAGATGATAATATATCACAATTGTATTTAACTTACAGTAAAATTTAATTTAGAAAATTTCATTCAAACAAAACGTTCAATTCTATCAGCTTGCTGAGAGATACAGTGGAAAGCTATTATTATTTTGACATATTTGTTTTATGCCTGCTTTCAACTCAATCATGTTCCTGGATATTTCAAAATAGAGCAAAATATATTATGCCAAAATTATATTAAAAAACCTGACGTAGCTGGATAGCTACGCAAGTAACATTGTATAGGCCAATATCATAGCTACCTTGCCATAATTATGTTGTTCAAGTAAAGTTGGCAAGATGTCTTATACCACTAGTCGGCTTACCTGATTTTCTGTTTGGGTTCAGAAATCATCATTTATTAAGGAACCATGTAAAGATAATATCATTTGTGATAGAACAAGAATTTGAAGGTAAAAAAAGAGTCCAGTATTATTTTGAGATGACTGATGATGGCAAGTGTTTTGTGATGTGGTATCACGGGCTTGTTTACAAAATAAGCAGATTGCTGCTGAAGAACTGCTGTCAATTGATGAAATGTGGTGATCCAATAACTCTCAACAAAACATGAAAACATACTCTTAAGCCATACCAACGTGAAAGGCAACCAACTCCTAGACATCAGGAGCTGAGAATACTAAAACTTATTAAAACACATGAAATCTTAGAAATTTTAAAATATGTTTAGATTTTAATTCTACAGCAGATAAGTTAAACAAGGATGTTTCAAAAGTAGTAATAAATTATCTCTGTTAAGACTCTACTAACCATATCAAACAAAGATGTTTGAAAGAAATCATTGAAGGCAGAGTCTATTGATTCCTTTTACCACTGTTTGGTTTTCATAATCTTACTTTACATTAAATGAATTCACCATTTAAAATACTCAGTTGAATAGAATGAATTAGATTTTCCACAACAGTATAATGTATGCATGGAACAGTATAATATTTGCTTAATCTTACATTAAATAAATTCACCACCTAAAATACTCAGTTGAATAGAAAGAACTAGATTTTCCGCAACAGTATAATGTATGCATGGAACACTAAAATATATGCTTAATCTTACATTAAATAAATTCACCACTTAAAATACTCAGTTGAATAGAAAGAACTAGATTTTCCACAACAGTATAATGTATGCATGATACTACACAAGTAAATTAGGAAATACCTCACTGTTAACCATCATCAATATTCAGACCGAAAATGGTTTATCAATAGCCTGATCTGGAAATATTTGTTATGTGGTTAAATTCCCTATTATCGATTCATATACATAGTACACAATGACAAAACAAATTTGCACTGAAACTTTGTTTATTTAAGGGCGCTGATTCTATTATTTTGCTTCCTTTTATTTTATGTTGCAGTGTTTCTACTTTGATACAAGATTGTATTTGCTGTCCCAAGCATTAAACATATGACAATAATGAAAACTAATAATTACAGAATGGTCCTATCCCTATAGAGATTTTGTTAAATTTTTGAATAATTTTCTTATCTATACTTGTTTACAAATATTTTGCCTGATGTGGAAAATTTTATTTAGTCTATGACTATTTTGGTGACATGAATTAAGTCAATACTTTATAGAATATCTGTGTTCATAATTCGATCGTAGTTGTACATCCATATATTTTCTGTCTCATCCCTATATATGGTCTCACATGTGAAAAGCGGCAACTGCAGTTTCTGACAGATATATATAATACTTTTGCAATAAATGCACAAATGGGAAAAAATAAATTGAAATCTACCCTCAAGCGCATATTTTTCATAAAGTATTTATTTAAACAAGATGATGATGAAGAAACAAATGAAATATTTGACAAATAGTTTTTCCAAAATTATCCTAAATATGGAAATCTACAAAAATTTCAATAATAAAACCATAATATGAATTATTTCCAATACAGTAAAATAGAATATCATATCAAAATCATTTAGAATTAAACTTTTTAAAAAAAATAAGACGTTCAAGTGAAGTTGATAAACTGAATAATAACACTTATGTACGTAGCTGTCAAACCCAAAAAGCTGAGTAATATAGAGACATACGTATGTCATACATGCCGAATACAGAAATTTGACCAGTTTTATTCCAACGGAGCAGTTTATTTACAAATTCCAGTTGTTTCTTACATTCAGCGGCTGCAAAGAAAAGAAGATTTATACACTTGCACAGGTGGCTAATGAGTCAAATGAATTAGTCTTCTGTTCGACTTAGTCTTAATGTTAGAGTATTTTCTTTTAAATATAATCTACTTTAGTAAATTACATTTAAAAGAAAATACTATCAAGAAATAAAGGCATACGTCAAAAGTCAAAATGATATCAAAATATCTACTGTTATATTCCACACATAATATGAAGAACCATTCAAGTAGTATGTAGTAGTAAGTAGTAGTGCTTTGTCTGAATTTTCACGTGTGTTATATTTTCGTGAAATTGTTTCACAGTTCATTTTGTTCAGGATCAGACGGAAATCGTTCAGTGCAGACTTTAGTAAAGTTCTGTGCTGAACACTCCCTAGCGCCACACCTAACCTATTTCTACTAATGCAACAAAACACAATCTGAAGAAAATGTAATGTACAATTTAGAAATATAAAAGAATTACTCACAATAAATACTTATAAAGTTTATAATGAAATACAAATTCTACTAAATGAGATTTTGCTTTTTTGAATTGTGCGTAGAGCTGTTCGCCAACAACGCATACTCCAATCGTCGACACTGTGCAGTGAAACAGCCATAGTAGTTCACATATAATTAAACCTTCATTGTTCTGCAATTAAATAATTTTTTCATCGTTACCTAAGTAAGGTAGAACTATTTTATAAAATAAACTGGTTTTGATTTTTTGTGAGGATAACCCTCACAAAAATGCATATCAATTTATGCATTTTGTTTCCATAGCTGTTAAATAAATTAAATAAAAAAATATTTAAACATTGAGAATTCTAACATCCTATTTTAGAAGAAAAAATATATTATTTACTCACTTTTAGTTTCATGTACTCCAGAAAGAATTGAATGCTCAGTAAAATGAAAAATAAATTAAAAAATAACTGAAACAAAATATAAGGTTTGAACATTATGTACTAACGAAAACATGTGAATGTGGAAATGTGAAATACTTTAATATACATGCATTACCTGAACTTCAAACACGCGGTTTAAAACTTGGAATAAGTCCATAAACTTGATGAATAAAAGAGATAGGTTGAAAATAGATTTTTCTTTAAGTGGTAAAATATAAGGCTGACTATGCGATATGGTGCGATAGCTATTTAATGCTGCAAACCCTGATTGGGGATTAGTGCGACTAAAAAACGAATTAATCAACTCAATTCGTCTCTTTATTGCATTAACCAATGTACAAAATAATAAAGTTTCTAAATCAGAATGGATATTATTAGCAGTAATGTGTAAAAAATTCAAAATCAAAATTATATCTGTTCGATCGGCATTGTATAAAAAAAGATATAAAACTATCAAATTATAAAAAAAAATTACAAAAATTAAAATAGTATTTCGTAACTTGTCATGCTTGAATAAGTTGTTCAGATAAGGTGTTTCAAACTGGTCATCTATTTCGTTAAATTCACTTATTAAATTATCATACACATTTTTTTTCCACAAAATATTTACACCCATCAAGTATACACCATAAACCGTTGTCACAAAATTGCACAACGATCCTAAACCCCAATATTCTGAAAACATTAGAGAAAAAATTGACGTGACTATTAACATAATAAAAATTCTGATGCTGCCGAGTATTCTGAAAGAAATTTTCTCATTTCTCCCAGCAACGCACAAATATTTACAAAACAAAATAGAGAAGAGGGAATCCATAATATTAATATTATCGGTTTCTATATCCACTACTCTTGTTGAACGCATTGTGTCAATTGTATTTAAGTGATAATTGGTCTGAAAGCATACGAGTCTGCACAGCAACTGAAATGTAAAATTATGGTCCATCCATCATAAATCCATGTAAAATTTATGGTCAATAAGTTAACAAAATTTTTTCTGTATATAAAGGTCACATGCGTCATTAGTCTAGCAGCCTCAGTTTGCTTGTTCTGAAGGACGTCTCTATGTTTGAAAGATAGAAATTGACCTAATTGATATTTTATCATTGTCTGAGGAGCGAAAGAGAAAGGTGTATGAAATCAATATTAATTAATAAAATTGCTATTATTTATGTACATAAAGGTTACAGCTATCATTAATCAGTTACAGATTTTTTATATGTATTTATTGTTCATTGTTTTAAGGACAATATTTGTAGTTTCTAAAATTTTTAAAATACCTCAATTATAGGGTTATACAGTTTGCTTCCATCTTTTCCATACATCTAGATCATTAGGTGTCAGTGTTATCATCCTCCCCCTCTTCCTTTATTCATTTGAGAGTAGATGCGCTCACAAAATATATTTTGTATATTATACTATTATTTTATTCACCTAGCAACCCTCTGAATTTTTTTCTTACGTTAAAATTTGTTAAAACAAAGTCATGAAACATATAATTAAATTTATGGACCAACTCTGAGCGGGGGAAAGGGGCAGATATATTTTCCAACGAATCGAAACGCCATTTAAAATGTGTTTTATATTGGGTCTGTGTCAGTAAATACATGTTCATAGATACATTACATTTTTAGAGTCACCATTTTGAATAATTGCATCAAATTGTATTTATAACCAAGTCAAATTTAACCCGCAGTTAGATAAGCTTATTCAACTAATTGTAATAATTCGTTGAATAGGCTCATTTAGGTACTGGTCATGTAAATTGTATCTAAAACATTCTTTTATTAAACTCATGACAATGAATGGATGGCCGACAAATCGCTACTTCTAGTAAACATACTTTTTGTGCAAATGAACAAAAGTGCCAAATAACACCTATAATGAAAATCATGGAAAAACAGTCATGTTCAAACTTTGCGAGGCTTCAGTTAATTTCATTGGTGATATTTAATATCAAAAAAGGGTTCCGTCATAATTTCAAAGCTTCATTTGGGTGAGGTAGTATTTAATAAAATAAATTTACCTATTAAAAAGATTTTGTGTAAAAATTCCAATTCTTTCCTCCAATTTCCAAATATGAATGCGGTTATCTTGAAAACGTTCACACGATGACAGAAATTTTATCACACCCACACATGCACACACGCATGCATGTGGAGTTTGACCATAGAAATTAAAGATGCAATTATTCATCACTGAACAGCGCAGGTGGCCTGATCAAGTGTGGATGATATAGTTCTAATGATAATTGAATAATAAAGTTTCCAAATTTTGACATGACTAAGGGTGTAAAAATAAAAAAAAATAATCTGCTCTTTACTAAATCAGTGTAAAATAATGAGGCCAGATGTGGCGACAAGAATTTTTCATTGATGAGCTCCTGAACTCATGGATCGTTTGGATTCATTTCACTTATTTCGAAATGAGTAACTAGTATAAATAGGTAAGTAATTTTATATAGGTACATATAAAGACATAAACAAACATTAGAAGAGATTTGATAGACCTATCCATATTTTGTAATTTTTTCTGCTTAATTGCTATTCTTTTTGGTTCTAAATAATTAATACCAAATACAGACATGAATTTATATAAAAAAACTAAAAAATTTAAAGAAGCAGGAATTATTGCCAAGAGTGTTCATAAATTTGTTGTTTGATGGCCTTTTATTGGTTAAAAAACCAGTTTTTTGTACAAAAATCATTATAATTAGAAAAGTGTCCAGCGAAAATGTATATATTGTTGTGTCCAAATGTTAAAAGATTAACGTTCTCAAATCAATAAGACAAATGAGAAACCTTGTATTTTTTTTATAAAATGTCAGGTTATTTTTCCATTACAGTTTACAAATATTATTTTTACAGTACTCTTTGGACCAGCTAGGTAAAACAAAGTGCTGATAGTTCATTATTACATTCTTCGTATACAGATGTTACACAGTAATCAGAACATCAAAATGTTCTGTCTATGTGTTTGTATACATGGTTGTACGATATGCTAACCAGACAAAACAATGCACGGAGAACGAAATGCAGCACTCACCAGTGGAATGACTTGTAGGAGTAAACATGTCATACAATATGGCTACTTGAAATAACCTAATTGATCTTAATTTCTTAGAGAATACTTTTGTGAGGAAAAGTTGCTTGTAGTTTCATACTTAGCCAATCAGGAATAAAATTTGTATGTTTCATCTAAAATTGCATGCACTGGTAGACTTTGGTTTGTGTATTTGAAGTAAATATAATATGCTTAATTGCTGACTATGTCTGAATAACGTAAATAATATAAGTTTATATATTGATAAGTACGTGATGTGCATATGCTAGAAATTCAGGGCAAGCTACGTGTTACTGACTAAAAAAAAAGAGCAAGAAAGAAAAAAAAAAACAAAATAGACAAAAACAATATACTGCTCGGATTGCGCCCAAAAAACACATTGTTGTATTAATTATTTTAATTGTTTTGTCTGATTTATTGCAGTTTAATTGTTATTTTAATTTCTAATTTTGATTTTTTGTTTCATATTTGATCTGAAATAATAATAATATCAATTATTTTTCTTTAAAGCCAAAACCATTGACACACAATATGCACATATATTGTTTTATTTATATATTCAAATATTTTAGACGATATCTTACCATAGGTAAGAAAACTTATCCCTGTCAGGCGTAAAGATAAATGCCAACGACATGTTAAATATGTTTTAATGTGATATACAGAGCTGACGTCAAACTATCAATCTTCCAACATGTAATGTGTTGCCAGTCAGTGCTGTACTTTTTACTTTGAACAATACTCTCGTTCATTTCATATATAAAGTATTTAACTTATAAATAGTGTTTAGTTAAATAAAAGTAAATTGATTGTAAATAAATGGTCTACAAGATAAACAAGGAGTAAATAATTAAATATAGCTTTTATTAATATATCCCCATAATTGCAATTTTATTTATAACATTAGATCGTAGCTCTAATAACTATATCCAGGTGCTCTGTTAATATTATGAATTTAGTAACTAAATAAATTAGGAAAGTTAATTAGGGGGAATTGTTTAAAAAAAAGATGATTTGGTTTTAAAATTTTATCTAATTTTCGAAGTTTTTGTTGTTTGTTGCTTTTACATTTTATTTCAGTATTATTAGTCTGTATATATTGGAAATCTTCAAACGGGCAAAAGAATAGCCAGAGGGCATCATGTTACCATAGTAGAGTTGTAGTTCCGGTTTGCTTTATTGCTAAAGAAAGACCACATTTGTATTCTTCATGTTTATTTGTAGACAACAGGCTAAACTTATAACTTTATTTGTATTCCTATCTTTCAGCTTCGTAAACCAATAGACATTTGGCGATCATGTTATAAATAACAACAATCAGTGAATTAGGTTGATTTAGTCTACTTCAACTACAACAATCTCTGTTGCTTAGTCTACTGAGTATTACGTGCAATGCAAATGAAAGAATCTTGTAGGCGGTAAGTTGGCAGCCGACAATTGCCAACTTTTGTGGGACATAATCGGTCGCTGACTTCCACAAACTTATGGTAGAAGTTAAGGCGTACGTGATGCCGCCTAAATATTTGCCATCTC
This sequence comes from Druceiella hillmani, assembly GCA_039881145.1. Classification (NCBI taxonomy): domain Eukaryota; kingdom Metazoa; phylum Arthropoda; class Insecta; order Lepidoptera; family Hepialidae; genus Druceiella; species Druceiella hillmani. Next base: position 2,788,841 of record JAYKKI010000092.1, read on the forward strand.
CATTAACGTGTGTTCATATCATATGTTCTATCCTTCTTTCCATTAGCACATTTTAACTTCTAACAATTTGATAAGCAAAAGTTAGGGAGATACTCGGTTTGATACAAAACTCACCTGTACGAAGACAAGCTTTTTTATATTTTTGTGTATGTAAATAAACTTGTAATAAGGAATGTGTCCATTATGCATACAGGTGATTAATATGAAATCAAATGATGGTTGATGTAACATGTTTTGCTCAGCATGACCTCCTAAAGACACTTTCATGGTTATGAAGGACCTAAATGTAAGATACTTCAATTAACATCATATCATCCATGATGAATTTTAGGAAAATAAAACGACAACTCTCACATATAATACAGCTCTATAACAAAATAAATACCTAACTGTAGGCATATACAAACTCATATATACTTGGAAAACATTAATCTCCTTTAAGTCCTTTACACTCATATTCAAATGGGAACAATATTTTCAGAAAAAATTACTAAATTTTTAAACTAGAAGAAGGAAAAAATCAGTTGTTTTCAATGTGTAAATGTTTTCCAAAATTATTTAATTAATGTAATCTATAGAGTTTTCTTAATTTAACGATAATTCTAATTATCGTGCAAAATGGTTGATAACCTAAATTTTTACTGGCGGACAAACTAATTTAATAAATAACCTAATTTTTATTTTTGGTAAAAATTCGTAAAAATTTCATTTATTAACTCACATTTCATGTCCTTTCAGAAAATAAATAAGTTGAAAAGTTTGAAGACATAGATATAAGTTTTTAAAACTCATTTCAATGTTTTGCGTAGTACATAACATTTGCCAGTGTTTCATATTCCTATAAACTTAGATAATGCTCGTGAACACAAAAGGGAATCCTATTGATTCAGACATTTATCATCTAAATACATGACGTATAATCCATCACTGATATTTCTGCTTGGCTAATGTTATAAATATTGTGTTATATTGAGAAGTTTTATTAATATAATTAATAACACTAATGTTTCAAAAGAATACTTTATTACTTAAATTAGACCTTTTACAGGAAAACATATTATTTATAGAACTAGCAAGAAGTTATTGCAGACACCACAGAAATTTTAAACAAAATGTAATTTTCGCTAGGATCACAGAAATCGTAAACAATTCAGGAAATATTTTTTGGACAATTTGTACAATGATTAACATCTTTGCAATATTTGAAAAAAGATACTTTGACGTATCCCATTTCAATTTAAATTCTACTTTATAACATCTACCTATCTAGCAAAATATTATTTTTATAAATTTCAAGTAAATTTTATCATTTACGACAATTAAAGCGGAACAATAATACATTTATTGTTAAATGGACTAAAATAGCTATTAAATATGATATTATCTCGAAGCACAGAAAGCAATTGAAATTTCATTACTAACAGAAAATTGCTGGAAAATAGTTTGAAGACAAAGATATGTTATTACAAATAACATTGCATATCTTTTTTGCAATTTTACTCCATAAAACACTAAATTTGTAAAATCCCTGTACACAGTAATTACTACATTTAACTTTTGTATGAACCACCTAACTAAATATAGAAAGTTGACTGCTTTTCTTCCTTTAAAATAAAAATATCAACCTTGACGGAGTTACCAAAATTGAGATTGAAATTAGGCATCATGGCATGACATATATCTGTATGCTCATGAGGCAGACCAATATTCTACCTATTATGTTGTTACTGATTACTCAATATATGAGAATGTTTAAAAATGTACAGTAATGTCACTAACTTACTCTGTGCTAGAATTTGATATGACAATTTCCGAAAAAAATATAGATTCATATTGTAGTATTAGGTGGTCCCATTATGTAATTTTTAATTTCAACATACATTGTAGTGATCCTAAATCTATCATTACGGATACTTAAACAATATACCATGTAATGGATAATTTTGTCAGTATTTATGGTTGTAAAAGGCTTGGTTTTCATGCTTTTATTTTCAACAGAAATATGACGATGGTTTTGTGACTAAGTCGTTTCGTTTTGGGGGCATTGTTAATTAGATAGTTTTGTTTCCCTAAAATATAAGTATATTGCCCTATCGCTGTGACTGACTAAATTTATGGGGCTTTAAATTATGCTATGGCTGGAACATTCCTTGATTATTCCCACTTAATTACACTATGAGGGAAAAACATTCCCATTTCTCATAGAAAAAGCGATATTTTAAGCATTGAATTAGTTATTTTATATCAATAATAACTAATTGCATATTAGGAAAAGTCCCACTTTTATTAATGTATGACTAATTGGAAAGATTAGTGTAATGTGCCATAACCAATTATCAGGCATTTTTATGAAAACAACTGGGTTGCATAGCCAAAACAGTATTGCATTTTTACCTTAGAAATTTTCCAAATAAATTTTGTATCTGAATCAAAATCTAAATTATATTTTGTCAAACAAAACTTATAATAATTAACTCAATTAATTACTTTTTAACAATAACTGTAGGGAACATAATAGGAAAATATGACAACTTGAACATTGTAATGCCGCCCAGGGTAGTAGCTGGATCATTTTTCGTCATGAAAATGCATCCTGAAATAGAAAGTACCAGTAAGTATGCGTCTAATGACTTCATTAATGGCAAATGTTGAGAACATAACTAAATTAATAGAAAAATATTAGGAGTTTAATATTAAAAAGAATAGACAAATTTTTTTTTATGCATGGGAAAGTTATGACAAAATATATTTGTAAATAAAGCCTAAAGGGAGCTCCATCTCATTACCAAAGTAGATATAAACTCGTTACCAAAGTAGATAGAATTATTGAACTGATAAATTGTAGATGAAAATAGTTATGCTGTTTTGTAGAGTAATTTTTTTAAAGTAACAAATGAATTGCAGAAATTACAGAGTTCAGTGACTGGTACATAGAGAAATTTTTACATTATTCACGTTCGGAAGAAAATGCAAGTAAAATCATTAAATATTGTTTGAAACTACTAAAGAACAAAATTTACTATATATCAAAATAGCTGAATAATTAGTTAAAAATACACTTTGGTCAGTATTATCTACCAATTTGTACTTGGACTCTGCCAAGGAAATCTTAACCAATTTTCCAACAATTGATATTACAGTGCGGAATAAATACCTTACTAATATGGAGTACAATATTCATTTTTTTATTATTTATCAACTTTAATGTACGCTGCATATGGTGGACCTATTGTTAATTGAGCAATCTTTTCTAGTCAACAATTAGAATAAATTATAAAAATTGGTTGATTTTTGTTTTTTGTTGATTGATTGTTTGATTGTAAAAGGTTTTACAATACAAAAAATTGGCATGAGTTAGAATGGAAAAAGGGAAAGGACAAAGGTACTGAAGGAATAATTCAGGGGAGGAAGGATGTTTTTACTCAATCTTTGAAAACATTTATCGAGATGATTTTCCTGGTATCAGGATTCAGTTATGCAAAAATTTCGCTGCTTGAACAGTAAAGGAAGTTTTTAAAGGGGTAAAATAGCATACATCTCTATAATAAATTACTGGTAATGAGCGTATCCGATAAAGACAAATTTTCATTTTAGCCAGTAGAAAATTTTGAAGACACTTCTGAATCTATTAAAGCCGCCAACTACAATTTTGATTGTTCAGTAGACTGAGGTTTTACAGTGAGCACGTATGGAACTATTGTATTATTTGGCATTAATTGAGTTACGATATTCTAGTTTATTTTTAAAATCAGTCTTTGAATTCCTATAATTATAGCTTGAGACGTACTTGGGTTTACAAAAAAAACCTATTCGTGAGCCCTCTGAGCAATAAAGCAAGATTCCGATTAAAGGTGTTGATATCTTTTGTTTATGGAATAAATGTATTATTGTGCATAGATTTTCAAATAACATTCAACATTATCAGTATATACAGAGAAGAAGAGAGAACATAGAACTCTACCCTGAGATGCACCAGCTGCAGGTACGTCCTCTCAGAATATGTACCTGGTGATTTTTTCGATTTTCTGCACCCATGGGATATGATTGTAACCACTCAAGCGAATGTTGGTATATATCAAAATATTTGAAGTGACCTAAAAGAATGAAGAATATGAGGATGGTGACTTATATATTGCCCATAGGTATATCAAGTATACATCATCAGTGAATTTTAAAGGAGCAATTGAGTTGCTGTGAGCAACTTTAAAGCCAGATAGACGTGAATTTAGATGCTTCTGAGCATTGAAAAAGGTAATGAGTAGATTATGAATAATAAGTTTAAAGATTTGAATAGCAGAGGTAGGATCATTATGGGCCAAAAATCATTAAATAGGTATAGAAATTACCATGGCAAGAAGTCAGTTTTTATAGTAGAGACTTGTTACCGTTTCTTTAGTTTTAAATCGCTTTCAATTATTTATATGCCTTGTCAATTTCCATAATTTTTTGACAGAAATGCATTTACTTAATTCAACTTGAGAATTAAAAAAATGGACCATCTTTTAGAATCGAGCTACAGATACACAAAATGATGAGGTATAGTAAAAAATAAATTTTGTAACTTTTTGTTAAGATTAATATCTTCCAAAATTTTGAAATTCTTATTTAAGTATTAACTCTTTTGAAGTTTTAAAATTAATTTTCCTCTCAAAGGGAACTCTACATAATTTATAAGAATTTAAGTTCAGTTTTAAAATGTTTGTCATCATTTAAATTTGTTGTTTCAAATACAAAGAGCCGATAGGTTTTTAAGAGAACTTTAAAAAGGTAATTTATTTCATTTTGTCAGTATTAACCTCAATGAGTAAAATAAATTTGATTTTTCATTTATTTCCACAATTCTTTTTAGCATTTTATAGCTTAATTATTAAAATTAAGAGCTTTTTCATTACTTTGTCTTTTTACGTTGATTTGTGTTATATTCTGATTCTGTTTCTCATTATTTTAAAAAAAAACTGAAAACTTGTTGCCAGAAATGGATAATAAGACCAGGTAAAGGAAAAAGTATTTTACCACATTATGGAAAGAAATCATGACCATTTACTACAGTCACCCATCCTGATTTGTGGTGATTGCAATAACTTTCATATTTGTGTATGTTTACAGATAGTGAGTTACAATGAGACAGTGAGTTGCTGGTTTTACAGCTTTACCTGTAAGATAAGACAAAAATTTAAAAGTTTGATTGTTATAATAATATACATAAAACACTACTGCATAATTTTTATTCTTAATAACTACTTATTTGTTGGTGTCAAGAAAATAACTACTTAGAAAGGTCAATATTCATATTTGATTTTATTTACGGGAGGTTGTTATGCAGAACTGCTGAATTTTTGAAAGAATGTTTGGTGACAGTTAGTAATTATTTCCATGAGTTAAAAGAGGTGTCAAAATTGTTTAATGAAACTAGTATTTTTAATTACACATAGCTTGTTAATTAATCTGCTCTGAAAGAACTTCAACCAATGTTCATAAATAATCTATTGAAATTGCGGTAAGACGTTATTAAAAGGAGATGTCCTCTCGGGATTTTACTTCATACTACACAGAATTTGGTCCAACTTAGCAGATAAACTAGTACAGGTTGTCACATTTGTTATAATTTAATACAAAATATGGTCACTTCCCCCCTCCCCCAATTTTATACAACTTTCTTTATATGTAGCACAGACTAAGTTTTACAAAGTTCATTAAGTAACTAAACTTATGGAAAAACTAAGAGGAAATGCCAAACTATAGGATATAAACACAATTCAAAGATATTAGTTATTAGTCCTGCGTGTTCGAGGTGTTAAGTACATAAAAACGTTCAAAACAGAATATGTGTCATACACACATCTAAATACAGTTGCTTAAGAGAGCAGTTACGAGCAGCCATGTGCAAACAAGATTTTTTTCTTTAACACATATTTTGTAATGCCAATATGCTTTTATGATCCTTCCCAAAGTGCAAAATAACCAGTTGTAATACAAATAACAAAAAAGTGTAAAAAACACACATTAGTTCAGTATATTAAATACATTTTAATTATTTAGAGAAAAACTGTTGGTTTTTAATATTCATAAAATGGCTTCGACACTTAGAGATAGTAATAATATGTATCCAGAGTGTGAGGTGGCGAATATTTTAGAGAACAAGGATCTAAACTATGAAATCCGCATAATTAATCAATTATTCTACATCAATTTCAGCTGTGTAAAGTGACTGAGATTCCTTGTCTTTATTAGTTTGTAATTTGAAAGTATTCACTAAAATGAAAAATAACATCTAGTTTTTCCCCATAAAAGTAATAAAATTGTCAAACCTACATTTCTATATAAAATAATGCTAATAACATCTTTAATAAAAGTGATTATTTTATCAAATCTTTCTTTGTTTTTGCGTAAGATAGATGACTAAGATCTATGAGTAAAATTAATGTATGCATGATATTGAAACGTCTGATGTAGCTATAATATCCACATGGACAATTATACTCGACATATTGAAGGGGTCTTCTTCTAAAGGTGTCTTCTAAAAAACATCCAGTGCTAGCTCCGTAAATTTTTAATGCCATTGCTATTCCCATCTAGCACAAAAACACCTAGAGATATATTTTATATAGAAATATTTCTTCAAAATGGCAAGTCGCAAACCTTTGCAATGTATGTATTAGCAAAATCTAAATAACAAAAAATCATGAAAAAATACTAGGTATTATTATTCAAACAGAATGATATGGTAAAACGAATTGTTCTGTACTTATTAATGACAACTGTGACCTTTGTAAAAACACATTATTTTAATTAATCTAATGGCGATCGATTTTCTAGAATTCTCAAGACTGTTGTCAACTTACTTACTTACTTGCTAGACTTATTTAGCGCAAAGGAACTTAGACTGATTTATTGATGGCTGTCACCTCAACAAGTTGAAAATAATTTTTGTTTATGGTTGACCATCGTTTCACATAAATTAGCTAGTTTATGTTTGGACTTGTGCGCTATCACATCATTTCTCATCTGAATACAATAGAAACAACCAGCAATGCCTTCCCTTACTAAAGTAATTGATATAGGAACACCTAATGATAAGTTTAAAGACAGTGTTCAGCATATTTTATTTTGGAAATATTTGCTCGGTGCCGGGAGAAATGACAAAATTTCATTCAGAATACTGTGTTGTGTCAGGATTTTCATTATGTTAACTGTCGTGTCAATATACCAAGTAATGTATGTACAACATTGGAACTTAATATCGTTACATGAATTTGTGACGTTTGTTTATGGAGTATACTTAATGGGCACAAATGTGTTGTGGGAAAGGAATATACATAAAAAGCTAACATGTCAAATTAATGCTATCGATGATCAGTTCGAAACACGTCATTTAAACGACTTGTTCGAACATGATAAACTACGAATCAATTTTTTGTTTCTCATCATTTTTACCTGCAATTTAGCAGGTTTAAGCAATTGGTGTTATAATTATTGTCAAATGGAAATAATTACTGTTTTAAATATTTTACATAATGCTGCTAATATGTTGCATTTTGATTTAGAAATATTATTATTTTTTACACTTGTTTATAGTATAAAGAGACGCATAAAGCTGATAAATTCATTCTTTGGGTCCGTAAATACCGAATCTTGCTTCACGGTTTTAATTCCATGTTGCACAACCATTAATCCTGAAGAAACTGATTCAAATGATGAAATTTTTCTTTTGCCTCTTAAAGAAAGATCCATTTTAAATTTATCAAGTTTATTTATAAAATTGATGGGTTTATGTCACTTCCTAAATCGCATGTTTCGGGTTCAGGTAAGGGCACATTATAATAATATTCACTGTCTTTCTTACCATTATGTCTTCCTTAGTTTCTAATGTTTAAATCTACATTTTTTTTCAGTTGTTTTTAAGTTTCTTTCTGGTATGTTTCTATATATTATTGGAAGTTAAATTGGCTATAGAGAACATTAAAATAAATGTGAGTAAAAAACCTTAACTCATTCTTTCCTATATTTTAAAAATTTAATATACGTTTTAAAGGTTACACTTTTTGAAGAAACTATTTATAAATTGTATAAAATAAATTGTCACAAGTACAAAATATGATGCTTGACATTGTAATTTTCTACAATGATAACACATGTAGTTTATTTGATATGTACATATAAAAAGTTCATGAAATGACTTGGTTCAAAGTAAAATACTTCAAAAGACATAACTAACTGAAAATTTGTAATAAAAATATTTTTTTTCTATATTTTTTGACGATATAAATAATATTATTCTTATGCAGAACTATGAAGATTTCTTTATAATTGGACTGAAATTGACTCACAATTTTGCGATCACGACTGTAGTATGCACCATTGGAGAGAATCTGTATACAGAAGTAAAGAAAACACAATCACTTTTTGCAGAATTTATAGCTGGTGATGCTCTTTGTATGTATTCACTACAAGAAATTCTTATATATATTTATATCTTGTGTACCAAGTAAGCTATGTTTTCAATATACGCAATATTCAGTATACCTTTATACCTATATTAAGTTATTTATTTACCTATACTTTTCTTAACATGTTTTTCGTAAGCTATATTTATTTAAATGCTCTGTCTTAACATGTTTTTCGTAAGTTATATTTATTTAAATGCTCTGTCTTAACATATTTTTCGTAAGCTATATTTATTTAAATTCTCTGTCTTAACATGTTTTTCGTAAGCTATATTTATTTAAATGCTTCGTCTTAACATGTTTTTCGTAAGCTATATTTATTTAAATGCTCTGTCTTTAAGACGTACTTTAAGACCAACACAATTTGTAATTTCTCTTCATTATCCACTTGTACTGGTGTATAAATGCAGTTCATATTTTGCAGCTATCAAAAGCAGAAGACAGCTGGAAATAGTACGAGATCTCCTCCACTGGGACAAGACCGGCCAATTTTCTGTATTCGATACGTTTGATATACGCATGTCTCTGCTACTTAGCTTCTTGGGGTTGACATTGACATATGTTATTGTTGTCATTCAGTTTGTCAATCTCAATTGAATTACATTAGTTCGTTTAAAAATATGATGTCGAGTGGTATTGAATGTAACGAATTATATTTATGAGTTTTTTATTCAATTAACATGCTCAAATATTTTTCTGAAATTTTTAAAATATGGAGTAATTTGAAAAATATCAGTCGGTGTGTTGTAAGAATTTTTAAATGTTGGTTAATAAATATTTTGTGAGAAATATTAATGTGAGTGTATATTTCATTATATTTATCCGCTGCACCACTGAGGAGAATTTTCATCATTTCAAATAAAGTCCTCGCGGTTTTTTAGGCAATTGAACTAGTCTATTTAAATTTATAATAAACAATAAATGTGATAAAAAATATAGACCAGTTGAATGGGAAAGATGTTAAGAGGAGTCGAACATTACATATTGATCAGTAAATGTGTATTGCTTTTAAATTTGTGTGTTTTGAATTAATGTGTTTTTGAGGTTAAAGGTAATTCTAACAAAACTTCAAAAATCAATTTGCCTCTTGTGGAATAAAACCATTAATATTTTTGGTAAGTATTTAATTACATTTACCACAATATTCATTAATTAATCATAGCCTATTAGACATATATTTACAAATGTTTTCTATTTATATATTTATTTTTATTATAGAAAACTTATTAAGCTGGCCAAAAATTAAAAAAAAACAATCTACTACCATAGATGGCAATGTATTATTAAACTTATCCTAATGTCTCCTTTTTTAATTGCACATGAATTAAAATTGCAATTTTGTTCATTATTCACCTAAATAGGTTAGTTCGATTGCTTGAAATGTAATGGGAACTATTCTATGAGAAATGGAAATAACTCTCTCTAGAGAGTTAATGAGAAATAATTCAAGGTAAGTTGTTATCTGAGCGCAATCTGAAATTGTTAAAATTTCATTGGTCAACGCAAAAAGATAACATAACCTAAAAATATCATAGAAATGGCCCTCAGAAAGGAATTGCGCCTCCTTTTCAGAATGATAAAATTGCTCAAATATTTTGTCAGGACAATAACTAGAAACTACATAATTAACCGAGGCTTCCAAGTGACAATGATAACAATGTTGCAAAATATCTGTTAAAAATAAAAGCAAAGAAATCATGGATAGATGTATTTACTTCAAGAAATTATTTTATAAAATAAATGTTAAGTACATTGTCCTTTACACCGCATATTGATTATTTCATAAAGTAAGAAATACATTCTAATCTTCTTGGATAGTATCTACATCTAGGGATTTAAATACTTTTTTGTAAATTTACTTTTTGGATGTACAGAACTGTATTTTTATAGCATATTACATTTATAAAAAATATTCTTTTTTTTATAGCATATTACATTTATAAAAAATATTCTTATTTTAGAGCTAATAATTTTAACCATTTTCATATTACATAATTTGATTAAGTAGTTATAAAACATAAAAGAGACATCGTCTCTGTGCAACATAAAAGATATAATGTCTTTGTGTAACATAATATTTTTTGCTGAAACTTGTAAAAATTGATCTAAATAGTAACAATGTCATATCAGTAGCATCGGCCACAATTTGTAAGTCCTCTTATGCTTATATAATTATTCATTAAATAGAAATTGTTCATTCTATATCCCAAATAAGGTTGTATAATATCAAGAAAGTATTTAGATTAATTATTATACTTTACTAAAATATTGTTCAATTTTGATGTCATCATCTTTATCTATTATAAAAAACGACACAATATTCCATGGTCATTTAATCTAATGTATCTTCTGTACACAGACAAAATGTAACTGTACACAGACTATTTGTAATTGTATATCCCGCAGTTTAGTGCCACGTAGCCAATACACTCAAGGATTTTTAGAGAAAAACTTAAATATTAACTTGAATAATGTTTTATTTCACTTAGATAACAACTTTCATGTTTTGCTTTGATAAAAATAAGTAATGTTTTAACCACAAAAAAATTCATCTATTATGGGCGTTAGTAACAAACATATTATTGCGGCAATTAATGCGATTGTTTGGAGTTTATACTAATTTAGACACAAGGTGGTTTTAAGTCCTTCAAATAATAATATATTGGTAAACTGCGTCAGATAACTATCACATCAATTCAATGTCATTACCTTTTGAATTTAATTTGTGTTTATATTTCAACCAACAATAATGAACATTTGAGAACACTTAAATTAGTCAATTTTATGAGGCTGCCGAAACATTATTTTTCATTAACTTTTTATGCATTAAGGTAGTTTGCATAAAAACTTGTTGCGGGTAATAAAAGTTTTGCTTGAGAGGTCCATTAATTTTGAAAAGGTATTAATCTATCAAAACACATGCAGACAGAAAGCAACAAATAATGCGATATAATATGTTCAGTAAATGTAGTACATTTACAAACAGGCTAGAAAGGTAAATGTTCGTGTTAATAAATTCGGGTAAAAATAAGTGTTTAGAATGAAAAGCGTTAAACAGAGATGTACTTGCTAAATGAGCAACAATAAAGTTTCAAATTGAATACGCAATACAATATTTTCCAAATATCAGGAAGTAACATTTTTAAAATTTTTATATTGCTTGTCAAAAAAGCAATATTAATATATAATAGACGTTGTTTATTTTTCCTTTCATTTAGATTTTAGGGTTGAAGAAATTAATCAAAATTTTTCAAAACAATATAATTGTCATTTGTAAAATCATTTTCTCTAACTTTGTAATTAGCTAATAAAGTTTTATGCTATATAGGAGAAGCAAAGATGAAAAAATGTAAGTTATGCTGTAGATGGCATTGCAATCGGTCAAATATTTCGTTTTGAATATATATTCAAAGTTTGAAAGACCAAACCATTTATTCAAAAAGAAATATAGGGAGTAACTCCAAATATTTTGACTCAAACTTACATATATTTTGGCTGAAAATGGCGGCAGAGGACGTTCGTCTCACAACGTTTGTTTCTAATGGAAAACTATTTTTTTTCAAAGAGTAATATTTTACTGTAATCAACAGAGTTTGACACAATGAACCTGGCAATTATTTTAATACATTTAATAAAAAACCTATTTATAATTGATTTACATAAACTTAATTACAAAAAAAAGGAATTATTGATATCTATAAAAAAGGAATTATATATAAAAAAATTAAAAGGATTAAAATTAAAAGGAATTATATATATAAAAAAGGAATTATATTTAATACTCATTATTTTAAACAAAATGTTTCATAAGAAAGTTACATGAAGAGTTCTTTGTCAAGTTAATTGATACTTTGAAGGGTAGAAGCTCATAATCTCAAGAATTGCTAGATAGCTAAGTATTATGAGATTAACTATGCTAAAATTTATAAGATGAACTAAAGCTAAATATTATATGATGAACTAAAATATATTATTTGCTCTTTAAGACACAATTAAAGGATTATAACAGAAAAATGTATTTCATCCTGTACATATTTTAGATAAAAAAAGTTACGGTTTTTAAAATGTAAATCTATAATACTTAGTAATATTAAAAAAATAAAGGCAATTTTCAAGATTACAAATCTAATGAGTACGGGGTTAGCAGTTAGTAATAGTAGGATTAGCAGATATGTAGGGGGATTAGTAACGCCTTCCTTAATATACGTCACTTATGTACTTTTCATACAAGAGGAATGTTTCAAGCACTTACAAATTGTGAAGCTGGGGTTTAGTAAATTTAAAACTTAACCTAAGCCTATACGCGCGCGACATGTACGTGACACATCATGCATGCATACAATCCTGCATATACGTACGCATGCATGCTCATACATATATATATATATATATATATATATATAAATGTATATATATATATTTAAATGTAGATATATATTAGAACTATATATGTAGATATACATTACTTTTCTAATTTGGTGCAAGTGTACCAAAATCTAAAATTGGAAGGGTTTCAAGAGTCGAGAAATCTGTCATGGATATATCGTTATGTAATAATGTATTTCTATGACTTTAATAACATTTTTACGTGCTATTTATCGACGGGTGGCAATTAATTCTTTTTTAGATTTTTTTTTAGAAAGAGACAAAGCTCTAAAGAACTTTGACTACGTGTCAAGAATATCCATTAGAAATATAATTTAGTGAGACTAAGAAAAAAATTAATCTATCCACTAACGATATTTGAGTTTGGCGTGTTTCCATCATTTTGGTTCATGTAGTAAAAACGTAATAGAATTTTTAGTTCTGTTAATTTAATGTTGTATTTTAATTTAATTGATCATAGTATCTCAATTTTAAGGCGCATCAGCATTAATGAAAGGGAGCAAATATTTTTCCAATGTATGTCTGTTTGTATATATATATATATATATATATATATATAAATATATATATATATATATATATAGACATGCATATATACAACCAACCATATTCAGTATATTCCTATTCCCTTGTACAGTCTGAAAGTCTTGACAAATTTTTATTTAATATTTTATGTTTCCTATCTTCACGAGGGCAGTTGGTCATATGAAGTCATTTGAATATTTGAATTGTATGTATACAACGTGCCTTACATGCTACATAATAAATCCACAGGAATTAAGCTGTGAAATACGGCATTTTTCTCTCGTTTACCATTCACCAATATTTTTTCCTTATATCCAAAGCTTAATATGACGAATTTAATTACAGAACATAATTTTTCTTTAAAACTTTTGATTTGGAAAACAAATTCTACATCTTTACTAGAATGTGTTTGAAAGATAAGGAAAAATTAAAGTTGGTCAAACTGCTATGAGCTACTAATATTACCTCCTAAAATTGAATAATTTGTTAATTAAAATTTAGTTTGTTTATTTATTAAGTGAATACTGGCCAATTTATCCGCAGTGTTGATATTAAGAAATAAAGCAGCATAAAAAAAACAAACTGATATTAATTTTGCATGCTTTCGTAAAACGCAATAAAGTAATTCCATAAGTAAACAATAGACTAACAAAATATGTCTATTTTGAATATTTTCATAAAATATATTGAAATTGATTACAGCTAAGACGAAAACAAATGTTGACACCTTCACAGACCTATTTTTCTTTATTTAATACTAGTTAAGTATTCGGGATTACACAATCCACTAATCACAAAAACCTTGTGAGAGAATTATAGCAATAGTGACGTAATTATAAATAAAATAATATTTTATTTAAAAAAATAAAAATGCAATGTAATATAGTCATTCACACCAGCTACCCATAATTAAAAAAAACAGAAGCAAACAATATGGTAGATAATCCAAAACAAAACAACATAATAATATAATCAAGTAGCCAAATAGAATGATACAAATCAAATAGGGAAAACAAAAGAAAAGTGATGTAATATGCAATTTACTCTTTCTGCCAGAAAGGGTTAACTAGAAATAATTCAACCCTACAAAACATTTAATAGACAAAAAAGAAAAATTTTCATCTAGTTACATCGAATTATTATTCCAATTTTGTAGTCTCTAAAAAATTTGATTTCCAGAATATGCCTTTTTAAATTCTTCAGACGAAATACCCCTTTGATGAAATAAATTAAATACACCCTATATTTAAAAAATTGTCATTTTAATAAGTAAAATAGGTTCAGACAGGCATCACTCAACTGCGATGTTTAGTTAATTTTAACTCCTTTACGGTGTTTTTACACCCAGATCACTTAATTTTATGTCAATATTTTGTTTTGTTTACAATGCTGCACTTCGAGATTATGTGTATTCTCCCAACAGGGCAGTAGCCGTCGAACATGCGAGGAGAGAGGTTGTTCTCGAGCGCAGGTTCAAAGATATTCTCGCAATTCGGGGTTTTTATAACATGATCCTGGTGTTTTACACCCATAAACCAATCACATGATAAGTGAAAAACTTTTGACTGACAGATAACGAGATTGAAGTCATTAGAAGAAGAAGATTTTGTTGAAATATCCAGGAAGATGATGCACGAAGTGTCGACAGAAACTCCCCACACTATCATGAAGGCTTCTATCGAAATGAAAATTGATGGCCCGCCTTTGCTTCCGCCTGAAGCTTTGGCCCGGCTACAAATAGGTAATACAGTTTTTAATTGTGTTGGACAAATGTTGATGCCCCAAAAAAGAATGTTAAAAGACAAGGAAAAGCAAGGCCACCCTATGTATAAATAGAGTACTGCACCACCTCCTCCACATAGGATCCCTAATAGAAATATAGTTACTTACTTACCAGGTCCTGTGGATATTGCCAAAGAAGTGAAAACAAAATTAGAACCATTTGAATGGTCTTTTGATGAAAGAATTATATATTGAAACAGTACTTGTTCATACAAATTAAAAGCCAAACTTAATTATGTCCCTAATACTTCTTTTTTCAAAGAGGTTATGTATCAGAACTAAAAGCCTATATTGATTATTTATTTTATGCTGCCCTAAAGAAAGATAATAGAATGTGAACTTTATTTTTGTGGGGCATTTCTGGTAGCAAAATTTACTCTACAATCATGTCAAAAGAGCATTTAAATGTGATATCTGGGATGCTCTATATAGGAAAAGCAACTCCAAATGGAAGCACACCTCTTGCTGAATATTTTGTGGAAAATTTGACAGTCTGTTCATGGTACAAATACAAACTTAACTTACGGCAACTGGTTTACATCAATCTCTCTAGCGAACAACATGCTAAAAAAGTGTAAACTTACTATGGTGACTTAATTAAAATACCGTGTATGCGCGCAAAAATAAAAACTTGTATGCGCACAAAAAAACCTAAATAAGTTGTACGTGCGCAAAAAGACATCCTTCTAATTAAAAAACGTGCCATCGGAAGTTCAGTATTTCTATACAATACATTTGACAAACTTCAACTGTTCACTTATTTTCCAAAAAAGGAAAGATGGTGATACTTTTGTCCAATATGCATTATAAGCCAGCAATATAACGAGAAACCAGATGTAATTGAATATTATAATTCAACTAAAGCAGGAATAGATGCTGTTAATCAGTTATGTCATAGCTATAGTTATTCGAGAAGAAGAAATGGTGGCCATTAGCTGTTTTTTATAACATGCTGGATTTAGTTGGAATAAACGCACATATGCTCCTCGATATAAATAAAGATATGAACAACAAAAGTCAATACTCATGAGCTGAGCTCTTACGTAAGTTGTCACTAGAACTATTCTTACCTTTCATAAAGGAATGACCCAATATTCCAAACTTATGGTATAACATATGAAATAAAATTGAAAATGTAATCAACGCATACAAGAAGCTGTATTATAATGACCCAACTTCATTTCCTGATCCCAGTCCTCTAACATCAAAAAATTCAAGAGTTCATACACAAGAAGATTCAAAGGAAAAGTCTAGTAAAGCTAAACAAGGAAGATGTACACTTTGTAAACCAAAACAAGACAAAAAATTTAAAGCTAAATGCTCAAATTGCTCAGAGTATGTTTGTAAACAACACCGTAGTTTAGTTTGTGTTAAATGCAGTAAGTAATATTTATTTACCAAAGACTTAATTTAGGAAGAAGTTCTATTTAATTTTGGTTAAGTGTTGAATTTCTTAATTGTCATATTATGTATAAAGAAACATTTCATTTTAGTTAATTTTTGTTTTCTATACATAAGAAAAAAAAAGTGGTTTGGTTTAATTTCAATTTTAAAAATTTGATATGTTTATTATAGATATTAAGTAAAACTGCGTACCAAATTAATAGCCTTCTGTGTTCAATGAAAAATAACACTTATTTAAATAAAGAAATATTTTTTATTTTAATGATATTTTTCCCATAGTCCATCAAAATCATCATAACAATTCCTTCTTTGTTTCAAGCAAGCCCTTCTTTGTTTGTAATTAAAAAATATATGTTTTTGTAAATAAAAAGTATACAATGCTATATTTCTTATAATAAATGTATAACTACTGGTACTTGAAAGATTCGTTTGACAATTATAATTATATTAATTAGTTCACTGATTGAAGCCCGGGTCTTTTTACACCCATTGTAGTCTTTATAGTATACAAATTCATTATTAAAAACCCAATTTTTTTGTTAATCAGAATTGGTTTATCACACTCAACTTCATAGGTCCTCCTATTCAACTGAGGTTTTTTATCCTACTCTTTTTTTTTATTGATAAATGCACTGACTTTCTTTCAAATGGCTAGATACCTGCACTTCCCAGAATTCTAACAGGAAGAATTCTGTGAAGTGCAGGTATCTAGAAATCTATGAAAGTACAAACAATTCGTAATATTATATGGCAATAGAAAATTTCACCTCTTTCCCACTCAGGAGGGAGAATATGGGTTGGTGATCGGCTACCCCTTAAGATTTATTGCTAGGTGATAGAGAGTAATGTGGAAAGTTTGAGGGATATTGGTTTAAAATTGCAAGAGTGCTTCAAGTGGAATATAGGTTACAATGCAATGAAGGCCGTTTACTGTGTTTAAAATGTAATATAAATATTGTGTAAAATATAAATTGTAAGAAAATTTCCTACTCAGCATTAATCTCTAAATTCATTGAATTAAAAGATACTTCCTAGTTTTTATTAGTTCTGTTTACAAGAGAAATTCTATTTTCTACAGCACATTGTGCGTATTCAAGATAAAAACATTATTTTTTGAGCCATAAGTTAAAAATTTCCTGCAATTTTTAAGATTCATCTGTGGAAAAGAAAATCTTTAACGTTTTGTTACGTCTGAACATTTGTTCATCCAGTAGTGGACCAACTGGCCTGTCCGTCACAAACTCACTATTGCTACAACTCTAAACCTCTGTACATAAAATTTTATAAATAAATGGTTCTTATAGTTATGTCTATTAACATAGCGTGAACTTTAGTAAAAGTTTAATATATTTAAATGTATATTATGAAAATTAGTTCTTTTTGCCACAAGACATCGAATGGAATGTCTTTAGACAGATCTTTAAACAAATTCCAGGTTTTGTTTATCAGTTTTAATTTTAAAGATCATTTGCAAAAATCAATCTTGAAGTACGATGTGTCCAAAAAACCTACAAATTCTAAGTAATAACATATTACTAGAACTTCTATAAAATGATTTTGATTTAAAATCAATGGATGTAGACAATATGTAGACAATGTAAAAGTTGTTTAATATACTTAAATGTATATTATGAAAATTACTTCTTTTTGCCACAAGGCATCGAATGGAATATCATTAGACAAATCTTTAAACAAATTCCAGGTTTTGTTTATCAGTTTTAATTATAAATATCAATTTGCAAAAATCATTCTTGAAGTACGATGTGTCCAAAAAACCTAAAAATTCTAAGTAATAACATGTTACAAGAATTTCCATAAAATGATTTTGATTTTAAGTCAGTGAATGTAGACAATTATGAAATCCTAATTTGGCATGTTACAAAAACCATTTGTTCATTTTCTTTTTGCATACAACAGTGATACAGGGAAAAAGAAAAACACTTCTATTAATAACTAATCAAACAATAATTGCACTTCAATGATTTAGATCTACGTCATAGATTATACAATATTATTAGGTAAAAGTACTGTTTATAAATTCTTTGTTGTATATATAGACAATGGACATGTGTCATCTTTCCATTTGATCCGTTTTTTCAAGGTTAAAATAGACAACATTGGCGACATTATCGACTTCAGTTAGCTGAAAGCTATTTACAGTCAAAGGCTTAGAAGCCTGATAAAATAGGATATAATGTAGGCAGATAACATTACTGTACAAATCTAGGGCTTGTATTTTCTTAGTAGAAATAGGTTAGGTGTAGAACCAGGCATGGTTAAGTTCTGTGCTGAATGATTTCCATCTTATCCTAAATAAAACACATTGAGAAAAACATTTAGGGGAAATATAAAACTGGTGGAGTTTGGCATTCATAAAGAGCTACATTGGATGTTCTTCATATCATCATGAGATATAAACATTTTTATATGTGGTAATATATTTTAATATATGGTTTGACATGGGTTTGCCTTTTGACATTAGGGCTTCTTCCTTCGTTAATTTTTAGTAGATTTTGTTTAAAAAAAAATACTCTAACATTGAGACAAGGTGAAACGACTCATTCGCTTGTCATTACCCACTTGCCCAAGTTTATGGATGTTTTTTACTTTCATTTTGCAGCAGATGAATCTAAGAGACAACTGGAACTTTTTAAGGAACTGCTCCATTGGAATAAAAGTGGTCAAATTACTATATACCAAATGTATGATATACACCTTTCTCTATTACTCAGCTTTTTGGGTTTAACGGCTTCGCATGTATTGCTATTATTCAGTTTGTTAATTTTGCTTAAATGTCATAGTTCTGTCATCACCAAATACAGACTCTGCTAAATATGATTTTGTTTTTTCAACTTGTGCTTATAGCTGCTTGCTATAAGTTCACCATGCAGTGAAACAGCCAAAGTAGTTGAAATATAAGAAATACCTTCATTATTCTGGAATAAAATATTTTTAATTTTTACCTAAAAATGTACGTAGACATAATTAAAAAAACATTATTTAAAGGAAAAATGATCAATGGATCAATTTACATATTTTGTTTCTATATCTGTTGAATAAATTATACACAGAAAAAAATTTCTAAATTGGGAATTCTGATGTCTTTTAAAAAAAATTATTTTACTCACTTTTAGTTTCATGTTCTCCAGAATTAAATGAATGTTCAGTAATGTGTAAAGAAGCCACAGAAGAAAATTAAATAACAACTGAAATAAAGTGTAAGGCTTGAACATTTCATGCCAAGGAAAACACATAAATGTGAAGACGTCAATATTTTTATAAATATGCATTACTCAAACATCAACAATGCAATGTAAAAATTGGCATATATTCACAAACTTAATAAATAAAGGTGATGAATTGGAAATAGGGGTAAAATGAAAACCTGACTATTTGAGACATGTCCTCCAGAATTGGAATTTATGCAATACCGATTTAACAATTTAATGCTGTGAAGTCTGACTTGGGGTATGTGGTACCAAAAAGTTAATTAAATAATTGAATTTGTTTCTTTATTCCATTAACAAAATAAAAAATAATAATATTTCTAAATCAAAGTGCATCTTATTAACATAAATGTTTAAAAAAAAAATATAAACTCTTTCCATTCTATAAGCGGCACAGAAAAAAAAACATGAAACTAACCAACAATTACTAAAAATTGCAATAATTGACATAATGTTTTGTAGCTTCTCATGCTGGAATAAGATTTTCAGACAATGCATTTCAAACTGTTCATCTATTTCTTGAATTTGACATGTTAAATTGTCATATGTATTTTTATTCCACAAAATATTTACACCCATCAAGTATACTCCGTAAGCAGTTATCACAAAACCACAACAATCTTAAGTCCCGATATTCTAGAAACATTATAAAAAAATTTGATGCAGGTATTAGCATAATGAAAGTTCTGATGCAGCCGAGTATCCCAAATGAAATTGCACTGAATAAATATTTGCAAAACAAAATATACAAGAAGGAATCTGTAAAAATATTATTATTGGTTTTTATATCAAATACTCTGTTTTAAAATGTTTTACAATGTTAAGGTCATTGTATTATAAAATAAATTTTGAAAACTCCTCAATTATAAAGTTTAGCAATATTAGCAAACGTTTACCTTTTTTGTACACCTGAATCTTTAGGTGCTGGTTCTATCATCCTTCCCTCTTCCCGCCTCTATTTCACAAGAGAAATGCCCTGACAAATTTTATTTTGTGTATGAAACTTTTATTTTTATGACAATATTTTATAGTTTGGTGTTTGCCGGAGCAGCCCTCCAAATTTTTTTTCATTCAATTAAATTTTTAAAAGCAAATTCATGCAACATGTAATAAAATTTTGAAAGTTTTAGATTAGACTAAATTTTTAGTTTCATCATCAGTTGCTTGATGATTCTCGGTGGATCCAGACTTTCTCAAGCAGACTTTTCCAAGCCCTCCATCTGGGTGCCACTGTTTTCCAGTTTGTTATGTTAAGTGTAAAATACTTTAAAGGTAGTCCACCCATCTTGATTTATGGTTTTCTCTTCCTCTTGAGTAGGTTGGTTTGGCCAGAAAAATTAATTTTGTCGTTCTCTTCGTCGTCGTATCTTCCTGCATTTTAATTACATGGCTGGCCCACTTCAGTCATTGAATTTTTATAAATTTTAGTATATCTTTTTCTTTAAATAAGCACTAAAAAATGTATTGCCTATTTAAAGAACCACAAATTATAAAATTTATGACATATAAAATTTTTAGTTTCACTGTTCGAATTACGTTTTTCGTCGAATATGTAATTGCAAAAATTCATTAAAGAAGCTTCTTTGCCTGATGCCTCATGTAATTTGCATCTAAAACATTTTCTATTAAATATATGACAAGGAGAGGGATAGCTGACATTTTGCTACTTCCACTGAAAATATTTTACCTGAGGAATTAGTCCATTGTTCTGAATAATAAGAGGCAAAAATAAATCAAATGCTTTAAAATATCTGTATAAATGCATTTTCAACTTTTCTCGATTAAGAGTAATGTGACGAATAACACTCATAATGAAGGGTATAGATAAAACAACAAATAAACACTTTGCAAATAATTACTTGGTCTCATTGGTAATATTTATTTGTGAAAAAGGGTTTTCTAATAATTTTTTTGGTTTTTTTTTCGGGAGTTGTTGTATTTCATAAAATAAATGTAGTAAAAGGATTTTATGATAAAAATTCCAATTATTTCCTTAAATTTCCAAATATTGGAGCAATTACTTTAGAAACACTTAGAATGACGTTAGTTATAATCTCTTTGAAAATACATCTTAAGGAAATGCAGCCTGTATACACATACATACACACACACACACACACAATCACAAAAACATATATATATATATATATATATATGTGTGTATATATATATATATATATATATATATATATACACATGTCTAATTCCATGTATATTGTGGGGAAGAGCAAAATACTCTTACATCTTATTTCTACATTGAAGTTGGACGTTTTTACTAGGCTGGGACCGGCATGGCACAGCGCCAATGGAGGCCTTTTACCCATACGGTATTATAACAGTTTTTCCATCACCGTATTGTCATGTTTTCAAACAATTAAAATAAATAAAAAAAAAACAAAATCATTGGTAAAACAGAAAATTGTACATACAAACACAATCACATTATATACAATTTGACAAATCATTGTTACAATCGGTAGTATTTTATTCTTATACTAAACCGATCGACAGAAAAATTCACCAAAATCGGTCAAAATTTGTGATTGAGTGATTTTTGGCCATTTCAAACAGATCCAGTAATAATAAGACAGGCATTCAAGTCTATAACATTATTTTATTACTTCTGTAATATTATATCATGACCTTATCTATTATATTATAGATGTTTACATGGTGGTGATTAATCCTTGTTTGAATATTTAGTAGACTAGAAGATACATTTAAATTTGGCTACATTTTGTCCTCGGACTTAGTGTATAACCATTCTTTGGCATACATGATTTCACTTAATGTAAGTTCTTTTGTCTGTTAGTTTATATTTGTTTTCAAAAATAAATTAAAGAAAGAACCACGTCGCGTTTTATCATTGCCTAATTTTTATTAATAATGGACCAACTTCCATATAAGTCTTAAGCAGATAAAATTTATTGGACAAATGGTTAAGAAAAATACTTAAATAAAACAAAGTGAAGCAGTACTAATTATTTCTTGGAAAATCAGTAGCTCCCTTGGTGGTGTTTCCTTATGTATTGTCGCCACTGTGCCATCATCTTGGCTTATCAGAATAAGAGAAAGTTGGTGGATTCAAATGGAACTTTTTTCGAATATATAACATACAAGATCATTTAGGTAATATAAAACAATATTTAGAAGTCCATTGTACTGTTGGTCAATTGTAGTGTTTATTAGTTTACATCATCTAGATCTGATCTGAATCAATCTTTTCAAGGACCAATTTTTTACAATGCCATTTACAATTTTTTCAATCAATTAATTATTATGTAATCTCAAGTCTAATTGAATCGCTTTCCTAATAGATCTGATGAGAAAATCAAATTATTTATGTTGGTATTACTTAGTAATACGAGGGTAAGTGATTATTGTTTTTATAATTAATCGTCATGTTTGATATGCTGGCATTCTTTACATATTCATTAATTACATTGTAAAGTATTCTTTATGCCATAATGAAATATTTTGAAAATAGTTTTTATAATACGGTGAAATCACATAATCAAATGCCAGGAAATTATATAGGTGGATCTGTTATATTAAATGTGATATGGTAGTAAATGTAAATTGAGTCAAAAAATAGTTAAAACAAAATAAAATATAATCAACCTAAAAATCATCTTAAACGACACCACGAGGAGACATACGAAACAAACTTTAATGAATGTGAACAAAGTTCTACCACAGCAATTGTTGAAATCGTCATTACCTATAAAGAAACTTGATTTTTTTTCTTACTTCATGAAGTAAACTTTGATATAATCATAAAGTGTAACGTGAAAAAAAAAGAATACCATTTCCGAATTGCACGTAGACCAATGGATCATATTAGTCAATAAATGTGGTAAAGAAAGTTCTGTATGTAAAAGATAATAAATTAATGCATTTGGGAAAATTTCCAAAAGGAAGACAATACATAGAATTGAATTGTGACGTATTTTGTCTTTTTCATTTAAATTACGTTGATGAATAGAATCGAAGAATTTGTTTATCGTATCAATGCTATCTAAAACTTCGCAAAATATGTTTTCTGACGAGAATAAGTCTAGGAACAATTTATGCGGTGCATATATACAATCAAGTATATCACATAACACAAGAAATATTCACTGTATAAAAATAAAACGATTCATTGTTGCTCGAATGATCACCAATGCGCATACAATAACCGAACTGCACAACTGTTTTAGCCTTGTTTTAAGTCTCGTCTCATTGAAGGTATTTCTCCCCACATCGAGAACAGATCGCGATATCAAAATTGGCCGCAAAATATCAGCAAAACATTTTTTATTTTCATAACTTACCGACACTTTATTAATTTGCAAAATGGGAAATTTTATAATCGAATTGGGAAATTTTATAAATAGAAATTTCAATTGTGAATGAGGCCAAGAGATGATATAGAAATAAACAGGAAGATGGATCGATAAGTAATTTTGTTATTATACTAAGATGGATAGCTATTTTATATAATTCCATTACCACTACAATTTTTTCATCATGAATAAATAAACACAGCAAATGATCAAACACAATATATAGAGCAACAATAATTATAGATTTATTATTAAGTGAGAATAATATAATCGCTAGACTCTGAAAATGAAAACTATTCCATACCATTGTACCCTATCATCATATTTGAAATGCCACATTTTTTTATTGCATTGAGATTGAAGCTTACATTTCCAGGGCTATATGGTCTTACATTTTAAAATTTCATATTAATTTTAATATGTTTCTACTAACCATTCCTGAGAAAAAAGGTAGATATATAAACGAACAGCAAAACGATCTTATAAGAGTTAGAATCTGTGAGAAACTTTAATTATATGAGTAAAACAAATTTCAGCAACCATAAAATTAGGGAAAAAAATTAAAAGGTAAGAAATTGCACAGCATTGTCACCTCCGCACTACTGACATCCATTGTTCTACAAAGTAAATGTGTCCAACAAATAGTATATTAATCAACCTGGGTTATTTACCAATATATGGCTACAGAACTCTAAGTTAATATGTGTATTAAACATATTTGGTCGGTGTTTTTAAGATTTTTTTTATAAAATGCCATTAACCTTCGAAAATTCTGCCTCTACTTCACATTTTAGGAAACTATTGGTCTAAAATTGTAATAAGATTAGGGAATGACATTAATTTATAAAAAAATATATGCAAGGAGATAGAAGCGACTTTGAATAATGACCAAATAAGAATCTTACTGAAATTTGTAGAATATTGAAAAAACTCAATTTGAACTTTTACAGTACGATATTATTTCCAGACATAAATAAATTTGTAAAATAGTGCTGCTGCTATAGTTTTTTGGAATCTATGCCAAATTCACACTTCTCTCCTCTCTAAGATTCATGATGCTTCTCCCCTCTCCAACTTTCACAACTAAATTCACACCCAGACACACAGGTGAGTGTTACATTTCACGTAGCAGCAACTCCAAAAATCTCTAGCCATAGATAGCATTCTTTTGAATATTTATATATGTTAATTTTTTTTGTGAGAATGGTTTATTTTATCCATTTTTGGTACCTAATTATACACTATAGTTCGTGCAGAAAATCAGCATTTGATGATGTACGTAAATTAATAATGAGCCTTGAAGTTCATTGTGTTAACATAAAATAACGAAATTGTTAAGAGAAAAAAGCAGAAGCAATAATGTAAACGGCATTAACAGGAATTAAAAAAACAGTGCATTCAAGAAAAGAAATCAAAGTGAAAACATTAGAGAAAGAATAATAGTACAAATATTACACACGTGCAAAGCTGGAAAATGAAGCTAAATGAAAATATGTGCTGAAATTAGCACAATTGTAGCTATAAAAAAGCCGTGTATTGAGATATTATGAATAAAGCTTATTAAATTCATTAACGAAATATTCCAGCACTAAGATAAAATCACTTAGCAGTTTATCTAAATAGTTTTACTCTATTATACAAATAAAATAATGGTAGACTTTTATTTTATAAACTCATCAAAATAATCTCGTGGTGATAATAATAGATACTTGTTAAATATCTATACCCAATAAGTATATTTAAACTAGACGATATCCTTAAGTCTCCGGTACAGTCCCAGTATAGCACGGGAGCATTGGAAACAAAAAATTTTATTAAATATTAGGCGCAGGTGCGTGAAAAATGTAGTTTTAAATAGCGTGGTATAAGACACTTTGAAATGAGATATTGCCATACTTATCAGATAGTTAGAGGCTTAACCCTGTGGATGGGATAAAATGACAAAAAAATTATAAGAATAAATTATTTCCAGGAGGTAGTGACGAGAGGTGTTTCAATTTCTTGAGCATAGTTATGAATAAATGGCACAAAATAAAAATATGAACACACTATATACTTTACAAACTAAAGTTGTGTCTAAATTTAGAGTGGATATATAAAATATAAACACACTAAATATAAACACGTGTTTAGTTATACTACTTATACTTATAAAATTTATTAGCAATATCAGCAGTGTAGGAATAATAATGTCTTGACTTTATTACTCACCTCACTGGCCGGTGCATTACTTTGTATTACTGCACCTGCCTTGCGTTTTGATGATATAACTAATTTCAACACCGACAATTTTATAAGAAACCAAAATATCCTCTTTTAAACCTTAAACATTATTTATCATGTTCTAAGTAAGATTTAACACCACTAGTTGATTCTTATATTAGATGGACTTTGTGCTGTCCATGCACTTGATCTGTTCACTCAATGTTCTCTCGGATCTGCTTCTCTATCAAACAAAGATACCTCTACCTCTTTCAACACATTTTGATTTTGATACAATTGTGATAATAATTGTTTAAGAAATTTCCAAATATTTCCATCATCTTCAATCAGTATTTCATTGTGTATATCCATAGTCATCTTGAAATCAATGTTGCTGGTCATAGCTTTTTGCAAATGTGTTGTATTGTTGTGTGCTTTTGAATATAATGGAGTATGGTTACAGATTATAAAAATAAAGTAACTATGGTACACAACATGCTTTTTTATTTACTTTATTATTGAAAAGAAACGTAAACTGGTACGCAAAAATACTTTAATTCAGTGAAATCACATTTGTCAAGAGTGGTTACACATTAAGTATGAGGACAAAACGTCACCAAATTTTAAAGGTATCTTGGGTCACTACTAAACGTTCTAACAAAAACTATTCATGACCATACCGTTAACATCTTCAATGTAATAAATAAGGTCATAAAGGGATTAAAACATTGTTATCAACTTGAATTGTTGTCTGATTCTCATGAATCTGTTTGAAACAGTCGACATTGAGTGAATCAATCCTATGTTGATATACATTTATGAGCATTTCTTAATAAATTTTGGACATTTTTTTCCATTTGTTTACTATTGGAGTATAATTAAGTTAATTGTCATAATCATTTGTGGAATAGACTAAATTTTGTAAAAAATTTACTATAAAAAGGAGGTTTCCTTTTTCATGTTCAGCGCTAATTCTCAGTCTTTGTTTTATAAAGATCTTTTATTGTTTCTCTCTTATCCTTGTTGTTTTTAAATTTTCATTATTTTTGGCCTTTTCTCAATTTTTTTATTTAATAAATAATAGAAAATGTGATCCTGCTCTTCCCATTTTCCAACCACCTCAAGTTTTTTTTTATTTGAATGTCAATCGTATTTGCTTCTTCCATTCTTTGAAAACATGACAACAATATGATGGTAAACTGTAATCACACCATATGTATAAAAATCTTGCACAGGCCCTGTACTGTTATCAGTAGTATATAGGCACCATGCTGGTTTATATATATATATATATATATTTATATGTGTGTGTGTGTGTGTGTGTGCGTGCGTGCGTGCGTGCGTGTGTGTGTGTGTGTGTGTGTGTGCGTGCGTGCGTGTGTGCGCGTGTGTGTGTGTGTGTGTGTGTGTGTGTGTGTGTGTGTGTCTGTATGTTTGTCTATATGCACAGTACCACAAATATTTTTTTCACAGAGATGATTCCTCCCATCATTCCGAAAGTTTCAGAGAAATTCAAATAAAATATTTGATTTTGTCTCATAGAATCACTTTAATACATTTATTTAATGAAATTCTCTCACTCCCGGGAAACACAACTTTAAAAATTATCAAAAAACCCTTTTTTGAAAATGACTACCACTAATAAAATGAGCTGAGTTTCGCAAAGTGCTTACTCAATATTTTTCAATAATTAAATTTTCAATCAAAAAATAGTCGACTTAATATTTTTTCAATAATTTTCTTTACAGGTATTATTTGTCACATTATTTTGAATAGAAAAAAATAAAAAATATGTTTATAAAATATTTTAGAAATATTTAAACATTTCTATTTTTCTTTGTGTTATTCAGAAAAATGGACCAGATTTTTGGAGTGAAGATAACTTTAGTGGAAGAAGCGATTTGTCAGCCGCACTTTCCTTGTAATATGTTTAATAGAAAAATGTTTTAGACACAACTTATATGAGGTGCAGTTAGATAAGCTTCTTCATGAATTATTGCAATCAGAAATTTGATTAAAGATATAATTTGGTCCATTTTTTTCAATGGTGAAACTAATAATTTAGTCTAATTAAAAACTTCTACGCTGCAATACAGATATCTATCCCTCTTCTTCATAAGGATTTTTGCATGAATTTTGTTATACGTTGTACGACTTCACTTTTACAAATTTATTAGTGTCATAACATATAGGGGTGCTTTGGTAAATATCAAATTTACCAAAATGTTTTCAATGAAAGTAGAAGTCTAATATGTATCGTTATTTATTTGTGAGTGCGTTTCTCTCTCATGGTGTATTTGTGAGTGCATTTCTTTTCTGGAAGTGGAGGAGAAAGAAAGAAGAACGGTTTGGCCAACACAGATCCAGGTTTGCGAAAGAATGAAAGTATTGTGGAATTCTATAATTGGGAAATTTACCAAATCCATTTAATAATACAACGACCTTGAAAATTCCAAATAGTGTCAAAAAAAAATTGTTAATACTAATACACATAAACAAAGTATTATTGATTGATCAACGACAGCTGAGTAACCTTCATGTCACACCTCAGACAATTATGAAATACCTATTAGGTCAATTTCTATTTTCGAACATAGAGTCGTCCTTCAGAGCAAATGAATTGAAGCTGATAGACTAGTTATGCCTGTGGTCTTTATATGTACAAAATATTTTTAAAAGAGTATTGAAAATAAATTTTACACATCAGTTGTTGTGCAGACTTGCACGGCTTCAGACTAAATATCACCTAAGTAAGATTGAACCAATCAGCAGTGCCTCCAACAAGAATAGTTGATGTGGAAACCAATACCATTAATTTTGCAGATTCACTCATACATATTTTGTATTGCAAATATTTGTTTGGTGCCGGGAATAGTAAAAAAAATTCATTCAGAATACTTAGCTGCCTCAGAATTTTCATTATGTTAATAGTCGCAATAAATTTTTTTATAGTATTTCCAGAATATTGGAAATTAGGATTGTTGCGCAATTTTGTGACAACTATTTACGGAGTATACTTAATGGGTGTAAATATTTTGTGGAAGAAAAATGCGTATGATAATGTAACACGTCATATTATTGAAATAGATAATGACTTTGAAATGCATTATCTGAATGATTTATTCAAGCATGATAAGTTACGTAACATTATTTTAATGTTCCCAATTTTCATTTATAATGTGATAGTTTCATATCTTTTTTCCACACTGCTGATCGAACGGATATAATTTTTGTTTTACATTTTTTACATAATTTTGCTAATAATATACATTCTGATTTAGAAACATTATTATTTTTTACGTTTGTTAATGCAATAAAGAGACGAATTCAGTTGATTAATTTGTTTTTTGGTCCCAAGTATCCCCAGTCAGACTTCGCCGCATTAATTCGGTATTATACAAATTCCAATTCTGAAGGAGACGTCTCAAATAATCAGCGTTTCATTTTACCCCTTAAAGAAAAATATATTTCCAGTCTGTCACATTTATTTCTTAAATTTGTGGATTTTTGTCAACTCTTAAATCGGGTGTTTGAAGTTCAGGTAGTGTTTATATACTAAAATACTGACATTTTCACATTCACTTGTTTTCCTTGGCATATGGTGTTCAAACTTTATATTTAATTTCAGTCATTTTTTAATTTCCTTCTGATGTTTCTCAACACATTACTGAGCATTCAATTGATTCTGGAGTATATGAAACTGAAAGTGAGTAATAATTTTTTTTTAATTAAAATACGGCATTAGAATTCTTAATATGTAGATTTTTTTTGTATACAATTTATTTAACAAATAATGAAACAAAATACGTGAATTGATGATCGACCATTTCTGAATAGAAAACTTCTAAACCAATTTATTTCTTGAAAGTATTTGTACGCACATTTTCCGGTAATAATGAAAAATATTTTTTTAGAATAATCACATTCTTTTTACCTTTCAACTAGGGTGCTTATTTCACTGTGTGGTGTTGACAATTGGAGTATGCACTATTGGTGAGCAGCTATATGCACAAATTGAAAGAGCAAAATCACATTTGGCAGTTTGTTTTTGACAATGAACTTTGTACGTATTTATTGCAAGCAAGTATTTTATATTTCCAAACGTTGCATATTATAATACATCCGGAAATTATTCTATGGTGATATAATTTGTAACTGATATGATTATAATATCTCCATATATTTGTTGAATTCTCATATTTATTTTATAAGAAAAATATTTATTGCGGAAATTCCCAAAATCTTATTCCACAAAGGATACTTTTGAGAATTTTCGCAAAAATATTTATTGAGGAAATTCCCAAAAGTATCCTTTGTGGAATGAGAATTATATAAAAAGATTTAATTTTGCAATATTGTGCATTTAACGTAATGTTTCTGAGAACCGGTTTTTATACTTCTTTCATGTTATTTAATTGTTTATTTACAAGATATAAAACAATTTTGTGAATATAATAATTTTTTTGATATAGCTAACAGTCCTAGGTAAGAGGAAACAAAAAGTTAGTATCAAGTGACTATGAGAACTCGGCTGATTGAAGGAAATAATTCATCAGAATTATTGCAGCCTGCTAACTCATCCTAGGGTTGCTGGAGTATTTAAAAGTTCTTATTTCCTTCAGAGTGGATTTGTTGGGTTAGCAGAAATAAGTTATACTTGCAACCAAATATGGGGAAGCTCTCTACTGAATAATTTGCATCTTATTCTGGGCAAAACAAACTGAAAACAACAATAAGTAGAAATTTAACAAGTGTGACGTTTGACATTGCCAAAGGGCATACGGTAGCAAGGGTTTTATGGTAAATTTACACTTTAGTTAATTACAGTTAAAAGAAAATACTCCACCATTGTGACCAATTCAAAGGACTTTTTCGTTTGTCGTTAGCCACCTACTTAAATGTGCAACAGTACCTCACTGCCTTGTTAAGGTTACTGATGATATACACTTGGCTATGGATAAACACAAGTCACTGTTCTTGTGCTTCTTGAATCCAGCAGTGCGTTCAACTCTGTTGACTTCGATGTTCTTCTTGCCCACTTGATATATCTTAATACATCCCAACATTCACTTTAGTGGTTCAGTTCATATCTCCATGGACGCTGGCAATGTGTTAAATTGTCAGATACATATTCTGAGTGGACTGATCTTACAGCTGGTGTGCCTCAAGGTGGAGTTCTATGTCCTCTCCTTTTCTCAGTATTTATTGATGGTGTTGTTAAAAATATCTGTAGCAATTATCATCTTTATGCTGATGACCTTCAACAAATCTATGCGTGTTTGGACTTCCATTCCGTATCAAAAATCATCAACATCCTTAATCGAGATCTCGCTTCAATTGGTCAGTGGGCTCATGAAATGGATCTTTGGAAAAACCCAAGCAAGTCTCAAGCTATCACCATTGGTAGTCAAAGACCGATTTCTGAAGTAAACCTGCCTAGTTTACCGAAATTAGTACTGAATAGTACAATAATACCATATAATACAATAATAAAAAATCTCAGTTGGCGCCCTCAAGTAAATTATGTTAGCCGTCATGTTTTCAACAGGATACACTCTTTAAAATGTCTTCAAAATTTTCTACTGACAAAAACGAAAATCTACCTTTGTCAAACACTCCTGTTACCACTAATTGATTACGGAAATGTGTGTTATCCTGATCGTAATGAAGAATATTTGTATAAGTTGGAACATCTTCAAAATTAATATATCTGGTACATCTTCGGCCTCAGAAAATATGATCATGTTTCTGAATACAGGTCACTTCTCAAATTGCTGAAGATCTGTGATCAACGTCAACTTCATATGCTTACACTTCTTTTTATTATATTAAAATATCCTCAGAGCCCAGATTATCTTACTGGCAAATTTAAAGATTTGTCTGCTCATGGACTTGGGCTACAATTAAAAAGTTCACTCACCCTACTTATTCCTAAATATACCTCTACCACTTACGAAAAATTCTTTCCCGTCCAAGCAGCATAAATTTGGAGTCACCTGGATCCTGACATCAGGAAAATCACATCTCTAAACGTTTTCAAAGATCGAGTGAAAAAGCTTCTCCAGAAACATTTTCCTTTACGCCCTTGTCCTTCCCAATCTTTCCCATCCCAAATCGTGTCAGTAGTTTGTATTATTTATGCTTTTGTATTTTGTTAAACTCTTTTTTTGATGTGCTACAAAGAATTTTCGTTGTGAAATCTCATGCGGTCTACCGACAAAATTTAAATACCAATTGTTATTATTAACTGTCAGAGATTGTTAATGTAGCAATAAGTCCGCCATATGTACTATGCATAAAAGGTGATAAATAAATAAATAAATGTATAATAATTCTACATACAGATTTTGCAAATTCATTAATTGGGATGGTCGACAACTTTTCATTTTGAGAAAATATTTCTACATAAAGTATATATCTCTGTATGTTTCTGTACTAGACAGTAACTATAACGGCTTGGTAGCAGTGAAAAGTATGGGGCTGGCATTAAATTTTTTATACGAACATAAGTTCAAGAAAATTTGTTATTGACATAAAGCTAAATTAGATGATAATTTTTGTTTCAGTTACAATCAATACTTTTAAATTATAAACTAATAAACACAATGAGACTCAGTAATTTTATGCAGCTCTAATTCATGCAATATTCCCTTACTTATTACAAAACAACGTTATATGTAGAGTTCGTAGTTTAGGTCTGTGTTTCTAAAATATTCACCAACTTACCCTCTGGACATCTATTATTCCTATCTATAAGTTTCGACAGCATTTTGTAGATTTTATAAACAAGCTTTTTTCTTCTTAGATAATTAAAATATATTTAATATACTGAACTAATACATTTTGTTATTTGTATTACAACTGGTCATTTCGCATCTCAGGAAGGAGTATAAAGGCATATTGGTTGTTACGAACAATGCTTTGACAAAAAAATTCTTCTTGACACATGACTGCTCGCAATTCCTGCTGTAAGCAACAGACGCTAAGATGTGAGTAGATTGTGCATATTCTGTTATGGACACTTTTTATGCATTTAAAGTCCCATACCTTGTAAAAACAGGACTAGTAATTTATATTTTTGAATTTTGTCTACATTCTATAGTTTGGCGTTAACTCTTTTCGTTTCTTTATAAATTTTGTTATATAATGACATTTGTAAAACTTAATATGTATTACATATAAAGAAAATTGTATACAAATTAGGGGGAAAGGAAAAGTGTAAGGAAAGAAGGGCATGAAAAAACCACCATCATTTATTCTATAATTATTAAATGAATTTGGTTCGGATTTTTATATTCATAGAGCATAACTAGACATCAGACATGCACAAATATAAAAACAAATGGAGCTGTTGTAACGCGTATAAGATTTGAACCTTAAGCAGTAAGTATTTTAGTTAACATTATTTCTTTCATAAATTTTACAAATTTGATATTTAGTTAAAAGTTAATATTACATAGTTTTAAGCATTTATTTGGTTTTCTAGTTGCACAAATATATTAGAGTCGAAGCTTCAAAATTATTAGAGTCAAAGCGCAAAAATTGCAGCAAAACATGCAATGAAAGAGCTTAGTTGTGGTATCATGAAACAGATGGCTTTTTCTTAACTTCATTTGTTATTATATTACAATGTTACTTAAGCTTTATTTATTCCTTATTTTAGGAAATAATTATGAATATGTCATCTGAAGTGAACATAGTAACACAGAGAAACGCATAAGACCAATAAAATTTACTGTAGAGGAAGCTGTTGATAAGGTCATATGGACAGGGCAGACGATAAATAAAACTGCTTTGTATGATACAAACCAGTTTTATTTATTTGAGCACTAACATATATTATTAAAAAGGCTGATTTAACCAAAGTGAATGTAATTAAATAAAACTATATAAATGATATGTTAGATTCTATGACAAATTTCTTAACTTTAAAAAAAAATGTGTAGTGTTTGTGAATTTTATTCTTACTGTTTTTTAAATGTTTTCAAATATAATCTAGTTAACAATTTTATAAACTCTTGTATAATATCAATTTGGCTCTTTATAATTGTTAATGGCTCTTTCAATTCTTAAGTATTATGAAAGAGCCAATATTTCTTTTTTTTAAACGATAATTTAGTTATCATATTGTTTATGCTTATAAAAATAAATAAATCATAATATGATATCAAAACCTGTGTTTTTTGATTTCCAGTTGAATTTTTTCATGTCTCATGTATTATGAAAAAGTCAATTTCTTTTTTTTAATTGATAATTTAGGTACCTTATTGTTTATGCTTATATAAATAAATAAATCACAATTTAATATCAAAACCTGTGTTTTTTTATTTCCAGTTGAATTTTTTTAAAACCATTTTCAAAACTGTCCCTTCATGCCACTCTCCCCTAAGTAGTTCATATCAAATTGTAAAAAACTGATCAAATTGTGCAATTTTTATTTGCTAAGTTCGACTAAGCTCTTTACACAGTGTGAGGTAAAATCGAAGGAAGACGTTTGCCTATTCATAATAGTTTATCTCGATTTTGATATGATATTTATGACCAAATGTTGAGGTTCTTTCAAACTAGATTTTATGGCAAGATATATGTGGTTAAAATAATGGTTTTATTAAAATAAATAATTATTTCTTTATAATCATAGAAATATTAAGTTATTTATTTTTTTCTCTATGTTGATGATTGTTGCTCGATGTTGAATCGAAAATTCTGCAGATATACTAACAATCATCTATATTTAAAACCAAATATGAATTTTTATGTTTCTAAAAAGATTATTTTCTTCAGCCCAATAAATAAGAGGTTATTTTGTTATAAAAATTGTGTCACAGAATGTTACGTACATATTATACGTTGTATATCACACTTTTATACATATTTTGTTACTCTTTGTGCCAGAACTTGAATTACACTCGTAGATTAGTATACATAAGTTGTAAAAGTGGGAACTCACTATCTATAAACATATACAAATATGAATGTCAATGCAATCCATGCGAGTTATGCTGCTCGACCACAGTAATTGATTGTGATTTCTTTCATTAATTTAAAAACCTTTAACCAGGATGTTGCTTTGCATGGATGCAATGTAAAATTCCTAAAATTTTTTATCAGATTAAATATGTTATTTAAATTCCTATAAACATACAAAACATTGTTTTCAATTCAAATTTTCTATCCCATAAAACAGTTTTGGGTTACTGATGACTGATAAAAATATTAATCATCCTAATTATATTGCTTCACACTTACATACTCATGTGCCTAGGTTTATAATTGACTGTCCTTCATTACCAGTTGAAACATTCGAAGAAGAAATACAGAGCTACATTTAGAGCGTTAGTAAGAGTAATTTAAGACAAAAAGAAATGAGCGATTTGTGTGTTTCTCCTACACTTGTTTCTTTCCACAAACTTCTTTCTTACTCCGTATATCTCTTCTTTACATTTTTCGTTTCGACCATAACTTCATTTTCCTACAATTCTTTCTTTTTCTGTAATCCTTCATTTCTCCATACTTCTTTACATCTTTATATTTCTTTCGTTCCCTACATTTTTCCTTTCTCTTTTCTTTATTTCTGTAGCATTCTTCATTTTTCTACATTTCTTTTTTTCTCTACATTTCTTTCTTATTCTATTCTTCTTTATTTCTTCACTTCATTGTTTCTCTATAGTTTTTTCTTTCTCTACCCCACTTCTTTTCTCTTTTCTCCACTCTTTTCTCCATAGTTCTTCATTTCACTGCACTACTTCCTTTCCTTACTATTCTTACACTCTACTTAAACTCATTTCTTTTTTTTCAAGACCACACCATCATAAAGTAGTAACTAGCACTTCGGCGCGATTTTGCAGCATCATCCTGCCGATATATATTCTCATATGTGAAAAATATGCTCACAAGTGATATAATTTGGTGAATAGATCAAAGCAACAACCTAATGGAACATGATCCGTCTAAATTCTGAAAAATGAGTGTTATAGTTATAAACTACTCATATTTGGGAGTAATTTAATTCAGTTTTATTTTAAATCAAATACTTTAAACTCCATGTTGCATATTATTAATAGTTCTACTGATATTAAAATTGATAACTTTTGTTGCAAAACCACATTTTTTGGTCCTTTTTATTGAACCAGTTTCGAAAATAAACTCGACTATTTTAGCTAAATCAATTGTAAATAATACAGTAATCTTATATATGTCAATTGTGTAAGTTCTGGGTCTACTGATCGATCATAATCTTAGGTGGGGGTTTTAAGTAAATGATCTTAGTTGCCATGTTTTCAGTAGGATACGCTCTCTGAAGGGTCTTCAAAACTTTCTTCCATCAACAAGGGAAATCTACCTTTGTCTGACATTCTTTTAACCATTTATATATTAAGAAGATGTGTGGCTATTCTGATATTGATGGAGATTCTTTTAAGAAGTTAAAAGGACTTCTAAATTTATGCATTTGTTACATCAAAAGTACAGCAGCCCTCTGTAGGCCAAGGCTGACTAGCTGATCCTCCTCAACCTAACCCTGTCTGACGCGATAGCCCTCCACCGGTTGACTCCCATTAGTTGGAGATCCTTTTCAAGGTCATAAAGCACAAGTCTTGAATAAAAATATTGTAAAGAGTTCTCCAGATGTCTAAAAATCCTTTTCAAAATTTTTCTTTCGAAAATGAGTAGTTTTTTTTTTCTCTGCTTTATTGAGGGGCATTCATTTCCATGCAGAAGTATAGGCCTGATTAAAGTTTTATACATAAGTAACTTAGTTGAACACTCCTTTGCAGGATCATGCCACTTATGTTCAATCCAGAATCTCTAAAGGCCTTTTCTAAAGCGATATAGAATAGTAGACAAAAAAGGGAATCTCCCTTTCGAAGGCCTTTCTCAGTGAAAAAATGGTTCTGAGAGACTGGACAAAATTTTTATTCTACATGAGACTCTTTTCAGAGTTATTTTCATTCTAGTGAGACTGATCACCTTCTTTGGGATGTTAAACGCCAACATAGCTTCCAGTAGTTTTTCTCGGTTGATGCTGTCATAGGCAGCTTTAAAGTCAGAACACATTTTTTAATAGAAAAAATTAGCCTGTCAAATAATTTCTATTAATTGTTATATATTAATTAAATAATTTCTGTTTTTTTGTTTTTATTTACATGAACAAATTATTAAAACAATTACTTTGGCTTCAATAAATATCCATGGAAAATATTTATAAGATAGTTGAAATAAATAAGACAGTACAATTTGCTGTGCTCTCTTAATACCATTGATCTGTGTTGCTTGAACAGTCTATGTATATATAATTAATACTCTTGCAGATTTTCTACAAACTTTTATATCAAAATTTAAATGGAAGCAATTTTGCTTGGAATGCAGAAGCAGAACTTAGAATGGTTAACATGGAGCACTTGATATTTATAGCAATATAGGTTTTTAAGGCGATAATAGGTCCGTAGTACTTTCTTCATCTACAGGTCTAAGTTTAATCGAGAGTCCGACAAAGGTGAAGGACTCTTTTTTTATGATGGCTAGTTATCCACCGATCCAAATTCATTTTTAATTCTATTTATTTGATAGAATATTAAAATAAATAGGGCAATGTTGCCAGGAGAGACTAACGTTAATACAACATTATTCTATTTTTATTTGCTTGTCTTAATATTATATGCTAACTCAAATTTAACATGCGTAAATATAGCAGCATATATTGTGAAAATGTGTACATTTTTTGTCTTGTTAATAAACAGTCTAAGCCCATTGTGACATCGTAAATTTATCAGATACTGATAAATATGTCAATGCACTTGAGAGGGTCTTGATTTTATGAATACAATTGAATATTATTTTCTCTTCTTTTTTATTTTCAATTAACACATGCCATAGAGAAATAATGTACTCCAACGTGTAGGTATGTCCAGAATGAAAAACAATAAAGGTGTTTTCAGCTGGATTTTACTGTTCCTTATGTCACTTTTCTTTTTAATTTACTTAATGAATTATTGGTACTGCAGATACCACCTACATACTGCTAAGTGTAATTAAACAAATTTTTCTTCCCATTTTCCCAGGTGGAGATCGATTAATATTTTATTTATCCTATTGTATTTTTTATTGACAAATAACACATGCACTTCAAATGGCTTAAACTGGAAATCATTCTGGGAAATTCAAGTTTCTAGATATCTTTGAGTGCAAAAAATCCAAATGACTTGCATTTTTTAGTACATGGCAATAGAAAATTCTACCCCCGTCCCATTCAGGAGTATGGATAACCAATTTTTAACATACAAGGGCAGATCCAAAAGTCCGTTGGACAGAAGGGTTGCAAGGTAAATAAAATAATGAAACTACTTTTTTTTTCAATGTTATCTCCCTTAAGCTTAACACATTTATTACATCTTGGAATTAATTTTTCTAAACCACCAAAAAAGTATTTTTGTTTTTGCCTTGAAAATGAGCTAAAGTGCTTCCTTCACATCACTGTTATCCTTAAATTTCTTCCTAGCAGCATTTTTTCATGTTTGGGAATAAGTAAAAATTGCTGGAAGCTAAGTTAGGGCTATTGGGTGGGCGAATCAGCGATTCAAAAAAGCGAGTTTGTGAACAGCATGCACCCCAATTTTGCTTTTTTCCAGGTTCCCGTATCTTTTTTCTTTGATAGATTCCTTTTGTTTATCCAATATGGTAGTGTAGTACTTTTCAGTGATAGTGGTACCTTTTTTTTATAGTCAATCAATAAAATCCTTTCACAATCCCAAAAAACGTTTGCCATCAATTTTCCAGCCGATTCCATGACCTTAATCATCTAGGGGGGTGGAGTGCTTTTATTATGCCGTTTTATCGATTCTTGCTTAGGCTTGGGCTCAAAGTGATGAACCCAAGTCGCATGTCCAGTCAAAATTGTCTCCAAAATCGGCATAAGTTTGTCAGCACACGGCTTCATAAACTCCTTAGACGCCTCGACTCGTTATTGCTTTTGGGTGATGTGAGCATTCTCAGGATCCATCTCGCACTGATATTAGTTATGACAAGATGGTCATGTAGAATTTTCGAAATTATTGTATCTGACACCCCAACTAATACAGAAATTTTGAGCATCTTCCAGAACTATTTTTTTGACTTTTTCAATAATATCCGACATGGTGGCCTCAGTCGGCCATCCTGAGCAAGGGTCAACTTCAATTAAGTCTCAACTCTGTTTAAATAGACCATATCACTTGTAAACCAAAGTATTATCACAGCCAGAAGTTTTTCCTTGCTTAATGAGGAATTAAACACAATGTACAGTACAATTTGCTCCATGTTCGCAGATCACTTCCATATTTATTTATTTAAGGAACCATTATTCATTAATGAATGATGTTAGAAACTTGACATTTAATTTATATGCCTCTAATGAGTTCCTAATCAGCAGGGTGCCAAGAAAGAAAGTATACCCCCTCCCTTCCCCATCATTCCACGGACTTTTTCACCTCACCTCGTCCATTGCTATGTAATAAGGTTTAAAGTGGATAATTTGTGGGATATTGGTAAAAAAATGAAGGAGCATATGTATTTTGAGCCTTTCATATGCTGTGATACAAGGAAGACCATTTATAGAGTTTAAAATTTTATCTAAATATCTTGTAAAATATAAATTGTAATCAAATTTCCAAAGAAACTCACTATTTTAAGTTTATTAGTTTACCTGTGCATATCAATTGTTAAATGTTAAATATTGGCTGCAACTGAATTAAATCAATTCTATTTACTTCACTTCATAAGACAATCGCATGCAGGAGAAATTCTATTTTCTACAGTGTATTTAAAAAATAACATTATTTTATGAGCAATAAGTCTAAATATCCTGTAATTTTCAGAATTCCTTAGTGGAAAAGAAATCTTTATAACTTTGTCTTTTCTAAACGTGCATGCATCCGTTGTTGATCTAACCATCCGTTACGACCTCAAAATTGCTACAACTTTAAACCTTTCTGCATAAAATTTTACAAATAGATTCTTTGTGTAGATGTGTCCATTAATGTAGGATGAACTGAAAAACATGCTTAATATACCCCATACATTTAAATTTGGAGCAAAAATTATATTTTTCTCTCTCTCTGTGTCAAATGGAATCTTATTTGACAGGCCTTTCAAACAAATTCCAGGTTTTGTTCATCATTTTTAATTTTAAAGATCAACTTGCAAAAATCAATTTTTAAATTGAGGTGCAGTGCCAAAAAATCTGAAAATTCTAAGTACTTATATTTGACAAGAACTTCCAAATATAATTTTAATTAATTTATGAAGTGTTCCGACAAGCACTTGTTCCTTTTGTATATAAAATCAATATAAGGTAAAAGAAAAATATTTCTATTTATAACATTCTAAACAATAATGGCATTTCAGTAACTTAGACCTACGTCGTAGATTACACAAAATTATTAGGCGACAGCGCTTTGTCCATAAATTCGTTGTCATATACATAGATAGACACAGGACACGTGTAATTTCTCCACTCGGTGCTTCTCTTCAAGGTTCAAACAGACAATATTAGCGACATTATCAACTTCAATTATTTAAAAGCTATTTAGAGTCAAATGCTAATTAGCCTAATAAAATAGGTCACAATATAAGCAAACAATATTAATGTATGTATCGAATGATCATAAATGAGTGTTTAAAAAAATAATACATTTTCTAAAAATATTTTGACTTTCAATAAACAGCTACACAGGATGATAATTGAGGATTATGAATGAATTGTCACTCTGGTTTTCATTTCATTATAATTATGAAATTCAAATTTCATTATAGTAACGGAATATATCAACTAAAAGAATTACGACCAGCTTCCTCTCTTGCACATGATGAATGAGGTTGTAAAAATAAAATAACATGTGAACGTGACTATGACATTACCTCATATTTTTCTGTGTGCAAAACTGGATAGTTTCTCTAAATATCGAAACATCACTTTATTATATCATTGAATTTAATTTGGGAAACTCCATTCAAATACTTGCAGTAGAAATCCATGAGTACGTTTCAAAAGTAGTTATAAATTAACTCTGCTGAGATTCTTTTAATTATATTAAACGGAAGAAGAAAAAAAAAATGCAGTTCTTTATTTCTATTTTCTTAGCAGTTTTCCCATTGCGCATTTTCAAAATTTTAGAACATATTTAGCCTTTTTTTAAAAAAAAAACTGTCAAGTTTTATTCTACAGCTTGGTTTTCATAATCTCACATTGCACTGAATATATCACCATTTAAAGTATTTCAACTCAGTCATTTGGAAAGGACTAATTTTTCAATGACTAATTATCTGAATGAATTAATTATCTGTTAAACATCATCGACACTCACACTAAAATGGTTTATCATAAGCTTGATTTGGAATATCTTAGTTACGTAGTCGAACACTCTTATCAATTTGTAACATAAAGTACAGAACAACAAAAAAAATCTTTGCTGAAACTTGGTTTATTTATAGGCGCTTAATTGATTATATTATTTAATTTTATTTTGTATTACATTACAATTAATGTACGTTTGTACAATTAATTTCCACATTGGCCGAAGACTCAAAAGTATGACAAATTCAAACTAAAAATGAGGTCTGCCCCATTACCATATAGATTTAGTTAGAATTAATTTATCAGTGCTTATAACTCGATCGTAGTTGCACTTTCATGTAGTTTCTGTCTCATCCCAAAATGCAGTCTCACTCATTTAATGCGAAATATGAAATAATGTGCGAATACACATTTTACTTCAAATGTGAAAACTTTTTGACTGAAATAGGTGATTCAAACGAAATTGATAAACTGAGTAATAATATTAACGTAGGTAGCTGTCAAATCCATGAATGTAAATAACAGAGACAGATGTTTGTTATACATGTGGAATACAGAAATTTGTCCCATTTTATCCCAGTGAAGTAATTTCAATTGTTTATTCCATTTAGCAGCAGTGTACAGAAATAATGACCATTTATATATTTATGGAGATGGCAAATGGCAAAAGAATAAGTCATTTGAATTGGTTTTAACGTTAGACTATTTTCTTTAAAACGTAATCTATTAACATTTTAATATCCCTTAAAAGAGTGTTATATCCTACGATAATACAAAAAGATTCCAGGGTGGCACTTTATAAAAGCCAAACCTCACAGATTTTTATATTTTCACTTATTGTTTTTCTCAGCATGTTTTTCACAGGATAAGATGAAAATCATTCATCCATAGCCGTATCCTATAGTTCCATGTCTAATTTGTTTCTGCTAAAGCCAGAAAATAAGAGCCTTTATATTCAACCTATGACCCCAGGCCGAGTTAGCCAACCATAACCATTGTCATCAGTTATTTCTCCCATCAGCTGAGTTTTTTTCTTCTGTTGATCTCAGTTTTTTGACTCCTGTGACATAGAACTGTTACCTATGTCAAAGAAATAGGTACTATATTCACAAAGTTAATTTAATTTAAATTATCGATTATTGCAAGTGAAAGAATTACAAAAAAACGATCCCCGCGAAGGTTAGATAAAACGCACAATATTGCAAAATTAAGTTATTTTATATCAATTTTATTCCATGAAGGATACTTATGGAATTTTGACAATAAAAAACAGCTTCTTAATTAAGAAATAAGAGAATTCGGCAAATATGTCGAAATATTAGTCACTCATATCCTAACTAGCTGCAAATATTTTGACATTAGTAAATTTGTTACGTGGCTAATTATATTACTATAAAAATGTTTTTGATGTAGTGTATTTTACAACATTTGGAAATATAAAACAATTGCTCGCAATAAACACGTACAAAGTTTGTCACCAAACACAAACTCTGCTAAATGGGATTTTGCTTTTTTAACTTGTGTATATAGCGTAAACTCCAATTGTCAAGACCACACAGTGAAATAATCATTATTCTGAAGAAAAATATTTTACATTATTATCTCAAAATGTGCATAGAAATACTTTAAAAATAAATTGATTTCCCACTTTCCCATCCATGGTGGATGGTCGGTGG
This sequence comes from Druceiella hillmani, assembly GCA_039881145.1. Classification (NCBI taxonomy): domain Eukaryota; kingdom Metazoa; phylum Arthropoda; class Insecta; order Lepidoptera; family Hepialidae; genus Druceiella; species Druceiella hillmani. The sequence goes on from JAYKKI010000092.1 coordinate 2,832,143, forward strand.
ATCAATTTATGTACTGAGTTTCTATATCCGTTAAATAAATTGAACACAGAAAAACATTTGCAACTATGAAATCTAACACTGTCTTGAAAAAAAATGTTTTTCCCACTTTCCTTTTAATGTACTCCAGAATCAATTGAATGTTCGATTATATGTTGAGGAATATTAGAAAGAAGTTAAAAAAGAACAGAAATAAAATGTTAGATTTGAACATTGTATGCTAAAGAATATATTTATATATACATATATACATATATATATATATATATATATATATACATATATATATATATATATATATATACATATATATATATATATATATATATATACATATATATATATATATATATATATATATATATATATATGTGTGTGTGTGTGTGTATATAAACGAAACACAAAGATTCAAAAACCGAAAGCTTAAGTCTTAGAAATTCGAAAGAGGTCCGGAAGATGAACGTATATGTGAAGGAATATTAAAAATATATTAAAATATACCTTCACATGTACGTTCCTTTCACAATTAATTTAATTTACGTAATATGAAATTTATATTATAATACATTATTACATCAACACCCCTCCTTATTAAATTTTTAAATAAAGTAACGACACACATGAGATTGACAAAGTTAATCACTACAATAACATATGTCAATGTCAACCCCAAAAACCTGAATAGCAGAGACACGCGTATACTAAACATGTCCAGTACAGTAATTTGGCCAGTCTTCTGCCAATGAAGAAGTTCTCGTACTATTTCCAGCTGTGTCGAACTTTCAGCAGCTGCAAAAAATAAAGAAATGCTTATACACTTGCCCAAGTGGCTAATGAAAATGAATGATTAATATGTGTTGGATTTGAACTGAGGGTTTATATACAGTCTACTAAAAAGTTGTTAAGAAAAAAATATGTCACGTAAATAAAATATATCAAAATATTTATAAAGGTGCATCACAATATATGGCAAAGACAATTATAGTGTGAATGTAATATTCTACATATACAAGAATTGCTTGCAGTGTTTACGTACGAAGAGCATCACTAGTTATGATCTCTGCAAAATATGATTCTGTTTTCTTTACTTCTGCATACAGATTCTCTCCAACGGCGCATATTACAATTCTTAACACTAAATAGCGTACCAACCATATTAGTCCAATTATAAAGAAGTCATCATAGTTCTGCAAAAACAATTATCTATTCTCATATTACGTAAAATGCAGCGAATTAAAATGTTTTCGTTACAAAAAATTTCTTTCGAGAAGTATTTACAGGTATGGTGGCCAACGAAATTTACATATGTGCTTCATAGATGTATATACCAATTACACTGAATATAAAATCATGGTTGCAAATTACAGTTTTTAACATCGTGTTTGGGAAGGAAGTACTTATACCTTTCTACTCACGTTTAATTTGATGTGCTCCAGAATCAATTTAACGTTCAGTAATATACTAAAATAGGTCAGAACGAAGTATAAAAATAGCTGGAATAAAATGTCAATTTTAGACGTTATAAACTAAAGAAGTGGAATGAACATTGCATATTCGTATAAAGAGCCTTACCTGAACTCCAAACATGCTATTTAAAAACTTGCACAAATAATTAAATTTTATGAACAAATGTGATAAATTCAAAATAGATTTTTCTTTGAGAGGCAAGAGAAAAAGTTGTTCATCTGAGTCATTATCTTCTGAATTAATTGTCTCGCAACATGGCATTAATGCCGCAAAGCCGAACTGGGGATTTATAGGTATGAAGAATGAATTAATCAGCTGTATTCGTCTCTTATATGCTATAAACGATTGTACAGAATAATAATATTTCTAAATCAATATGCATGATATTAGCAGCATTATGGAAAATACGTGAAATGGAAATGATTTCCATTTGACACATATTATAACAACAATGACCTAAACCTGCGAAGTGACAGATAAAAATGCAGAGAATTAAATTAACGTTTCTTAGCTTATCGTACTTGAACAGGTTCTTCAGATAACGTGTTTCAAATTGATTATTTATTTCGTTAAGTTGATGTGTTAACTTTTCATACACATTCTTATTCCACAAAACATTTGAGCCCATTAAGTATACTCCGCAACTAATCAACATGAATTCATCTAACATTCCTAAGTTCCAACATTCTAAATACATTTTTTGGTGTATAAATGCGACTGTCAACATGATGAAAATCCTGATACAGCAAAGTATTCTGAATGAAATTTTCTCGTTTCTCCCGGCACCAAGTAAATATTTCGAAAACAAAATATGACAAAGAGTGTCTTTAAAATTAGTATTGGGGGTTTTTATGTCAAGTACTTTAAAAGAAGGCATTGCTGTTTATTTCAATCTTATTTGGGTGGGAAAAGATGTGAAAATGTACAAGTCCAGGCAGAAACTAAGTAACTTATGAAAACTGATCGCCAATACATTAATGAAACTTATTTTAAATGTATCAAGGTTACAACCGTCAATTAATCAGTGGAAGCATATTTGTACTGAAGGACGTCTGGTTCGAAGACCAACTGGAAAATTCTAGAAAGTCTATCTTCGTTACATTATTTAGATTTACAAAGGTCGTAGCCATAATTAATCTGTCCAGAGTGATTCATTTTGTTCACCAATGTTGTTTACCAATATTATGTTTGAACTAGTAGATCAAGTAGTTTCATGTCATTTTGACTTTCAGATTTCGCGAGCCCACTAATTGTGAAGATCTGAAACTTGTCAAGTCAAGAAAATGTTTCCATATAAAATATATCTCGAGATCTTTTTGCACTGGACAGTAACAAAATGGCACTGACGTGGTTATGACAATGGTACGGCAGTAATAAAATGCACAGTACTGGCATAAATCATTTCAACAGCACAAAATGTTAACAGCAAAGTGTTAATAAATCATCTAATGAAGGAAAAAACGTATCCCTACGATGTTTTTACTAGTTAATGTGTGTCACAATTTTTTTTTTGCATGTTGCGAGGTACACTATATAAGCATGGCTTTTGAGCTTAATCATATTTTTGGAAATTTGTGAATATAATTAGACAAAGTATTTATATTGGAATTAAGAAAAGTTTTATGTAAAATGCAAGAATTGTACAACACCATTTTTACTGCATAATTTTTATTGTAAAATCATATGTGATTAGACGCAAGACAATAAAAATTATAATTGCACAATATAAACATTTCAAACATATTGAAACCATGACTTGCCTCAGTCATTCATCATTTGAAATTCGATGAAACAATTAATTACATTAAACATAGTTACCAATATCTTACATTGAAACATACATTCAAGCGAATTCATTGTCCCTGTAGAAAAAATCTAAATGTTATTTTTTGTTTGAGTTTGATTTTGATTTTAAAAAATTAGAAATTGATAAATATAAACAGCCTTAATGAGTTATTCGCTTAGTCGATGAAATATTCTCTTGCTTGCTACAAAACAATGCTACATCTACAAAACAATGTTCCATCTACAAAATAATGTTCTAGTAAAAATTTATGTTTTCTAAGATTTTTAAAATTGTTTTGTATTGTTCTGTTTTTCATTATAAGCATACTACGTTTATATTTCCAGGATATATGCCGTATTTTTTGTATAAATCAGTTTTAAAGTATGCATTAACGAACTCACCCTAAAAATGCAATTCTGTATGTCACACACAATTATTATTTATTTTCATATTAAAATGGTGTGTAGTGCCACAATTTACATATACGTCTGTAAAAAATCCACACAAAGTGTTAGTTTTAATGCCAATGAATTTTAAAAGATGAAAAAAGTGACTGCAATTAGCCTGAAGAGATCCAAACAGCATTATAACTCATTCAAATGTTTTTATGTGTAAAGACCATTTCAACGTAAGTAATATTTGTGTTTTAAATAATATTATTGATATTAATGCCTATAAACCAAAAGAATAAGAACATTAAATTTTGTTATAAATGCCTTTTACTCGCCTGTGACTTCATCTGACTTTTAAACAATAATAAGGCATTTGCGATGCTAATTGAAGTTCAAAAAATGTTATGGTTCTTTACGTTTTGTCTTATGAAATATAAACTTATTTTTTCAAAAATGTAAAGCAATAAAATGTATGTTATAATCTAATAGGATAACACCGAATTGTGGTATACGTTTGATGTTGACAAATAGCCTATTGGGACACATCATATTTTTCCTTCTTATAGTTTCAAAGTCATTTGTAAATACTAAAACCGTGCAATTCTTTTGAAAATGATTAATATTCAGTAAATATGTTGATTATCATCATACAGTAGATTTATGCCTTTGTGCATACCTGTACATACTTACGTCCAGGTTTTCCTAATTACTTTTGCAGACATTAAAATAAGCTAGACGATTTCAAATGTGATGAATCTCTCCTCTCCACTGAGGACTTCCTGTCGGCTCCATTTGTGCTTAAAAGGACTCGTCAGATAAATCTGACGAACCCAAAGTCAGTGAAACTGCTCTTCTCCGATGAGAAGTTCCGGTCAAAACCTTCCGACCTCAGTACCCTTACAACTAAAAGATGTTCAGGGTCTGATGATGGAACCTCTGATAAACCCATCAAGATTAGTTAAATGAGCCTCAACTCGGTGAGTCCACTTCTCACTTTTAAGAAATTGTTTTTCACCATCCCCGGCCTTTATCATCGGACCCTGGATCCTTCACATTAGACCCGAATTTACTGATAAAAAATAATTTTTGAAATTGAATGTGTGTTGCATAGATTAACGTAGTGGGATATGATAAGGAAGGAAGTATAAAATGAAGTAAGGTGAACTATGTCAAGGGAGAATACTAAAAAATTTCTTTGATTAGGATTTAAATTATGTTTTCTTAAGGAATAGAATATTTATATTGGATTTTATATAACATACATACATTTTTAATATCAAGGACTTAAAACCGTATATCACTAACGATTTAAAGAGCTCATATCAAGATAATGGTTTTTTTTTGACTTGATTGACATTCACCATTAATAATACGTTTATATCTTTCTCGTACATTAGCCTCCCCACTAATAAAAACCAGAACGAAATGTGTTCTATAAATACTGAGAAAATTGCTTACATGTAAGCGGATGGAGGTGCCAAAAGCTTTGTTTTGAAATGCGTATCAATTTTTTAAATCGAAATTTGAATCATTTTCCAAATGCAGCGGTGTAGTTGAAAAGAGTTATATGTGTAAGAGATATTATTACAACTTATAAAAACCTGTCATGTATGAATGGAACTCACACTAAGTGGGTTATATACACATTTAGGCACTTACCTCATATTTAAATATTTCGATCAAATTATTCACAAATATTAATTTTCTGCTACATAACCATTTTGCTCACTAGATTTTTCCGTCATTGAATCAAAATGTGGCACATATTTAAATAACATTATTACCCACCATGTAAATATATAAATATATTTACAGACGAAATAAAAATTAAACTTTAAAGTAGAGCGTTATTTTTGCAGTTAATTTAAGTCGTTTTATGGACTTTCTATAAGCTTTTTACAGACCCAATTGCATTAAACTAGCAGAGCTTAACAGCCTGTCATAATTTTTCTTTTAATTCCATTATATGTACCATTATTGCAAATGTTTCCAGATATTTAAAATTAGCGGCTTAGCTGGTAGAGGGTGGGAAAATGTAACTCTAACAAACTTGTTCATTAGAAACTTAATATTTTGTAAACGGATCACTGTGCAGAAAAAGCATTCACGATATAGCCCGCCATATATTTGGAAAACCCAAGTATTTGAAAAAAAATCTGCTCCCACTTTAGATGGAGAGTAGAATTGCTTTCTGAGAAGCTGAACTAGTAGCATAGTGCACATATGATACTAAAACAATGTAAATGTTAACTTGTGATAGTGTTCCAGGACATCAGAGAAATTTTTTAAAATTTCTAGAATTATCTAGGAAAAACTGGAACTTCCATATTGGAAGTCACACAATTTGAAGTCTGATTACTTTGAACCCCCACATCTTCCACACCCTTATAATTATCGACTTGCAACCAACATAGTGCATGATGAGAAGTTTGAGACTACTACCGTGCAAAAATGCCATTTGTCTGCAATATGTAACTTTACCTGCAGAGGCGAATATAAGCTCGCACATGACCTATTTTATATAATGTATATGGATATAGAGATTTTATATAATGTATGGAATTACTTGGATTTTCAGAGCCAAATAATTATACCATTCTCAGTTATTACTCTACATTTATTGTTGCCGTGCGATATTGTTGCCGTGCGTTCGATCATTTTGCTATGTTTATTTATTCGTGATGACAAAATTGTTTGGCAGTTGTAAGGGAATTATTTATTATGGTTATATATAAAGCTATAAATCTTCGTGTAATAATGAATTACTTATCGATCCACATATATCCCCTATTAGCTTCATTCTTGATTGAAATTTCCAGTTATTAAGTTCCTCCTTATTTGTCGGGTTCGTTACTTATATTTAATTCGCATTATAAGAAAAATAATAAGATGCCGACTAATAAAGTGTCCACAAGTTATAAAAATAAAAAAAATTTTGCTCATACTTTGCGACCAATTTTGATATTGCGAGCTGTTCTTGGTGTGGAGAAAAATACCTGCAATGAGATGAGACTTGAAACAAGACTAAAACAGTTGTACAGTTTGGTTATCGCATGCGCATTGGTGATCATTCGAGCGACAACAAATCGTTCTATTTTTACCCAGCTAATATTTCTTGTGCTGTACGATATTCTTGATAGTATTTATGCACTGTACAAATTGTTCCTAGACATATTTTCATCAGAAAACATGTTGCGCAAAGTTTTAGATAGCGTCTATGCGATAGATGAATTCTTTGATTCTATCCATAAACATGATTTAAATAAAAAAGACAAAATATGTCACAATTCAATACTTAGTGTTGTTGCCTTTTTGCAATTTTCACATATGTAATAATTTATTATCTTTTACATATAGTACTTTCTTTATCATACTTTTTGACTAATCTTATCCGTCAGTTTACGTACAATTTGGAAATGGTACTTTTGCTTCATATTACGCTTTGTTCAAACGCGTCTTCACTTACTTAATTCTTATCTTGAAGATAATTTTTTTGGGCAATTCATCACGTCTTCAGCAGGAATCAGAACAAGGAAACAATAATTTGTGTAGATTGCAATTCTTATTTACCATTGAAGAAGAAAAATTTACCCCATTTAACAAATTTCTTAACCAGATTTATGGAAATTTATGATCATATTCACAGGGCTTTTCAGTTTCAGTTCAATAAGATTTCTGATGGTTTGATACTAATATTAAATTTATTTTATTTTTACTAAATTACAAATAATGTTTCAGCTTCTGATCACCTTGCTGATAGTTTGTTTATACATCTTCACCAACGTTAGTTCATTTCTGTACATCATTAAAGATAAGGTGACTTGAATTAAAATTGAGCCTAGATCTTGGCAGAGAATTTCTCTAAAGAATAATTTTTACTTATTTATTTGTTTATTAGCATATATTAGCAAAAGATAACTTAGTAAGGACGTGTCATTTTAATGAGTCTGTTTTCAATGTTGCTAAAAAATACAAGCCGCATGTTGCTGAGTAATGGTCAGATATTTCGTAATCATTTTCATGTTCGTTTCATTTTTATGTTAAATAAAATCAAGAGATATATTAAATTGTTATTGCAGACATGTAGAGAAATATTAAGTTTTTCAACTAAAATGTAAATAAATTGTCAACATAAACGAAGCGCGAATACTATGAAGATCTGATTAATGCTTGATTATATTTCTAACGTTAAAAACTTAAAGCGTCTGATATTTTAATTAAGGACGAAAAATTATTAGTATAATATGTTGGCATGTACGTTGGTAAATATTATAAATAACTCAATGGTGATCTCCAATATGCTTCTCCCAATAGGTCATCAAATTATATAAATATATATATTTATATATATGGAAATGTATATAGATATATATACATACATATTTAAAAAAAAAATATATATATATAAATAGAATTTATAATCCGTCACTTATTACTAATGTAGGTTCTTATTTTATTAAATTATGATTTAAGTATATTACTTTATACAAGATTAGTTTAGTCTGAAAAGCATGAGAAAAAAGGAGTTAAGTGACTATTAAAATAAATTTAAATGAAAATCGAAAAAAATAGAAAAGTCGATTATTAATGTTTTCTTTTCAGATGTTTCAAACGGAGTTTCTGATGCCACTATTTTTAGGACCTGTGCATTACATTATATCCTTTGTGACCGTCTGTCTGTTGTGTAAAAAAATCTATTTAGAAGTTCAGAAGATGAAAATCTGTTTGACCAATATAAAAATGAACCACCAAATTTGTGAGTGCAGTCTTTCATTTTTAAAAACTGACTGTTTCAGTGTCTGTTGATGCACTTTTCGCATTCAATTTTAAAATTATCACTACAGTGGAAAGTCCCTTATCATTGATTTTCCTCTCAATTACCTCTCAATACATGTGTTAGTGTAAGTTGGCTAATTAATAAATTTAGCTTAATAGATCTCGGTTAAAATGTATTAATATATGTATTTTCTAGATTGTTTATTTCATTACCAAATCAATTACATTCTAAATTCTTTAATTAAATCTTTGTCCGAATTGTAAAATTACTGCTTATTTATTGATAAGAAATATCCAAGTGAATTTAGTTGTATTTCTCTTTAGAATAAGGCAATATATTGTTAAATTATGTATAGATGTCTTCTAATAAATGCACTTTATGTAGTAAGCACTTACTATATCTTCCTGATTGTGGGCATTGATGGCCTCATGCTATAGCATTTCTGTCAAATTAACTTTGCAGTTTTGTTCCAAGGTGTGCAAAAGTCTTGTTAAATACTAAGATTTGCTTGGTAAGCTACAATTTCAGAAACATGTTTTTTCTAGAAAACATTATTACTTTCTGCAATTCAGTTACACATATAAATTATTATCTTTGATGTTTACATTGGGGTTTGTAAATTTCTCTTGAGACCTCTAAGTGATTCAGATAAATTTTCCAAAGATTGCATATTTCACAGCATTCAAAACAATCTTTGAAATTCTCTTTATTATGAAAACCATATTTCTCATTTCCTAGCTTGGCAATAGAAATATTCTCACTTTTAACCCGCTTTCCGTAATACTAGTATGAACACTTCATATTTGAGAAGTTTTCTACAGTCAGTTATATAATCCAGTCATTTATTTTTTGAAAAATGGAGTCATTTTTTTTGACTAGTTGTACTTAATAAAAATAGTTCTAATTAACGAAATGTCATATTTCAGGAACATTTGTTTATATCTTCATTTTGTTATTAAGACACTAATTATGAACATTTTTTAAGCATTTAGAAACAGGAGGGTGTTCTTTCCTTTTTTATTCATCTTTTCTCGCCTCGCTACGGAGATCACCTTATTACGCTTTTTTTTCACTGTTTGCCTTCCTATTTAAGCACCGAATAATGACTTCAGTTGATTCATGAGCAGTGCTCGCATTAACTGAGTTTACTTCAACAGGATATAATTCCATAACAGCATTCTCTTTTATTTCTTAAACATATAAATTTTTAAGAGACTTCTGTAATTATTTAAATTTTCGTGAGTGATCTCTGCGATAATGACATATGGTAATTTGGATATCATTGAAATATTTACCGATTGCCTTGACATAAGCATGTTTTTCAAGAGCACCAAAAAAATGAATGAACTAGTTAAAAAAATGTGGGCTTTATAATTTATTACTCAAATTATAAGTCAAAGAAAACAATTTTTTTGAAAATCCTGCAATGAACACATAAACATAATTTCCATTACACCATTTAATCAGACTTCTAGTGATACTTCACTAAATGTCTGATGGCTACTAATCATCAGACACTGAAACAGTAAATTAGTCAATTTAGCATACATACACACTTTCTGATTTGTTAAGTCAGCAATGTACATACATTTGTAAATACAATTTAATTAGCATCTATCTCCACTAATTTAGCTGTAAAATGGGGCTTGTGCAAACGAAAACAATTATCAAAAGAAACCAGAAAGATGTTGGATTTTAGAAATTTATGCTGGAATCCAATAGTAGTTATAAGCGATTAAACAAATAAGCAGACAATGCATTTTATATTATACTAACATCTTTCAGGATCAATGTAAAAAACGATAGTTTCATCTATCAAAAATCAATATAGTAGGAGTTAGATTACGAGCAAATGGGCGGGAAAACTGAGCAACGTTGCATTTTGTAGATATATTAAAACTTTTCATATCTCACACAATAGTGGAAATGGATCAAAATCCTCTTATTAAAAGGTAAAATTTTAGCAAATATATAAATATATAAAGCAACGTAATTTATAAATATAGTGATTTCCCAAAAACTAATAATATTCCAAATAATTTGATATTTCTACTATATTTCAGTAAAATTCCTCATGTAACGGGAAACTCCAAAACTCATTGTGAATTCAATATGAAAAAACCTTATATGTGCGTTTGCAATCAAAAAACATTGTACATGTGAGCATGTTTTTATATTGTAATAAGGTCATATGGAGATTATGCATTTGAACTTTTACTTGTCGGTACATTGGCATATTGATTAGGAGGAGGATGGCCTTTGATTTTACATGTTCCCATCATATTTTAGATTTTATTGTTTTAATATAAGGCCCAAACAACATTTAGAATAAAAATCTAAAAATAATTCAAATCATGACATGTGAAATTCTTCAGTAGGGGGGCAGAATAGCACAAATTCTTATGAATATTACATTTTTCCTTTCTGTATCGTGTACCTCAATAACTTTGTTTCTTGAGAAAATTTAAGTTTGAGTTGCAATAGTTGTGTAATATAAATTGTTTCAAATGATTGATGAAAATGACTGCATTTTATTATTCTGATCTTGGCAAAAGTTAAAAGTAATCTCAATATTGGCTGTCACATCTTCTGGCATTGCAGCCTGAAAGGAGCAAATTTTGTACAAACTGCTTAAATTTAAAATTTACTACTTGTAAAAGTACACTACTTGTAAAAATGTCCCTTTACACAATATTTCTACACAAAGTACCTTTATTGTTTATTTATTTCAATACTTTTATGTACACAGTTGATACCTATGATGGACTTATTGGCACGAGAGGAATCTCTAAGACCCAACTGGAAAACAGCTCAACCCTCTTTGACGAGCGGCCAGGAATGGAATCCATGTAGCATTCAAATGGAGGAATGGAATCCATGTATGCATTTCAAGTAGTTCATATATACCTTCATTTTATCCCTTTAGGATTAGTTAAACAATGTTAATGATTGCCTAAATACTTTTCTAACGTTGATTCATATTTCTGTATTTGATGTTTAAGTACAAATAACGTTTTTCTTGAAAGAAGCAATTTTATAATTAATCCATTTTTAGTACGTTTATCATAAAAATAGTAACTGTTTTATTGATTTAATATAATCCCACTTACATTTTTAATGCTAATATATATAATTGGTTTATATTTTTTGTGACAGGTAATAATGAAATCTTGTATTTTTGTAAATTTGAACTAAAATATCATAGTATATTCAAAATCGAGTGACATGTTGTCAAATGATGTAAACATTTAATTTAAAGGATAACTGTTTAAATATTTTTATTCATATTATTTTTTGAAAATTTGTTAGTGTGTGATTTCTGGAATTCCTTGCAATGTTTTTAATTCTACATTTAAAATTGCTGTGAAGTCTGTTATTCTTCGTGTCTAATTATTGTTGATCAATTATTCTTTCCTTTTTCTTCTCTTAAATGCTTTCTTTTTCGTTATATATTTTACAAAAATAAGTTAAATGACTTGATACACAGTAATCGAGAAGTTACAAAGTTAACTGTGAGTGTGTGATTTTTTTGTTTGCCTTTTCTTCACACTTCAACAGTCTGATGGATTCCAATAAAATTTTGGAGGTTCATATTACACATCTTTGAATAAAATATGGGCCATATATTATTACAATATTACTTATCCAAAGCAGCAGTGAATATAAAAATATTTCTGTATATGAAAAATTGAACGCTTACCTAATTAAATTTTAAATTTGGGAATATGTTCCATTTAACCTGCCGTATTCATTAATTAATTACATGGCATTTTAGTCCAGACAGCCAAGGCATATAAAACATAGTGCTCAGTGTTGCACCAAAGTAAATATTAAGTTAGATTTGGTAAATTATGTTGAAAACAATACTTGCTTCATACCTATCTAACTGGCCTTGTTGAAATCTGTACCTATTTCAGAAAAAGGTTCTTTTTTTTTTCTAATACCAAACAGATAAAACTACAAACAAAAACCACTTCTACAAAATTCCCGATTTATTCTATTATACTATGTTGGACTACATTGTTATAGTAACCTATAGATTGAAATTGAAATATTTTATTATATTATGAGATCCATTTTTTGAGCGAATGTACTGGGCAAATTCAATATTAGCAATAAATAATTTGTGGCTATGGTTGGTGCACACAAAATTTCATTGCCACAAATGTTTCCACACCATCATGCACCAGAAATCGAACCATATTGGTTCTACTTCCGTTGAAATAAGCTATGCCAAACCTATAATAGACTCTTAATTGTTACTTATATTTTCAAGATTTTAATTTTTTAATCATCAGCGTTTGAAATTCACTAATTTTGATTAAGTATCTGAGGTAAACATCTAACTGCCCAAAATAAAATGATATTTAACCAAAACAACTTCATGTATTGTAATTGAATGGTTTTACTCTCTTAATTAAATAGTGTTCGAACTTATAGACACACAGTGCCTATAAGTTGGATGAGTACTTAATTGAGAGAATAAAACCATAAATTTTCTCAAGGAGACATGTCATTCTTGAAACAAAAAACCTAGACATAGCACCTATATTTAAAAACTATCAGGTTGACAACAAGCAACAATATTACTTTTCATTAAACAAACACAATGCCTTAAAATTTACGTGTGCGTTAGTCATATAAGAATAATTGAGTAGTGTGTGCTAAACACATTACAATATATATGGAAAGAAAGTTGCTTCATCACATCGATACGAAACTTTGTAGTGCAAACACTTGTTATGGATAACGGAAAGGAGTATGAAATAAAAGATTTCCTTAAGCCAATATCAGTGATTCAGTTAATTTTCGGTTTAAAAAGAAATTGCTTACACGCATTTGGAAAATATGATTACCTTTATAAAATATATACTTTGCTTTTACATGCCATTTTATTATCACAACATTTATATAGTGAAGCAAACGTGAAAGAATATAGACATATTTTTGCTTACTTTATAATGATAGCATGCCTACTGAACGTTGTGACAACTACATTTTTTAATCAGGTGTTGAGTACTAAAGTATTTAATGCATATAATGAAATCGATGGGTTTTTAAAATTAAAATGTGTCACATTTCACGCGAACTGCATGAACGTATTAATAGCTAACAAGCGACTTCACAAACTCTGTGCTTTATATGCATTCGTTTGTTTAGCTTACATAGTAGGCATCCATGTTTATTTCTCTCCTTATTTTAAAACTAGCAACGTAATTTTATTACATTATATAATTATTCATTTTATAATCACTTCTGACATTATTACTTTTACAATCCTTGTCAAGGCAATATCCTTACGTTTCTCTGTTTTGGGTACCCATTTAAAATGTATACAGAAAGCAAATTCGTCTAATTTAAATAAAAATCAACAAACACGTAATGCTAATATATCCAGCTTGAGCATAGCTATGCATGGTGATATTACAGAACAGTCTCATTGTTTAGAAATAAAAGATATCTTTGAAGTTTTCAACAAAATTGTAGATATATGTAAAAATGTAAATAAGCTGTTCAATTCTCAGGTACTAAATGTCTACTTAGAATACTATCATTGAATTTTGTTATTATTCTTATATAAATAGTCTTTTTGTAATTATGTTGTTAAAAACAATATGTTTAACTAACTTGTAATTAAATTTCCTTGAATACTTGTAGCATTTAGGAAAATTAAATTATCTCTTTTTCTCTGACTTTAAAATGTCTATTTTTCCAGCTTTTGTTCTTCATATTTCTGGTTGCTTTATCTATATTGATGAACCTGTTAAATTAGCTGGATTATTTTTATGCAGAGGTGAGTTTAAATAATGCACAAAATATTACCAATCTCGATCTCCAATAGCAAAAAGTAGAAAGTGATCATCTTCTTTTTCTATTAAGAATTAAGAGAAACAAAGAGTAAGAAATCTCAAAAGCACAAAATATGTAATAACTTTTTACTTTTCTAGCAGATTTCTTGCTGAACATAATTTAATTTTTTTGTTTGTTTTAATTTTAGGATGCGGCAAAAGTGCTTGCTATAGAACCTTTTGGTATTTTAATTTATAATTTAATTACCATAACAATATGCTGCTACACCGGCCAGAATTATCAACGACAGATATCTAAAATCCGGCTTCTCATCAATAAATTGATTGCGACATGTAAGATTGGTAAGCCATTACACATATAGACATGAAATCCCTGTTTAAACCAAATATGTACCTGCATTGAAAACTTCTCGGTATAGTTTGGTTTCTATAAATGAATCCATGGACGGCTTTATCATTTAAAAATGTATGTGTAAAATTTTTACAATAAATTTATTTCATTTTGTTAAATGTTATAAAAATATGTCATTTAAGGTAAAAAAGGGTGAAAAAGACACATACACGGATGTAAAAAATTTATTGATAACTTTGCATTTTCACATTTTGAAATTCAATGAAATAACATTGAAATTTGCTAGAAATGGTTTCCCATCGCATCTTAAGAAATGTTACTTCAAACACAAATTAATATCCAATGTTTGCAAAAAAGAATTGAGTATGGAGATACTACAAACATTCAGTTTAAAGAGTTGTCTTTAACAGAAAATGGAAATTGACAGATTTTTTTCAGTATTTGTTAATAACATATTCACATAGTGTTATGATTTTTAAGAAAAAACTGTAACAGTTTCCACAAAATATTGTCATCTCACTCTTTAGTGACTAATAACATTTTTCTTGTCAGTTTTATTACCCCTTTGAAAAGTAAAAATAATTGACCGAAACCAATTACGTAAAAGTTACAGTAAAGTAATAAAATTTCAATTACTTCATCGGCATAAGATCTTGTATTGTCATACGGAAGCAACATAATGTAATTAGAAAGCGGAAAGTCGAGTTTTCTTGTCACTGGTAGTCCAATTTGAATTTTTCAATAGTTCTCAGTAACAAGTGACTGCGTTGCTTTTGGTAATTTAAAATTATATGTGAATTATTTTCAAACAAAATAAATTGATATGATTTCATTATCTTGTCACTAATTTACACAAGCCTGTTTTAAATCAGAGGTATAATGGTGCATGCATGATACATATCAGAGGTTAGAATATGCTGGAAAAATTCATCACTTTGTACTTTCCATAGATTCAAATATATTTTCGTATGTTATCAATTAACGTGTATTATTATCAGCATTCAATATTTCGGAGATGGAAGGAAATAATGCACCGAAATAAATCATTATCAGTAGTGAATTCTGTACAGCTGAAGCATATTACAACTGTTTCTTTAACATCGTCGGATATACACATACATATACATCAGACATACCTTTACATTTAATATAGAAAACACATTTGCAGGTCCAGAGGAAACTGTCATGCTAAATCATCTGTTTCAAATTACCGAGGAGCCACCAGAATTCAAACCGGGTGGTATTTTTAAAATCGACATTACCTTGTTAATTTCATTCCTCAACTTTGCGACCACTTACAGTGTTGTTATAGCACAATTTATGGGACCGAAAAAGACTTAAATCTTCAACTGTAAAAAATGCCATGAAACTTCTGCTAAATGTTGAAATTATACCTAATATTACGTGTTTTTAAACTAATTGCAATGTATGTTTTCACTAAAACTAATTTTGTTTAAGTTTTTACAAGCACATACAATAGTTTAAAATGCAAATAAAATTTTACCTTAAGTCTAAAACTGTACTTACCTATTAAAAACTATAAATATTTTTGCTTCCTTCAAAGTGTCCATAAAAATTCAAACGAAGTAACAAGAAATCAACACCTGAATTACGTACACAAATAAATAAAAATGAACCAAGAAACAAATATGTATGTACAGTTGTTTAGTATTTAATTTAAATTTATTTTTAATTCAATTTAAATAAAATGTGGAACTAATATTACAATATCTACGCTGCTCTTATGTCTCTCATGTTCTCTGGTTCTGATATGAATTAATATCGTTATTTTTTATTTCCATGTGATATTCGGAGAAAGCAATTATTCTAAATTCAACAATGTCATTTGGATTTTGAATTTTTTATGGTCGTATTTCAGTTGCAGGTTTGGTTACATGTCCACGTTTTAAAAAGAAATATTTTCTTATATGTAACTAAGCTTGGTTTAGTGTTTGGTCTACTAGACCAATATGGTTTAGATTCGATATCCTCGAAAATATCTCCAGACATATTTTTCTTTATTAACAACCTTCACCCTGTAAATGTAATTTATTAACAAAAAAAAGTAATCTGGAATTTGTAGAAAAGGAAACATATTTTGACACAAATGCTGTTAATATTACTTAATATGTCATTAACTAATATTAACAGCATAATTAAGTTAATATGTTAATATTATATTATTAAAATAAGGGTGCACATACGAGCAAGAAAAAAAATATGAGTTTAAGCAATAATGTTGTTGAGTGTTGCGTTTAAAATAATGTATTAAATCTTCATTTTTTACTGCACAATTTTAATGTCTACATTAATTAATATTTCAACACTACCAGATACGAGTTCAAAAATTTATTTTTTGTCATTTTTGCATAGTACTATTCGAATTAAAATATTTTTCACACATTGTAGCACGTAAAATGTTAAAAATGAATTCATGATTATGAAAATTTAAATTTTTAATTTCCCATTTTAATAGGTTTTAAAGGCTTATCTAGAATTTACTACTATAGTTCTTATTGATTATAATCAAATTAATTGTTTCTTGTTCCGAAAATACAAACTTGATAAATATTGGAAATAAGATAGATTATTTTGCATGTTAGTTTTGTATTAAAGAAATAATAGTGGTATTAAATAAACATTTGTGAGAACATTTTATGGAGTACATTAGTTTCATAAATGAAATACTTCAGAACTGGACATTGAATTATGAATTGTATTAAGAACTTCACTTGATGTGAGTCCAAAAAAGAAAAAAGAATTCAATAAAAAATTGCAACTTAAACCCTATTAGAATCAATTCACTCTTTCAAATGCATGGTCGTTGGTCTTTAAGGGGTTTGCAGTATTTATTAACTTGTTTTATATATCTAATTCTTTAATTCATAGTGTAAATCAACTGAGAATAAAGGTACATGGAAATAGTTAATAAATAAACACGAAAACCATAACATATTTGTTACTAAATTGTTACTGATGAAGAATATAAATATATGGGTTTACAAGAATTATAAAACACACTGAGAATTTGTTGCAAGTTCCTCCTTTTCCATAAGATTGTTTAAATAAAGGTTATCGAAAAGTATTTTGTGGTACAATTTCACAATCAATGGAACTCGTAGTTTCTTCTAATTGTGAAGGATTCACTGTTGGAAGGAATGGTTAACAACTTAGGTTCAAATTCAATAGAGGGGATACTAAATACATGTAAATAAATAATTTGTTTTTAAATCTACATTTCCACTTATTACTAAAATTTCTTTTCAATAGCAAGACTATGATCTTTACAATCTGTTTACATTCTTTCTCAGTTCAACATGTAATTTAGTAATGATGATTGAAATGCTTTTATCGTGCTATTAATTAATAATGTTTATGAACTAACCTTAACTGACATTGCAATTAGAAATTGTGTGTATTTAATTGTTGATATGTGATCGATAATATTGAGAACATTTATTTAATTCCCATATTGCGAAGATGATAGTTTCCGGAGAACAATCTTAAACGGTCCGCTTTTCTCTGATAGCTATCGAAAAAATAATTTTAATTGAAAGCCGCATGCATTTGATATTTGAATCTTACGATTATATTGTGTGATAGATTTTAAAATATATAAATTGTATTCAAAAATAGAATATTTCTTGTGCAATCTAACAAAAAAGTGCATGGGGTCTTTAGACTTAGTTATTTTGAAAATGATCCGATCAAAGCCAAATATTAAACTTATATGAATCTATTGCTTTTATGTGTGACATTAGTTTTTGTTTAATTTCCATAAACTTTAGGGTTAAATAAGAAGGTGTTATTTTAATAGTAGACATTTTTGCTAAACGTTATGAAATTCCATATATTCTTATAAGAGTTAACTTGTAAATTTTTTATATTCAAAAATTAAAACCTAACATATTAGGTTTTAATTTTTGAATAATGTAGGGGAAACCCGGGCAAGAAGCACAGGGCAGTTAAAAAGAATAATCATTTTTTCTAAAAATCTATAATAGATGGCGTTACTATGCTTTGTCTAGGTCTGGCGACGCCATGACAGTTCAACCAAAACAATAAGCGCCATACTTTTATATTTCCAATTCCAACTTTTTATATTTCTAATCAGTTACTTATAAATAACATTTGTTTATTCTATTGCTAGTTTAAATGAGTGTAATTCGTGATTATTATTATTATGATTATAAAATGGATAGGGGCAAAACGGTTAGAGTATCCGTTTTGTCCGTTTGGTATTTTAATCTAGTCCATCTTAAATAAGCTTCATTTTAGTATTTTTTACCCATTTCAGCAAATTTTACATGGATCTATGTTTAATTTATACCTAACTGGTACTTGTACATTAGATTAAGTTACAATCAAAAGTGACACCTCTGTGGTATCAGTTTTGATTGACACTACAGAGGTGTGAGTTTCCAATGATAATAGCTAGAAAAATAATAGCCATAAAAATCTGTTAATTATTCTTTTTCTCAGTATTATCAGAAATTTTCCTAAGCCACAGGCAATGACTATAAATTTCTGGTTCTTAAGATATTCACAATAATTTAATGTCTGCTAAATATATACTAGGCACTTACTTAGTGTTGTAACAGTCACTTGATGAGAAATAATATTGGCGTCTATAAATGTTTCAAGAGAAATATTTATATCTTTAAAGAAAAAATGTTTTTAAACTTTTTCGATGAAACTTTTTCTCGCAGACCACATCAAATGAAATATCATTGAAGATGTTGTAATCGAAATAATGCAATTGAAAAGGTTCAGTAACATTTTTTGATACGGCATCTCCTTTAAGAGATATGAGTCTCTGAATTTTCGTTTTGTAGTTTGTTCCCTCTAAATGTTTAATCACGCACGTCCAAAATTTGAAAACATTAAAAAATTGCCCATATATGTAAATAGTTTAATATGCTCTTAAATGTTGGGCAGTTGCTTTTTTTTAATTCTGAAGTCCTCTCAAAAAATTCTGTATATATTTTGAAATATTTCATAATATGTGATGTTTTGGAATACGGAGATGGGAAGTCACTGATTACAAAAAAGTATAGAAAATGCAGATTGTATTTTACATGATGGTTCTTCTAAGAATATGTACCCTCCCTATGGGGTGAAATTAAATGTTGTTAGGGGATAGAATAAGCACTGAAAACTTCAGTAAAATCGATTCAAATTTTTAGTAAAAGTATCAACATAAGCATACGTATATTTTTTATAAATAATGATACATATATGTGTGTGTATATTTATAAAAAAATACATATATATATATACACACATATATATATATATATATATACACACACACATATATAAATATTTATTACAAAATTGTATCTTCCCATTTGGTGTGACAATTTCATATTTGCTTTTACCATTAAAATACTAATGAAATAAGAAAAATTTACTCGAAGAGTAAAATATATAGAAGATATAACTCATTTTCTTTAGTTTCCACATATCATATTATTTGATAAGAAGGAACATCTATTATTATAAAACAAAACATTTGAAGGAGTGAAATAAAAAGTTAATTGACCAATGAAATACATGTTACATTTCAAAGAGTCATTAAACCGGCAATGTAAGAGTTATAAAATTGTTTACAGATTAATCAGAGTATGCAATTAGTAAATTAACAAAACTACAAAAATATCCCTGTTAGGTGTGAATAACACTTAACTTAGTATTTGAGTTATATACGAGGGGTGTTTTTAAGTTCACAGAATGGGGGGGGGGGGGATAAAAGTAAAAAAAAGCAAATTTATTTTTCTTTTCCAGTAAATTCACCTGCTACCCTAACATATTTTTCCAATCTTTTAATTAGCTTATATATACCTTCATAAAAAGTTGTTTATCTTTGACCAAAATGTAAGCTGAAATTGCGTCCTTCACTTCTTCATCCCTTGAAAATTTCTTCACACAAAGTTCATTTTAAACTTTTTATACCTTTGTGAATACTACAGGTTGGGTGATCCCAAATATCGAAGCCCACCTTATGCAGAACTGCCAACACAACACGGTTCTTATGAATAAGCGTGTTGTCTTGCAGAAGGAGGACACTTTAGTTAATTTTCCCCTTCTTTTTTCTTTGATAGATTATTTTAACTGCTATAGGATTGAAGCATCATACTCTCCGGTTATGGAAATGTCTTTATCTTTATAACCTATTAAGAAGATCCTTTCTGTGTCCCATAAGACTGGGCCATGATTTTTCCAGCCGACTGTAACACTTTAAACAACTTGGGTGGTGGTGTGCCTTTTTTGTAGCACTACACATAGTCTTCTTTGGACTCAAGTTTATAAGAACAATATAAGTAACAATTTGACTCTATAGTTGATCCTTGTCTTCACTACAGAAGTTATGCACGAGAATATATCACGCGGTGTTGTTTTTGAGGCGGAGCATACATTTTTGGCACTAACCTTACGCTGACCTTACACATCCCAAGGTGATTGTGAAAATTTTAAAGATGGTTGTATTCAACACTCCAACTATTTCTCGAGCTATTTCTTCTTAAATCTAGCATCTTCCGTATACATTTTTTAATTTTTTTAATGATTTCCAGATTAGTCACTTCGATTGGTCATCCAGGCCATGGGTCGACTTCTAGTAGTTTGAACTTGCTTGGTATGGATCTTTATAACAGTGCGGTATCCAATTTTCTCCACATTTCTCACTTTCTTCCCAATAGAGTTGGTTGGTTGATGATAGTTCAAACACTAATTGCTAAATTAAGATAAAAATTGCTATTTATACTAACAATGAGTTACTGAACTCGTTATGGCTCATCAACGTACCCTCATTAATGACAAATGATTAATTATGCCAAATAAAAAATACATCTCTCATTACAGTGTATTTTGTAATCATCCTTTTTATTCGCGGGTTTGACAAATTAGGCAATATTATTAAATTTAATTGAGCATAATGTTAATTGCAGTTTAATAGAAATATTCTTGGTTAATTTCACCGGTTCAATAATTCATGGTCACTATGAGATACACACAAATATTAAAATATTGTTCCATAAATCATTGTATGATTTAAATAAAACATTTCATAAATAATTAATTAAATGTGATGCGAGGCAATATTAATGAAAAATAAACTACTAAATCAAGAATCTAAAAAGGTTAATAACAATAGTGCTAAAAACTATGCTGAAGTAGTTAAAGTTAATAATGCGGTAGTCACTACTATTGTTATAAACTCTAAAGAAATTAACAATAAAGAGATTTTCAATTGTGCCAAAAATAATCTAACTTGTAACACTACCGTTCCAATAAATATAGTCACAATTGACAAGGATGGAACTGTTTCGGTTATTTGTAAAATTATGATATGCTTAGAACCAAAACTGCTTTTGCCAAAAAGTTGGGGCAAAATGTTTGTGTAAATACGGAGAATCTGAAATTATCTAGAGTTAAAGTTGTTAATATTGATGCGTCTCTAGAAAAAGAAGATATATGTGAGGATATTTACGATCGAAATTTCTTAGATTTTGATGGTTATTTTAATATTATCTCTGATTGGTAAATTCCAGTAAATTCTCTGTATCTGCGGTAAACACAAAATAATATTGTAATATAATGTCATTTGTTTTTGAATTAATTTACTATGTCAGTGGAAAATAACAATGATGACGAATTCAAAATTGAACGTAAATTTCAATAATGTTGATGAATTAAACAGACAGTTTGTAGAAAACAACTTACTTACACCAGGTTGTTCAATAAGTTTTGTTGTTCAATAAGAAAAACACAATTTTATGGTTTAAATTTACTTTTATTATTCAATATATTTTCCCTGAACTTCAACATACTTTTCCACTTATCTTCTAATTTATGGATTCCATCTCTGAAGTGAGAATCCGTAAGACTGTCGAAATAGACTTTCACGGCTCATATTACCTCTACGTTCGGTGAAAATCCTTGCCCGCGCATGAATTTTTTAAGATGTAAGAACAGCCAGAAATCAGAGGGAGTTAAATTTGGCGAATAGGGTGAATGTTGCGACAATTCATTTCTTCAATTCATTTATTTTTGTGATGGTGTTTGAGCTGTATTACTGTGCATTATCTTGATTGAAAATGAATTTTTTCTTCTCTAAAAGGGATCTTTCTTCACATATTTTTACATCCAGTTGGTCTAAAAGTTACAATAATAATATGAGTTTATTGTTTTTTCAGTTTAGAGGTAATCCATGAACAAAATCCTTTTTGCATACCAAAAAACATTTTTTTGACTGATTCCGGGGCCTTAACATACTTCGAAGCCAAAGTACTGGGTTCACACCATTTCATAGCCTATTGTTCTGATTTAGGACCAATAAGGTAGACCCAAGTCTGATCCATAGTGATGAAATGAGGCATGAAAACCTTATTATCTTTTCTAAAATGCTCCAAATGTTATTTGAAACCCAAACTTCAGCCAAAATATAGCTCATATTGCCTAATGACTTCTACTAAATCCCAGTAATGACTTCTACTAAATCTCTCTCAGTTAATCAATGATCTTCTTAAACCATATCCTGTATTTTTGCTATAATTTCTGGTGTTGATAATCTATTTGTATCTATATGTATGTACGATACATGTGGATCATCTTCAAGACTTGTATGACCAAATTTTTTTTTTTTAAATATTGTGACATGTCAACTATGAACAACCATAAATATACAAATGAGTGAACAGATCTACATGAAACTTCACACATGTTCATGAAGCAGTACTACCTTCTTTAGAAAAATATAACAATAAATCAATTAGTGCCATCTCTTATCAAACAACAAAATTGATTGAATAACCTGGTACATAACATCAATGTCAGAGCTTAAATACATATTTTGAAGCAGTTGGAGTGTTTTATTAAAAGAATGTTAATGAAATCGGATACTATTGTGTGTACTGAATCATGGAACGTACCTTGCTTTAAATTCCTTAACCTAAAAAACTACAATATTTATTACAACAGTCATGGAAATAAAGCAAATGGCGTTGTCATGTTCGTTGAGGAGTATATCAGCATTTAGAAAATATTGACTTGTTTGGATGTAACAAGTTCTTATCGGCAATAATCAAAAATACTGCTGTCAATGTCATAGGTACTTACAGAACTTATGATGTTGGAAAAGAATATTTTGTCAACTCTGTAAAATTGTATCTAGAGAGCAATAGAATGTGGAAGAGTCATATTATTCTGGTGACATTAATAGTAACTTGTTTAGTAACGGGGTATCTGATGAATTTTTAGATATTTTTTTTTTTGATGGCTATGTTCTATTCGTCAACTGCATAATTTGTTATGCAGTTTATGCAATGTAAGTACGAAATTAAAGATACGGAGCTTTATGCAATTGGAGATAGTAATTCATATATAAGTAATATGTGTGTTAGATCACATTTGTAGGATATTTAGTCCTATATTTTTGATAATGTTTGTAGAACATTTTAGTTTTTAACAGTAAAATTAAATAAGCAAATAATCAGTTCTGCCAAAATCCTAATTATTAATTACAATAAAGTGAGCAATACTAGTGAGCAAATAATTGAGAAAAATCTATTGACTACGTGATTCAGATAAGGCTGTGGATTTATTAGGAAGGAATATACTGTTCCTTGTAAATAAATCATATAAAACACTAGCTAAAGAAATGAAAAGGGAAAGTCAACCTAGAAAACATTGGATTATAAATGGCCTAATAAATTCCTATAATACTAAAGAAATTCTATGTATAAGTTGGTCTAAGAATAAAAATAATAAGTTTTGATATAGGAATATAACCAGTATTTTAAGATTCTAAATAAAGTTATCAAGTTAGCTAAGTAAAATAAAAAAAGAGATTATAAATAACTGTAAAGACAAAAAAATGTGGGATTATGTTAAATCAAAAAAATTAAAAATTATAAAAAACAAGTAATATTGAGTACTTAAAGTACGGTGGTATTAAATTATCGGATAACAGAATTTTGCTGATATTTTAATTAAACATTTTGAGAATATTGGAGTGGACTTGGTAACAAAAATAAATAAAAGAACCGAAAAAGAAAGAAAAGATAAAAAAAAATTATTTCCAACTTATCTAATATTTTCTTAACTATAATCAACAATAAGTAAATTTGTATTGAATGTTTGTAAATATTTCATAGAATGAAAAAAGCATGGATTATTCCGTGTTCATAGTTACTTGCCTTAAAAAAATAACAATTTATGTGTTATAAAAAAGTTTTAAAATATATCGAAATATGCTTTAGAGAAAGTTTTTAAAATGTATTGACGAAGTTGTTGAAAAAATATTAAAATCAAAATTTCGTTAGATTTTTAAATTTACAAAACCTATTTCTCATAAGATTTCTTTTAGCGAAAAGAAAGTTAGAGGTTACAAGTAAATGAACATATAAGTATCGTGATAAATAGATTCATATTTGAGATAATCATATTTAGTTTTAACAAGAAAAATGATTCGAAAAAAATATAATATAATGTTGCCTGCTCTAATGCCTTTCTATTATGAAATTTTAAGATTAATTTTGTTTTAAGTTATACTCCTGTGCCTAAGTTACACTCGCGGCTCGTATAGTATCTCATCTCTTGTCGCAGCTCGCGAAATCAACCTATGATCAAATTCTCGCAGCGCCTTCAGTTGTTTTCGAACTATCAACTATGGAGGACGTCGAAGTATTAGCGGCATCAACTCTAAGATTTCAAACCAATCAAATTCCTTTACCACAAAATAACACAGGGCTCCAGGAATAAAAAATAAAACAATCCAGACCAAACAATGTTGACACAACGGGCACGGTGAAAGGTCTGTAACAGAATGAAGCGTCTGTACGAGTATAAACTCCACACTCGTGTCCCTTGCGAACCCCTTTGACTTGAGCCAAAAAAACCGTTACTGACTCGAGTGATACGAGACGAGACGCAAGATGAGCCGCGAGCCTACAAATACACAGACACAGACACACAGTCACAAACACACACACAGTCACACAGAGACACAGTCACACAGACACGCAGTCACTCAGACACACAGAGCCACAGTCACACACACACACAGTTACACAATCACATAGACATATAGTCACACAGACACATAGTCACACAGACACACAGTCACACAAACACACAGTCACACGCAGTCAAAAACACACACATAGACACACAGTCACACAGACAGACAGTCACACAAACATACAATTACGCACACACAGTCACACAGACACACAGTCACACAGACACACAGACACACAGACATACAGTCACGAAAATACATAGTGGCATAGTCACACACACGTTCACACAGACACACAGTCAAACACACACAGTCACATGCAGTCGCACACACACAGTTACACAGACACACAGACACACAGTCAAATAGACATACAGACAGTCAGTCACACAGCCACACAGACACACAGTCACACATACACACATTCACAGTGTCACACACACATACAGTCACACAGACACACAGTCACACAGACACAAATTCACACAGTCACACACACACACACACAGTCATATACACACACAGTCACACAGACACACAGTTACACAGACATGGTCCAACCGCTGCGAGCGCAACCTGTCACAACATGTTTACGCAATACGTAACAATTTTGGGTAATCAACGTGCTGTGTCGAGCTCGCGGCAGTTAGTTGATATTCGTCACTTTGTGAAGACGGACGTGTTATTCCGGAAGAAAAGTATACCACGTGCATGTTGAGGACACCATGCGTTCTGTATTGTGTGTGTTTTAATATTCGTGTTTTCAAAACGTTAAGTGTAAAAACTAATAAGTGTTTAAATATATTGTTCCATCCGTTGCGAGATTTACCAATAACAAACATGTTTACGCGTCACGTGGCAATTGGAAGTCACCAAAAAGCAGTGCGAAGCGCGTGGCAGTTGTGGATATTAGTCAGTTTGTGTATATGGACGTGTTATTCAGGAAGAAAAGTATACCAAGTGCATGTTGAGTACACCGTTTACACTGAATTGTGTGTGTTTTAAAATTCTTATTATCAAAACCTCAAGTGTGAAAAATAATTAGTGTTTGAAAATAATGGTCCAACCGCTGCGAGCGCAATCTGTCACAACATGTTTACGCAATACGTAACAATTGGGGGTAATCAACGAGCTGTGCCGAGCGCGCGGCAGTTAGTTGATATTCGTCAGTTTGTGAAGACGGACGTGTTATTCCGGAAGAAAAGTATACCAAGTGCATGTTGAGGAAACGGTGCACTCTGAATTGTGTGTGTTTTAAAATTCGTGTTTTCAAAACGTTAAGTGTAAAAACTAATAAGTGTTTAAATATATTGTTCCATCCGTTGCGAGATTTACCAATAACAAACATGTTTACGCGTCACGTGGCAATTGGAAGTCACCAACAAGCAGTGCGAAGCGCGTGGCAGTTGTGGATATTAGTCAGTTTGTGAAGACGGACGTGGTATTCGGGAAGAAAAGTATACCACGTGCATGTTGAGGACACCGTGCGTTCTGTATTGTGTGTGTTTTAAAATTCGTATTATCAAAACTTAAAGTGTGAAAACCAATTAGTGTTTGAAAATAATGGTCCAATCGCTGCGAGCGCAACCTGTCACAACATGTTTACGCAATACGTAACAATTGGGGGTAATCAACGAGCCGTGCCGAGCGCGCGGCAGTTAGTTGATATTCGTCAGTTTGTGAAGTCGGACGTGTTATTCCGGAAAAAAAGTATACCACGTGCATGTTGAGGACACCATGCGTTCTGTATTGTGTGTGTTTTAAAATTTGTGTTTTCAAAACGTTAAGTGTGAAAACTAATAAGTGTTTAAAAATATTGTTCCATCCGTTGCGAGCCTTACCAATCACAAACATGTTTACGCGTCAAATCGCAGTTGGAAGTGACAATAAAGCAGTGCGAAGCGCGCGGTAGTTGCTGATTTTCGTCAGTTTGTGAAGACGGACGTGTTATCCTTGAAGAAAAGTATACCAAGTGCATGTTGAGGAAACCGTGCTTTCTGAATTGTGTGTGTTTTTAAAATCGTATTTTCGAAACGTCAAGTGCGAAAACTAATAAGTTTTTAAAAATAATGGTCTAGCCGCTGCAAGCGCAACCTGGCACAGACATTTTTACGCGTCAAATGGCAGTTGGAAGTGACAATAAAGCAGTGCGAAACAAGCGGTAGTTGCTGATTTTCGTCAGTTTGTGAAGACGGACGTGTTATTCCGGAAGAAAAGTATACCAAGTTCATGTTGAGGACACGGTGCACTCTGAATTGTGTGTGTTTTAAAATTCGTGTTTTCAAAACGTTAAGTGTGAAAACTAATAAGTGTTTAAATATATTGTTCCATCCGTTGCGAGCCTTACCAATCACAAACATGTTTACGCGTCAAATGGCAGTTGGAAGTGACAATAAAGCAGTGCGAAACAAGCGGTAGTTGCTGATTTTCGTCAGTTTGTGAAGACGGACGTGTTATTCCGGAAGAAAAGTAAATCACGTGCATGTTGAGGACACCATGCGTTCTGTATTGTGTGTGTTTTAAAATTCGTGTTTTCAAAACGTTAAGTGTGAAAACTAATAAGTGTTTAAATGTATTGTTCCATCCGTTGCGAAATTTACCAATAACAAACATGTTTGCGCGTCACGTGGCAATTGGAAGTAACCAACAAGCAGTGCGAAGCGCGCGGTAGTTGCTGATTTACGTCACTTTGTGAAGACGGACGTGTTATTCCGTAAGAAAAGTATACCAAGTTCATGTTGAGGACACGGTGCACTCTGAATTGTGTGTGTTTTAAAATTCGTGTTTTCAAAACGTTAAGTGTGAAAACTAATAAATGTTTAAATATATTGTTCCATCCGTTGCGAACCTTACCAATCACAAACATGTTTACGCGTCAAATGGCAGTTGGAAGTGACAATAAAGCAGTGCGAAGCGCGCGGTAGTTGCTGATTTTCGTCAGTTTGTGAAGACGGACGTGTTATCCTGGAAGAAAAGTATACCAAGTGCATGTTGAGGAAACCGTGCTTTCTGAATTGTGTGTGTTTTTAAAATCGTATTTTCGAAACGTCAAGTGCGAAAACTAATAAGTTTTTAAAAATAATGGTCTAGCCGCTGCAAGCGCAACCTGGCACAGACATTTTTACGCGTCAAATGGCAGTTGGAAGTGACAATAAAGCAGTGCGAAACAAGCGGTAGTTGCTGATTTTCGTCAGTTTGTGAAGACGGACGTGTTATTCCGGAAGAAAAGTATACCAAGTTCATGTTGAGGACACGGTCCACTCTGAATTGTGTGTGTTTTAAAATTCGTGTTTTCAAAACGTTAAGTGTGAAAACTAATAAGTGTTTAAATATATTGTTCCATCCGTTGCGAGCCTTACCAATCACAAACATGTTTACGCGTCAAATGGCAGTTGGAAGTGACAATAAAGCAGTGCGAAACAAGCGGTAGTTGCGGATTTTCGTCAGTTTGTGAAGACGGACGTGTTATTCCGGAAGAAAAGTATATCACGTGCATGTTGAGGACACCATGCGTTCTGTATTGTGTGTGTTTTAAAATTCGTGTTTTCAAAACGTTAAGTGTGAAAACTAATAAGTGTTTAAATGTATTGCTCCATCCGTTGCGAAATTTACCAATAACAAACATGTTTGCGCGTCACGTGGCAATTGGAAGTAACCAACAAGCAGTGCGAAGCGTGCGGTAGTTGCTGATTTTCGTCACTTTGTGAAGACGGACGTGTTATTCCGGAAGAAAATTATACCAAGTGCATGTTGAGGACACGGTGCACTCTGAATTGTGTGTGTTTTAAAATTCGTGTTTTCAAAATGTTAAGTGTGAAAACTAATAAGTGTTTAAATATATTGTTCTATTCGTTGCGAGCCTTACCAATCACAAACATGTTTACGCGTCAAATGGCAGTTGGAAGTGACAATAAACCAGTGCGAAGCGCGCGGTACTTGCTGATTTTCGTCAGTTTGTGAAGACGGACGTGTTATTCCGGAAGAAAAGTATACCACGTGCATGTTGAGGACACCATGCGTTCTGTATTGTGTGTGTTTTAAAATTCGTGTTTTCAAAACGTTAAGTGTGAAAACTGATAAGTGTTTAAATATATTGTTCCATCCGTTGCAAGATTTACCAATAACAAACATGTTTACGCGTCACGTGGCAATTGGATGTCACCAACAAGCAGTGCGAATTGCGTGGCAGTTGTGGATATTAGTCAGTTTGTGTATATGGACGTGTTATTCCGGAAGAAAAGTTTACCAAGTGCATGTTGAGTACACCGTTTACACTGAATTGTGTGTGTTTTAAAATTCTTATTATCAAAACCTCAAGTGTGAAAACCAATTAGTGTTTCAAAATAATGGTCCAACCGCAGCGAGCGCAATCTGTCACAACATGTTTACGCAATACGTAACAATTGGGGTAATCAACGAGCTGTGCCGAGGGCGCGGCAGTTAGTTGATATTCGTCAGTTTGTGAAGACGGACGTGTTATTCCGGAAGAAAAGTATACCAAGTGCATGTTGAGGACACGGTGCACTCTGAATTGTGTGTGTTATAAAATTCGTCTTTTCACAACGTTAAGTGTGAAAACTAATAAGTGTTTAAATATATTGTTCCATCCGTTGCAAGATTTACCAATAACAAACATGTTTACGCGTCACGTGGCAATTATAAGTCACCAACAAGCAGTGCGAATTGCGTGGCAGTTGTGGATATTAGTCAGTTTGTGTATATGGACGTGTTATTCCGGAGAAAAAGTATATCAAGTGCATGTTGAGTACACCGTTTACACTGAATTGTGTCTGTTTTAAAATTCTTATTATCAAAACCTCAAGTGTGAAAACCAATTAGTGTTTGAAAATAATGGTCCAACCGCTGCGAGCGCAACCTGTCACAACATGTTTACGCAATACGTAACAATTGGGGGTAATCAACGAGCTGTGCCGAGCGCGCGGCAGTTAGTTGATATTCGTCAGTTTGTGAAGACGGACGTGTTATTCCGGAAGAAAAGTGTACCAAGTTCATGTTGAGAACACGGTGAACTCTGAATTGTGTGTGTTTTAAAATTCGTGTTTTCAAAACGTTAAGTGTGAAAACTAATAAGTGTTTAAATATATTGTTCCATCCGTTGCGAGCCTTACCAATCACAAACATGTTTACGCGACAAATGGCAGTTGGAAGCGACAATAAAGCAGTGCGAAACAAGCGGTAGTTGCTGATTTTCGTCAGTTTGTGAAGACGGACGTGTTGTTCCGAAAGAAAAGTATATCACGTGCATGTTGAGGACACCATGCGTTCTGTATTGTGTGTGTTTTAAAATTTGTGTTTTCAAAACGTTAAGTGTGAAAACTAATAAGTGTTTAAATGTATTGTTCCATCCGTTACGAAATTTACCAATAACAAACATGTTTACGCGTCAAATGACAGTTGGAAGTGACAATAAACCAGTGTGAAGCGCGCGGCAGTTAGTTGATATATGTCAGTTTGTGAAGAAGGACGTGTTATTCCGGAAGAAAAGTATACCACGTGCATGTTGAGGACGCCATGCGTTCTGTATTGTGTGTGTTTTAAAATTCGTGTTTTCAAAACGTTAAGTGTGAAAACTAATAAGTGTTTAAATATATTGTTCCATCCGTTGCAAGATTTACCAATAACAAACATGTTTACGCGTCAAATGGCAATTGGAAGTCACCAACAAGCAGTGCGAATTGCGTGGCAGTTGTGGATATTAGTCAGTTTGTGTATATGGACGTGTTATTCCGGAAGAAAAGTATACCAAGTGCATGTTGAGTACACCGTTTACACTGAATTGTGTGTGTTTTAAAATTCTTATTATCAAAACCTCAAGTGTGAAAACCAATTAGTGTTTCAAAATAACGGTCCAACCGCAGCGAGCGCAATCTGTCACAACATGTTTACGCAATACGTAACAATTGGGGTAATCAACGAGCTGTGCCGAGGGCGCGGCAGTTAGTTGATATTCGTCAGTTTGTGAAGACGGACGTGTTATTCCGGAAGAAAAGTATACCAAGTGCATGTTGAGGACACGGTGCACTCTGAATTGTGTGTGTTATAAAATTCGTGTTTTCAAAACGTTAAGTGTGAAAACTAATAAGTGTTTAAATATACTGTTCCATCCGTTGCAAGATTTACCAATAACAAACATGTTTACGCGTCACGTGGCAATTATAAGTCACCAACAAGCAGTGCGAATTGCGTGCCAGTTGTGGATATTAGTCAGTTTGTGTATATGGACGTGTTATTCCGGAAGAAAAGTATACCAAGTGCATGTTGAGGACACGGTGCACTCTGAATTGTGTGTGTTTTAAAATTCGTGTTTTCAAAATGTTAAGTGTGAAAACTAATAAGTGTTTAAATATATTGTTCTATTCGTTGCGAGCCTTACCAATCACAAACATGTTTACGCGTCAAATGGCAGTTGGAAGTGACAATAAACCAGTGCGAAGCGCGCGGTACTTGCTGATTTTCGTCAGTTTGTGAAGACGGACGTGTTATTCCGGAAGAAAAGTATACCACGTGCATGTTGAGGACACCATGCGTTCTGTATTGTGTGTGTTTTAAAATTCGTGTTTTCAAAACGTTAAGTGTGAAAACTGATAAGTGTTTAAATATATTGTTCCATCCGTTGCAAGATTTACCAATAACAAACATGTTTACGCGTCACGAGGCAATTGGATGTCACCAACAAGCAGTGCGAATTGCGTGGCAGTTGTGGATATTAGTCAGTTTGTGTATATGGACGTGTTATTCCGGAAGAAAAGTATACCAAGTGCATGTTGAGTACACCGTTTACACTGAATTGTGTGTGTTTTAAAATTCTTATTATCAAAACCTCAAGTGTGAAAACCAATTAGTGTTTGAAAATAATGGTCCAACCGCTGCGAGCGCAACCTGTCACAACATGTTTACGCAATACGTAACAATTGGGGGTAATCAACGAGCTGTGCCGAGCGCGCGGCAGTTAGTTGATATTCGTCAGTTTGTGAAGACGGACGTGTTATTCCGGAAGAAAAGTGTACCAAGTTCATGTTGAGGACACGGTGAACTCTGAATTCTGTGTGTTTTAAAATTCGTGTTTTCAAAACGTTAAGTGTGAAAACTAATAAGTGTTTAAATATATTGTTCCATCCGTTGCGAGCCTTACCAATCACAAACATGTTTACGCGTCAAATGGCAGTTGGAAGTGACAATAAAGCAGTGCGAAGCGCGCGGTAGTTGCTGATTTTCGTCAGTTTGTGAAGACGGACGTGTTATCCTGGAAGAAAAGTATACCAAGTGCATATTGAGGAAACCGTGCTTTCTGAATTGTGTGTGTTTTTAAAATCGTATTTTAAAAACGTCAAGTGCAAAAACTAATAAGTTTTTAAAAATAATGGTCTAGCCGCTGCAAGGGCAACCTGTCACAGACATTTTTACGCGACAAATGGCAGTTGGAAGCGACAATAAAGCAGTGCGAAACAAGCGGTAGTTGCTGATTTTCGTCAGTTTGTGAAGACGGACGTGTTATTCCGAAAGAAAAGTATATCACGTGCATGTTGAGGACACCATGCGTTCTGTATTGTGTGTGTTTTAAAATTTGTGTTTTCAAAACGTTAAGTGTGAAAACTAATAAGTGTTTAAATGTATTGTTCCATCCGTTACGAAATTTACCAATAACAAACATGTTTACGCGTCAAATGGCAGTTGGAAGTGACAATAAACCAGTGCGAAGCGCGCGGCAGTTAGTTGATATATGTCAGTTTGTGAAGAAGGACGAGTTATTCCGGAAGAAAAGTATACCACGTGCATGTTGAGGACGCCATGCGTTCTGTATTGTGTGTGTTTTAAAATTCGTGTTTTCAAAACGTTAAGTGTGAAAACTAATAAGTGTTTAAATATATTGTTCCATCCGTTGCAAGATTTACCAATAACAAACATGTTTACGCGTCACGTGGCAATTGGAAGTCACCAACAAGCAGTGCGAATTGCGTGGCAGTTGTGGATATTAGTCAGTTTGTGTATATGGACGTGTTATTCCGGAAGAAAAGTATACCAAGTGCATGTTGAGTACACCGTTTACACTGAATTGTGTGTGTTTTAAAATTCTTATTATCAAAACCTCAAGTGTGAAAACCAATTAGTGTTTCAAAATAATGGTCCAACCGCAGCGAGCGCAATCTGTCACAACATGTTTACGCAATACGTAACAATTGGGGTAATCAACGAGCTGTGCCGAGGGCGCGGCAGTTAGTTGATATTCGTCAGTTTGTGAAGACGGACGTGTTATTCCGGAAGAAAAGTATACCAAGTGCATGTTGAGGACACGGTGCACTCTGAATTGTGTGTGTTATAAAATTCGTCTTTTCACAACGTTAAGTGTGAAAACTAATAAGTGTTTAAATATATTGTTCCATCCGTTGCAAGATTTACCAATAACAAACATGTTTACGCGTCACGTGGCAATTATAAGTCACCAACAAGCAGTGCGAATTGCGTGGCAGTTGTGGATATTAGTCAGTTTGTGTATATGGACGTGTTATTCCGGAGAAAAAGTATATCAAGTGCATGTTGAGTACACCGTTTACACTGAATTGTGTCTGTTTTAAAATTCTTATTATCAAAACCTCAAGTGTGAAAACCAATTAGTGTTTGAAAATAATGGTCCAACCGCTGCGAGCGCAACCTGTCACAACATGTTTACGCAATACGTAACAATTGGGGGTAATCAACGAGCTGTGCCGAGCGCGCGGCAGTTAGTTGATATTCGTCAGTTTGTGAAGACGGACGTGTTATTCCGGAAGAAAAGTGTACCAAGTTCATGTTGAGAACACGGTGAACTCTGAATTGTGTGTGTTTTAAAGTTTGTGAAGACGGACGTGTTATTCCGGAAGAAAAGTATATCACGTGCATGTTGAGGACACAATGCGTTCTGTATTGTGTGTGTTTTAAAATTCGTGTTTTCAAAACGTTAAGTGTGAAAACTAATAAGTGTTTAAATGTATTGTTCCATCCGTTACGAAATTTACCAATAACAAACATGTTTACGCGTCAAATGGCAGTTGGAAGTGACAATAAACCAGTGCGAAGCGCGCGGCAGTTAGTTGATATATGTCAGTTTGTGAAGACGGACGTGTTATTCCGGAAGAAAAGTATACCACGTGCATGTTGAGGACACCATGCGTTCTGTATTGTGTGTGTTTTAAAATTCGTGTTTTCAAAACGTTAAGTGTGAAAACTAATAAGTGTTTAAATATATTGTTCCATCCGTTGCAAGATTTACCAATAACAAACATGTTTACGCGTCACGTGGCAATTGGAAGTCACCAACAAGCAGTGCGAAGCGCGTGGCAGTTGTGGATATTAGTCAGTTTGTGTATATGGACGTGTTATTCCGGAAGAAAAGTATATCAAGTGCATGTTGAGTACACCGTTTACACTGAATTGTTTGTGTTTTAAAATTCTTATTATCAAAACCTCAAGTGTGAAAACCAATTAGTGTTTGAAAATAATGGTCCAACCGCTGCGAGCGCAACCTGTCACAACATGTTTACGCAATACGTAACAATTGGGGGTAATCAACGAGCTGTGCCGAGCGCGCGGCAGTTAGTTGATATTCGTCAGTTTGTGAAGACGGACCTGTTATTCCGGAAGAAAAGTGTACCAAGTTCATGTTGAGGACACGGTGAACTCTGAATTGTGTGTGTTTTAAAATTCGTGTTTTCAAAACGTTAAGTGTGAAAACTAATAAGTGTTTAAATATATTGTTCCATCCGTTGCAAGCCTTACCAATCACAAACATGTTTACGCGACAAATGGCAGTTGGAAGCGACAATAAAGCAGTGCGAAACAAGCGGTAGTTGCTGATTTTCGTCAGTTTGTGAAGACGGACGTGTTGTTCCGAAAGAAAAGTATATCACGTGCATGTTGAGGACACCATGCGTTCTGTATTGTGTGTGTTTTAAAATTTGTGTTTTCAAAACGTTAAGTGTGAAAACTAATAAGTGTTTAAATGTATTGTTCCATCCGTTACGAAATTTACCAATAACAAACATGTTTACGCGTCAAATGACAGTTGGAAGTGACAATAAACCAGTGTGAAGCGCGCGGCAGTTAGTTGATATATGTCAGTTTGTGAAGAAGGACGTGTTATTCCGGAAGAAAAGTATACCACGTGCATGTTGAGGACGCCATGCGTTCTGTATTGTGTGTGTTTTAAAATTCGTGTTTTCAAAACGTTAAGTGTGAAAACTAATAAGTGTTTAAATATATTGTTCCATCCGTTGCAAGATTTACCAATAACAAACATGTTTACGCGTCAAATGGCAATTGGAAGTCACCAACAAGCAGTGCGAATTGCGTGGCAGTTGTGGATATTAGTCAGTTTGTGTATATGGACGTGTTATTCCGGAAGAAAAGTATACCAAGTGCATGTTGAGTACACCGTTTACACTGAATTGTGTG
The DNA here is from genome assembly GCA_039881145.1 of Druceiella hillmani. Taxonomy (NCBI): domain Eukaryota; kingdom Metazoa; phylum Arthropoda; class Insecta; order Lepidoptera; family Hepialidae; genus Druceiella; species Druceiella hillmani. Next base: position 2,868,196 of record JAYKKI010000092.1, read on the forward strand.
TGTTTTAAAATTCTTATTATCAAAACCTCAAGTGTGAAAACCAATTAGTGTTTCAAAATAACGGTCCAACCGCAGCGAGCGCAATCTGTCACAACATGTTTACGCAATACGTAACAATTGGGGTAATCAACGAGCTGTGCCGAGGGCGCGGCAGTTAGTTGATATTCGTCAGTTTGTGAAGACGGACGTGTTATTCCGGAAGAAAAGTATACCAAGTGCATGTTGAGGACACGGTGCACTCTGAATTGTGTGTGTTATAAAATTCGTGTTTTCAAAACGTTAAGTGTGAAAACTAATAAGTGTTTAAATATACTGTTCCATCCGTTGCAAGATTTACCAATAACAAACATGTTTACGCGTCACGTGGCAATTATAAGTCACCAACAAGCAGTGCGAATTGCGTGCCAGTTGTGGATATTAGTCAGTTTGTGTATATGGACGTGTTATTCCGGAGAAAAAGTATATCAAGTGCATGTTGAGTACACCGTTTACACTGAATTGTGTCTGTTTTAAAATTCTTATTATCAAAACCTCAAGTGTGAAAACCAATTAGTGTTTGAAAATAATGGTCCAACCGCTGCGAGCGCAACCTGTCACAACATGTTTACGCAATACGTAACAATTGGGGGTAATCAACGAGCTGTGCCGAGCGCGCGGCAGTTAGTTGATATTCGTCAGTTTGTGAAGACGGACGTGTTATTCCGGAAGAAAAGTGTACCAAGTTTCATGTTGAGAACACGGTGAACTCTGAATTGTGTGTGTTTTAAAATTCGTATTTTCAAAACGTTAAGTGTGAAAACTAATAAGTGTTTAAATATATTGTTCCATCCGTTGCGAGCCTTACCAATCACAAACATGTTTACGCGTCAAATGGCAGTTGAAAGTGACAATAAAGCAGTGCGAAGCGCGCGGTAGTTGCTGATTTTCGTCAGTTTGTGAAGACAAACGTGTTATCCTGGAAGAAAAGTATACCAAGTGCATGTTGAGGAAACCGTGCTTTCTGAATTGTGTGTGTTTTTAAAATCGTATTTTCAAAACGTCAAGTGCGAAAACTAATAAGTTTTTAAAAATAATGGTCTAGCCGCTGCAAGCGCAACCTGTCACAGACATTTTTACGCGACAAATGGCAGTTGGAAGTGACAATAAAGCAGTGCGAAACAAGCGGTAGTTGCTGATTTTCGTCAGTTTGTGAAGACGGACGTGTTATTCCGGAAGAAAAGTATATCACGTGCATGTTGAGGACACAATGCGTTCTGTATTGTGTGTGTTTTAAAATTCGTGTTTTCAAAACGTTAAGTGTGAAAACTAATAAGTGTTTAAATGTATTGTTCCATCCGTTACGAAATTTACCAATAACAAACATGTTTACGCGTCAAATGGCAGTTGGAAGTGACAATAAACCAGTGCGAAGCGCGCGGCAGTTAGTTGATATATGTCAGTTTGTGAAGACGGACGTGTTATTCCGGAAGAAAAGTATACCACGTGCATGTTGAGGACACCATGCGTTCTGTATTGTGTGTGTTTTAAAATTCGTGTTTTCAAAACGTTAAGTGTGAAAACTAATAAGTGTTTAAATATATTGTTCCATCCGTTGCAAGATTTACCAATAACAAACATGTTTACGCGTCACGTGGCAATTGGAAGTCACCAACAAGCAGTGCGAAGCGCGTGGCAGTTGTGGATATTAGTCAGTTTGTGTATATGGACGTGTTATTCCGGAAGAAAAGTATATCAAGTGCATGTTGAGTACACCGTTTACACTGAATTGTTTGTGTTTTAAAATTCTTATTATCAAAACCTCAAGTGTGAAAACCAATTAGTGTTTGAAAATAATGGTCCAACCGCTGCGAGCGCAACCTGTCACAACATGTTTACGCAATACGTAACAATTGGGGTAATCAACGAGCTGTGCCGAGCGCGCGGCAGTTAGTTGATATTCGTCAGTTTGTGAAGACGGACGTGTTATTCCGGAAGAAAAGTGTACCAAGTTCATGTTAAGGACACGGTGAACTCTGAATTGTGTGTGTTTTAAAATTCATGTTTTCAAAACGTTAAGTGTGAAAACTAATAAATGTTTAAATATATTGTTCCATCCGTTGCGAACCTTACCAATCACAAACATGTTTACGCGTCAAATGGCAGTTGGAAATGACAATAAAGCAGTGCGAAGCGCGCGGTAGTTGCTGATTTTCGTCAGTTTGTGAAGACGGACGTGTTATACTGGAAGAAAAGTATACCAAGTGCATGTTGAGGAAACCGTGCTTTCTGAATTGTGTGTGTTTTTAAAATCGTATTTTCAAAACGTCAAGTGCGAAAACTAATAAGTTTTTAAAAATAATGGTCTAGCCGCTGCAAGCGCAACCTGGCACAGACATTTTTACGCGTCAAATGGCAGTTGGAAGTGACAATAAAGCAGTGCGAAACAAGCGGTAGTTGCTGATTTTCGTCAGTTTGTGAAGACGGACGTGTTATTCCGGAAGAAAAGTATATCACGTGCATGTTGAGGACACCATGCGTTCTGTATTGTGTGTGTTTTAAAATTCGTGTTTTCAAAACGTTAAGTGTGAAAACTAATAAGTGTTTAAATGTATTGTTCCATCCGTTGCGAAATTTACCAATAACAAACATGTTTGCGCGTCACGTGGCAATTGGAAGTAACCAACAAGCAGTGCGAAGCGCGCGGTAGTTGCTGATTTTCGTCACTTTGTGAAGACGGACGTGTTATTCCGGAAGAAAAGTATACCAAGTGCATGTTGAGGACACGGTTCACTCTGAATTGTGTGTGTTTTAAAATTCGTGTTTTCAAAATGTTAAGTGTGAAAACTAATAAGTGTTTAAATATATTGTTCTATTCGTTGCGAGCCTTACCAATCACAAACATGTTTACGCGTCAAATGGCAGTTGGAAGTGACAATAAACCAGTGCGAAGCGCGCGGTACTTGCTGATTTTCGTCAGTTTGTGAAGACGGACGTGTTATTCCGGAAGAAAAGTATACCACGTGCATGTTGAGGACACCATGCGTTCTGTATTGTGTGTGTTTTAAAATTCGTGTTTTCAAAACGTTAAGTGTGAAAACTAATAAGTGTTTAAATATATTGTTCCATCCGTTGCAAGATTTACCAAAAACAAACATGTTTACGCGTCACGTGGCAATTGGAAGTCATTAACAAGCAGTGCGAAGCGCGTGGCAGTTGTGGATATTAGTCAGTTTGTGTATATGGACGTGTTATTCCGGAAGAAAAGTATACCAAGTGCATGTTGAGTACACCGTTTACACTGAATTGTGTGTGTTTTAAAATTCTTATTATCAAAACCTCAAGTGTGAAAACCAATTAGTGTTTGAAAATAATGGTCCAACCGCTGCGAGCGCAACCTGTCACAACATGTTTACGCAATACGTAACAATTGGGGGTAATCAACGAGCTGTGCCGAGCGCGCGGCAGTTAGTTGATATTCGTCAGTTTGTGAAGACGGACGTGTTATTCCGGAAGAAAAGTGTACCAAGTTCATGTTGAGGACACGGTGAACTCTGAATTGTGTGTGTTTTAAAATTCGTGTTTTCAAAACGTTAAGTGTGAAAACTAATAAGTGTTTAAATATATTGTTCCATCCGTTGCGAGCCTTACCAATCACAAACATGTTTACGCGTCAAATGGCAGTTGGAAGTGACAATAAAGCAGTGCGAAGCGCGCGGTAGTTGCTGATTTTCGTCAGTTTGTGAAGACGGACGTGTTATCCTGGAAGAAAAGTATACCAAGTGCATGTTGAGGAAACCGTGCTTTCTGAATTGTGTGTGTTTTTAAATTAGTATTTTCAAAACGTCCAGTGCGAAAACTAATAAGTTTTTAAAAATAATGGTCTAGCCGCTGCAAGCGCAACCTGTCACAGATATTTTTACGCGACAAATGGCAGTTGGAAGTGACAATAAAGCAGTGCGAAACAAGCGGTAGTTGCTGATTTTCGTCAGTTTGTGAAGACGGACGTGTTATTCCGGAAGAAAAGTATATCACGTGCATGTTGAGGACACCATGCGTTCTGTATTGTGTGTGTTTTAAAATTCGTGTTTTCAAAACGTTAAGTGTGAAAACTAATAAGTGTTTAAATGTATTGTTCCATCCGTTGCGAAATTTACCAATAACAAACATGTTTGCGCGTCACGTGGCAATTGGAAGTAACCAACAAGCAGTGCGAAGCGCGCGGTAGTTGCTGATTTTCGTCACTTTGTGAAGACGGACGTGTTATTCCGGAAGAAAAGTATAACAAGTGCATGTTGAGGACACGGTACACTCTGAATTGTGTGTGTTTTAAAATTCGTGTTTTCAAAATGTTAAGTGTGAAAACTAATAAGTGTTTAAATATATTGTTCTATTCGTTGCGAGCCTTACCAATCACAAACATGTTTACGCGTCAAATGGCAGTTGGAAGTGACAATAAACCAGTGCGAAGCGCGCGGTACTTGCTGATTTTCGTCAGTTTGTGAAGACGGACGTGTTATTCCGGAAGAAAAGTATACCACGTGCATGTTGAGGACACCATGCGTTCTGTATTGTGTGTGTTTTAAAATTCGTGTTTTCAAAATGTTAAGTGTGAAAACTAATAAGTGTTTAAATATATTGTTCCATCCGTTGCAAGATTTACCAATAACAAACATGTTTACGCGTCACGTGGCAATTGGAAGTCACCAACAAGCAGTGCGAATTGCGTGGCAGTGGATATTAGTCAGTTTGTGTATATGGACGTGTTATTCCGGAAGAAAAGTATACCAAGTGCATGTTGAGTACACCGTTTACACTGAATTGTGTGTGTTTTAAAATTCTTATTATCAAAACCTCAAGTGTGAAAACCAATTAGTGTTTGAAAATAATGGTCCAACCGCTGCGAGCGCAACCTGTCACAACATGTTTACGCAATACGTAACAATTGGGGGTAATCAACGAGCTGTGCCGAGCGCGCGGCAGTTAGTTGATATTCGTCAGTTTGTGAAGACGGACGTGTTATTCCGGAAGAAAAGTGTACCAAGTTCATGTTGAGGACACGGTGAACTCTGAATTGTGTGTGTTTTAAAATTCGTATTTTCAAAACGTTAAGTGTGAAAACTAATAAGTGTTTAAATATATTGTTCCATCCGTTGCGAGCCTTAACAATCACAAACATGTTTACGCGTCAAATGGCAGTTGGAAGTGACAATAAAGCAGTGCGAAGCGCGCGGTAGTTGCTGATTTTCGTCAGTTTGTGAAGACGGACGTGTTATCCTGGAAGAAAAGTATACCAAGTGCATATTGAGGAAACCGTGCTTTCTGAATTGTGTTTGTTTTTAAAATCGTATTTTCAAAACGTCAAGTGCAAAAACTAATAAGTTTTTAAAAATAATGGTCTAGCCGCTGCAAGCGCAACCTGTCACAGACATGTTTACGCGTCAAATGGCAGTTGGAAGTGACAATAAAGCAGTGCGAAACAAGCGGTAGTCGCTGATTTTCGTCAGTTTGTGAAGACGGACATGTTATTCCGGAAGAAAAGTATAATAAGTGCATGTTGAGGAAACCGTGCTTTCTGAATTGTGTGTGTTTTTAAATTCGTATTTTCAAAACGTCAAGTGCAAAAACTAATAAGTTTTTAAAAATAATGGTCTAGCCGCTGCAAGCGCAACCTGTCACAGACATTTTTACGTGAAAAATGGCAGTTGGAAGTGACAATAAACCAGTGCGAAGCGCGCGGCAGTTAGTTGATATATGTCAGTTTGTGAAGACGGACGTGTTATTCCGGAAGAAAAGTATACCACGTGCATGTTGAGGACACCATGCGTTCTGTATTGTGTGTGTTTTAAAATTCGTGTTTTCAAAACATTAGGTGTGAAAACTAATAAGTGTTTAAATATATTGTTCCATCCGTTGCAAGATTTACCAATAGCAAACATGTTTACGCGTCACGTGGCAATTAGAAGTAACCAACAAGCAGTGCGAAGCGCGCGGTAGTTGCTGATTTTCGTCAGTTTGTGAAGACGGACGTGTTATTCCGGAAGAAAAGTATACCAAGTGCATGTTGAGGACACGGTGCATTCTGAATTGTGTGTGTTTTAAAATTCGTGTTTTCAAAATGTTAAGTGTGAAAACTAATAAGTGTTTAAATATATTGTTCTATTCGTTGCGAGCCTTACCAATCACAAACATGTTTACGCGTCAAATGGCAGTTAGAAGTGACAATAAACCAGTGCGAAGCGCGCGGCAGTTAGTTGATATATGTCAGTTTGTGAAGACGGACGTGTTATTCCGGAAGAAAAGTATACCACGTGCATGTTGAGGACACCATGCGTTCTGTATTGTGTGTGTTTTCAAAACGTTAAGTGTGAAAACTAATAAGTGTTTAAATATATTGTTCCATCCGTTGCAAGATTTACCAATAACAAACATGTTTACGCGTCACGTGGCAATTATAAGTCACCAAAAGCAGTGCGAATTGCGTGGCAGTTGTGGATATTAGTCAGTTTGTGTATATGGACGTGTTATTCCGGAGGAAAAGTATATCAAGTGCATGTTGAGTACACCGTTTACACTGAATTGTGTCTGTTTTAAAATTCTTATTATCAAAACCTCAAGTGTGAAAACCAATTAGTGTTTGAAAATAATGGTCCAACCGCTGCGAGCGCAACCTGTCACAACATGTTTACGCAATACGTAACAATTGGGGGTAATCAACGAGCTGTGCCGAGCGCGCGGCAGTTAGTTGATATTCGTCAGTTTGTGAAGACGGACGTGTTATTCCGGAAGAAAAGTGTACCAAGTTTCATGTTGAGAACACGGTGAACTCTGAATTGTGTGTGTTTTAAAATTCGTATTTTCAAAACGTTAAGTGTGAAAACTAATAAGTGTTTAAATATATTGTTCCATCCGTTGCGAGCCTTACCAATCACAAACATGTTTACGCGTCAAATGGCAGTTGGAAGTGACGATAAAGCAGTGCGAAGCGCGCGGTAGTTGCTGATTTTCGTCAGTTTGTGAAGACGGACGTGTTATCCTGGAAGAAAAGTATACCAAGTGCATGTTGAGGAAACCGTGCTTTCTGAATTGTGTGTGTTCTTAAAATCGTATTTTCAAAACGTCAGGTGTGAAAACTAATAAGTTTTTAAAAATAATGGTCTAGCCGCTGCAAGCGCAACCTGGCACAGACATTTTTACGCGTCAAATGGCAGTTGGAAGTGACAATAAAGCAGTGCGAAACAAGCGGTAGTCGCTGATTTTCGTCAGTTTGTGAAGACGGACGTGTTATTCCGGAAGAAAAGTATAATAAGTGCATGTTGAGTAAACCGTGCTTTCTGAATTGTGTGTGTTTTTAAAATCGTATTTTCAAAACGTCAAGTGCAAAAACTAATAAGTTTTTAAAAATAATGGTCTAGCCGCTGCAAGCGCAAACTGGCACAGATATTTTTACGCGACAAATGGCAGTTGGAAGTGACAATAAAGCAGTGCGAAACAAGCGGTAGTTGCGGATTTTCGTCAGTTTGTGAAGACGGACGTGTTATTCCGGAAGAAAAGTATATCACGTGCATGTTGAGGACACCATGCGTTCTGTATTGTGTGTGTTTTAAAATTCGTGTTTTCAAAACGTTAAGTGTGAAAACTAATAAGTGTTTAAATGTATTGCTCCATCCGTTGCGAAATTTACCAATAACAAACATGTTTGCGCGTCACGTGGCAATTGGAAGTAACCAACAAGCAGTGCGAAGCGCGCGGTAGTTGCTGATTTTTGTCAGTTTGTGAAGACGGACGTGTTATTCCGGAAGAAAAGTATACCACGTGCATGTTGAGGACACCATGCGTTCTGTATTGTGTGTGTTTTAAAATTCGTGTTTTCAAAATGTTAAGTGTGAAAACTAATAAGTGTTTAAATATATTGTTCCATCCGTTGCAAGATTTACCAATAACAAACATGTTTACGCGTCACGTGGCAATTGGAAGTCACCAACAAGCAGTGCGAATTGCGTGGCAGTGGATATTAGTCAGTTTGTGTATATGGACGTGTTATTCCGGAAGAAAAGTATACCAAGTGCATGTTGAGTACACCGTTTACACTGAATTGTGTGTGTTTTAAAATTATTATTATCAAAACCTCAAGTGTGAAAACCAATTAGTGTTTGAAAATAATGGTCCAACCGCTGCGAGCGCAACCTGTCACAACATGTTTACGCAATACGTAACAATTGGGGGTAATCAACGAGCTGTGCCGAGCGCGCGGCAGTTAGTTGATATTCGTCAGTTTGTGAAGACGGACGTGTTATTCCGGAAGAAAAGTGTACCAAGTTCATGTTGAGGACACGGTGAACTCTGAATTGTGTGTGTTTTAAAATTCGTGTTTTCAAAACGTTAAGTGTGAAAACTAATAAGTGTTTAAATATATTGTTCCATCCGTTGCGAGCCTTACCAATCACAAACATGTTTACGCGTCAAATGGCAGTTGGAAGTGACAATAAAGCAGTGCGAAGCGCGCGGTAGTTGCTGATTTTCGTCAGTTTGTGAAGACGGACGTGTTATCCTGGAAGAAAAGTATACCAAGTGCATATTGAGGAAACCGTGCTTTCTGAATTGTGTTTGTTTTTAAAATCGTATTTTCAAAACGTCAAGTGCAAAAACTAATAAGTTTTTAAAAATAATGGTCTAGCCGCTGCAAGCGCAACCTGTCACAGACATGTTTACGCGTCAAATGGCAGTTGGAAGTGACAATAAAGCAGTGCGAAACAAGCGGTAGTCGCTGATTTTCGTCAGTTTGTGAAGACGGACATGTTATTCCGGAAGAAAAGTATAATAAGTGCATGTTGAGGAAACCGTGCTTTCTGAATTGTGTGTGTTTTTAAATTCGTATTTTCAAAACGTCAAGTGCAAAAACTAATAAGTTTTTAAAAATAATGGTCTAGCCGCTGCAAGCGCAACCTGTCACAGACATTTTTACGTGACAAATGGCAGTTGGAAGTGACAATAAACCAGTGCGAAGCGCGCGGCAGTTAGTTGATATATGTCAGTTTGTGAAGACGGACGTGTTATTCCGGAAGAAAAGTATACCACGTGCATGTTGAGGACACCATGCGTTCTGTATTGTGTGTGTTTTAAAATTCGTGTTTTCAAAACATTAGGTGTGAAAACTAATAAGTGTGAAAACTAATAAGTGTTTAAATATATTGTTCCATCCGTTGCGAGCCTTACCAATCACAAACATGTTTACGCGTCAAATGGCAGTTGGAAGTGACAATAAAGCAGTGCGAAGCGCGCGGTAGTTGCTGATTTTCGTCAGTTTGTGAAGACGGACGTGTTATCCTGGAAGAAAAGTATACCAAGTGCATGTTGAGGAAACCGTGCTTTCTGAATTGTGTGTGTTCTTAAAATCGTATTTTCAAAACGTCAGGTGTGAAAACTAATAAGTTTTTAAAAATAATGGTCTAGCCGCTGCAAGCGCAACCTGGCACAGACATTTTTACGCGTCAAATGGCAGTTGGAAGTGACAATAAAGCAGTGCGAAACAAGCGGTAGTCGCTGATTTTCGTCAGTTTGTGAAGACGGACGTGTTATTTCGGAAGAAAAGTATAATAAGTGCATGTTGAGTAAACCGTGCTTTCTGAATTGTGTGTGTTTTTAAAATCGTATTTTCAAAACGTCAAGTGCAAAAACTAATAAGTTTTTAAAAATAATGGTCTAGCCGCTGCAAGCGCAAACTGGCACAGATATTTTTACGCGACAAATGGCAGTTGGAAGTGACAATAAAGCAGTGCGAAACAAGCGGTAGTTGCGGATTTTCGTCAGTTTGTGAAGACGGACGTGTTATTCCGGAAGAAAAGTATATCACGTGCATGTTGAGGACACCATGCGTTCTGTATTGTGTGTGTTTTAAAATTCGTGTTTTCAAAACGTTAAGTGTGAAAACTAATAAGTGTTTAAATGTATTGCTCCATCCGTTGCGAAATTTACCAATAACAAACATGTTTGCGCGTCACGTGGCAATTGGAAGTAACCAACAAGCAGTGCGAAGCGCGCGGTAGTTGCTGATTTTTGTCAGTTTGTGAAGACGGACGTGTTATTCCGGAAGAAAAGTATACCACGTGCATGTTGAGGACACCATGCGTTCTGTATTGTGTGTGTTTTAAAATTCGTGTTTTCAAAATGTTAAGTGTGAAAACTAATAAGTGTTTAAATATATTGTTCCATCCGTTGCAAGATTTACCAATAACAAACATGTTTACGCGTCACGTGGCAATTGGAAGTCACCAACAAGCAGTGCGAATTGCGTGGCAGTGGATATTAGTCAGTTTGTGTATATGGACGTGTTATTCCGGAAGAAAAGTATACCAAGTGCATGTTGAGTACACCGTTTACACTGAATTGTGTGTGTTTTAAAATTCTTATTATCAAAACCTCAAGTGTGAAAACCAATTAGTGTTTGAAAATAATGGTCCAACCGCTGCGAGCGCAACCTGTCACAACATGTTTACGCAATACGTAACAATTGGGGGTAATCAACGAGCTGTGCCGAGCGCGCGGCAGTTAGTTGATATTCGTCAGTTTGTGAAGACGGACGTGTTATTCCGGAAGAAAAGTGTACCAAGTTCATGTTGAGGACACGGTGAACTCTGAATTGTGTGTGTTTTAAAATTCGTGTTTTCAAAACGTTAAGTGTGAAAACTAATAAGTGTTTAAATATATTGTTCCATCCGTTGCGAGCCTTACCAATCACAAACATGTTTACGCGTCAAATGGCAGTTGGAAGTGACAATAAAGCAGTGCGAAGCGCGCGGTAGTTGCTGATTTTCGTCAGTTTGTGAAGACGGACGTGTTATCCTGGAAGAAAAGTATACCAAGTGCATATTGAGGAAACCGTGCTTTCTGAATTGTGTTTGTTTTTAAAATCGTATTTTCAAAACGTCAAGTGCAAAAACTAATAAGTTTTTAAAAATAATGGTCTAGCCGCTGCAAGCGCAACCTGTCACAGACATGTTTACGCGTCAAATGGCAGTTGGAAGTGACAATAAAGCAGTGCGAAACAAGCGGTAGTCGCTGATTTTCGTCAGTTTGTGAAGACGGACATGTTATTCCGGAAGAAAAGTATAATAAGTGCATGTTGAGGAAACCGTGCTTTCTGAATTGTGTGTGTTTTTAAATTCGTATTTTCAAAACGTCAAGTGCAAAAACTAATAAGTTTTTAAAAATAATGGTCTAGCCGCTGCAAGCGCAACCTGTCACAGACATTTTTACGTGACAAATGGCAGTTGGAAGTGACAATAAACCAGTGCGAAGCGCGCGGCAGTTAGTTGATATATGTCAGTTTGTGAAGACGGACGTGTTATTCCGGAAGAAAAGTATACCACGTGCATGTTGAGGACACCATGCGTTCTGTATTGTGTGTGTTTTAAAATTCGTGTTTTCAAAACATTAGGTGTGAAAACTAATAAGTGTTTAAATATATTGTTCCATCCGTTGCAAGATTTACCAATAGCAAACATGTTTACGCGTCACGTGGCAATTAGAAGTAACCAACAAGCAGTGCGAAGCGCGCGGTAGTTGCTGATTTTCGTCAGTTTGTGAAGACGGACGTGTTATTCCGGAAGAAAAGTATACCAAGTGCATGTTGAGGACACGGTGCATTCTGAATTGTGTGTGTTTTAAAATTCGTGTTTTCAAAATGTTAAGTGTGAAAACTAATAAGTGTTTAAATATATTGTTCTATTCGTTGCGAGCCTTACCAATCACAAACATGTTTACGCGTCAAATGGCAGTTAGAAGTGACAATAAACCAGTGCGAAGCGCGCGGCAGTTAGTTGATATATGTCAGTTTGTGAAGACGGACGTGTTATTCCGGAAGAAAAGTATACCACGTGCATGTTGAGGACACCATGCGTTCTGTATTGTGTGTGTTTTCAAAACGTTAAGTGTGAAAACTAATAAGTGTTTAAATATATTGTTCCATCCGTTGCAAGATTTACCAATAACAAACATGTTTACGCGTCACGTGGCAATTATAAGTCACCAAAAGCAGTGCGAATTGCGTGGCAGTTGTGGATATTAGTCAGTTTGTGTATATGGACGTGTTATTCCGGAGGAAAAGTATATCAAGTGCATGTTGAGTACACCGTTTACACTGAATTGTGTCTGTTTTAAAATTCTTATTATCAAAACCTCAAGTGTGAAAACCAATTAGTGTTTGAAAATAATGGTCCAACCGCTGCGAGCGCAACCTGTCACAACATGTTTACGCAATACGTAACAATTGGGGGTAATCAACGAGCTGTGCCGAGCGCGCGGCAGTTAGTTGATATTCGTCAGTTTGTGAAGACGGACGTGTTATTCCGGAAGAAAAGTGTACCAAGTTCATGTTGAGAACACGGTGAACTCTGAATTGTGTGTGTTTTAAAATTCGTATTTTCAAAACGTTAAGTGTGAAAACTAATAAGTGTTTAAATATATTGTTCCATCCGTTGCAAGATTTACCAATAACAAACATGTTTACGCGTCACGTGGCAATTGGAAGTCACCAACAAGCAGTGCGAATTGCGTGGCAGTGGATATTAGTCAGTTTGTGTATATGGACGTGTTATTCCGGAAGAAAAGTATACCAAGTGCATGTTGAGTACACCGTTTACACTGAATTGTGTGTGTTTTAAAATTCTTATTATCAAAACCTCAAGTGTGAAAACCAATTAGTGTTTGAAAATAATGGTCCAACCGCTGCGAGCGCAACCTGTCACAACATGTTTACGCAATACGTAATAATTGGGGGTAATCAACGAGCTGTGCCGAGCGCGCGGCAGTTAGTTGATATTCGTCAGTTTGTGAAGACGGACGTGTTATTCCGGAAGAAAAGTGTACCAAGTTCATGTTGAGGACACGGTGAACTCTGAATTGTGTGTGTTTTAAAATTCGTATTTTCAAAACGTTAAGTGTGAAAACTAATAAGTGTTTAAATATATTGTTCCATCCGTTGCGAGCCTTACCAATCACAAACATGTTTACGCGTCAAATGGCAGTTGGAAGTGACAATAAAGCAGTGCGAAGCGCGCGGTAGTTGCTGATTTTCGTCAGTTTGTGAAGACGGACGTGTTATCCTGGAAGAAAAGTATACCAAGTGCATGTTGAGGAAACCGTGCTTTCTGAATTGTGTGTGTTCTTAAAATCGTATTTTCAAAACGTCAGGTGTGAAAACTAATAAGTTTTTAAAAATAATGGTCTAGCCGCTGCAAGCGCAACCTGGCACAGACATTTTTACGCGTCAAATGGCAGTTGGAAGTGACAATAAAGCAGTGCGAAACAAGCGGTAGTCGCTGATTTTCGTCAGTTTGTGAAGACGGACGTGTTATTCCGGAAGAAAAGTATAATAAGTGCATGTTGAGTAAACCGTGCTTTCTGAATTGTGTGTGTTTTTAAAATCGTATTTTCAAAACGTCAAGTGCAAAAACTAATAAGTTTTTAAAAATAATGGTCTAGCCGCTGCAAGCGCAAACTGGCACAGATATTTTTACGCGACAAATGGCAGTTGGAAGTGACAATAAAGCAGTGCGAAACAAGCGGTAGTTGCGGATTTTCGTCAGTTTGTGAAGACGGACGTGTTATTCCGGAAGAAAAGTATATCACGTGCATGTTGAGGACACCATGCGTTCTGTATTGTGTGTGTTTTAAAATTCGTGTTTTCAAAACGTTAAGTGTGAAAACTAATAAGTGTTTAAATGTATTGCTCCATCCGTTGCGAAATTTACCAATAACAAACATGTTTGCGCGTCACGTGGCAATTGGAAGTAACCAACAAGCAGTGCGAAGCGCGCGGTAGTTGCTGATTTTTGTCAGTTTGTGAAGACGGACGTGTTATTCCGGAAGAAAAGTATACCACGTGCATGTTGAGGACACCATGCGTTCTGTATTGTGTGTGTTTTAAAATTCGTGTTTTCAAAATGTTAAGTGTGAAAACTAATAAGTGTTTAAATATATTGTTCCATCCGTTGCAAGATTTACCAATAACAAACATGTTTACGCGTCACGTGGCAATTGGAAGTCACCAACAAGCAGTGCGAATTGCGTGGCAGTGGATATTAGTCAGTTTGTGTATATGGACGTGTTATTCCGGAAGAAAAGTATACCAAGTGCATGTTGAGTACACCGTTTACACTGAATTGTGTGTGTTTTAAAATTCTTATTATCAAAACCTCAAGTGTGAAAACCAATTAGTGTTTGAAAATAATGGTCCAACCGCTGCGAGCGCAACCTGTCACAACATGTTTACGCAATACGTAACAATTGGGGGTAATCAACGAGCTGTGCCGAGCGCGCGGCAGTTAGTTGATATTCGTCAGTTTGTGAAGACGGACGTGTTATTCCGGAAGAAAAGTGTACCAAGTTCATGTTGAGGACACGGTGAACTCTGAATTGTGTGTGTTTTAAAATTCGTGTTTTCAAAACGTTAAGTGTGAAAACTAATAAGTGTTTAAATATATTGTTCCATCCGTTGCGAGCCTTACCAATCACAAACATGTTTACGCGTCAAATGGCAGTTGGAAGTGACAATAAAGCAGTGCGAAGCGCGCGGTAGTTGCTGATTTTCGTCAGTTTGTGAAGACGGACGTGTTATCCTGGAAGAAAAGTATACCAAGTGCATATTGAGGAAACCGTGCTTTCTGAATTGTGTTTGTTTTTAAAATCGTATTTTCAAAACGTCAAGTGCAAAAACTAATAAGTTTTTAAAAATAATGGTCTAGCCGCTGCAAGAGCAACCTGTCACAGACATGTTTACGCGTCAAATGGCAGTTGGAAGTGACAATAAAGCAGTGCGAAACAAGCGGTAGTCGCTGATTTTCGTCAGTTTGTGAAGACGGACATGTTATTCCGGAAGAAAAGTATAATAAGTGCATGTTGAGGAAACCGTGCTTTCTGAATTGTGTGTGTTTTTAAATTCGTATTTTCAAAACGTCAAGTGCAAAAACTAATAAGTTTTTAAAAATAATGGTCTAGCCGCTGCAAGCGCAACCTGTCACAGACATTTTTACGTGAAAAATGGCAGTTGGAAGTGACAATAAACCAGTGCGAAGCGCGCGGCAGTTAGTTGATATATGTCAGTTTGTGAAGACGGACGTGTTATTCCGGAAGAAAAGTATACCACGTGCATGTTGAGGACACCATGCGTTCTGTATTGTGCGTGTTTTAAAATTCGTGTTTTCAAAACATTAGGTGTGAAAACTAATAAGTGTTTAAATATATTGTTCCATCCGTTGCAAGATTTACCAATAGCAAACATGTTTACGCGTCACGTGGCAATTAGAAGTAACCAACAAGCAGTGCGAAGCGCGCGGTAGTTGCTGATTTTCGTCAGTTTGTGAAGACGGACGTGTTATTCCGGAAGAAAAGTATACCAAGTGCATGTTGAGGACACGGTGCATTCTGAATTGTGTGTGTTTTAAAATTCGTGTTTTCAAAATGTTAAGTGTGAAAACTAATAAGTGTTTAAATATATTGTTCTATTCGTTGCGAGCCTTACCAATCACAAACATGTTTACGCGTCAAATGGCAGTTAGAAGTGACAATAAACCAGTGCGAAGCGCGCGGCAGTTAGTTGATATATGTCAGTTTGTGAAGACGGACGTGTTATTCCGGAAGAAAAGTATACCACGTGCATGTTGAGGACACCATGCGTTCTGTATTGTGTGTGTTTTCAAAACGTTAAGTGTGAAAACTAATAAGTGTTTAAATATATTGTTCCATCCGTTGCAAGATTTACCAATAACAAACATGTTTACGCGTCACGTGGCAATTATAAGTCACCAAAAGCAGTGCGAATTGCGTGGCAGTTGTGGATATTAGTCAGTTTGTGTATATGGACGTGTTATTCCGGAGGAAAAGTATATCAAGTGCATGTTGAGTACACCGTTTACACTGAATTGTGTCTGTTTTAAAATTCTTATTATCAAAACCTCAAGTGTGAAAACCAATTAGTGTTTGAAAATAATGGTCCAACCGCTGCGAGCGCAACCTGTCACAACATGTTTACGCAATACGTAACAATTGGGGGTAATCAACGAGCTGTGCCGAGCGCGCGGCAGTTAGTTGATATTCGTCAGTTTGTGAAGACGGACGTGTTATTCCGGAAGAAAAGTGTACCAAGTTCATGTTGAGAACACGGTGAACTCTGAATTGTGTGTGTTTTAAAATTCGTATTTTCAAAACGTTAAGTGTGAAAACTAATAAGTGTTTAAATATATTGTTCCATCCGTTGCGAGCCTTACCAATCACAAACATGTTTACGCGTCAAATGGCAGTTGGAAGTGACAATAAAGCAGTGCGAAGCGCGCGGTAGTTGCTGATTTTCGTCAGTTTGTGAAGACGGACGTGTTATCCTGGAAGAAAAGTATACCAAGTGCATGTTGAGGAAACCGTGCTTTCTGAATTGTGTGTGTTCTTAAAATCGTATTTTCAAAACGTCAGGTGTGAAAACTAATAAGTTTTTAAAAATAATGGTCTAGCCGCTGCAAGCGCAACCTGTCACAGACATGTTTACGCGTCAAATGGCAGTTGGAAGTGACAATAAAGCAGTGCGAAACAAGCGGTAGTCGCTGATTTTCGTCAGTTTGTGAAGACGGACATGTTATTCCGGAAGAAAAGTATAATAAGTGCATGTTGAGGAAACCGTGCTTTCTGAATTGTGTGTGTTTTTAAATTCGTATTTTCAAAACGTCAAGTGCAAAAACTAATAAGTTTTTAAAAATAATGGTCTAGCCGCTGCAAGCGCAACCTGTCACAGACATTTTTACGTGACAAATGGCAGTTGGAAGTGACAATAAACCAGTGCGAAGCGCGCGGCAGTTAGTTGATATATGTCAGTTTGTGAAGACGGACGTGTTATTCCGGAAGAAAAGTATACCACGTGCATGTTGAGGACACCATGCGTTCTGTATTGTGTGTGTTTTAAAATTCGTGTTTTCAAAACATTAGGTGTGAAAACTAATAAGTGTTTAAATATATTGTTCCATCCGTTGCAAGATTTACCAATAGCAAACATGTTTACGCGTCACGTGGCAATTAGAAGTAACCAACAAGCAGTGCGAAGCGCGCGGTAGTTGCTGATTTTCGTCAGTTTGTGAAGACGGACGTGTTATTCCGGAAGAAAAGTATACCAAGTGCATGTTGAGGACACGGTGCATTCTGAATTGTGTGTGTTTTAAAATTCGTGTTTTCAAAATGTTAAGTGTGAAAACTAATAAGTGTTTAAATATATTGTTCTATTCGTTGCGAGCCTTACCAATCACAAACATGTTTACGCGTCAAATGGCAGTTAGAAGTGACAATAAACCAGTGCGAAGCGCGCGGCAGTTAGTTGATATATGTCAGTTTGTGAAGACGGACGTGTTATTCCGGAAGAAAAGTATACCACGTGCATGTTGAGGACACCATGCGTTCTGTATTGTGTGTGTTTTCAAAACGTTAAGTGTGAAAACTAATAAGTGTTTAAATATATTGTTCCATCCGTTGCAAGATTTACCAATAACAAACATGTTTACGCGTCACGTGGCAATTATAAGTCACCAAAAGCAGTGCGAATTGCGTGGCAGTTGTGGATATTAGTCAGTTTGTGTATATGGACGTGTTATTCCGGAGGAAAAGTATATCAAGTGCATGTTGAGTACACCGTTTACACTGAATTGTGTCTGTTTTAAAATTCTTATTATCAAAACCTCAAGTGTGAAAACCAATTAGTGTTTGAAAATAATGGTCCAACCGCTGCGAGCGCAACCTGTCACAACATGTTTACGCAATACGTAACAATTGGGGGTAATCAACGAGCTGTGCCGAGCGCGCGGCAGTTAGTTGATATTCGTCAGTTTGTGAAGACGGACGTGTTATTCCGGAAGAAAAGTGTACCAAGTTCATGTTGAGAACACGGTGAACTCTGAATTGTGTGTGTTTTAAAATTCGTATTTTCAAAACGTTAAGTGTGAAAACTAATAAGTGTTTAAATATATTGTTCCATCCGTTGCAAGATTTACCAATAACAAACATGTTTACGCGTCACGTGGCAATTGGAAGTCACCAACAAGCAGTGCGAATTGCGTGGCAGTGGATATTAGTCAGTTTGTGTATATGGACGTGTTATTCCGGAAGAAAAGTATACCAAGTGCATGTTGAGTACACCGTTTACACTGAATTGTGTGTGTTTTAAAATTCTTATTATCAAAACCTCAAGTGTGAAAACCAATTAGTGTTTGAAAATAATGGTCCAACCGCTGCGAGCGCAACCTGTCACAACATGTTTACGCAATACGTAATAATTGGGGGTAATCAACGAGCTGTGCCGAGCGCGCGGCAGTTAGTTGATATTCGTCAGTTTGTGAAGACGGACGTGTTATTCCGGAAGAAAAGTGTACCAAGTTCATGTTGAGGACACGGTGAACTCTGAATTGTGTGTGTTTTAAAATTCGTATTTTCAAAACGTTAAGTGTGAAAACTAATAAGTGTTTAAATATATTGTTCCATCCGTTGCGAGCCTTACCAATCACAAACATGTTTACGCGTCAAATGGCAGTTGGAAGTGACAATAAAGCAGTGCGAAGCGCGCGGTAGTTGCTGATTTTCGTCAGTTTGTGAAGACGGACGTGTTATCCTGGAAGAAAAGTATACCAAGTGCATGTTGAGGAAACCGTGCTTTCTGAATTGTGTGTGTTCTTAAAATCGTATTTTCAAAACGTCAGGTGTGAAAACTAATAAGTTTTTAAAAATAATGGTCTAGCCGCTGCAAGCGCAACCTGGCACAGACATTTTTACGCGTCAAATGGCAGTTGGAAGTGACAATAAAGCAGTGCGAAACAAGCGGTAGTCGCTGATTTTCGTCAGTTTGTGAAGACGGACGTGTTATTCCGGAAGAAAAGTATAATAAGTGCATGTTGAGTAAACCGTGCTTTCTGAATTGTGTGTGTTTTTAAAATCGTATTTTCAAAACGTCAAGTGCAAAAACTAATAAGTTTTTAAAAATAATGGTCTAGCCGCTGCAAGCGCAAACTGGCACAGATATTTTTACGCGACAAATGGCAGTTGGAAGTGACAATAAAGCAGTGCGAAACAAGCGGTAGTTGCGGATTTTCGTCAGTTTGTGAAGACGGACGTGTTATTCCGGAAGAAAAGTATATCACGTGCATGTTGAGGACACCATGCGTTCTGTATTGTGTGTGTTTTAAAATTCGTGTTTTCAAAACGTTAAGTGTGAAAACTAATAAGTGTTTAAATGTATTGCTCCATCCGTTGCGAAATTTACCAATAACAAACATGTTTGCGCGTCACGTGGCAATTGGAAGTAACCAACAAGCAGTGCGAAGCGCGCGGTAGTTGCTGATTTTTGTCAGTTTGTGAAGACGGACGTGTTATTCCGGAAGAAAAGTATACCACGTGCATGTTGAGGACACCATGCGTTCTGTATTGTGTGTGTTTTAAAATTCGTGTTTTCAAAATGTTAAGTGTGAAAACTAATAAGTGTTTAAATATATTGTTCCATCCGTTGCAAGATTTACCAATAACAAACATGTTTACGCGTCACGTGGCAATTGGAAGTCACCAACAAGCAGTGCGAATTGCGTGGCAGTGGATATTAGTCAGTTTGTGTATATGGACGTGTTATTCCGGAAGAAAAGTATACCAAGTGCATGTTGAGTACACCGTTTACACTGAATTGTGTGTGTTTTAAAATTCTTATTATCAAAACCTCAAGTGTGAAAACCAATTAGTGTTTGAAAATAATGGTCCAACCGCTGCGAGCGCAACCTGTCACAACATGTTTACGCAATACGTAACAATTGGGGGTAATCAACGAGCTGTGCCGAGCGCGCGGCAGTTAGTTGATATTCGTCAGTTTGTGAAGACGGACGTGTTATTCCGGAAGAAAAGTGTACCAAGTTCATGTTGAGGACACGGTGAACTCTGAATTGTGTGTGTTTTAAAATTCGTGTTTTCAAAACGTTAAGTGTGAAAACTAATAAGTGTTTAAATATATTGTTCCATCCGTTGCGAGCCTTACCAATCACAAACATGTTTACGCGTCAAATGGCAGTTGGAAGTGACAATAAAGCAGTGCGAAGCGCGCGGTAGTTGCTGATTTTCGTCAGTTTGTGAAGACGGACGTGTTATCCTGGAAGAAAAGTATACCAAGTGCATATTGAGGAAACCGTGCTTTCTGAATTGTGTTTGTTTTTAAAATCGTATTTTCAAAACGTCAAGTGCAAAAACTAATAAGTTTTTAAAAATAATGGTCTAGCCGCTGCAAGAGCAACCTGTCACAGACATGTTTACGCGTCAAATGGCAGTTGGAAGTGACAATAAAGCAGTGCGAAACAAGCGGTAGTCGCTGATTTTCGTCAGTTTGTGAAGACGGACATGTTATTCCGGAAGAAAAGTATAATAAGTGCATGTTGAGGAAACCGTGCTTTCTGAATTGTGTGTGTTTTTAAATTCGTATTTTCAAAACGTCAAGTGCAAAAACTAATAAGTTTTTAAAAATAATGGTCTAGCCGCTGCAAGCGCAACCTGTCACAGACATTTTTACGTGAAAAATGGCAGTTGGAAGTGACAATAAACCAGTGCGAAGCGCGCGGCAGTTAGTTGATATATGTCAGTTTGTGAAGACGGACGTGTTATTCCGGAAGAAAAGTATACCACGTGCATGTTGAGGACACCATGCGTTCTGTATTGTGCGTGTTTTAAAATTCGTGTTTTCAAAACATTAGGTGTGAAAACTAATAAGTGTTTAAATATATTGTTCCATCCGTTGCAAGATTTACCAATAGCAAACATGTTTACGCGTCACGTGGCAATTAGAAGTAACCAACAAGCAGTGCGAAGCGCGCGGTAGTTGCTGATTTTCGTCAGTTTGTGAAGACGGACGTGTTATTCCGGAAGAAAAGTATACCAAGTGCATGTTGAGGACACGGTGCATTCTGAATTGTGTGTGTTTTAAAATTCGTGTTTTCAAAATGTTAAGTGTGAAAACTAATAAGTGTTTAAATATATTGTTCTATTCGTTGCGAGCCTTACCAATCACAAACATGTTTACGCGTCAAATGGCAGTTAGAAGTGACAATAAACCAGTGCGAAGCGCGCGGCAGTTAGTTGATATATGTCAGTTTGTGAAGACGGACGTGTTATTCCGGAAGAAAAGTATACCACGTGCATGTTGAGGACACCATGCGTTCTGTATTGTGTGTGTTTTCAAAACGTTAAGTGTGAAAACTAATAAGTGTTTAAATATATTGTTCCATCCGTTGCAAGATTTACCAATAACAAACATGTTTACGCGTCACGTGGCAATTATAAGTCACCAAAAGCAGTGCGAATTGCGTGGCAGTTGTGGATATTAGTCAGTTTGTGTATATGGACGTGTTATTCCGGAGGAAAAGTATATCAAGTGCATGTTGAGTACACCGTTTACACTGAATTGTGTCTGTTTTAAAATTCTTATTATCAAAACCTCAAGTGTGAAAACCAATTAGTGTTTGAAAATAATGGTCCAACCGCTGCGAGCGCAACCTGTCACAACATGTTTACGCAATACGTAACAATTGGGGGTAATCAACGAGCTGTGCCGAGCGCGCGGCAGTTAGTTGATATTCGTCAGTTTGTGAAGACGGACGTGTTATTCCGGAAGAAAAGTGTACCAAGTTCATGTTGAGAACACGGTGAACTCTGAATTGTGTGTGTTTTAAAATTCGTATTTTCAAAACGTTAAGTGTGAAAACTAATAAGTGTTTAAATATATTGTTCCATCCGTTGCGAGCCTTACCAATCACAAACATGTTTACGCGTCAAATGGCAGTTGGAAGTGACAATAAAGCAGTGCGAAGCGCGCGGTAGTTGCTGATTTTCGTCAGTTTGTGAAGACGGACGTGTTATCCTGGAAGAAAAGTATACCAAGTGCATGTTGAGGAAACCGTGCTTTCTGAATTGTGTGTGTTCTTAAAATCGTATTTTCAAAACGTCAGGTGTGAAAACTAATAAGTTTTTAAAAATAATGGTCTAGCCGCTGCAAGCGCAACCTGGCACAGACATTTTTACGCGTCAAATGGCAGTTGGAAGTGACAATAAAGCAGTGCGAAACAAGCGGTAGTCGCTGATTTTCGTCAGTTTGTGAAGACGGACGTGTTATTCCGGAAGAAAAGTATAATAAGTGCATGTTGAGTAAACCGTGCTTTCTGAATTGTGTGTGTTTTTAAAATCGTATTTTCAAAACGTCAAGTGCAAAAACTAATAAGTTTTTAAAAATAATGGTCTAGCCGCTGCAAGCGCAAACTGGCACAGATATTTTTACGCGACAAATGGCAGTTGGAAGTGACAATAAACCAGTGCGAAGCGCGCGGCAGTTAGTTGATATATGTCAGTTTGTGAAGACGGACGTGTTATTCCGGAAGAAAAGTATACCACGTGCATGTTGAGGACACCATGCGTTCTGTATTGTGTGTGTTTTAAAATTCGTGTTTTCAAAACATTAGGTGTGAAAACTAATAAGTGTTTAAATATATTGTTCCATCCGTTGCAAGATTTACCAATAGCAAACATGTTTACGCGTCACGTGGCAATTAGAAGTAACCAACAAGCAGTGCGAAGCGCGCGGTAGTTGCTGATTTTCGTCAGTTTGTGAAGACGGACGTGTTATTCCGGAAGAAAAGTATACCAAGTGCATGTTGAGGACACGGTGCATTCTGAATTGTGTGTGTTTTAAAATTCGTGTTTTCAAAATGTTAAGTGTGAAAACTAATAAGTGTTTAAATATATTGTTCTATTCGTTGCGAGCCTTACCAATCACAAACATGTTTACGCGTCAAATGGCAGTTAGAAGTGACAATAAACCAGTGCGAAGCGCGCGGCAGTTAGTTGATATATGTCAGTTTGTGAAGACGGACGTGTTATTCCGGAAGAAAAGTATACCACGTGCATGTTGAGGACACCATGCGTTCTGTATTGTGTGTGTTTTCAAAACGTTAAGTGTGAAAACTAATAAGTGTTTAAATATATTGTTCCATCCGTTGCAAGATTTACCAATAACAAACATGTTTACGCGTCACGTGGCAATTATAAGTCACCAAAAGCAGTGCGAATTGCGTGGCAGTTGTGGATATTAGTCAGTTTGTGTATATGGACGTGTTATTCCGGAGGAAAAGTATATCAAGTGCATGTTGAGTACACCGTTTACACTGAATTGTGTCTGTTTTAAAATTCTTATTATCAAAACCTCAAGTGTGAAAACCAATTAGTGTTTGAAAATAATGGTCCAACCGCTGCGAGCGCAACCTGTCACAACATGTTTACGCAATACGTAACAATTGGGGGTAATCAACGAGCTGTGCCGAGCGCGCGGCAGTTAGTTGATATTCGTCAGTTTGTGAAGACGGACGTGTTATTCCGGAAGAAAAGTGTACCAAGTTCATGTTGAGAACACGGTGAACTCTGAATTGTGTGTGTTTTAAAATTCGTATTTTCAAAACGTTAAGTGTGAAAACTAATAAGTGTTTAAATATATTGTTCCATCCGTTGCAAGATTTACCAATAACAAACATGTTTACGCGTCACGTGGCAATTGGAAGTCACCAACAAGCAGTGCGAATTGCGTGGCAGTGGATATTAGTCAGTTTGTGTATATGGACGTGTTATTCCGGAAGAAAAGTATACCAAGTGCATGTTGAGTACACCGTTTACACTGAATTGTGTGTGTTTTAAAATTCTTATTATCAAAACCTCAAGTGTGAAAACCAATTAGTGTTTGAAAATAATGGTCCAACCGCTGCGAGCGCAACCTGTCACAACATGTTTACGCAATACGTAATAATTGGGGGTAATCAACGAGCTGTGCCGAGCGCGCGGCAGTTAGTTGATATTCGTCAGTTTGTGAAGACGGACGTGTTATTCCGGAAGAAAAGTGTACCAAGTTCATGTTGAGGACACGGTGAACTCTGAATTGTGTGTGTTTTAAAATTCGTATTTTCAAAACGTTAAGTGTGAAAACTAATAAGTGTTTAAATATATTGTTCCATCCGTTGCGAGCCTTACCAATCACAAACATGTTTACGCGTCAAATGGCAGTTGGAAGTGACAATAAAGCAGTGCGAAGCGCGCGGTAGTTGCTGATTTTCGTCAGTTTGTGAAGACGGACGTGTTATCCTGGAAGAAAAGTATACCAAGTGCATGTTGAGGAAACCGTGCTTTCTGAATTGTGTGTGTTCTTAAAATCGTATTTTCAAAACGTCAGGTGTGAAAACTAATAAGTTTTTAAAAATAATGGTCTAGCCGCTGCAAGCGCAACCTGGCACAGACATTTTTACGCGTCAAATGGCAGTTGGAAGTGACAATAAAGCAGTGCGAAACAAGCGGTAGTCGCTGATTTTCGTCAGTTTGTGAAGACGGACGTGTTATTCCGGAAGAAAAGTATAATAAGTGCATGTTGAGTAAACCGTGCTTTCTGAATTGTGTGTGTTTTTAAAATCGTATTTTCAAAACGTCAAGTGCAAAAACTAATAAGTTTTTAAAAATAATGGTCTAGCCGCTGCAAGCGCAAACTGGCACAGATATTTTTACGCGACAAATGGCAGTTGGAAGTGACAATAAAGCAGTGCGAAACAAGCGGTAGTTGCGGATTTTCGTCAGTTTGTGAAGACGGACGTGTTATTCCGGAAGAAAAGTATATCACGTGCATGTTGAGGACACCATGCGTTCTGTATTGTGTGTGTTTTAAAATTCGTGTTTTCAAAACGTTAAGTGTGAAAACTAATAAGTGTTTAAATGTATTGCTCCATCCGTTGCGAAATTTACCAATAACAAACATGTTTGCGCGTCACGTGGCAATTGGAAGTAACCAACAAGCAGTGCGAAGCGCGCGGTAGTTGCTGATTTTTGTCAGTTTGTGAAGACGGACGTGTTATTCCGGAAGAAAAGTATACCACGTGCATGTTGAGGACACCATGCGTTCTGTATTGTGTGTGTTTTAAAATTCGTGTTTTCAAAATGTTAAGTGTGAAAACTAATAAGTGTTTAAATATATTGTTCCATCCGTTGCAAGATTTACCAATAACAAACATGTTTACGCGTCACGTGGCAATTGGAAGTCACCAACAAGCAGTGCGAATTGCGTGGCAGTGGATATTAGTCAGTTTGTGTATATGGACGTGTTATTCCGGAAGAAAAGTATACCAAGTGCATGTTGAGTACACCGTTTACACTGAATTGTGTGTGTTTTAAAATTCTTATTATCAAAACCTCAAGTGTGAAAACCAATTAGTGTTTGAAAATAATGGTCCAACCGCTGCGAGCGCAACCTGTCACAACATGTTTACGCAATACGTAACAATTGGGGGTAATCAACGAGCTGTGCCGAGCGCGCGGCAGTTAGTTGATATTCGTCAGTTTGTGAAGACGGACGTGTTATTCCGGAAGAAAAGTGTACCAAGTTCATGTTGAGGACACGGTGAACTCTGAATTGTGTGTGTTTTAAAATTCGTGTTTTCAAAACGTTAAGTGTGAAAACTAATAAGTGTTTAAATATATTGTTCCATCCGTTGCGAGCCTTACCAATCACAAACATGTTTACGCGTCAAATGGCAGTTGGAAGTGACAATAAAGCAGTGCGAAGCGCGCGGTAGTTGCTGATTTTCGTCAGTTTGTGAAGACGGACGTGTTATCCTGGAAGAAAAGTATACCAAGTGCATATTGAGGAAACCGTGCTTTCTGAATTGTGTTTGTTTTTAAAATCGTATTTTCAAAACGTCAAGTGCAAAAACTAATAAGTTTTTAAAAATAATGGTCTAGCCGCTGCAAGAGCAACCTGTCACAGACATGTTTACGCGTCAAATGGCAGTTGGAAGTGACAATAAAGCAGTGCGAAACAAGCGGTAGTCGCTGATTTTCGTCAGTTTGTGAAGACGGACATGTTATTCCGGAAGAAAAGTATAATAAGTGCATGTTGAGGAAACCGTGCTTTCTGAATTGTGTGTGTTTTTAAATTCGTATTTTCAAAACGTCAAGTGCAAAAACTAATAAGTTTTTAAAAATAATGGTCTAGCCGCTGCAAGCGCAACCTGTCACAGACATTTTTACGTGAAAAATGGCAGTTGGAAGTGACAATAAACCAGTGCGAAGCGCGCGGCAGTTAGTTGATATATGTCAGTTTGTGAAGACGGACGTGTTATTCCGGAAGAAAAGTATACCACGTGCATGTTGAGGACACCATGCGTTCTGTATTGTGCGTGTTTTAAAATTCGTGTTTTCAAAACATTAGGTGTGAAAACTAATAAGTGTTTAAATATATTGTTCCATCCGTTGCAAGATTTACCAATAGCAAACATGTTTACGCGTCACGTGGCAATTAGAAGTAACCAACAAGCAGTGCGAAGCGCGCGGTAGTTGCTGATTTTCGTCAGTTTGTGAAGACGGACGTGTTATTCCGGAAGAAAAGTATACCAAGTGCATGTTGAGGACACGGTGCATTCTGAATTGTGTGTGTTTTAAAATTCGTGTTTTCAAAATGTTAAGTGTGAAAACTAATAAGTGTTTAAATATATTGTTCTATTCGTTGCGAGCCTTACCAATCACAAACATGTTTACGCGTCAAATGGCAGTTAGAAGTGACAATAAACCAGTGCGAAGCGCGCGGCAGTTAGTTGATATATGTCAGTTTGTGAAGACGGACGTGTTATTCCGGAAGAAAAGTATACCACGTGCATGTTGAGGACACCATGCGTTCTGTATTGTGTGTGTTTTCAAAACGTTAAGTGTGAAAACTAATAAGTGTTTAAATATATTGTTCCATCCGTTGCAAGATTTACCAATAACAAACATGTTTACGCGTCACGTGGCAATTATAAGTCACCAAAAGCAGTGCGAATTGCGTGGCAGTTGTGGATATTAGTCAGTTTGTGTATATGGACGTGTTATTCCGGAGGAAAAGTATATCAAGTGCATGTTGAGTACACCGTTTACACTGAATTGTGTCTGTTTTAAAATTCTTATTATCAAAACCTCAAGTGTGAAAACCAATTAGTGTTTGAAAATAATGGTCCAACCGCTGCGAGCGCAACCTGTCACAACATGTTTACGCAATACGTAACAATTGGGGGTAATCAACGAGCTGTGCCGAGCGCGCGGCAGTTAGTTGATATTCGTCAGTTTGTGAAGACGGACGTGTTATTCCGGAAGAAAAGTGTACCAAGTTCATGTTGAGAACACGGTGAACTCTGAATTGTGTGTGTTTTAAAATTCGTATTTTCAAAACGTTAAGTGTGAAAACTAATAAGTGTTTAAATATATTGTTCCATCCGTTGCGAGCCTTACCAATCACAAACATGTTTACGCGTCAAATGGCAGTTGGAAGTGACAATAAAGCAGTGCGAAGCGCGCGGTAGTTGCTGATTTTCGTCAGTTTGTGAAGAGGGACGTGTTATCCTGGAAGAAAAGTATACCAAGTGCATGTTGAGGAAACCGTGCTTTCTGAATTGTGTGTGTTCTTAAAATCGTATTTTCAAAACGTCAGGTGTGAAAACTAATAAGTTTTTAAAAATAATGGTCTAGCCGCTGCAAGCGCAACCTGGCACAGACATTTTTACGCGTCAAATGGCAGTTGGAAGTGACAATAAAGCAGTGCGAAACAAGCGGTAGTCGCTGATTTTCGTCAGTTTGTGAAGACGGACGTGTTATTCCGGAAGAAAAGTATAATAAGTGCATGTTGAGTAAACCGTGCTTTCTGAATTGTGTGTGTTTTTAAAATCGTATTTTCAAAACGTCAAGTGCAAAAACTAATAAGTTTTTAAAAATAATGGTCTAGCCGCTGCAAGCGCAAACTGGCACAGATATTTTTACGCGACAAATGGCAGTTGGAAGTGACAATAAAGCAGTGCGAAACAAGCGGTAGTTGCGGATTTTCGTCAGTTTTTGAAGACGGACGTGTTATTCCGGAAGAAAAGTATATCACGTGCATGTTGAGGACACCATGCGTTCTGTATTGTGTGTGTTTTAAAATTCGTGTTTTCAAAACGTTAAGTGTGAAAACTAATAAGTGTTTAAATGTATTGCTCCATCCGTTGCGAAATTTACCAATAACAAACATGTTTGCGCGTCACGTGGCAATTGGAAGTAACCAACAAGCAGTGCGAAGCGCGCGGTAGTTGCTGATTTACGTCACTTTGTGAAGACGGACGTGTTATTCCGGAAGAAAAGTATACCAAGTTCATGTTGAGGACACGGTGCACTCTGAATTGTGTGTGTTTTAAAATTCGTGTTTTCAAAACGTTAAGTGTGAAAACTAATAAGTGTTTAAATATATTGTTCCATCCGTTGCGAGCCTTACCAATCACAAACATGTTTACGCGTCAAATGGCAGTTGGAAGTGACAATAAAGCAGTGCGAAACAAGCGGTAGTTGCTGATTTTCGTCAGTTTGTGAAGACGGACGTGTTATTCCGGAAGAAAAGTAAATCACGTGCATGTTGAGGACACCATACGTTCTGTATTGTGTGTGTTTTAAAATTCGTGTTTTCAAAACGTTAAGTGTGAAAACTAATAAGTGTTTAAATGTATTGTTCCATCCGTTGCGAAATTTACCAATAACAAACATGTTTGCGCGTCACGTGGCAATTGGAAGTAACCAACAAGCAGTGCGAAGCGCGCGGTAGTTGCTGATTTACGTCACTTTGTGAAGACGGACGTGTTATTCCGTAAGAAAAGTATACCAAGTTCATGTTGAGGACACGGTGCACTCTGAATTGTGTGTGTTTTAAAATTCGTATTTTCAAAACGTTAAGTGTGAAAACTAATAAATGTTTAAATATATTGTTCCATCCGTTGCGAACCTTACCAATCACAAACATGTTTACGCGTCAAATGGCAGTTGGAAGTGACAATAAAGCAGTGCGAAGCGCGCGGTAGTTGCTGATTTTCGTCAGTTTGTGAAGACGGACGTGTTATCCTGGAAGAAAAGTATACCAAGTGCATGTTGAGGAAACCGTGCTTTCTGAATTGTGTGTGTTTTTAAAATCGTATTTTCGAAACGTCAAGTGCGAAAACTAATAAGTTTTTAAAAATAATGGTCTAGCCGCTGCAAGCGCAACCTGGCACAGACATTTTTACGCGTCAAATGGCAGTTGGAAGTGACAATAAAGCAGTGCGAAACAAGCGGTAGTTGCTGATTTTCGTCAGTTTGTGAAGACGGACGTGTTATTCCGGAAGAAAAGTATACCAAGTTCATGTTGAGGACACGGTCCACTCTGAATTGTGTGTGTTTTAAAATTCGTGTTTTCAAAACGTTAAGTGTGAAAACTAATAAGTGTTTAAATATATTGTTCCATCCGTTGCGAGCCTTACCAATCACAAACATGTTTACGCGTCAAATGGCAGTTGGAAGTGACAATAAAGCAGTGCGAAACAAGCGGTAGTTGCGGATTTTCGTCAGTTTGTGAAGACGGACGTGTTATTCCGGAAGAAAAGTATATCACGTGCATGTTGAGGACACCATGCGTTCTGTATTGTGTGTGTTTTAAAATTCGTGTTTTCAAAACGTTAAGTGTGAAAACTAATAAGTGTTTAAATGTATTGCTCCATCCGTTGCGAAATTTACCAATAACAAACATGTTTGCGCGTCACTTGGCAATTGGAAGTAACCAACAAGCAGTGCGAAGCGCGCGGTAGTTGCTGATTTACGTCACTTTGTGAAGACGGACGTGTTATTCCGGAAGAAAAGTATACCAAGTTCATATTGAGGACACGGTGCACTCTAAATTGTGTGTGTTTTAAAATTCGTGTTTTCAAAACGTTAAGTGTGAAAACTAATAAGTGTTTAAATATATTGTTCCATCCGTTGCGAGCCTTACCAATCACAAACATGTTTACGCGTCAAATGGCAGTTGGAAGTGACAATAAAGCAGTGCGAAGCGCGCGGTACTTGCTGATTTTCGTCAGTTTGTGAAGACGGACGTGTTATTCCGGAAGAAAAATATAATAAATGCATGTTGAGGAAACCGTGCTTTCTGAATTGTGTGTGTTTTTAAATTCGTATTTTCAAAACGTCCAGTGCGAAAACTAATAAGTTTTTAAAAATAATGGTCTAGCCGCTGCAAGCGCAACCTGTCACAGACATTGTTACGCGACAAATGGCAGTTGGAAGTGACAATAAAGCAGTGCGGAACAAGCGGTAGTTGCTGATTTTCGTCAGTTTGTGAAGACGGACGTGTTATTCCGGAAGAAAAATATATCACGTGCATGTTGAGGACACCTAGCGTTCTGTATTGTGTGTGTTTTAAAATTCGTGTTTTCAAGACGTTAAGTGAGAAAACTAATAAGTGTTTAAATGTATTGTTCCATCCGTTGCGAAATTTACCAATAACAAACTAATTTGCGCGTCACGTGGCAATTGGAAGTAACCAACAAGCAGTGCGAAGCGTGCGGTAGTTGCTGATTTTCGTCACTTTGTGAAGACGGACGTGTTATTCCGGAAGAAAAGTATACCAAGTGCATGTTGAGGACACGGTGCACTCTGAATTGTGTGTGTTTTAAAATTCGTGTTTTCAAAATGTTAAGTGTGAAAACTAATAAGTGTTTAAATATATTGTTCTATTCGTTGCGAGCCTTACCAATCACAAACATGTTTACGCGTCAAATGGCAGTTGGAAGTGACAATAAAGCAGTGCGAAGCGCGCGGTAGTTGCTGATTTTCGTCAGTTTGTGAAGACGGACGTGTTATTCCGAAAGAAAAGTATATCACGTGCATGTTGAGGACACCATGCGTTCTGTATTGTGTGTGTTTTAAAATTTGTGTTTTCAAAACGTTAAGTGTGAAAACTAATAAGTGTTTAAATGTATTGTTCCATCCGTTACGAAATTTACCAATAACAAACATGTTTACGCGTCAAATGGCAGTTAGAAGTGACAATAAACCAGTGCGAAGCGCGCGGCAGTTAGTTGATATATGTCAGTTTGTGAAGACGGACGTGTTATTCCGGAAGAAAAGTATACCACGTGCATGTTGAGGACACCATGCGTTCTGTATTGTGTGTGTTTTCAAAACGTTAAGTGTGAAAACTAATAAGTGTTTAAATGTATTGTTCCATCCGTTGCGAAATTTACCAATAACAAACATGTTTGCGCGTCACGTGGCAATTGGAAGTAACCAACAAGCAGTGCGAAGCGCGCGGTAGTTGCTGATTTACGTCACTTTGTGAAGACGGACGTGTTATTCCGTAAGAAAAGTATACCAAGTTCATGTTGAGGACACGGTGCACTCTGAATTGTGTGTGTTTTAAAATTCGTATTTTCAAAACGTTAAGTGTGAAAACTAATAAATGTTTAAATATATTGTTCCATCCGTTGCGAACCTTACCAATCACAAACATGTTTACGCGTCAAATGGCAGTTGGAAGTGACAATAAAGCAGTGCGAAGCGCGCGGTAGTTGCTGATTTTCGTCAGTTTGTGAAGACGGACGTGTTATCCTGGAAGAAAAGTATACCAAGTGCATGTTGAGGAAACCGTGCTTTCTGAATTGTGTGTGTTTTTAAAATCGTATTTTCGAAACGTCAAGTGCGAAAACTAATAAGTTTTTAAAAATAATGGTCTAGCCGCTGCAAGCGCAACCTGGCACAGACATTTTTACGCGTCAAATGGCAGTTGGAAGTGACAATAAAGCAGTGCGAAACAAGCGGTAGTTGCTGATTTTCGTCAGTTTGTGAAGACGGACGTGTTATTCCGGAAGAAAAGTATACCAAGTTCATGTTGAGGACACGGTCCACTCTGAATTGTGTGTGTTTTAAAATTCGTGTTTTCAAAACGTTAAGTGTGAAAACTAATAAGTGTTTAAATATATTGTTCCATCCGTTGCGAGCCTTACCAATCACAAACATGTTTACGCGTCAAATGGCAGTTGGAAGTGACAATAAAGCAGTGCGAAACAAGCGGTAGTTGCGGATTTTCGTCAGTTTGTGAAGACGGACGTGTTATTCCGGAAGAAAAGTATATCACGTGCATGTTGAGGACACCATGCGTTCTGTATTGTGTGTGTTTTAAAATTCGTGTTTTCAAAACGTTAAGTGTGAAAACTAATAAGTGTTTAAATGTATTGCTCCATCCGTTGCGAAATTTACCAATAACAAACATGTTTGCGCGTCACTTGGCAATTGGAAGTAACCAACAAGCAGTGCGAAGCGCGCGGTAGTTGCTGATTTACGTCACTTTGTGAAGACGGACGTGTTATTCCGGAAGAAAAGTATACCAAGTTCATATTGAGGACACGGTGCACTCTAAATTGTGTGTGTTTTAAAATTCGTGTTTTCAAAACGTTAAGTGTGAAAACTAATAAGTGTTTAAATATATTGTTCCATCCGTTGCGAGCCTTACCAATCACAAACATGTTTACGCGTCAAATGGCAGTTGGAAGTGACAATAAAGCAGTGCGAAGCGCGCGGTACTTGCTGATTTTCGTCAGTTTGTGAAGACGGACGTGTTATTCCGGAAGAAAAATATAATAAATGCATGTTGAGGAAACCGTGCTTTCTGAATTGTGTGTGTTTTTAAATTCGTATTTTCAAAACGTCCAGTGCGAAAACTAATAAGTTTTTAAAAATAATGGTCTAGCCGCTGCAAGCGCAACCTGTCACAGACATTGTTACGCGACAAATGGCAGTTGGAAGTGACAATAAAGCAGTGCGGAACAAGCGGTAGTTGCTGATTTTCGTCAGTTTGTGAAGACGGACGTGTTATTCCGGAAGAAAAGTATATCACGTGCATGTTGAGGACACCTAGCGTTCTGTATTGTGTGTGTTTTAAAATTCGTGTTTTCAAGACGTTAAGTGAGAAAACTAATAAGTGTTTAAATGTATTGTTCCATCCGTTGCGAAATTTACCAATAACAAACTAATTTGCGCGTCACGTGGCAATTGGAAGTAACCAACAAGCAGTGCGAAGCGTGCGGTAGTTGCTGATTTTCGTCACTTTGTGAAGACGGACGTGTTATTCCGGAAGAAAAGTATACCAAGTGCATGTTGAGGACACGGTGCACTCTGAATTGTGTGTGTTTTAAAATTCGTGTTTTCAAAATGTTAAGTGTGAAAACTAATAAGTGTTTAAATATATTGTTCTATTCGTTGCGAGCCTTACCAATCACAAACATGTTTACGCGTCAAATGGCAGTTGGAAGTGACAATAAAGCAGTGCGAAGCGCGCGGTAGTTGCTGATTTTCGTCAGTTTGTGAAGACGGACGTGTTATTCCGAAAGAAAAGTATATCACGTGCATGTTGAGGACACCATGCGTTCTGTATTGTGTGTGTTTTAAAATTTGTGTTTTCAAAACGTTAAGTGTGAAAACTAATAAGTGTTTAAATGTATTGTTCCATCCGTTACGAAATTTACCAATAACAAACATGTTTACGCGTCAAATGGCAGTTAGAAGTGACAATAAACCAGTGCGAAGCGCGCGGCAGTTAGTTGATATATGTCAGTTTGTGAAGACGGACGTGTTATTCCGGAAGAAAAGTATACCACGTGCATGTTGAGGACACCATGCGTTCTGTATTGTGTGTGTTTTCAAAACGTTAAGTGTGAAAACTAATAAGTGTTTAAATGTATTGTTCCATCCGTTGCGAAATTTACCAATAACAAACATGTTTGCGCGTCACGTGGCAATTGGAAGTAACCAACAAGCAGTGCGAAGCGCGCGGTAGTTGCTGATTTACGTCACTTTGTGAAGACGGACGTGTTATTCCGTAAGAAAAGTATACCAAGTTCATGTTGAGGACACGGTGCACTCTGAATTGTGTGTGTTTTAAAATTCGTATTTTCAAAACGTTAAGTGTGAAAACTAATAAATGTTTAAATATATTGTTCCATCCGTTGCGAACCTTACCAATCACAAACATGTTTACGCGTCAAATGGCAGTTGGAAGTGACAATAAAGCAGTGCGAAGCGCGCGGTAGTTGCTGATTTTCGTCAGTTTGTGAAGACGGACGTGTTATCCTGGAAGAAAAGTATACCAAGTGCATGTTGAGGAAACCGTGCTTTCTGAATTGTGTGTGTTTTTAAAATCGTATTTTCGAAACGTCAAGTGCGAAAACTAATAAGTTTTTAAAAATAATGGTCTAGCCGCTGCAAGCGCAACCTGGCACAGACATTTTTACGCGTCAAA
The DNA here is from genome assembly GCA_039881145.1 of Druceiella hillmani. Lineage (NCBI taxonomy): Eukaryota > Metazoa > Arthropoda > Insecta > Lepidoptera > Hepialidae > Druceiella > Druceiella hillmani. Next base: position 2,902,337 of record JAYKKI010000092.1, read on the forward strand.
TGGCAGTTGGAAGTGACAATAAAGCAGTGCGAAACAAGCGGTAGTTGCTGATTTTCGTCAGTTTGTGAAGACGGACGTGTTATTCCGGAAGAAAAGTATACCAAGTTCATGTTGAGGACACGGTCCACTCTGAATTGTGTGTGTTTTAAAATTCGTGTTTTCAAAACGTTAAGTGTGAAAACTAATAAGTGTTTAAATATATTGTTCCATCCGTTGCGAGCCTTACCAATCACAAACATGTTTACGCGTCAAATGGCAGTTGGAAGTGACAATAAAGCAGTGCGAAACAAGCGGTAGTTGCGGATTTTCGTCAGTTTGTGAAGACGGACGTGTTATTCCGGAAGAAAAGTATATCACGTGCATGTTGAGGACACCATGCGTTCTGTATTGTGTGTGTTTTAAAATTCGTGTTTTCAAAACGTTAAGTGTGAAAACTAATAAGTGTTTAAATGTATTGCTCCATCCGTTGCGAAATTTACCAATAACAAACATGTTTGCGCGTCACTTGGCAATTGGAAGTAACCAACAAGCAGTGCGAAGCGCGCGGTAGTTGCTGATTTACGTCACTTTGTGAAGACGGACGTGTTATTCCGGAAGAAAAGTATACCAAGTTCATATTGAGGACACGGTGCACTCTAAATTGTGTGTGTTTTAAAATTCGTGTTTTCAAAACGTTAAGTGTGAAAACTAATAAGTGTTTAAATATATTGTTCCATCCGTTGCGAGCCTTACCAATCACAAACATGTTTACGCGTCAAATGGCAGTTGGAAGTGACAATAAAGCAGTGCGAAGCGCGCGGTACTTGCTGATTTTCGTCAGTTTGTGAAGACGGACGTGTTATTCCGGAAGAAAAATATAATAAATGCATGTTGAGGAAACCGTGCTTTCTGAATTGTGTGTGTTTTTAAATTCGTATTTTCAAAACGTCCAGTGCGAAAACTAATAAGTTTTTAAAAATAATGGTCTAGCCGCTGCAAGCGCAACCTGTCACAGACATTGTTACGCGACAAATGGCAGTTGGAAGTGACAATAAAGCAGTGCGGAACAAGCGGTAGTTGCTGATTTTCGTCAGTTTTGTGAAGACGGACGTGTTATTCCGGAAGAAAAGTATATCACGTGCATGTTGAGGACACCTAGCGTTCTGTATTGTGTGTGTTTTAAAATTCGTGTTTTCAAGACGTTAAGTGAGAAAACTAATAAGTGTTTAAATGTATTGTTCCATCCGTTGCGAAATTTACCAATAACAAACTAATTTGCGCGTCACGTGGCAATTGGAAGTAACCAACAAGCAGTGCGAAGCGTGCGGTAGTTGCTGATTTTCGTCACTTTGTGAAGACGGACGTGTTATTCCGGAAGAAAAGTATACCAAGTGCATGTTGAGGACACGGTGCACTCTGAATTGTGTGTGTTTTAAAATTCGTGTTTTCAAAATGTTAAGTGTGAAAACTAATAAGTGTTTAAATATATTGTTCTATTCGTTGCGAGCCTTACCAATCACAAACATGTTTACGCGTCAAATGGCAGTTGGAAGTGACAATAAAGCAGTGCGAAGCGCGCGGTAGTTGCTGATTTTCGTCAGTTTGTGAAGACGGACGTGTTATTCCGAAAGAAAGTATATCACGTGCATGTTGAGGACACCATGCGTTCTGTATTGTGTGTGTTTTAAAATTTGTGTTTTCAAAACGTTAAGTGTGAAAACTAATAAGTGTTTAAATGTATTGTTCCATCCGTTACGAAATTTACCAATAACAAACATGTTTACGCGTCAAATGGCAGTTAGAAGTGACAATAAACCAGTGCGAAGCGCGCGGCAGTTAGTTGATATATGTCAGTTTGTGAAGACGGACGTGTTATTCCGGAAGAAAAGTATACCACGTGCATGTTGAGGACACCATGCGTTCTGTATTGTGTGTGTTTTCAAAACGTTAAGTGTGAAAACTAATAAGTGTTTAAATATATTGTTCCATCCGTTGCAAGATTTACCAATAACAAACATGTTTACGCGTCACGTGGCAATTATAAGTCACCAAAAGCAGTGCGAATTGCGTGGCAGTTGTGGATATTAGTCAGTTTGTGTATATGGACGTGTTATTCCGGAGGAAAAGTATATCAAGTGCATGTTGAGTACACCGTTTACACTGAATTGTGTCTGTTTTAAAATTCTTATTATCAAAACCTCAAGTGTGAAAACCAATTAGTGTTTGAAAATAATGGTCCAACCGCTGCGAGCGCAACCTGTCACAACATGTTTACGCAATACGTAACAATTGGGGGTAATCAACGAGCTGTGCCGAGCGCGCGGCAGTTAGTTGATATTCGTCAGTTTGTGAAGACGGACGTGTTATTCCGGAAGAAAAGTGTACCAAGTTCATGTTGAGAACACGGTGAACTCTGAATTGTGTGTGTTTTAAAATTCGTATTTTCAAAACGTTAAGTGTGAAAACTAATAAGTGTTTAAATATATTGTTCCATCCGTTGCGAGCCTTACCAATCACAAACATGTTTACGCGTCAAATGGCAGTTGGAAGTGACAATAAAGCAGTGCGAAGCGCGCGGTAGTTGCTGATTTTCGTCAGTTTGTGAAGACGGACGTGTTATCCTGGAAGAAAAGTATACCAAGTGCATGTGAGGAAACCGTGCTTTCTGAATTGTGTGTGTTCTTAAAATCGTATTTTCAAAACGTCAGGTGTGAAAACTAATAAGTTTTTAAAAATAATGGTCTAGCCGCTGCAAGCGCAACCTGGCACAGACATTTTTACGCGTCAAATGGCAGTTGGAAGTGACAATAAAGCAGTGCGAAACAAGCGGTAGTCGCTGATTTTCGTCAGTTTGTGAAGACGGACGTGTTATTCCGGAAGAAAAGTATAATAAGTGCATGTTGAGTAAACCGTGCTTTCTGAATTGTGTGTGTTTTTAAAATCGTATTTTCAAAACGTCAAGTGCAAAAACTAATAAGTTTTTAAAAATAATGGTCTAGCCGCTGCAAGCGCAAACTGGCACAGATATTTTTACGCGACAAATGGCAGTTGGAAGTGACAATAAAGCAGTGCGAAACAAGCGGTAGTTGCGGATTTTCGTCAGTTTGTGAAGACGGACGTGTTATTCCGGAAGAAAAGTATATCACGTGCATGTTGAGGACACCATGCGTTTTTGTATTGTGTGTGTTTTAAAATTCGTGTTTTCAAAACGTTAAGTGTGAAAACTAATAAGTGTTTAAATGTATTGCTTCCATCCGTTGCGAAATTTACCAATAACAAACATGTTTGCGCGTCACGTGGCAATTGGAAGTAACCAACAAGCAGTGCGAAGCGCGCGGTAGTTGCTGATTTACGTCACTTTGTGAAGACGGACGTGTTATTCCGGAAGAAAAGTATACCAAGTTCATGTTGAGGACACGGTGCACTCTGAATTGTGTGTGTTTTAAAATTCGTGTTTTCAAAACGTTAAGTGTGAAAACTAATAAGTGTTTAAATATATTGTTCCATCCGTTGCGAGCCTTACCAATCACAAACATGTTTACGCGTCAAATGGCAGTTGGAAGTGACAATAAAGCAGTGCGAAACAAGCGGTAGTTGCTGATTTTCGTCAGTTTGTGAAGACGGACGTGTTATTCCGGAAGAAAAGTAAATCACGTGCATGTTGAGGACACCATACGTTCTGTATTGTGTGTGTTTTAAAATTCGTGTTTTCAAAACGTTAAGTGTGAAAACTAATAAGTGTTTAAATGTATTGTTCCATCCGTTGCGAAATTTACCAATAACAAACATGTTTGCGCGTCACGTGGCAATTGGAAGTAACCAACAAGCAGTGCGAAGCGCGCGGTAGTTGCTGATTTACGTCACTTTGTGAAGACGGACGTGTTATTCCGTAAGAAAAGTATACCAAGTTCATGTTGAGGACACGGTGCACTCTGAATTGTGTGTGTTTTAAAATTCGTATTTTCAAAACGTTAAGTGTGAAAACTAATAAATGTTTAAATATATTGTTCCATCCGTTGCGAATCTTACCAATCACAAACATGTTTACGCGTCAAATGGCAGTTGGAAGTGACAATAAAGCAGTGCGAAGCGCGCGGTAGTTGCTGATTTTCGTCAGTTTGTGAAGACGGACGTGTTATCCTGGAAGAAAAGTATACCAAGTGCATGTTGAGGAAACCGTGCTTTCTGAATTGTGTGTGTTTTTAAAATCGTAATTTTCGAAACGTCAAGTGCGAAAACTAATAAGTTTTTAAAAATAATGGTCTAGCCGCTGCAAGCGCAACCTGGCACAGACATTTTTACGCGTCAAATGGCAGTTGGAAGTGACAATAAAGCAGTGCGAAACAAGCGGTAGTTGCTGATTTTCGTCAGTTTGTGAAGACGGACGTGTTATTCCGGAAGAAAAGTATACCAAGTTCATGTTGAGGACACGGTCCACTCTGAATTGTGTGTGTTTTAAAATTCGTGTTTTCAAAACGTTAAGTGTGAAAACTAATAAGTGTTTAAATATATTGTTCCATCCGTTGCGAGCCTTACCAATCACAAACATGTTTACGCGTCAAATGGCAGTTGGAAGTGACAATAAAGCAGTGCGAAACAAGCGGTAGTTGCGGATTTTCGTCAGTTTGTGAAGACGGACGTGTTATTCCGGAAGAAAAGTATATCACGTGCATGTTGAGGACACCATGCGTTCTGTATTGTGTGTGTTTTAAAATTCGTGTTTTCAAAACGTTAAGTGTGAAAACTAATAAGTGTTTAAATGTATTGCTCCATCCGTTGCGAAATTTACCAATAACAAACATGTTTGCGCGTCACTTGGCAATTGGAAGTAACCAACAAGCAGTGCGAAGCGCGCGGTAGTTGCTGATTTACGTCACTTTGTGAAGACGGACGTGTTATTCCGGAAGAAAAGTATACCAAGTTCATATTGAGGACACGGTGCACTCTAAATTGTGTGTGTTTTAAAATTCGTGTTTTCAAAACGTTAAGTGTGAAAACTAATAAGTGTTTAAATATATTGTTCCATCCGTTGCGAGCCTTACCAATCACAAACATGTTTACGCGTCAAATGGCAGTTGGAAGTGACAATAAAGCAGTGCGAAGCGCGCGGTACTTGCTGATTTTCGTCAGTTTGTGAAGACGGACGTGTTATTCCGGAAGAAAAATATAATAAATGCATGTTGAGGAAACCGTGCTTTCTGAATTGTGTGTGTTTTTAAATTCGTATTTTCAAAACGTCCAGTGCGAAAACTAATAAGTTTTTAAAAATAATGGTCTAGCCGCTGCAAGCGCAACCTGTCACAGACATTTTTACGCGACAAATGGCAGTTGGAAGTGACAATAAAGCAGTGCGGAACAAGCGGTAGTTGCTGATTTTCGTCAGTTTGTGAAGACGGACGTGTTATTCCGGAAGAAAAGTATATCACGTGCATGTTGAGGACACCTAGCGTTCTGTATTGTGTGTGTTTTAAAATTCGTGTTTTCAAAACGTTAAGTGAGAAAACTAATAAGTGTTTAAATGTATTGTTCCATCCGTTGCGAAATTTACCAATAACAAACTAATTTGCGCGTCACGTGGCAATTGGAAGTAACCAACAAGCAGTGCGAAGCGTGCGGTAGTTGCTGATTTTCGTCACTTTGTGAAGACGGACGTGTTATTCCGGAAGAAAAGTATATCAAGTGCATGTTGAGGACACGGTGCACTCTGAATTGTGTGTGTTTTAAAATTCGTGTTTTCAAAATGTTAAGTGTGAAAACTAATAAGTGTTTAAATATATTGTTCTATTCGTTGCGAGCCTTACCAATCACAAACATGTTTACGCGTCAAATGGCAGTTGGAAGTGACAATAAAGCAGTGCGAAGCGCGCGGTAGTTGCTGATTTTCGTCAGTTTGTGAAGACGGACGTGCTATTCCGAAAGAAAAGTATATCACGTGCATGTTGAGGACACCATGCGTTCTGTATTGTGTGTGTTTTAAAATTTGTGTTTTCAAAACGTTAAGTGTGAAAACTAATAAGTGTTTAAATGTATTGTTCCATCCGTTACGAAATTTACCAATAACAAACATGTTTACGCGTCAAATGGCAGTTGGAAGTGACAATAAACCAGTGCGAAGCGCGCGGCAGTTAGTTGATATATGTCAGTTTGTGAAGAAGGACGAGTTATTCCGGAAGAAAAGTATACCACGTGCATGTTGAGGACGCCATGCGTTCTGTATTGTGTGTGTTTTAAAATTCGTGTTTTCAAAACGTTAAGTGTGAAAACTAATAAGTGTTTAAATATATTGTTCCATCCGTTGCAAGATTTACCAATAACAAACATGTTTACGCGTCACGTGGCAATTATAAGTCACCAAAAGCAGTGCGAATTGCGTGGCAGTTGTGGATATTAGTCAGTTTGTGTATATGGACGTGTTATTCCGGAGGAAAAGTATATCAAGTGCATGTTGAGTACACCGTTTACACTGAATTGTGTCTGTTTTAAAATTCTTATTATCAAAACCTCAAGTGTGAAAACCAATTAGTGTTTGAAAATAATGGTCCAACCGCTGCGAGCGCAACCTGTCACAACATGTTTACGCAATACGTAACAATTGGGGGTAATCAACGAGCTGTGCCGAGCGCGCGGCAATTAGTTGATATTCGTCAGTTTGTGAAGACGGACGTGTTATTCCGGAAGAAAAGTGTACCAAGTTCATGTTGAGAACACGGTGAACTCTGAATTGTGTGTGTTTTAAAATTCGTATTTTCAAAATGTTAAGTGTGAAAACTAATAAGTGTTTAAATATATTGTTCCATCCGTTGCGAAATTTACCAATAACAAACATGTTTGCGCGTCACGTGGCAATTGGAAGTAACCAACAAGCAGTGCGAAGCGCGCGGTAGTTGCTGATTTTCGTCACTTTGTGAAGACGGACGTGTTATTCCGGAAGAAAAGTATACCAAGTGCATGTTGAGGACACGGTGCACTCTGAATTGTGTGTGTTTTAAAATTCGTGTTTTCAAAATGTTAAGTGTGAAAACTAATAAGTGTTTAAATATATTGTTCTATTCGTTGCGAGCCTTACCAATCACAAACATGTTTACGCGTCAAATGGCAGTTGGAAGTGACAATAAACCAGTGCGAAGCGCGCGGTACTTGCTGATTTTCGTCAGTTTGTGAAGACGGACGTGTTATTTCGGAAGAAAAGTATACCAAGTGCATGTTGAGGAAACCGTGCTTTCTGAATTGTGTATGTTTTAAAATTCGTGTTTTCAAAACGTTAAGTGTGAAAACTAATAAGTTTTTAAAAATAATGGTCTAGCTGCTGCAAGCGCAACCTGGCACAGACATTTTTACGCGACAAATGGCAGTTGGAAGTGACAATAAAGCAGTGCGAAACAAGCGGTAGTTGCTGATTTTCGTCAGTTTGTGAAGACGGACGTGTTATTCCGGAAGAAAAGTATCACGTGCATGTTGAGGACACCATGCGTTCTGTATTGTGTGTGTTTTAAAATTCGTGTTTTCAAAACGTTAAGTGTGAAAACTAATAAGTGTTTAAATATATTGTTCCATCCGTTGCGAGCCTTACCAATCACAAACATGTTTACGCGTCAAATGGCAGTTGGAAGTGACAATAAAGGAGTGCGAAGCGCGCGGTAGTTGCTGATTTTCGTCAGTTTGAGAAGACGGACGTGTTATCCTGGAAGAAAAGTATACCAAGTGCATGTTGAGGAAACCGTGCTTTCTGAATTGTGTGTGTTTTTAAAATCGTATTTTCAAAACGTCAAGTGCGAAAACTAATAAGTTTTTAAAAATAATGGTCTAGCCGCTGCAAGCGCAACCTGTCACAGACATGTTTACGCGTCAAATGGCAGTTGGAAGTGACAATAAAGCAGTGCGAAGCGCGCGGTAGTTGCTGATTTTCGTCAGTTTGTGAAGACGGACGTGTTATCCTGGAAGAAAAGTATACCAAGTGCATGTTGAGGAAACCGTGCTTTCTGAATTGTGTGTGTTTTTAAATTCGTATTTTCAAAACGTCCAGTGCGAAAAATAATAAGTTTTTAAAAATAATGGTCTAGCCGCTGCAAGCGCAACCTGTCACAGACATTTTTACGCGACAAATGGCAGTTGGAAGTGACAATAAAGCAGTGCGAAACAAGCGGTAGTTGCTGATTTTCGTCAGTTTGTGAAGACGGACGTGTTATTCCGGAAGAAAAGTATATCACGTGCATGTTGAGGACACCATGCGTTCTGTATTGTGTGTGTTTTAAAATTCGTGTTTTCAAAACGTTAAGTGTGAAAACTAATAAGTGTTTAAATGTATTGTTCCATCCGTTACGAAATTTACCAATAACGAACATGTTTACGCGTCAAATGGCAGTTGGAAGTGACAATAAACCAGTGCGAAGCGCGCGGCAGTTAGTTGATATATGTCAGTTTGTGAAGACGGACGTGTTATTCCGGAAGAAAAGTATACCACGTGCATGTTGAGGACACCATGCGTTCTGTATTGTGTGTGTTTTAAAATTCGTGTTTTCAAAACGTTAAGTGTGAAAACTAATAAGTGTTTAAATATATTGTTCCATCCGTTGCAAGATTTACCCATAACAAACATGTTTACGCGTCACTTGGCAATTGGAAGTCACCAACAAGCAGTGCGAAGCGCTTGGCAGTTGTGGATATTAGTCAGTTTGTGTATATGGACGTGTTATTCCGGAAGAAAAGTATATCAAGTGCATGTTGAGTACACCGTTTACACTGAATTGTGTGTGTTTTAAAATTCTTATTATCAAAACCTCAAGTGTGAAAACCAATTAGTGTTTGAAAATAATGGTCCAACCGCTGCGAGCGCAACCTGTCACAACATGTTTACGCAATACGTAACAATTGGGGGTAATCAACGAGCTGTGCCGAGCGCGCGGCAGTTAGTTGATATTCGTCAGTTTGTGAAGACGGACGTGTTATTCCGGAAGAAAAGTGTACCAAGTTCATGTTGAGGACACGGTGAACTCTGAATTGTGTGTGTTTTAAAATTCGTGTTTTCAAAACGTTAAGTGTGAAAACTAATAAATGTTTAAATATATTGTTCCATCCGTTGCGAACCTTACCAATCACAAACATGTTTACGCGTCAAATGGCAGTTGGAAGTGACAATAAAGCAGTGCGAAGCGCGCGGTAGTTGCTGATTTTCGTCAGTTTGTGAAGACGGACGTGTTATCCTGGAAGAAAAGTATACCAAGTGCATGTTGAGGAAACCGTGCTTTCTGAATTGTGTGTGTTTTTAAAATCGTATTTTCAAAACGTCAAGTGCGAAAACTAATAAGTTTTTAAAAATAATGGTCTAGCCGCTGCAAGCGCAACCTGGCACAGACATTTTTACGCGTCAAATAGCAGTTGGAAGTGACAATAAAGCAGTGCGAAACAAGCGGTAGTTGCTGATTTTCGTCAGTTTGTGAAGACGGACGTGTTATTCCGGAAGAAAAGTATACCAAGTTCATGTTGAGGACACGGTGCACTCTGAATTGTGTGTGTTTTAAAATTCGTGTTTTCAAAACGTTAAGTGTGAAAACTAATAAGTGTTTAAATATATTGTTCCATCCGTTGCGAGCCTTACCAATCACAAACATGTTTACGCGTCAAATGGCAGTTGGAAGTGACAATAAAGCAGTGCGAAACAAGCGGTAGTTGCTGATTTTCGTCAGTTTGTGAAGACGGACGTGTTATTCCGGAAGAAAAGTATACCACGTGCATGTTGAGGACACCATGCGTTCTGTATTGTGTGTGTTTTAATATTCGTGTTTTCAAAACGTTAAGTGTGAAAACTAATAAGTGTTTAAATGTATTGTTCCATCCGTTGCGAAATTTACCAATAACAAACATGTTTGCGCGTCATGTGGCAATTGGAAGTAACCAACAAGCAGTGCGAAGCGCGCGGTAGTTGCTGATTTTCGTCACTTTGTGAAGACGGACGTGTTATTCCGGAAGAAAAGTATACCAAGTGCATGTTGAGGACACCATGCGTTCTGTATTGTGTGTGTTTTAAAATTCGTGTTTTCAAAACGTTAAGTGTGAAAACTAATAAGTGTTTAAATATATTGTTCCATCCGTTGCAAGATTTACCAATAACAAACATGTTTACGCGTCACGTGGCAATTGGAAGTCACCAACAAGCAGTGCGGATTGCGTGGCAGTGGATATTAATCAGTTTGTGTATATGGACGTGTTATTCCGGAAGAAAAGTATACCAAGTGCATGTTGAGTACACCGTTTACACTGAATTGTGTGTGTTTTAAAATTCTTATTATCAAAACCTCAAGTGTGAAAACCAATTAGTGTTTGAAAATAATGGTCCAACCGCTGCGAGCGCAACCTGTCACAACATGTTTACGCAATACGTAACAATTGGGGGTAATCAACGAGCTGTGCCGAGCGCGCGGCAGTTAGTTGATATTCGTCAGTTTGTGAAGACGGACGTGTTATTCCGGAAGAAAAGTGTACCAAGTTCATGTTGAGGACACGGTGAACTCTGAATTGTGTGTGTTTTAAAATTCGTGTTTTCAAAACGTTAAGTGTGAAAACTAATAAGTGTTTAAATATATTGTTCCATCCGTTGCGAGCCTTACCAATCACAAACATGTTTACGCGTCAAATGGCAGTTGGAAGTGACAATAAAGCAGTGCGAAACAAGCGGTAGTTGCTGATTTTCGTCAGTTTGTGAAGACGGACGTGTTATTCCGGAAGAAAAGTATACCACGTGCATGTTGAGGACACCATGCGTTCTGTATTGTGTGTGTTTTAATATTCGTGTTTTCAAAACGTTAAGTGTGAAAACTAATAAGTGTTTAAATGTATTGTTCCATCCGTTGCGAAATTTACCAATAACAAACATGTTTGCGCGTCATGTGGCAATTGGAAGTAACCAACAAGCAGTGCGAAGCGCGCGGTAGTTGCTGATTTTCGTCACTTTGTGAAGACGGACGTGTTATTCCGGAAGAAAAGTATACCAAGTGCATGTTGAGGACACCATGCGTTCTGTATTGTGTGTGTTTTAAAATTCGTGTTTTCAAAACGTTAAGTGTGAAAACTAATAAGTGTTTAAATATATTGTTCCATCCGTTGCAAGATTTACCAATAACAAACATGTTTACGCGTCACGTGGCAATTGGAAGTCACCAACAAGCAGTGCGGATTGCGTGGCAGTGGATATTAGTCAGTTTGTGTATATGGACGTGTTATTCCGGAAGAAAAGTATACCAAGTGCATGTTGAGTACACCGTTTACACTGAATTGTGTGTGTTTTAAAATTCTTATTATCAAAACCTCAAGTGTGAAAACCAATTAGTGTTTGAAAATAATGGTCCAACCGCTGCGAGCGCAACCTGTCACAACATGTTTACGCAATACGTAACAATTGGGGGTAATCAACGAGCTGTGCCGAGCGCGCGGCAGTTAGTTGATATTCGTCAGTTTGTGAAGACGGACGTGTTATTCCGGAAGAAAAGTGTACCAAGTTCATGTTGAGGACACGGTGAACTCTGAATTGTGTGTGTTTTAAAATTCGTGTTTTCAAAACGTTAAGTGTGAAAACTAATAAGTGTTTAAATATATTGTTCCATCCGTTGCGAGCCTTACCAATCACAAACATGTTTACGCGTCAAATGGCAGTTGGAAGTGACAATAAAGCAGTGCGAAGCGCGCGGTAGTTGCTGATTTTCGTCAGTTTGTGAAGACGGACGTTTTATCCTGGAAGAAAAGTATACCAAGTGCATGTTGAGGAAACCGTGCTTTCTGAATTGTGTGTGTTTTTTTAATTAGTATTTTCAAAACGTCCAGTGCGAAAACTAATAAGTTTTTAAAAATAATGGTCTAGCCGCTGCAAGCGCAACCTGTCACAGATATTTTTACGCGACAAATGGCAGTTGGAAGTGACAATAAAGCAGTGCGAAACAAGCGGTAGTTGCTGATTTTCGTCAGTTTGTGAAGACGGACGTGTTATTCCGGAAGAAAAGTATATCACGTGCATGTTGAGGACACCATGCGTTCTGTATTGTGTGTGTTTTAAAATTTGTGTTTTCAAAACGTTAAGTGTGAAAACTAATAAGTGTTTAAATGTATTGTTCCATCCGTTGCAAAATTTACGAATAACAAACATGTTTGCGCGTATCGTGGCAATTGGAAGTAACCAACAAGCAGTGCGAAGCGCGCGGTAGTTGCTGATTTTCGTCACTTTGTGAAGACGGACGTGTTATTCCGGAAGAAAAGTATACCAAGTGCATGTTGAGGACACGGTGCACTCTGAATTGTGTGTGTTTTAAAATTCGTGTTTTCAAAATGTTAAGTGTGAAAACTAATAAGTGTTTAAATATATTGTTCTATTCGTTGCGAGCCTTACCAATCACAAACATGTTTACGCGTCAAATGGCAGTTGGAAGTGACAATAAACCAGTGCGAAGCGCGCGGTACTTGCTGATTTTTGTCAGTTTGTGAAGACGGACGTGTTATTCCGAAAGAAAAGTATACCACGTGCATGTTGAGGACACCATGCGTTCTGTATTGTGTGTGTTTTAAAATTCGTGTTTTCAAAATGTTAAGTGTGAAAACTAATAAGTGTTTAAATATATTGTTCCATCCGTTGCAAGATTTACCAATAACAAACATGTTTACGCGTCACGTGGCAATTGGAAGTCACCAACAAGCAGTGCGAATTGCGTGGCAGTGGATATTAGTCAGTTTGTGTATATGGACGTGTTATTCCGGAAGAAAAGTATACCAAGTGCATGTTGAGTACACCGTTTACACTGAATTGTGTGTGTTTTAAAATTCTTATTATCAAAACCTCAAGTGTGAAAACCAATTAGTGTTTGAAAATAATGGTCCAACCGCTGCGAGCGCAACCTGTCACAACATGTTTACGCAATACGTAACAATTGGGGGTAATCAACGAGCTGTGCCGAGCGCGCGGCAGTTAGTTGATATTCGTCAGTTTGTGAAGACGGACGTGTTATTCCGGAAGAAAAGTGTACCAAGTTCATGTTGAGGACACGGTGAACTCTGAATTGTGTGTGTTTTAAAATTCGTGTTTTCAAAACGTTAAGTGTGAAAACTAATAAGTGTTTGAATATATTGTTCCATCCGTTGCGAGCCTTACCAATCACAAACATGTTTACGCGTCAAATGGCAGTTGGAAGTGACAATAAAGCAGTGCGAAGCGCGCGGTAGTTGCTGATTTTCGTCAGTTTGTGAAGACGGACGTGTTATCCTGGAAGAAAAGTATACCAAGTGCATATTGAGGAAACCGTGCTTTCTAAATTGTGTATGTTTTAAAATTCGTGTTTTCAAAACGTTAAGTGTGAAAACTAATAAGTTTTTAAAAATAATGGTCTAGCTGCTGCAAGCGCAACCTGGCACAGACATTTTTACGCGTCAAATGGCAGTTGGAAGTGACAATAAAGCAGTGCGAAACAAGCGGTAGTTGCTGATTTTCGTCAGTTTGTGAAGACGGACGTGTTATTCCGGAAGAAAAGTATAATAAGTGCATGTTGAGGAAACCGTGCTTTCTGAATTGTGTGTGTTTTTAAATTCGTATTTTCAAAACGTCCAGTGCGAAAACTAATAAGTTTTTAAAAATAATGGTCTAGCCGCTGCAAGCGCAACCTGTCACAGATATTTTTACGCGACAAATGGCAGTTGGAAGTGACAATAAAGCAGTGCGAAACAAGCGGTAGTTGCTGATTTTCGTCAGTTTGTGAAGACGGACGTGTTATTCCGGAAGAAAAGTATATCACGTGCATGTTGAGGACACCATGCGTTCTGTATTGTGTGTGTTTTAAAATTCGTGTTTTCAAAACGTTAAGTGTGAAAACTAATAAGTGTTTAAATATATTGTTCCATCCGTTGCGAGCCTTACCAATCACAAACATGTTTACGCGTCAAATGGCAGTTGGAAGTGACAATAAAGGAGTGCGAAGCGCGCGGTAGTTGCTGATTTTCGTCAGTTTGTGAAGACGGACGTGTTATCCTGGAAGAAAAGTATACCAAGTGCATGTTGAGGAAACCGTGCTTTCTGAATTGTGTGTGTTTTTAAAATCGTATTTTCAAAACGTCAAGTGCGAAAACTAATAAGTTTTTAAAAATAATGGTCTAGCCGCTGCAAGCGCAACCTAGCACAGACATTTTCACGCGCAAATGGCAGTTGAAAGTGGCAATAAAGCAGTGCGAAACAAGCGGTAGTCGCTGATTTTCGTCAGTTTGTGAAGACGGACGTGTTATTCCGGAAGAAAAGTATACCAAGTGCATGTTGAGGACACGGTGCATTCTGAATTGTGTGTGTTTTAAAATTCGTGTTTTCAAAATGTTAAGTGTGAAAACTAATAAGTGTTTAAATATATTGTTCTATTCGTTGCGAGCCTTACCAATCACAAACATGTTTACGCGTCAAATGGCAGTTAGAAGTGACAATAAACCAGTGCGAAGCGCGCGGCAGTTAGTTGATATATGTCAGTTTGTGAAGACGGACGTGTTATTCCGGAAGAAAAGTATACCACGTGCATGTTGAGGACACCATGCGTTCTGTATTGTGTGTGTTTTCAAAACGTTAAGTGTGAAAACTAATAAGTGTTTAAATATATTGTTCCATCCGTTGCAAGATTTACCAATAACAAACATGTTTACGCGTCACGTGGCAATTATAAGTCACCAAAAGCAGTGCGAATTGCGTGGCAGTTGTGGATATTAGTCAGTTTGTGTATATGGACGTGTTATTCCGGAGGAAAAGTATATCAAGTGCATGTTGAGTACACCGTTTACACTGAATTGTGTCTGTTTTAAAATTCTTATTATCAAAACCTCAAGTGTGAAAACCAATTAGTGTTTGAAAATAATGGTCCAACCGCTGCGAGCGCAACCTGTCACAACATGTTTACGCAACACGTAACAATTGGGGGTAATCAACGAGCTGTGCCGAGCGCGCGGCAGTTAGTTGATATTCGTCAGTTTGTGAAGACGGACGTGTTATTCCGGAAGAAAAGTGTACCAAGTTCATGTTGAGAACACGGTGAACTCTGAATTGTGTGTGTTTTAAAAATCGTATTTTCAAAACGTTAAGTGTGAAAACTAATAAGTGTTTAAATATATTGTTCCATCCGTTGCGAGCCTTACCAATCACAAACATGTTTACGCGTCAAATGGCAGTTGGAAGTGACAATAAAGCAGTGCGAAGCGCGCGGTAGTTGCTGATTTTCGTCAGTTTGTGAAGACGGACGTGTTATCCTGGAAGAAAAGTATACCAAGTGCATGTTGAGGAAACCGTGCTTTCTGAATTGTGTGTGTTCTTAAAATCGTATTTTCAAAACGTCAGGTGTGAAAACTAATAAGTTTTTAAAAATAATGGTCTAGCCGCTGCAAGCGCAACCTGGCACAGACATTTTTACGCGTCAAATGGCAGTTGGAAGTGACAATAAAGCAGTGCGAAACAAGCGGTAGTCGCTGATTTTCGTCAGTTTGTGAAGACGGACGTGTTATTCCGGAAGAAAAGTATAATAAGTGCATGTTGAGGAAACCGTGCTTTCTGAATTGTGTGTGTTTTTAAAATCGTATTTTCAAAACGTCAAGTGCAAAAACTAATAAGTTTTTAAAAATAATGGTCTAGCCGCTGCAAGCGCAAACTGGCACAGATATTTTTACGCGACAAATGGCAGTTGGAAGTGACAATAAAGCAGTGCGAAACAAGCGGTAGTTGCTGATTTTCGTCAGTTTGTGAAGATGGACGTGTTATTCCGGAAGAAAAGTATATCACGTGCATATTGAGGACACCATGCGTTCTGTATTGTGTGTGTTTTAAAATTCGTGTTTTCAAAACGTTAAGTGTGAAAACTAATAAGTGTTTAAATGTATTGTTCCATCCGTTGCGAAATTTACCAATAACAAACATGTTTGCGCGTCACGTGGCAATTGGAAGTAACCAACAAGCAGTGCGAAGCGCGCGGTAGTTGCTGATTTTCGTCACTTTTTGAAGACGGACGTGTTATTCCGGAAGAAAAGTATACCAAGTGCATGTTGAGGACACGGTGCACTCTGAATTGTGTGTGTTTTAAAATTCGTGTTTTCAAAATGTTAAGTGTGAAAACTAATAAGTGTTTAAATATATTGTTCTATTCGTTGCGAGCCTTACCAATCACAAACATGTTTACGCGTCAAATGGCAGTTGGAAGTGACAATAAACCAGTGCGAAGCGCGCGGTACTTGCTGATTTTCGTCAGTTTGTGAAGACGGACGTGTTATTCCGGAAGAAAAGTATAATAAGTGCATGTTGAGGAAACCGTGCTTTCTAAATTGTGTGTGTTTTTAAATTCGTATTTTCAAAACGTCCAGTGCGAAAACTAATAAGTTTTTAAAAATAATGGTCTAGCCGCTGCAAGCGCAACCTGTCACAGACATTTTTACGCGACAAATGGCAGTTGGAAGTGACAATAAAGCAGTGCGAAACAAGCGGTAGTTGCTGATTTTCGTCAGTTTGTGAAGACGGACGTGTTATTCCGGAAGAAAAGTATATCACGTGCATGTTGAGGACACCATGCGTTCTGTATTGTGTGTGTTTTAAAATTCGTGTTTTCAAAACGTTAAGTGTGAAAACTAATAAGTGTTTAAATATATTGTTCCATCCGTTGCGAGCCTTACCAATCACAAACATGTTTACGCGTCAAATGGCAGTTGGAAGTGACAATAAAGGAGTGCGAAGCGCGCGGTAGTTGCTGATTTTCGTCAGTTTGTGAAGACGGACGTGTTATCCTGGAAGAAAAGTATACCAAGTGCATGTTGAGGAAACCGTGCTTTCTGAATTGTGTGTGTTTTTAAAATCGTATTTTCAAAACGTCAAGTGCGAAAACTAATAAGTTTTTAAAAATAATGATCTAGCCGCTGCAAGCGCAACCTGGCAGAGACATTTTTACGCGTCAAATGGCAGTTGAAAGTGACAATAAAGCAGTGCGAAACAAGCGGTAGTCGCTGATTTTCGTCAGTTTGTGAAGACGGACGTGTTATTCCGGAAGAAAAGTATAATAAGTGCATGTTGAGGAAACCGTGCTTTCTAAATTGTGTGTGTTTTTAAATTCGTATTTTCAAAACGTCCAGTGCGAAAACTAATAAGTTTTTAAAAATAATGGTCTAGCCGCTGCAAGCGCAACCTGTCACAGACATTTTTACGCGACAAATGGCAGTTGGAAGTGACAATAAAGCAGTGCGAAACAAGCGGTAGTTGCTGATTTTCGTCAGTTTGTGAAGACGGACGTGTTATTCCGGAAGAAAAGTATATCACGTGCATGTTGAGGACACCATGCGTTCTGTATTGTGTGTGTTTTAAAATTCGTGTTTTCAAAACGTTAAGTGTGAAAACTAATAAGTGTTTAAATGTATTGTTCCATCCGTTACGAAATTTACCAATAACAAACATGTTTACGCGTCAAATGGCAGTTGGAAGTGACAATAAACCAGTGCGAAGCGCGCGGCAGTTAGTTGATATATGTCAGTTTGTGAAGACGGACGTGTTATTCCGGAAGAAAAGTATACCACGTGCATGTTGAGGACACCATGCGTTCTGTATTGTGTGTGTTTTAAAATTCGTGTTTTCAAAATGTTAAGTGTGAAAACTAATAAGTGTTTAAATATATTGTTCCATCCGTTGCAAGATTTACCAATAACAAACATGTTTACGCGTCACGTGGCAATTGGAAGTCACCAACAAGCAGTGCGAAGCGCTTGGCAGTTGTGGATATTAGTCAGTTTGTGTATATGGACGTGTTATTCCGGAAGAAAAGTATATCAAGTGCATGTTGAGTACACCGTTTACACTGAATTGTGTGTGTTTTAAAATTCTTATTATCAAAACCTCAAGTGTGAAAACCAATTAGTGTTTGAAAATAATGGTCCAACCGCTGCGAGCGCAACCTGTCACAACATGTTTACGCAATACGTAACAATTGGGGGTAATCAACGAGCTGTGCCGAGCGCGCGGCAGTTAGTTGATATTCGTCAGTTTGTGAAGACGGACGTGTTATTCCGGAAGAAAAGTGTACCAAGTTCATGTTGAGGACACGGTGAACTCTGAATTTTGTGTGTTTTAAAATTCGTGTTTTCAAAACCTTAAGTGTGAAAACTAATAAATGTTTAAATATATTGTTCCATCCGTTGCGAACCTTACCAATCACAAACATGTTTACGCGTCAAATGGCAGTTGGAAGTGACAATAAAGCAGTGCGAAGCGCGCGGTAGTTGCTGATTTTCGTCAGTTTGTGAAGACGGACGTGTTATCCTGGAAGAAAAGTATACCAAGTGCATGTTGAGGAAACCGTGCTTTCTGAATTGTGTGTGTTTTTAAAATCGTATTTTCAAAACGTCAAGTGCGAAAACTAATAAGTTTTTAAAAATAATGGTCTAGCCGCTGCAAGCGCAACCTGGCACAGACATTTTTACGCGTCAAATAGCAGTTGGAAGTGACAATAAAGCAGTGCGAAACAAGCGGTAGTTGCTGATTTTCGTCAGTTTGTGAAGACGGACGTGTTATTCCGGAAGAAAAGTATACCAAGTTCATGTTGAGGACACGGTGCACTCTGAATTGTGTGTGTTTTAAAATTCGTGTTTTCAAAACGTTAAGTGTGAAAACTAATAAGTGTTTAAATATATTGTTCCATCCGTTGCGAGCCTTACCATTCACAAACATGTTTACGCGTCAAATGGCAGTTGGAAGTGACAATAAAGCAGTGCGAAACAAGCGGTAGTTGCTGATTTTCGTCAGTTTGTGAAGACGGACGTGTTATTCCGAAAGAAAAGTATACCACGTGCATGTTGAGGACACCATGCGTTCTGTATTGTGTGTGTTTTAATATTCGTGTTTTCAAAACGTTAAGTGTGAAAACTAATAAGTGTTTAAATGTATTGTTCCATCCGTTGCGAAATTTACCAATAACAAACATGTTTGCGCGTCATGTGGCAATTGGAAGTAACCAACAAGCAGTGCGAAGCGCGCGGTAGTTGCTGATTTTCGTCACTTTGTGAAAACGGACGTGTTATTCCGGAAGAAAAGTATACCAAGTGCATGTTGAGGACACGGTGCACTCTGAATTGTGTGTGTTTTAAAATTCGTGTTTTCAAAATGTTAAGTGTGAAAACTAATAAGTGTTTAAATATATTGTTCTATTCGTTGCGAGCCTTACCAATCACAAACATGTTTACGCGTCAAATGGCAGTTGGAAGTGACAATAAACCAGTGCGAAGCGCGCGGTACTTGCTGATTTTCGTCAGTTTGTGAAGACGGACGTGTTATTCCGGAAGAAAAGTATACCACGTGCATGTTGAGGACACCATGCGTTCTGTATTGTGTGTGTTTTAAAACTCGTGTTTTCAAAATGTTAAGTGTGAAAAGTAATAAGTGTTTAAATATATTGTTCCATCCGTTGCAAGATTTACCAATAACAAACATGTTTACGCGTCACGTGGCAATTGGAAGTCACCAACAAGCAGTGCGAATTGCGTGGCAGTGGATATTAGTCAGTTTGTGTATATGGACGTGTTATTCCGGAAGAAAAGTGTACCAAGTTCATGTTGAGGACACGGTGAACTCTGAATTGTGTGTGTTTTAAAATTCGTGTTTTCAAAACGTTAAGTGTGAAAACTAATAAATGTTTAAATATATTGTTCCATCCGTTGCGAACCTTACCAATCACAAACATGTTTACGCGTCAAATGGCAGTTGGAAGTGACAATAAAGCAGTGCGAAGCGCGCGGTAGTTGCTGATTTTCGTCAGTTTGTGAAGACGGACGTGTTATTCCGGAAGAAAAGTGTACCAAGTTCATGTTGAGGACACGGTGAACTCTGAATTGTGTGTGTTTTAAAATTCGTGTTTTCAAAACGTTAAGTGTGAAAACTAATAAGTGTTTAAATATATTGTTCCATCCGTTGCGAGCCTTACCAATCACAAACATGTTTACGCGTCAAATGGCAGTTGGAAGTGACAATAAAGCAGTGCGAAGCGCGCGGTAGTTGCTGATTTTCGTCAGTTTGTGAAGACGGACGTGTTATCCTGGAAGAAAAGTATACCAAGTGCATATTGAGGAAACCGTGCTTTCTGAATTGTGTTTGTTTTTAAAATCGTATTTTCAAAACGTCAAGTGCAAAAACTAATAAGTTTTTAAAAATAATGGTCTAGCCGCTGCAAGCGCAACCTGTCACAGACATGTTTACGCGTCAAATGGCAGTTGGAAGTGACAATAAAGCAGTGCGAAACAAGCGGTAGTCGCTGATTTTCGTCAGTTTGTGAAGACGGACATGTTATTCCGGAAGAAAAGTATAATAAGTGCATGTTGAGGAAACCGTGCTTTCTGAATTGTGTGTGTTTTTAAATTCGTATTTTCAAAACGTCAAGTGCAAAAACTAATAAGTTTTTAAAAATAATGGTCTAGCCGCTGCAAGCGCAACCTGTCACAGACATTTTTACGTGACAAATGGCAGTTGGAAGTGACAATAAACCAGTGCGAAGCGCGCGGCAGTTAGTTGATATATGTCAGTTTGTGAAGACGGACGTGTTATTCCGGAAGAGAAGTATACCACGTGCATGTTGAGGACACCATGCGTTCTGTATTGTGTGTGTTTTAAAATTCGTGTTTTCAAAACATTAGGTGTGAAAACTAATAAGTGTTTAAATATATTGTTCCATCCGTTGCAAGATTTACCAATAGCAAACATGTTTACGCGTCACGTGGCAATTAGAAGTAACCAACAAGCAGTGCGAAGCGCGCGGTAGTTGCTGATTTTCGTCAGTTTGTGAAGACGGACGTGTTATTCCGGAAGAAAAGTATACCAAGTGCATGTTGAGGACACGGTGCATTCTGAATTGTGTGTGTTTTAAAATTCGTGTTTTCAAAATGTTAAGTGTGAAAACTAATAAGTGTTTAAATATATTGTTCTATTCGTTGCGAGCCTTACCAATCACAAACATGTTTACGCGTCAAATGGCAGTTAGAAGTGACAATAAACCAGTGCGAAGCGCGCGGCAGTTAGTTGATATATGTCAGTTTGTGAAGACGGACGTGTTATTCCGGAAGAAAAGTATACCACGTGCATGTTGAGGACACCATGCGTTCTGTATTGTGTGTGTTTTCAAAACGTTAGGTGTGAAAACTAATAAGTGTTTAAATATATTGTTCCATCCGTTGCAAGATTTACCAATAACAAACATGTTTACGCGTCACGTGGCAATTATAAGTCACCAAAAGCAGTGCGAATTGCGTGGCAGTTGTGGATATTAGTCAGTTTGTGTATATGGACGTGTTATTCCGGAGGAAAAGTATATCAAGTGCATGTTGAGTACACCGTTTACACTGAATTGTGTCTGTTTTAAAATTCTTATTATCAAAACCTCAAGTGTGAAAACCAATTAGTGTTTGAAAATAATGGTCCAACCGCTGCGAGCGCAACCTGTCACAACATGTTTACGCAATACGTAACAATTGGGGGTAATCAACGAGCTGTGCCGAGCGCGCGGCAGTTAGTTGATATTCGTCAGTTTGTGAAGACGGACGTGTTATTCCGGAAGAAAAGTGTACCAAGTTCATGTTGAGAACACGGTGAACTCTGAATTGTGTGTGTTTTAAAATTCGTATTTTCAAAACGTTAAGTGTGAAAACTAATAAGTGTTTAAATATATTGTTCCATCCGTTGCGAGCCTTACCAATCACAAACATGTTTACGCGTCAAATGGCAGTTGGAAGTGACAATAAAGCAGTGCGAAGCGCGCGGTAGTTGCTGATTTTCGTCAGTTTGTGAAGACGGACGTGTTATCCTGGAAGAAAAGTATACCAAGTGCATGTTGAGGAAACCGTGCTTTCTGAATTGTGTGTGTTCTTAAAATCGTATTTTCAAAACGTCAGGTGTGAAAACTAATAAGTTTTTAAAAATAATGGTCTAGCCGCTGCAAGCGCAACCTGGCACAGACATTTTTACGCGTCAAATGGCAGTTGGAAGTGACAATAAAGCAGTGCGAAACAAGCGGTAGTCGCTGATTTTCGTCAGTTTGTGAAAACGGACGTGTTATTCCGGAAGAAAAGTATAATAAGTGCATGTTGAGGAAACCGTGCTTTCTGAATTGTGTGTGTTTTTAAAATCGAATTTTCAAAACGTCAAGTGCAAAAACTAATAAGTTTTTAAAAATAATGGTCTAGCCGCTGCAAGCGCAAACTGGCACAGATATTTTTACGCGACAAATGGCAGTTGGAAGTGACAATAAAGCAGTGCGAAACAAGCGGTAGTTGCTGATTTTCGTCAGTTTGTGAAGACGGACGTGTTATTCCGGAAGAAAAGTATATCACGTGCATATTGAGGACACCATGCGTTCTGTATTGTGTGTGTTTTAAAATTCGTGTTTTCAAAACGTTAAGTGTGAAAACTAATAAGTGTTTAAATGTATTGTTCCATCCGTTGCGAAATTTACCAATAACAAACATGTTTGCGCGTCACGTGGCAATTGGAAGTAACCAACAAGCAGTGCGAAGCGCGCGGTAGTTGCTGATTTTCGTCACTTTGTGAAGACGGACGTGTTATTCCGGAAGAAAAGTATACCAAGTGCATGTTGAGGACACGGTGCACTCTGAATTGTGTGTGTTTTAAAATTCGTGTTTTCAAAATGTTAAGTGTGAAAACTAATAAGTGTTTAAATATATTGTTCTATTCGTTGCGAGCCTTACCAATCACAAACATGTTTACGCGTCAAATGGCAGTTGGAAGTGACAATAAACCAGTGCGAAGCGCGCGGTACTTGCTGATTTTCGTCAGTTTGTGAAGACGGACGTGTTATTCCGGAAGAAAAGTATAATAAGTGCATGTTGAGGAAACCGTGCTTTCTGAATTGTGTGTGTTTTTAAATTCGTATTTTCAAAACGTCCAGTGCGAAAACTAATAAGTTTTTAAAAATAATGGTCTAGCCGCTGCAAGCGCAACCTGTCACAGATATTTTTACGCGACAAATGGCAGTTGGAAGTGACAATAAAGCAGTGCGAAACAAGCGGTAGTTGCTGATTTTCGTCAGTTTGTGAAGACGGACGTGTTATTCCGGAAGAAAAGTATATCACGTGCATGTTGAGGACACCATGCGTTCTGTATTGTGTGTGTTTTAAAATTCGTGTTTTCAAAACGTTAAGTGTGAAAACTAATAAGTGTTTAAATATATTGTTCCATCCGTTGCGAGCCTTACCAATCACAAACATGTTTACGCGTCAAATGGCAGTTGAAAGTGACAATAAAGGAGTGCGAAGCGCGCGGTAGTTGCTGATTTTCGTCAGTTTGTGAAGACGGACGTGTTATTCCGGAAGAAAAGTATATCACGTGCATGTTGAGGACACCATGCGTTCTGTATTGTGTGTGTTTTAAAATTCGTGTTTTCAAAACGTTAAGTGTGAAAACTAATAAGTGTTTAAATATATTGTTCCATCCGTTGCGAGCCTTACCAATCACAAACATGTTTACGCGTCAAATGGCAGTTGGAAGTGACAATAAAGCAGTGCGAAGCGCGCGGTAGTTGCTGATTTTCGTCAGTTTGTGAAGACTGACGTGTTATCCTGGAAGAAAAGTATACCAAGTGGATGTTGAGGAAACCGTGCTTTCTGAATTGTGTGTGTTTTTAAAATCGTATTTTCAAAACGTCAAGTGCGAAAACTAATAAGTTTTTAAAAATAATGGTCTAGCCGCTGCAAGCGCAACCTGGCACAGACATTTTTACGCGTCAAATGGCAGTTGAAAGTGACAATAAAGCAGTGCGAAACAAGCGGTAGTCGCTGATTTTCGTCAGTTTGTGAAGACGGACGTGTTATTCCAGAAGAAAAGTATAATAAGTGCATGTTGAGGAAACCGTGCTTTCTAAATTGTGTGTGTTTTTAAATTCGTATTTTCAAAACGTCCAGTGCGAAAACTAATAAGTTTTTAAAAATAATGGTCTAGCCGCTGCAAGCGCAACCTGTCACAGACATTTTTACGCGACAAATGGCAGTTGGAAGTGACAATAAAGCAGTGCGAAACAAGCGGTAGTTGCTGATTTTCGTCAGTTTGTGAAGACGGACGTGTTATTCCGGAAGAAAAGTATATCACGTGCATGTTGAGGACACCATGCGTTCTGTATTGTGTGTGTTTTAAAATTCGTGTTTTCAAAACGTTAAGTGTGAAAACTAATAAGTGTTTAAATGTATTGTTCCATCCGTTACGAAATTTACCAATAACAAACATGTTTACGCGTCAAATGGCAGTTGGAAGTGACAATAAACCAGTGCGAAGCGCGCGGCAGTTAGTTGATATATGTCAGTTTGTGAAGACGGACGTGTTATTCCGGAAGAAAAGTATACCACGTGCATGTTGAGGACACCATGCGTTCTGTATTGTGTGTGTTTTAAAATTCGTGTTTTCAAAACGTTAAGTGTGAAAACTAATACGTGTTTAAATATATTGTTCCATCCGTTGCAAGATTTACCCATAACAAACATGTTTACGCGTCACGTGGCAATTGGAAGTCACCAACAAGCAGTGCGAAGCGCTTGGCAGTTGTGGATATTAGTCAGTTTGTGTATATGGACGTGTTATTCCGGAAGAAAAGTATATCAAGTGCATGTTGAGTACACCGTTTACACTGAATTGTGTGTGTTTTAAAATTCTTATTATCAAAACCTCAAGTGTGAAAACCAATTAGTGTTTGAAAATAATGGTCCAACCGCTGCGAGCGCAACCTGTCACAACATGTTTACGCAATACGTAACAATTGGGGGTAATCAACGAGCTGTGCCGAGCGCGCGGCAGTTAGTTGATATTCGTCAGTTTGTGAAGACGGACGTGTTATTCCGGAAGAAAAGTGTACCAAGTTCATGTTGAGGACACGGTGAACTCTGAATTGTGTGTGTTTTAAAATTCGTGTTTTCAAAACGTTAAGTGTGAAAACTAATAAATGTTTAAATATATTGTTCCATCCGTTGCGAACCTTACCAATCACAAACATGTTTACGCGTCAAATATCAGTTGGAAGTGACAATAAAGCAGTGCGAAGCGCGCGGTAGTTGCTGATTTTCGTCAGTTTGTGAAGACGGACGTGTTATCCTGGAAGAAAAGTATACCAAGTGCATGTTGAGGAAACCGTGCTTTCTGAATTGTGTGTGTTCTTAAAATCGTATTTTCAAAACGTCAAGTGCGAAAACTAATAAGTTTTTAAAAATAATGGTCTAGCCGCTGCAAGCGCAACCTGGCACAGACATTTTTACGCGTCAAATAGCAGTTGGAAGTGACAATAAAGCAGTGCGAAACAAGCGGTAGTTGCTGATTTTCGTCAGTTTGTGAAGACGGACGTGTTATTCCGGAAGAAAAGTATACCAAGTTCATGTTGAGGACACGGTGCACTCTGAATTGTGTGTGTTTTAAAATTCGTGTTTCTAAAACGTTAAGTGTGAAAACTAATAAGTGTTTAAATATATTGTTCCATCCGTTGCGAGCCTTACCAATCACAAACATGTTTACGCGTCAAATGGCAGTTGGAAGTGACAATAAAGCAGTGCGAAACAAGCGGTAGTTGCTGATTTTCGTCAGTTTGTGAAGACGGACGTGTTATTCCGGAAGAAAAGTATACCACGTGCATGTTGAGGACACCATGCGTTCTGTATTGTGTGTGTTTTCAAAACGGTAAGTGTGAAAACTAATAAGTGTTTAAATGTATTGTTCCATCCGTTGCGAAATTTACCAATAACAAACATGTTTGCGCGTCATGTGGCAATTGGAAGTAACCAACAAGCAGTGCGAAGCGCGCGGTAGTTGCTGATTTTCGTCACTTTGTGAAGACGGACGTGTTATTCCGGAAGAAAAGTATACCAAGTGCATGTTGAGGACACGGTGCACTCTGAATTGTGTGTGTTTTAAAATTCGTGTTTTCAAAATGTTAAGTGTGAAAACTAATAAGTGTTTAAATATATTGTTCTATTCGTTGCGAGCCTTACCAATCACAAACATGTTTACGCGTCAAATGGCAGTTGGAAGTGACAATAAACCAGTGCGAAGCGCGCGTTACTTGCTGATTTTCGTCAGTTTGTGAAGACGGACGTGTTATTCCGGAAGAAAAGTATACCACGTGCATGTTGAGGACACCATGCGTTCTGTATTGTGTGTGTTTTAAAATTCGTGTTTTCAAAACGTTAAGTGTGAAAACTAATAAGTGTTTAAATATATTGTTCCATCCGTTGCAAGATTTACCAATAACAAACATGTTTACGCGTCACGTGGCAATTGGAAGTCACCAACAAGCAGTGCGGATTGCGTGGCAGTGGATATTAGTCAGTTTGTGTATATGGACGTGTTATTCCGGAAGAAAAGTATACCAAGTGCATGTTGAGTACACCGTTTACACTGAATTGTGTGTGTTTTAAAATTCTTATTATCAAAACCTCAAGTGTGAAAACCAATTAGTGTTTGAAAATAATGGTCCAACCGCTGCGAGCGCAACCTGTCACAACATGTTTACGCAATACGTAACAATTGGGGGTAATCAACGAGCTGTGCCGAGCGCGCGGCAGTTAGTTGATATTCGTCAGTTTGTGAAGACGGACGTGTTATTCCGGAAGAAAAGTGTACCAAGTTCATGTTGAGGACACGGTGAACTCTGAATTGTGTGTGTTTTAAAATTCGTGTTTTCAAAACGTTAAGTGTGAAAACTAATAAGTGTTTAAATATATTGTTCCATCCGTTGCGAGCCTTACCAATCACAAACATGTTTACGCGTCAAATGGCAGTTGGAAGTGACAATAAAGCAGTGCGAAACAAGCGGTAGTTGCTGATTTTCGTCAGTTTGTGAAGACGGACGTGTTATTCCGGAAGAAAAGTATACCACGTGCATGTTGAGGACACCATGCGTTCTGTATTGTGTGTGTTTTAATATTCGTGTTTTCAAAACGTTAAGTGTGAAAACTAATAAGTGTTTAAATGTATTGTTCCATCCGTTGCGAAATTTACCAATAACAAACATGTTTGCGCGTCATGTGGCAATTGGAAGTAACCAACAAGCAGTGCGAAGCGCGCGGTAGTTGCTGATTTTCGTCACTTTGTGAAGACGGACGTGTTATTCCGGAAGAAAAGTATACCAAGTGCATGTTGAGGACACGGTGCACTCTGAATTGTGTGTGTTTTAAAATTCGTGTTTTCAAAATGTTAAGTGTGAAAACTAATAAGTGTTTAAATATATTGTTCTATTCGTTGCGAGCCTTACCAATCACAAACATGTTTACGCGTCAAATGGCAGTTGAAAGTGACAATAAAGGAGTGCGAAGCGCGCGGTAGTTGCTGATTTTCGTCAGTTTGTGAAGACGGACGTGTTATTCCGGAAGAAAAGTATATCACGTGCATGTTGAGGACACCATGCGTTCTGTATTGTGTGTGTTTTAAAATTCGTGTTTTCAAAACGTTAAGTGTGAAAACTAATAAGTGTTTAAATATATTGTTCCATCCGTTGCGAGCCTTACCAATCACAAACATGTTTACGCGTCAAATGGCAGTTGAAAGTGACAATAAAGGAGTGCGAAGCGCGCGGTAGTTGCTGATTTTCGTCAGTTTGTGAAGACGGACGTGTTATTCCGGAAGAAAAGTATATCACGTGCATGTTGAGGACACCATGCGTTCTGTATTGTGTGTGTTTTAAAATTCGTGTTTTCAAAACGTTAAGTGTGAAAACTAATAAGTGTTTAAATATATTGTTCCATCCGTTGCGAGCCTTACCAATCACAAACATGTTTACGCGTCAAATGGCAGTTGGAAGTGACAATAAAGCAGTGCGAAGCGCGCGGTAGTTGCTGATTTTCGTCAGTTTGTGAAGACGGACGTGTTATCCTGGAAGAAAAGTATACCAAGTGGATGTTGAGGAAACCGTGCTTTCTGAATTGTGTGTGTTTTTAAAATCGTATTTTCAAAACGTCAAGTGCGAAAACTAATAAGTTTTTAAAAATAATGGTCTAGCCGCTGCAAGCGCAACCTGGCACAGACATTTTTACGCGTCAAATGGCAGTTGAAAGTGACAATAAAGCAGTGCGAAACAAGCGGTAGTCGCTGATTTTCGTCAGTTTGTGAAGACGGACGTGTTATTCCGGAAGAAAAGTATAATAAGTGCATGTTGAGGAAACCGTGCTTTCTAAATTGTGTGTGTTTTTAAATTCGTATTTTCAAAACGTCCAGTGCGAAAACTAATAAGTTTTTAAAAATAATGGTCTAGCCGCTGCAAGCGCAACCTGTCACAGACATTTTTACGCGACAAATGGCAGTTGGAAGTGACAATAAAGCAGTGCGAAACAAGCGGTAGTTGCTGATTTTCGTCAGTTTGTGAAGACGGACGTGTTATTCCGGAAGAAAAGTATATCACGTGCATGTTGAGGACACCATGCGTTCTGTATTGTGTGTGTTTTAAAATTCGTGTTTTCAAAACGTTAAGTGTGAAAACTAATAAGTGTTTAAATGTATTGTTCCATCCGTTACGAAATTTACCAATAACAAACATGTTTACGCGTCAAATGGCAGTTGGAAGTGACAATAAACCAGTGCGAAGCGCGCGGCAGTTAGTTGATATATGTCAGTTTGTGAAGACGGACGTGTTATTCCGGAAGAAAAGTATACCACGTGCATGTTGAGGACACCATGCGTTCTGTATTGTGTGTGTTTTAAAATTCGTGTTTTCAAAACGTTAAGTGTGAAAACTAATAAGTGTTTAAATATATTGTTCCATCCGTTGCAAGATTTACCAATAACAAACATGTTTACGCGTCACGTGGCAATTGGAAGTCACCAACAAGCAGTGCGGATTGCGTGGCAGTGGATATTAGTCAGTTTGTGTATATGGACGTGTTATTCCGGAAGAAAAGTATACCAAGTGCATGTTGAGTACACCGTTTACACTGAATTGTGTGTGTTTTAAAATTCTTATTATCAAAACCTCAAGTGTGAAAACCAATTAGTGTTTGAAAATAATGGTCCAACCGCTGCGAGCGCAACCTGTCACAACATGTTTACGCAATACGTAACAATTGGGGGTAATCAACGAGCTGTGCCGAGCGCGCGGCAGTTAGTTGATATTCGTCAGTTTGTGAAGACGGACGTGTTATTCCGGAAGAAAAGTGTACCAAGTTCATGTTGAGGACACGGTGAACTCTGAATTGTGTGTGTTTTAAAATTCGTGTTTTCAAAACGTTAAGTGTGAAAACTAATAAGTGTTTAAATATATTGTTCCATCCGTTGCGAGCCTAACCAATCACAAACATGTTTACGCGTCAAATGGCAGTTGGAAGTGACAATAAAGCAGTGCGAAGCGCGCGGTAGTTGCTGATTTTCGTCAGTTTGTGAAGACGGACGTTTTATCCTGGAAGAAAAGTATACCAAGTGCATGTTGAGGAAACCGTGCTTTCTGAATTGTGTGTGTTTTTTTAATTAGTATTTTCAAAACGTCCAGTGCGAAAACTAATAAGTTTTTAAAAATAATGGTCTAGCCGCTGCAAGCGCAACCTGTCACAGATATTTTTACGCGACAAATGGCAGTTGGAAGTGACAATAAAGCAGTGCGAAGCGCGCGGTAGTTGCTGATTTTCGTCAGTTTGTGAAGACGGACGTGTTATCCTAGAAGAAAAGTATACCAAGTGGATGTTGAGGAAACCGTGCTTTCTGAATTGTGTGTGTTTTTAAATTCGTATTTTCAAAACGTCCAGTGCGAAAACTAATAAGTTTTTAAAAATAATGGTCTAGCCGCTGCAAGCGCAACCTGTCACAGACATTTTTACGCGACAAATGGCAGTTGGAAGTGACAATAAAGCAGTGCGAAACAAGCGGTAGTTGCTGATTTTCGTCAGTTTGTGAAGACGGACGTGTTATTCCGGAAGAAAAGTATATCACGTGCATGTTGAGGACACCATGCGTTCTGTATTGTGTGTGTTTTAAAATTCGTGTTTTCAAAACGTTAAGTGTGAAAACTAATAAGTGTTTAAATGTATTGTTCCATCCGTTGCGAAATTTACCAATAACAAACATGTTTGCGCGTCATGTGGCAATTGGAAGTAACCAACAAGCAGTGCGAAGCGCGCGGTAGTTGCTGATTTTCGTCACTTTGTGAAGACGGACGTGTTATTCCGGAAGAAAAGTATACCAAGTGCATGTTGAGGACACGGTGCACTCTGAATTGTGTGTGTTTTAAAATTCGTGTTTTCAAAATGTTAAGTGTGAAAACTAATAAGTGTTTAAATATATTGTTCTATTCGTTGCGAGCCTTACCAATCACAAACATGTTTACGCGTCAAATGGCAGTTGGAAGTGACAATAAACCAGTGCGAAGCGCGCGTTACTTGCTGATTTTCGTCAGTTTGTGAAGACGGACGTGTTATTCCGGAAGAAAAGTATACCACGTGCATGTTGAGGACACCATGCGTTCTGTATTGTGTGTGTTTTAAAATTCGTGTTTTCAAAACGTTAAGTGTGAAAACTAATAAGTGTTTAAATATATTGTTCCATCCGTTGCAAGATTTACCAATAACAAACATGTTTACGCGTCACGTGGCAATTGGAAGTCACCAACAAGCAGTGCGGATTGCGTGGCAGTGGATATTATTCAGTTTGTGTATATGGACGTGTTATTCCGGAAGAAAAGTATACCAAGTGCATGTTGAGTACACCGTTTACACTGAATTGTGTGTGTTTTAAAATTTTTATTATCAAAACCTCAAGTGTGAAAACCAATTAGTGTTTGAAAATAATGGTCCAACCGCTGCGAGCGCAACCTGTCACAACATGTTTACGCAATACGTAACAATTGGGGGTAATCAACGAGCTGTGCCGAGCGCGCGGCAGTTAGTTGATATTCGTCAGTTTGTGAAGACGGACGTGTTATTCCGGAAGAAAAGTGTACCAAGTTCATGTTGAGGACACGGTGAACTCTGAATTGTGTGTGTTTTAAAATTCGTGTTTTCAAAACGTTAAGTGTGAAAACTAATAAGTGTTTAAATATATTGTTCCATCCGTTGCGAGCCTAACCAATCACAAACATGTTTACGCGTCAAATGGCAGTTGGAAGTGACAATAAAGCAGTGCGAAGCGCGCGGTAGTTGCTGATTTTCGTCAGTTTGTGAAGACGGACGTTTTATCCTGGAAGAAAAGTATACCAAGTGCATGTTGAGGAAACCGTGCTTTCTGAATTGTGTGTGTTTTTTTAATTAGTATTTTCAAAACGTCCAGTGCGAAAACTAATAAGTTTTTAAAAATAATGGTCTAGCCGCTGCAAGCGCAACCTGTCACAGATATTTTTACGCGACAAATGGCAGTTGGAAGTGACAATAAAGCAGTGCGAAACAAGCGGTAGTTGCTGATTTTCGTCAGTTTGTGAAGACGGACGTGTTATTCCGGAAGAAAAGTATATCACGTGCATGTTGAGGACACCATGCGTTCTGTATTGTGTGTGTTTTAAAATTTGTGTTTTCAAAACGTTAAGTGTGAAAACTAATAAGTGTTTAAATGTATTGTTCCATCCTTTGCGAAATTTACCAATAACAAACAGGTTTGCGCGTCACGTGGCAATTGGAAGTAACCAACAAGCAGTGCGAAGCGCGCGGCAGTTAGTTGATATATGTCAGTTTGTGAAGACGGACGTGTTATTCCGGAAGAAAAGTATACCAAGTGCATGTTGAGGACACGGTGCACTCTGAATTGTGTGTGTTTTAAAATTCGTGTTTTCAAAATGTTAAGTGTGAAAACTAATAAGTGTTTAAATATATTGTTCTATTCGTTGCGAGCCTTACCAATCACAAACATGTTTACGCGTCAAATGGCAGTTGGAAGTGACAATAAACCAGTGCGAAGCGCGCGGTACTTGCTGATTTTAGTCAGTTTGTGAAGACGGACGTGTTATTCCGGAAGAAAAGTATACCACGTGCATGTTGAGGACACCATGCGTTCTGTATTGTGTGTGTTTTAAAATTCGTGTTTTCAAAATGTTAAGTGTGAAAACTAATAAGTGTTTAAATATATTGTTCCATCCGTTGCAAGATTTACCAATAACAAACATGTTTACGCGTCACGTGGCAATTGGAAGTCACCAACAAGCAGTGCGAATTGCGTGGCAGTGGATATTAGTCAGTTTGTGTATATGGACGTGTTATTCCGGAAGAAAAGTATACCAAGTGCATGTTGAGTACACCGTTTACACTGAATTGTGTGTGTTTTAAAATTCTTATTATCAAAACCTCAAGTGTGAAAACCAATTAGTGTTTGAAAATAATGGTCCAACCGCTGCGAGCGCAACCTGTCACAACATGTTTACGCAATACGTAACAATTGGGGGTAATCAACGAGCTGTGCCGAGCGCGCGGCAGTTAGTTGATATTCGTCAGTTTGTGAAGACGGACGTGTTATTCCGGAAGAAAAGTGTACCAAGTTCATGTTGAGGACACGGTGAACTCTGAATTGTGTGTGTTTTAAAATTCGTGTTTTCAAAACGTTAAGTGTGAAAACTAATAAGTGTTTAAATATATTGTTCCATCCGTTGCGAGCCTTACCAATCACAAACATGTTTACGCGTCAAATGGCAGTTGGAAGTGACAATAAAGCAGTGCGAAGCGCGCGGTAGTTGCTGATTTTCGTCAGTTTGTGAAGACGGACGTGTTATTCCGGAAGAAAAGTATACCAAGTGCATGTTGAGGACACGGTGCATTCTGAATTGTGTGTGTTTTAAAATTCGTGTTTTCAAAATGTTAAGTGTGAAAACTAATAAGTGTTTAAATATATTGTTCTATTCGTTGCGAGCCTTACCAATCACAAACATGTTTACGCGTCAAATGGCAGTTGGAAGTGACAATAAACCAGTGCGAAGCGCGCGGCAGTTAGTTGATATATGTCAGTTTGTGAAGACGGACGTGTTATTCCGGAAGAAAAGTATACCAAGTGCATGTTGAGGACACGGTGCACTCTGAATTGTGTGTGTTTTAAAATTCGTGTTTTCAAAACGTTAGGTGTGAAAACTAATAAGTGTTTAAATGTATTGTTCCATCCGTTACGAAATTTACCAATAACAAACATGTTTACGCGTCAAATGGCAGTTGGAAGTGACAATAAACCAGTGCGAAGCGCGCGACAGTTAGTTGATATATGTCAGTTTGTGAAGACGGACGTGTTATTCCGGAAGAAAAGTATACCACGTGCATGTTGAGGACACCATGCGTTCTGTATTGTGTGTGTTTTAAAATTCGTGTTTTCAAAATGTTAAGTGTGAAAACTAATAAGTGTTTAAATATATTGTTCCATCCGTTGCAAGATTTACCAATAACAAACATGTTTACGCGTCACGTGGCAATTGGAAGTCACCAACAAGCAGTGCGAATTGCGTGGCAGTGGATATTAGTCAGTTTGTGTATATGGACGTGTTATTCCGGAAGAAAAGTATACCAAGTGCATGTTGAGTACACCGTTTACACTGAATTGTGTGTGTTTTAAAATTCTTATTATCAAAACCTCAAGTGTGAAAACCAATTAGTGTTTGAAAATAATGGTCCAACCGCTGCGAGCGCAACCTGTCACAACATGTTTACGCAATACGTAACAATTGGGGGTAATCAACGAGCTGTGCCGAGCGCGCGGCAGTTAGTTGATATTCGTCAGTTTGTGAAGACGGACGTGTTATTCCGGAAGAAAAGTGTACCAAGTTCATGTTGAGGACACGGTGAACTCTGAATTGTGTGTGTTTTAAAATTCGTGTTTTCAAAACGTTAAGTGTGAAAACTAATAAGTGTTTAAATATATTGTTCCATCCGTTGCGAGCCTTACCAATCACAAACATGTTTACGCGTCAAATGGCAGTTGGAAGTGACAATAAAGCAGTGCGAAGCGCGCGGTAGTTGCTGATTTTCGTCAGTTTGTGAAGACGGACGTGTTATTCCGGAAGAAAAGTATACCAAGTGCATGTTGAGGACACGGTGCATTCTGAATTGTGTGTGTTTTAAAATTCGTGTTTTCAAAATGTTAAGTGTGAAAACTAATAAGTGTTTAAATATATTGTTCTATTCGTTGCGAGCCTTACCAATCACAAACATGTTTACGCGTCAAATGGCAGTTGGAAGTGACAATAAACCAGTGCGAAGCGCGCGGCAGTTAGTTGATATATGTCAGTTTGTGAAGACGGACGTGTTATTCCGGAAGAAAAGTATACCAAGTGCATGTTGAGGACACGGTGCACTCTGAATTGTGTGTGTTTTAAAATTCGTGTTTTCAAAACGTTAGGTGTGAAAACTAATAAGTGTTTAAATGTATTGTTCCATCCGTTACGAAATTTACCAATAACAAACATGTTTACGCGTCAAATGGCAGTTGGAAGTGACAATAAACCAGTGCGAAGCGCGCGACAGTTAGTTGATATATGTCAGTTTGTGAAGACGGACGTGTTATTCCGGAAGAAAAGTATACCACGTGCATGTTGAGGACACCATGCGTTCTGTATTGTGTGTGTTTTAAAATTCGTGTTTTCAAAACGTTAAGTGTGAAAACTAATAAGTGTTTAAATGTATTGTTCCATCCGTTGCAAAATTTACCAATAACAAACATGTTTGCGCGTCACGTGGCAATTGGAAGTAACCAACAAGCAGTGCGAAGCGCGCGGTAGTTGCTGATTTTCGTCACTTTGTGAAGACGGACGTGTTATTCCGGAAGAAAAGTATACCAAGTGCATGTTGAGGACACGGTGCACTCTGAATTGTGTGTGTTTTAAAATTCGTGTTTTCAAAATGTTAAGTGTGAAAACTAATAAGTGTTTAAATATATTGTTCTATTCGTTGCGAGCCTTACCAATCACAAACATGTTTACGCGTCAAATGGCAGTTGGAAGTGACAATAAACCAGTGCGAAGCGCGCGGTACTTGCTGATTTTCGTCAGTTTGTGAAAACGGACGTGTTATTTCGGAAGAAAAGTATACCAAGTGCATGTTGAGGAAACCGTGCTTTCTGAATTGTGTGTGTTTTAAAATTCGTGTTTTCAAAACGTTAGGTGTGAAAACAAATAAGTGTTTAAATGTATTGTTCCATCCGTTACGAAATTTACCAATAACAAACATGTTTACGCGTCAAATGGCAGTTGGAAGTGACAATAAACCAGTGCGAAGCGCGCGGCAGTTAGTTGATATATGTCAGTTTGTGAAGACGGACGTGTTATTCCGGAAGAAAAGTATACCACGTGCATGTTGAGGACACCATGCGTTCTGTATTGTGTGTGTTTTAAAATTCGTGTTTTCAAAACGTTAAGTGTGAAAACTAATAAGTGTTTAAATATATTGTTCCATCCGTTGCAAGATTTACCCATAACAAACATGTTTACGCGTCACGTGGCAATTGGAAGTCACCAACAAGCAGTGCGAAGCGCTTGGCAGTTGTGGATATTAGTCAGTTTGTGTATATGGACGTGTTATTCCGGAAGAAAAGTATAATAAGTGCATGTTGAGGAAACCGTGCTTTCTAAATTGTGTGTGTTTTTAAATTCGTATTTTCAAAACGTCCAGTGCGAAAACTAATAAGTTTTTAAAAATAATGGTCTAGCCGCTGCAAGCGCAACCTGTCACAGACATTTTTACGCGACAAATGGCAGTTGGAAGTGACAATAAACCAGTGCGAAGCGCGCGGCAGTTAGATGATATATGTCAGTTTGTGAAGACGGACGTGTTATTCCGGAAGAAAAGTATACCACGTGCATGTTGAGGACACCATGCGTTCTGTATTGTGTGTGTTTTAAAATTCGTGTTTTCAAAACATTAGGTGTGAAAACTAATAAGTGTTTAAATATATTGTTCCATCCGTTGCAAGATTTACCAATAGCAAACATGTTCACGCGTCACGTGGCAATTAGAAGTAACCAACAAGCAGTGCGAAGCGCGCGGTAGTTGCTGATTTTCGTCACTTTGTGAAGACGGACGTGTTATTCCGGAAGAAAAGTATACCAAGTGCATGTTGAGGACACGGTGCATTCTGAATTGTGTGTGTTTTAAAATTCGTGTTTTCAAAATGTTAAGTGTGAAAACTAATAAGTGTTTAAATATATTGTTCTATTCGTTGCGAGCCTTACCAATCACAAACATGTTTACGCGTCAAATGGCAGTTGGAAGTGACAATAAACCAGTGCGAAGCGCGCGGCAGTTAGTTGATATATGTCAGTTTGTGAAGACGGACGTGTTATTCCGGAAGAAAAGTATACCAAGTGCATGTTGAGGACACGGTGCACTCTGAATTGTGTGTGTTTTAAAATTCGTGTTTTCAAAACGTTAGGTGTGAAAACTAATAAGTGTTTAAATGTATTGTTCCATCCGTTACGAAATTTACCAATAACAAACATGTTTACGCGTCAAATGGCAGTTGGAAGTGACAATAAACCAGTGCGAAGCGCGCGACAGTTAGTTGATATATGTCAGTTTGTGAAGACGGACGTGTTATTCCGGAAGAAAAGTATACCACGTGCATGTTGAGGACACCATGCGTTCTGTATTGTGTGTGTTTTAAAATTCGTGTTTTCAAAACGTTAAGTGTGAAAACTAATAAGTATTTAAATGTATTGTTCCATCCGTTGCAAAATTTACCAATAACAAACATGTTTGCGCGTCACGTGGCAATTGGAAGTAACCAACAAGCAGTGCGAAGCGCGCGGTAGTTGCTGATTTTCGTCACTTTGTGAAGACGGACGTGTTATTCCGGAAGAAAAGTATACCAAGTGCATGTTGAGGACACGGTGCACTCTGAATTGTGTGTGTTTTAAAATTCGTGTTTTCAAAATGTTAAGTGTGAAAACTAATAAGTGTTTAAATATATTGTTCTATTCGTTGCGAGCCTTACCAATCACAAACATGTTTACGCGTCAAATGGCAGTTGGAAGTGACAATAAACCAGTGCGAAGCGCGCGGTACTTGCTGATTTTCGTCAGTTTGTGAAAACGGACGTGTTATTTCGGAAGAAAAGTATACCAAGTGCATGTTGAGGAAACCGTGCTTTCTGAATTGTGTGTGTTTTAAAATTCGTGTTTTCAAAACGTTAGGTGTGAAAACAAATAAGTGTTTAAATGTATTGTTCCATCCGTTACGAAATTTACCAATAACAAACATGTTTACGCGTCAAATGGCAGTTGGAAGTGACAATAAACCAGTGCGAAGCGCGCGGCAGTTAGTTGATATATGTCAGTTTGTGAAGACGGACGTGTTATTCCGGAAGAAAAGTATACCACGTGCATGTTGAGGACACCATGCGTTCTGTATTGTGTGTGTTTTAAAATTCGTGTTTTCAAAACGTTAAGTGTGAAAACTAATAAGTGTTTAAATATATTGTTCCATCCGTTGCAAGATTTACCCATAACAAACATGTTTACGCGTCACGTGGCAATTGGAAGTCACCAACAAGCAGTGCGAAGCGCTTGGCAGTTGTGGATATTAGTCAGTTTGTGTATATGGACGTGTTATTCCGGAAGAAAAGTATAATAAGTGCATGTTGAGGAAACCGTGCTTTCTAAATTGTGTGTGTTTTTAAATTCGTATTTTCAAAACGTCCAGTGCGAAAACTAATAAGTTTTTAAAAATAATGGTCTAGCCGCTGCAAGCGCAACCTGTCACAGACATTTTTACGCGACAAATGGCAGTTGGAAGTGACAATAAAGCAGTGCGAAACAAGCGGTAGTTGCTGATTTTCGTCAGTTTGTGAAGACGGACGTGTTATTCCGGAAGAAAAGTATATCACGTGCATGTTGAGGACACCATGCGTTCTGTATTGTGTGTGTTTTAAAATTCGTGTTTTCAAAACGTTAAGTGTGAAAACTAATAAGTGTTTAAATGTATTGTTCCATCCGTTACGAAATTTACCAATAACAAACATGTTTACGCGTCAAATGGCAGTTGGAAGTGACAATAAACCAGTGCGAAGCGCGCGGCAGTTAGTTGATATATGTCAGTTTGTGAAGACGGACGTGTTATTCCGGAAGAAAAGTATACCACGTGCATGTT
This sequence comes from Druceiella hillmani, assembly GCA_039881145.1. Lineage (NCBI taxonomy): Eukaryota > Metazoa > Arthropoda > Insecta > Lepidoptera > Hepialidae > Druceiella > Druceiella hillmani. Next base: position 2,940,335 of record JAYKKI010000092.1, read on the forward strand.
GAGGACACCATGCGTTCTGTATTGTGTGTGTTTTAAAATTCGTGTTTTCAAAACGTTAAGTGTGAAAACTAATAAGTGTTTAAATATATTGTTCCATCCGTTGCAAGATTTACCCATAACAAACATGTTTACGCGTCACGTGGCAATTGGAAGTCACCAACAAGCAGTGCGAAGCGCTTGGCAGTTGTGGATATTAGTCAGTTTGTGTATATGGACGTGTTATTCCGGAAGAAAAGTATATCAAGTGCATGTTGAGTACACCGTTTACACTGAATTGTGTGTGTTTTAAAATTCTTATTATCAAAACCTCAAGTGTGAAAACCAATTAGTGTTTGAAAATAATGGTCCAACCGCTGCGAGCGCAACCTGTCACAACATGTTTACGCAATACGTAACAATTGGGGGTAATCAACGAGCTGTGCCGAGCGCGCGGCAGTTAGTTGATATTCGTCAGTTTGTGAAGACGGACGTGTTATTCCGGAAGAAAAGTGTACCAAGTTCATGTTGAGGACACGGTGAACTCTGAATTGTGTGTGTTTTAAAATTCGTGTTTTCAAAACGTTAAGTGTGAAAACTAATAAATGTTTAAATATATTGTTCCATCCGTTGCGAACCTTACCAATCACAAACATGTTTACGCGTCAAATGGCAGTTGGAAGTGACAATAAAGCAGTGCGAAGCGCGCGGTAGTTACTGATTTTCGTCAGTTTGTGAAGACGGACGTTTTATCCTGGAAGAAAAGTATACCAAGTGCATGTTGAGGAAACCGTGCTTTCTGAATTGTGTGTGTTTTTTTAATTAGTATTTTCAAAACGTCCAGTGCGAAAACTAATAAGTTTTTAAAAATAATGGTCTAGCCGCTGCAAGCGCAACCTGTCACAGATATTTTTACGCGACAAATGGCAGTTGGAAGTGACAATAAAGCAGTGCGAAGCGCGCGGTAGTTGCTGATTTTCGTCAGTTTGTGAAGACGGACGTGTTATCCTGGAAGAAAAGTATACCAAGTGGATGTTGAGGAAACCGTGCTTTCTGAATTGTGTGTGTTTTTAAAATCGTATTTTCAAAACGTCAAGTGCGAAAACTAATAAGTTTTTAAAAATAATGGTCTAGCCGCTGCAAGCGCAACCTGGCACAGACATTTTTACGCGTCAAATGGCAGTTGAAAGTGACAATAAAGCAGTGCGAAACAAGCGGTAGTCGCTGATTTTCGTCAGTTTGTGAAGACGGACGTGTTATTCCGGAAGAAAAGTATAATAAGTGCATGTTGAGGAAACCGTGCTTTCTAAATTGTGTGTGTTTTTAAATTCGTATTTTCAAAACGTCCAGTGCGAAAACTAATAAGTTTTTAAAAATAATGGTCTAGCCGCTGCAAGCGCAACCTGTCACAGACATTTTTACGCGACAAATGGCAGTTGGAAGTGACAATAAAGCAGTGCGAAACAAGCGGTAGTTGCTGATTTTCGTCAGTTTGTGAAGACGGACGTGTTATTCCGGAAGAAAAGTATATCACGTGCATGTTGAGGACACCATGCGTTCTGTATTGTGTGTGTTTTAAAATTCGTGTTTTCAAAACGTTAAGTGTGAAAACTAATAAGTGTTTAAATGTATTGTTTCATCCGTTACGAAATTTACCAATAACAAACATGTTTACGCGTCAAATGGCAGTTGGAAGTGACAATAAACCAGTGCGAAGCGCGCGGCAGTTAGTTGATATATGTCAGTTTGTGAAGACGGACGTGTTATTCCGGAAGAAAAGTATACCACGTGCATGTTGAGGACACCATGCGTTCTGTATTGTGTGTGTTTTAAAATTCGTGTTTTCAAAACGTTAAGTGTGAAAACTAATAAGTGTTTAAATATATTGTTCCATCCGTTGCAAGATTTACCCATAACAAACATGTTTACGCGTCACGTGGCAATTGGAAGTCACCAACAAGCAGTGCGAAGCGCTTGGCAGTTGTGGATATTAGTCAGTTTGTGTATATGGACGTGTTATTCCGGAAGAAAAGTATATCAAGTGCATGTTGAGTACACCGTTTACACTGAATTGTGTGTGTTTTAAAATTCTTATTATCAAAACCTCAAGTGTGAAAACCAATTAGTGTTTGAAAATAATGGTCCAACCGCTGCGAGCGCAACCTGTCACAACATGTTTACGCAATACGTAACAATTGGGGGTAATCAACGAGCTGTGCCGAGCGCGCGGCAGTTAGTTGATATTCGTCAGTTTGTGAAGACGGACGTGTTATTCCGGAAGAAAAGTGTACCAAGTTCATGTTGAGGACACGGTGAACTCTGAATTGTGTGTGTTTTAAAATTCGTGTTTTCAAAACGTTAAGTGTGAAAACTAATAAATGTTTAAATATATTGTTCCATCCGTTGCGAACCTTACCAATCACAAACATGTTTACGCGTCAAATGGCAGTTGGAAGTGACAATAAAGCAGTGCGAAGCGCGCGGTAGTTGCTGATTTTCGTCAGTTTGTGAAGACGGACGTGTTATCCTGGAAGAAAAGTATACCAAGTGCATGTTGAGGAAACCGTGCTTTCTGAATTGTGTGTGTTCTTAAAATCGTATTTTCAAAACGTCAAGTGCGAAAACTAATAAGTTTTTAAAAATAATGGTCTAGCCGCTGCAAGCGCAACCTGGCACAGACATTTTTACGCGTCAAATAGCAGTTGGAAGTGACAATAAAGCAGTGCGAAACAAGCGGTAGTTGCTGATTTTCGTCAGTTTGTGAAGACGGACGTGTTATTCCGGAAGAAAAGTATACCAAGTTCATGTTGAGGACACGGTGCACTCTGAATTGTGTGTCTTTTAAAATTCGTGTTTCTAAAACGTTAAGTGTGAAAACTAATAAGTGTTTAAATATATTGTTCCATCCGTTGCGAGCCTTACCAATCACAAACATGTTTACGCGTCAAATGGCAGTTGGAAGTGACAATAAAGCAGTGCGAAACAAGCGGTAGTTGCTGATTTTCGTCAGTTTGTGAAGACGGACGTGTTATTCCGGAAGAAAAGTATACCACGTGCATGTTGAGGACACCATGCGTTCTGTATTGTGTGTGTTTTAATATTCGTGTTTTCAAAACGTTAAGTGTGAAAACTAATAAGTGTTTAAATGTATTGTTCCATCCGTTGCGAAATTTACCAATAACAAACATGTTTGCGCGTCATGTGGCAATTGGAAGTAACCAACAAGCAGTGCGAAGCGCGCGGTTGTTGCTGATTTTCGTCACTTTGTGAAGACGGACGTGTTATTCCGGAAGAAAAGTATACCAAGTGCATGTTGAGGACACGGTGCACTCTGAATTGTGTGTGTTTTAAAATTCGTGTTTTCAAAATGTTAAGTGTGAAAACTAATAAGTGTTTAAATATATTGTTCTATTCGTTGCGAGCCTTACCAATCACAAACATGTTTACGCGTCAAATGGCAGTTGGAAGTGACAATAAACCAGTGCGAAGCGCGCGTTACTTGCTGATTTTCGTCAGTTTGTGAAGACGGACGTGTTATTCCGGAAGAAAAGTATACCACGTGCATGTTGAGGACACCATGCGTTCTGTATTGTGTGTGTTTTAAAATTCGTGTTTTCAAAACGTTAAGTGTGAAAACTAATAAGTGTTTAAATATATTGTTCCATCCGTTGCAAGATTTACCAATAACAAACATGTTTACGCGTCACGTGGCAATTGGAAGTCACCAACAAGCAGTGCGGATTGCGTGGCAGTGGATATTATTCAGTTTGTGTATATGGACGTGTTATTCCGGAAGAAAAGTATACCAAGTGCATGTTGAGTACACCGTTTACACTGAATTGTGTGTGTTTTAAAATTTTTATTATCAAAACCTCAAGTGTGAAAACCAATTAGTGTTTGAAAATAATGGTCCAACCGCTGCGAGCGCAACCTGTCACAACATGTTTACGCAATACGTAACAATTGGGGGTAATCAACGAGCTGTGCCGAGCGCGCGGCAGTTAGTTGATATTCGTCAGTTTGTGAAGACGGACGTGTTATTCGGGAAGAAAAGTGTACCAAGTTCATGTTGAGGACACGGTGAACTCTGAATTGTGTGTGTTTTAAAATTCGTGTTTTCAAAATGTTAAGTGTGAAAACTAATAAGTGTTTAAATATATTGTTCTATTCGTTGCGAGCCTTACCAATCACAAACATGTTTACGCGTCAAATGGCAGTTGGAAGTGACAATAAACCAGTGCGAAGCGCGCGGTACTTGCTGATTTTCGTCAGTTTGTGAAAACGGACGTGTTATTTCGGAAGAAAAGTATACCAAGTTCATGTTGAGGAAACCGTGCTTTCTGAATTGTGTGTGTTTTAAAATTCGTGTTTTCAAAACGTTAGGTGTGAAAACAAATAAGTGTTTAAATGTATTGTTCCATCCGTTACGAAATTTACCAATAACAAACATGTTTACGCGTCAAATGGCAGTTGGAAGTGACAATAAACCAGTGCGAAGCGCGCGGCAGTTAGTTGATATATGTCAGTTTGTGAAGACGGACGTGTTATTCCGGAAGAAAAGTATACCACGTGCATGTTGAGGACACCATGCGTTCTGTATTGTGTGTGTTTTAAAATTCGTGTTTTCAAAACGTTAAGTGTGAAAACTAATAAGTGTTTAAATATATTGTTCCATCCGTTGCAAGATTTACCCATAACAAACATGTTTACGCGTCACGTGGCAATTGGAAGTCACCAACAAGCAGTGCGAAGCGCTTGGCAGTTGTGGATATTAGTCAGTTTGTGTATATGGACGTGTTATTCCGGAAGAAAAGTATAATAAGTGCATGTTGAGGAAACCGTGCTTTCTAAATTGTGTGTGTTTTTAAATTCGTATTTTCAAAACGTCCAGTGCGAAAACTAATAAGTTTTTAAAAATAATGGTCTAGCCGCTGCAAGCGCAACCTGTCACAGACATTTTTACGCGACAAATGGCAGTTGGAAGTGACAATAAAGCAGTGCGAAACAAGCGGTAGTTGCTGATTTTCGTCAGTTTGTGAAGACGGACGTGTTATTCCGGAAGAAAAGTATATCACGTGCATGTTGAGGACACCATGCGTTCTGTATTGTGTGTGTTTTAAAATTCGTGTTTTCAAAACGTTAAGTGTGAAAACTAATAAGTGTTTAAATGTATTGTTCCATCCGTTACGAAATTTACCAATAACAAACATGTTTACGCGTCAAATGGCAGTTGGAAGTGACAATAAACCAGTGCGAAGCGCGCGGCAGTTAGTTGATATATGTCAGTTTGTGAAGACGGACGTGTTATTCCGGAAGAAAAGTATACCACGTGCATGTTGAGGACACCATGCGTTCTGTATTGTGTGTGTTTTAAAATTCGTGTTTTCAAAACGTTAAGTGTGAAAACTAATAAGTGTTTAAATATATTGTTCCATCCGTTGCAAGATTTACCCATAACAAACATGTTTACGCGTCACGTGGCAATTGGAAGTCACCAACAAGCAGTGCGAAGCGCTTGGCAGTTGTGGATATTAGTCAGTTTGTGTATATGGACGTGTTATTCCGGAAGAAAAGTATATCAAGTGCATGTTGAGTACACCGTTTACACTGAATTGTGTGTGTTTTAAAATTCTTATTATCAAAACCTCAAGTGTGAAAACCAATTAGTGTTTGAAAATAATGGTCCAACCGCTGCGAGCGCAACCTGTCACAACATGTTTACGCAATACGTAACAATTGGGGGTAATCAACGAGCTGTGCCGAGCGCGCGGCAGTTAGTTGATATTCGTCAGTTTGTGAAGACGGACGTGTTATTCCGGAAGAAAAGTGTACCAAGTTCATGTTGAGGACACGGTGAACTCTGAATTGTGTGTGTTTTAAAATTCGTGTTTTCAAAACGTTAAGTGTGAAAACTAATAAATGTTTAAATATATTGTTCCATCCGTTGCGAACCTTACCAATCACAAACATGTTTACGCGTCAAATGGCAGTTGGAAGTGACAATAAAGCAGTGCGAAGCGCGCGGTAGTTACTGATTTTCGTCAGTTTGTGAAGACGGACGTTTTATCCTGGAAGAAAAGTATACCAAGTGCATGTTGAGGAAACCGTGCTTTCTGAATTGTGTGTGTTTTTTTAATTAGTATTTTCAAAACGTCCAGTGCGAAAACTAATAAGTTTTTAAAAATAATGGTCTAGCCGCTGCAAGCGCAACCTGTCACAGATATTTTTACGTGACAAATGGCAGTTGGAAGTGACAATAAAGCAGTGCGAAGCGCGCGGTAGTTGCTGATTTTCGTCAGTTTGTGAAGACGGACGTGTTATCCTGGAAGAAAAGTATACCAAGTGGATGTTGAGGAAACCGTGCTTTCTGAATTGTGTGTGTTTTTAAAATCGTATTTTCAAAACGTCAAGTGCGAAAACTAATAAGTTTTTAAAAATAATGGTCTAGCCGCTGCAAGCGCAACCTGGCACAGACATTTTTACGCGTCAAATGGCAGTTGAAAGTGACAATAAAGCAGTGCGAAACAAGCGGTAGTCGCTGATTTTCGTCAGTTTGTGAAGACGGACGTGTTATTCCGGAAGAAAAGTATAATAAGTGCATGTTGAGGAAACCGTGCTTTCTAAATTGTGTGTGTTTTTAAATTCGTATTTTCAAAACGTCCAGTGCGAAAACTAATAAGTTTTTAAAAATAATGGTCTAGCCGCTGCAAGCGCAACCTGTCACAGACATTTTTACGCGACAAATGGCAGTTGGAAGTGACAATAAAGCAGTGCGAAACAAGCGGTAGTTGCTGATTTTCGTCAGTTTGTGAAGACGGACGTGTTATTCCGGAAGAAAAGTATATCACGTGCATGTTGAGGACACCATGCGTTCTGTATTGTGTGTGTTTTAAAATTCGTGTTTTCAAAACGTTAAGTGTGAAAACTAATAAGTGTTTAAATGTATTGTTTCATCCGTTACGAAATTTACCAATAACAAACATGTTTACGCGTCAAATGGCAGTTGGAAGTGACAATAAACCAGTGCGAAGCGCGCGGCAGTTAGTTGATATATGTCAGTTTGTGAAGACGGACGTGTTATTCCGGAAGAAAAGTATACCACGTGCATGTTGAGGACACCATGCGTTCTGTATTGTGTGTGTTTTAAAATTCGTGTTTTCAAAACGTTAAGTGTGAAAACTAATAAGTGTTTAAATATATTGTTCCATCCGTTGCAAGATTTACCCATAACAAACATGTTTACGCGTCACGTGGCAATTGGAAGTCACCAACAAGCAGTGCGAAGCGCTTGGCAGTTGTGGATATTAGTCAGTTTGTGTATATGGACGTGTTATTCCGGAAGAAAAGTATATCAAGTGCATGTTGAGTACACCGTTTACACTGAATTGTGTGTGTTTTAAAATTCTTATTATCAAAACCTCAAGTGTGAAAACCAATTAGTGTTTGAAAATAATGGTCCAACCGCTGCGAGCGCAACCTGTCACAACATGTTTACGCAATACGTAACAATTGGGGGTAATCAACGAGCTGTGCCGAGCGCGCGGCAGTTAGTTGATATTCGTCAGTTTGTGAAGACGGACGTGTTATTCCGGAAGAAAAGTGTACCAAGTTCATGTTGAGGACACGGTGAACTCTGAATTGTGTGTGTTTTAAAATTCGTGTTTTCAAAACGTTAAGTGTGAAAACTAATAAATGTTTAAATATATTGTTCCATCCGTTGCGAACCTTACCAATCACAAACATGTTTACGCGTCAAATGGCAGTTGGAAGTGACAATAAAGCAGTGCGAAGCGCGCGGTAGTTGCTGATTTTCGTCAGTTTGTGAAGACGGACGTGTTATCCTGGAAGAAAAGTATACCAAGTGCATGTTGAGGAAACCGTGCTTTCTGAATTGTGTGTGTTCTTAAAATCGTATTTTCAAAACGTCAAGTGCGAAAACTAATAAGTTTTTAAAAATAATGGTCTAGCCGCTGCAAGCGCAACCTGGCACAGACATTTTTACGCGTCAAATAGCAGTTGGAAGTGACAATAAAGCAGTGCGAAACAAGCGGTAGTTGCTGATTTTCGTCAGTTTGTGAAGACGGACGTGTTATTCCGGAAGAAAAGTATACCAAGTTCATGTTGAGGACACGGTGCACTCTGAATTGTGTGTCTTTTAAAATTCGTGTTTCTAAAACGTTAAGTGTGAAAACTAATAAGTGTTTAAATATATTGTTCTATTCGTTGCGAGCCTTACCAATCACAAACATGTTTACGCGTCAAATGGCAGTTGGAAGTGACAATAAACCAGTGCGAAGCGCGCGGTACTTGCTGATTTTAGTCAGTTTGTGAAGACGGACGTGTTATTCCGGAAGAAAAGTATACCACGTGCATGTTGAGGACACCATGCGTTCTGTATTGTGTGTGTTTTAAAATTCGTGTTTTCAAAATGTTAAGTGTGAAAACTAATAAGTGTTTAAATATATTGTTCCATCCGTTGCAAGATTTACCAATAACAAACATGTTTACGCGTCACGTGGCAATTGGAAGTCACCAACAAGCAGTGCGAAGCGCTTGGCAGTTGTGGATATTAGTCAGTTTGTGTATATGGACGTGTTATTCCGGAAGAAAAGTATATCAAGTGCATGTTGAGTACACCGTTTACACTGAATTGTGTGTGTTTTAAAATTCTTATTATCAAAACCTCAAGTGTGAAAACCAATTAGTGTTTGAAAATAATGGTCCAACCGCTGCGAGCGCAACCTGTCACAACATGTTTACGCAATACGTAACAATTGGGGGTAATCAACGAGCTGTGCCGAGCGCGCGGCAGTTAGTTGATATTCGTCAGTTTGTGAAGACGGACGTGTTATTCCGGAAGAAAAGTGTACCAAGTTCATGTTGAGGACACGGTGAACTCTGAATTGTGTGTGTTTTAAAATTCGTGTTTTCAAAACGTTAAGTGTGAAAACTAATAAATGTTTAAATATATTGTTCCATCCGTTGCGAACCTTACCAATCACAAACATGTTTACGCGTCAAATGGCAGTTGGAAGTGACAATAAAGCAGTGCGAAGCGCGCGGTAGTTGCTGATTTTCGTCAGTTTGTGAAGACGGACGTGTTATCCTGGAAGAAAAGTATACCAAGTGCATGTTGAGGAAACCGTGCTTTCTGAATTGTGTGTGTTCTTAAAATCGTATTTTCAAAACGTCAAGTGCGAAAACTAATAAGTTTTTAAAAATAATGGTCTAGCCGCTGCAAGCGCAACCTGGCACAGACATTTTTACGCGTCAAATAGCAGTTGGAAGTGACAATAAAGCAGTGCGAAACAAGCGGTAGTTGCTGATTTTCGTCAGTTTGTGAAGACGGACGTGTTATTCCGGAAGAAAAGTATACCAAGTTCATGTTGAGGACACGGTGCACTCTGAATTGTGTGTCTTTTAAAATTCGTGTTTCTAAAACGTTAAGTGTGAAAACTAATAAGTGTTTAAATATATTGTTCCATCCGTTGCGAGCCTTACCAATCACAAACATGTTTACGCGTCAAATGGCAGTTGGAAGTGACAATAAAGCAGTGCGAAACAAGCGGTAGTTGCTGATTTTCGTCAGTTTGTGAAGACGGACGTGTTATTCCGGAAGAAAAGTATACCACGTGCATGTTGAGGACACCATGCGTTCTGTATTGTGTGTGTTTTAATATTCGTGTTTTCAAAACGTTAAGTGTGAAAACTAATAAGTGTTTAAATGTATTGTTCCATCCGTTGCGAAATTTACCAATAACAAACATGTTTGCGCGTCATGTGGCAATTGGAAGTAACCAACAAGCAGTGCGAAGCGCGCGGTAGTTGCTGATTTTCGTCACTTTGTGAAGACGGACGTGTTATTCCGGAAGAAAAGTATACCAAGTGCATGTTGAGGACACGGTGCACTCTGAATTGTGTGTGTTTTAAAATTCGTGTTTTCAAAATGTTAAGTGTGAAAACTAATAAGTGTTTAAATATATTGTTCTATTCGTTGCGAGCCTTACCAATCACAAACATGTTTACGCGTCAAATGGCAGTTGGAAGTGACAATAAACCAGTGCGAAGCGCGCGTTACTTGCTGATTTTCGTCAGTTTGTGAAGACGGACGTGTTATTCCGGAAGAAAAGTATACCACGTGCATGTTGAGGACACCATGCGTTCTGTATTGTGTGTGTTTTAAAATTCGTGTTTTCAAAACGTTAAGTGTGAAAACTAATAAGTGTTTAAATATATTGTTCCATCCGTTGCAAGATTTACCAATAACAAACATGTTTACGCGTCACGTGGCAATTGGAAGTCACCAACAAGCAGTGCGGATTGCGTGGCAGTGGATATTATTCAGTTTGTGTATATGGACGTGTTATTCCGGAAGAAAAGTATACCAAGTGCATGTTGAGTACACCGTTTACACTGAATTGTGTGTGTTTTAAAATTTTTATTATCAAAACCTCAAGTGTGAAAACCAATTAGTGTTTGAAAATAATGGTCCAACCGCTGCGAGCGCAACCTGTCACAACATGTTTACGCAATACGTAACAATTGGGGGTAATCAACGAGCTGTGCCGAGCGCGCGGCAGTTAGTTGATATTCGTCAGTTTGTGAAGACGGACGTGTTATTCCGGAAGAAAAGTGTACCAAGTTCATGTTGAGGACACGGTGAACTCTGAATTGTGTGTGTTTTAAAATTCGTGTTTTCAAAACGTTAAGTGTGAAAACTAATAAGTGTTTAAATATATTGTTCCATCCGTTGCGAGCCTAACCAATCACAAACATGTTTACGCGTCAAATGGCAGTTGGAAGTGACAATAAAGCAGTGCGAAGCGCGCGGTAGTTGCTGATTTTCGTCAGTTTGTGAAGACGGACGTTTTATCCTGGAAGAAAAGTATACCAAGTGCATGTTGAGGAAACCGTGCTTTCTGAATTGTGTGTGTTTTTTTAATTAGTATTTTCAAAACGTCCAGTGCGAAAACTAATAAGTTTTTAAAAATAATGGTCTAGCCGCTGCAAGCGCAACCTGTCACAGATATTTTTACGCGACAAATGGCAGTTGGAAGTGACAATAAAGCAGTGCGAAACAAGCGGTAGTTGCTGATTTTCGTCAGTTTGTGAAGACGGACGTGTTATTCCGGAAGAAAAGTATATCACGTGCATGTTGAGGACACCATGCGTTCTGTATTGTGTGTGTTTTAAAATTTGTGTTTTCAAAACGTTAAGTGTGAAAACTAATAAGTGTTTAAATGTATTGTTCCATCCGTTGCGAAATTTACCAATAACAAACAGGTTTGCGCGTCACGTGGCAATTGGAAGTAACCAACAAGCAGTGCGAAGCGCGCGGCAGTTAGTTGATATATGTCAGTTTGTGAAGACGGACGTGTTATTCCGGAAGAAAAGTATACCAAGTGCATGTTGAGGACACGGTGCACTCTGAATTGTGTGTGTTTTAAAATTCGTGTTTTCAAAATGTTAAGTGTGAAAACTAATAAATGTTTAAATATATTGTTCTATTCGTTGCGAGCCTTACCAATCACAAACATGTTTACGCGTCAAATGGCAGTTGGAAGTGACAATAAACCAGTGCGAAGCGCGCGGTACTTGCTGATTTTAGTCAGTTTGTGAAGACGGACGTGTTATTCCGGAAGAAAAGTATACCACGTGCATGTTGAGGACACCATGCGTTCTGTATTGTGTGTGTTTTAAAATTCGTGTTTTCAAAATGTTAAGTGTGAAAACTAATAAGTGTTTAAATATATTGTTCCATCCGTTGCAAGATTTACCAATAACAAACATGTTTACGCGTCACGTGGCAATTGGAAGTCACCAACAAGCAGTGCGAATTGCGTGGCAGTGGATATTAGTCAGTTTGTGTATATGGACGTGTTATTCCGGAAGAAAAGTATACCAAGTGCATGTTGAGTACACCGTTTACACTGAATTGTGTGTGTTTTAAAATTCTTATTATCAAAACCTCAAGTGTGAAAACCAATTAGTGTTTGAAAATAATGGTCCAACCGCTGCGAGCGCAACCTGTCACAACATGTTTACGCAATACGTAACAATTGGGGGTAATCAACGAGCTGTGCCGAGCGCGCGGCAGTTAGTTGATATTCGTCAGTTTGTGAAGACGGACGTGTTATTCCGGAAGAAAAGTGTACCAAGTTCATGTTGAGGACACGGTGAACTCTGAATTGTGTGTGTTTTAAAATTCGTGTTTTCAAAACGTTAAGTGTGAAAACTAATAAGTGTTTAAATATATTGTTCCATCCGTTGCGAGCCTTACCAATCACAAACATGTTTACGCGTCAAATGGCAGTTGGAAGTGACAATAAAGCAGTGCGAAGCGCGCGGTAGTTGCTGATTTTCGTCAGTTTGTGAAGACGGACGTGTTATCCTGGAAGAAAAGTATACCAAGTGCATATTGAGGAAACCGTGCTTTCTGAATTGTGTGTGTTTTTAAAATCGTATTTTCAAAACGTCAAGTGCAAAAACTAATAAGTTTTTAAAAATAATGGTCTAGCCGCTGCAAGCGCAACCTGGCACAGACATTTTTACGCGTCAAATGGCAGTTGGAAGTGACAATAAAGCAGTGCGAAACAAGCGGTAGTCGCTGATTTTCGTCAGTTTGTGAAGACGGACGTGTTATTCCGGAAGAAAAGTATAATAAGTGCATGTTGAGGAAACCGTGCTTTCTGAATTGTGTGTGTTTTTAAATTCGTATTTTTAAAACTTCCAGTGCGAAAAATATTAAGTTTTTAAAAATAATGGTCTAGCCGCTGCAAGCGCAACCTGTCACAGACATTTTTACGTGACAAATGGCAGTTGGAAGTGACAATAAACCAGTGCGAAGCGCGCGGCAGTTAGATGATATATGTCAGTTTGTGAAGACGGACGTGTTATTCCGGAAGAAAAGTATACCACGTGCATGTTGAGGACACCATGCGTTCTGTATTGTGTGTGTTTTAAAATTCGTGTTTTCAAAACATTAGGTGTGAAAACTAATAAGTGTTTAAATATATTGTTCCATCCGTTGCAAGATTTACCAATAGCAAACATGTTCACGCGTCACGTGGCAATTAGAAGTAACCAACAAGCAGTGCGAAGCGCGCGGTAGTTGCTGATTTTCGTCACTTTGTGAAGACGGACGTGTTATTCCGGAAGAAAAGTATACCAAGTGCATGTTGAGGACACGGTGCATTCTGAATTGTGTGTGTTTTAAAATTCGTGTTTTCAAAATGTTAAGTGTGAAAACTAATAAGTGTTTAAATATATTGTTCTATTCGTTGCGAGCCTTACCAATCACAAACATGTTTACGCGTCAAATGGCAGTTGGAAGTGACAATAAACCAGTGCGAAGCGCGCGGCAGTTAGTTGATATATGTCAGTTTGTGAAGACGGACGTGTTATTCCGGAAGAAAAGTATACCAAGTGCATGTTGAGGACACGGTGCACTCTGAATTGTGTGTGTTTTAAAATTCGTGTTTTCAAAACGTTAGGTGTGAAAACTAATAAGTGTTTAAATGTATTGTTCCATCCGTTACGAAATTTACCAATAACAAACATGTTTACGCGTCAAATGGCAGTTGGAAGTGACAATAAACCAGTGCGAAGCGCGCGACAGTTAGTTGATATATGTCAGTTTGTGAAGACGGACGTGTTATTCCGGAAGAAAAGTATACCACGTGCATGTTGAGGACACCATGCGTTCTGTATTGTGTGTGTTTTAAAATTCGTGTTTTCAAAACGTTAAGTGTGAAAACTAATAAGTGTTTAAATGTATTGTTCCATCCGTTGCAAAATTTACCAATAACAAACATGTTTGCGCGTCACGCGGCAATTGGAAGTAACCAACAAGCAGTGCGAAGCGCGCGGTAGTTGCTGATTTTCGTCACTTTGTGAAGACGGACGTGTTATTCCGGAAGAAAAGTATACCAAGTGCATGTTGAGGACACGGTGCACTCTGAATTGTGTGTGTTTTAAAATTCGTGTTTTCAAAATGTTAAGTGTGAAAACTAATAAGTGTTTAAATATATTGTTCTATTCGTTGCGAGCCTTACCAATCACAAACATGTTTACGCGTCAAATGGCAGTTGGAAGTGACAATAAACCAGTGCGAAGCGCGCGGTACTTGCTGATTTTCGTCAGTTTGTGAAAACGGACGTGTTATTTCGGAAGAAAAGTATACCAAGTGCATGTTGAGGAAACCGTGCTTTCTGAATTGTGTGTGTTTTAAAATTCGTGTTTTCAAAACGTTAGGTGTGAAAACAAATAAGTGTTTAAATGTATTGTTCCATCCGTTACGAAATTTACCAATAACAAACATGTTTACGCGTCAAATGGCAGTTGGAAGTGAGAATAAACCAGTGCGAAGCGCGCGGCAGTTAGTTGATATATGTCAGTTTGTGAAGACGGACGTGTTATTCCGGAAGAAAAGTATACCACGTGCATGTTGAGGACACCATGCGTTCTGTATTGTGTGTGTTTTAAAATTCGTGTTTTCAAAACGTTAAGTGTGAAAACTAATAAGTGTTTAAATATATTGTTCCATCCGTTGCAAGATTTACCCATAACAAACATGTTTACGCGTCACGTGGCAATTGGAAGTCACCAACAAGCAGTGCGAAGCGCTTGGCAGTTGTGGATATTAGTCAGTTTGTGTATATGGACGTGTTATTCCGGAAGAAAAGTATAATAAGTGCATGTTGAGGAAACCGTGCTTTCTAAATTGTGTGTGTTTTTAAATTCGTATTTTCAAAACGTCCAGTGCGAAAACTAATAAGTTTTTAAAAATAATGGTCTAGCCGCTGCAAGCGCAACCTGTCACAGACATTTTTACGCGACAAATGGCAGTTGGAAGTGACAATAAAGCAGTGCGAAACAAGCGGTAGTTGCTGATTTTCGTCAGTTTGTGAAGACGGACGTGTTATTCCGGAAGAAAAGTATATCACGTGCATGTTGAGGACACCATGCGTTCTGTATTGTGTGTGTTTTAAAATTCGTGTTTTCAAAACGTTAAGTGTGAAAACTAATAAGTGTTTAAATGTATTGTTCCATCCGTTACGAAATTTACCAATAACAAACATGTTTACGCGTCAAATGGCAGTTGGAAGTGACAATAAACCAGTGCGAAGCGCGCGGCAGTTAGTTGATATATGTCAGTTTGTGAAGACGGACGTGTTATTCCGGAAGAAAAGTATACCACGTGCATGTTGAGGACACCATGCGTTCTGTATTGTGTGTGTTTTAAAATTCGTGTTTTCAAAACGTTAAGTGTGAAAACTAATAAGTGTTTAAATATATTGTTCCATCCGTTGCAAGATTTACCCATAACAAACATGTTTACGCGTCACGTGGCAATTGGAAGTCACCAACAAGCAGTGCGAAGCGCTTGGCAGTTGTGGATATTAGTCAGTTTGTGTATATGGACGTGTTATTCCGGAAGAAAAGTATATCAAGTGCATGTTGAGTACACCGTTTACACTGAATTGTGTGTGTTTTAAAATTCTTATTATCAAAACCTCAAGTGTGAAAACCAATTAGTGTTTGAAAATAATGGTCCAACCGCTGCGAGCGCAACCTGTCACAACATGTTTACGCAATACGTAACAATTGGGGGTAATCAACGAGCTGTGCCGAGCGCGCGGCAGTTAGTTGATATTCGTCAGTTTGTGAAGACGGACGTGTTATTCCGGAAGAAAAGTGTACCAAGTTCATGTTGAGGACACGGTGAACTCTGAATTGTGTGTGTTTTAAAATTCGTGTTTTCAAAACGTTAAGTGTGAAAACTAATAAATGTTTAAATATATTGTTCCATCCGTTGCGAACCTTACCAATCACAAACATGTTTACGCGTCAAATGGCAGTTGGAAGTGACAATAAAGCAGTGCGAAGCGCGCGGTAGTTGCTGATTTTCGTCAGTTTGTGAAGACGGACGTTTTATCCTGGAAGAAAAGTATACCAAGTGCATGTTGAGGAAACCGTGCTTTCTGAATTGTGTGTGTTTTTTTAATTAGTATTTTCAAAACGTCCAGTGCGAAAACTAATAAGTTTTTAAAAATAATGGTCTAGCCGCTGCAAGCGCAACCTGGCACAGACATTTTTACGCGTCAAATGGCAGTTGAAAGTGACAATAAAGCAGTGCGAAACAAGCGGTAGTCGCTGATTTTCGTCAGTTTGTGAAGACGGACGTGTTATTCCGGAAGAAAAGTATAATAAGTGCATGTTGAGGAAACCGTGCTTTCTAAATTGTGTGTGTTTTTAAATTCGTATTTTCAAAACGTCCAGTGCGAAAACTAATAAGTTTTTAAAAATAATGGTCTAGCCGCTGCAAGCGCAACCTGTCACAGACATTTTTACGCGACAAATGGCAGTTGGAAGTGACAATAAAGCAGTGCGAAACAAGCGGTAGTTGCTGATTTTCGTCAGTTTGTGAAGACGGACGTGTTATTCCGGAAGAAAAGTATATCACGTGCATGTTGAGGACACCATGCGTTCTGTATTGTGTGTGTTTTAAAATTCGTGTTTTCAAAACGTTAAGTGTGAAAACTAATAAGTGTTTAAATGTATTGTTTCATCCGTTACGAAATTTACCAATAACAAACATGTTTACGCGTCAAATGGCAGTTGGAAGTGACAATAAACCAGTGCGAAGCGCGCGGCAGTTAGTTGATATATGTCAGTTTGTGAAGACGGACGTGTTATTCCGGAAGAAAAGTATACCACGTGCATGTTGAGGACACCATGCGTTCTGTATTGTGTGTGTTTTAAAATTCGTGTTTTCAAAACGTTAAGTGTGAAAACTAATAAGTGTTTAAATATATTGTTCCATCCGTTGCAAGATTTACCCATAACAAACATGTTTACGCGTCACGTGGCAATTGGAAGTCACCAACAAGCAGTGCGAAGCGCTTGGCAGTTGTGGATATTAGTCAGTTTGTGTATATGGACGTGTTATTCCGGAAGAAAAGTATATCAAGTGCATGTTGAGTACACCGTTTACACTGAATTGTGTGTGTTTTAAAATTCTTATTATCAAAACCTCAAGTGTGAAAACCAATTAGTGTTTGAAAATAATGGTCCAACCGCTGCGAGCGCAACCTGTCACAACATGTTTACGCAATACGTAACAATTGGGGGTAATCAACGAGCTGTGCCGAGCGCGCGGCAGTTAGTTGATATTCGTCAGTTTGTGAAGACGGACGTGTTATTCCGGAAGAAAAGTGTACCAAGTTCATGTTGAGGACACGGTGAACTCTGAATTGTGTGTGTTTTAAAATTCGTGTTTTCAAAACGTTAAGTGTGAAAACTAATAAATGTTTAAATATATTGTTCCATCCGTTGCGAACCTTACCAATCACAAACATGTTTACGCGTCAAATGGCAGTTGGAAGTGACAATAAAGCAGTGCGAAGCGCGCGGTAGTTGCTGATTTTCGTCAGTTTGTGAAGACGGACGTGTTATCCTGGAAGAAAAGTATACCAGGTGCATGTTGAGGAAACCGTGCTTTCTGAATTGTGTGTGTTCTTAAAATCGTATTTTCAAAACGTCAAGTGCGAAAACTAATAAGTTTTTAAAAATAATGGTCTAGCCGCTGCAAGCGCAACCTGGCACAGACATTTTTACGCGTCAAATAGCAGTTGGAAGTGACAATAAAGCAGTGCGAAACAAGCGGTAGTTGCTGATTTTCGTCAGTTTGTGAAGACGGACGTGTTATTCCGGAAGAAAAGTATACCAAGTTCATGTTGAGGACACGGTGCATTCTGAATTGTGTGTCTTTTAAAATTCGTGTTTCTAAAACGTTAAGTGTGAAAACTAATAAGTGTTTAAATATATTGTTCCATCCGTTGCGAGCCTTACCAATCACAAACATGTTTACGCGTCAAATGGCAGTTGGAAGTGACAATAAAGCAGTGCGAAACAAGCGGTAGTTGCTGATTTTCGTCAGTTTGTGAAGACGGACGTGTTATTCCGGAAGAAAAGTATACCACGTGCATGTTGAGGACACCATGCGTTCTGTATTGTGTGTGTTTTAATATTCGTGTTTTCAAAACGTTAAGTGTGAAAACTAATAAGTGTTTAAATGTATTGTTCCATCCGTTGCGAAATTTACCAATAACAAACATGTTTGCGCGTCATGTGGCAATTGGAAGTAACCAACAAGCAGTGCGAAGCGCGCGGTAGTTGCTGATTTTCGTCACTTTGTGAAGACGGACGTGTTATTCCGGAAGAAAAGTATACCAAGTGCATGTTGAGGACACGGTGCACTCTGAATTGTGTGTGTTTTAAAATTCGTGTTTTCAAAATGTTAAGTGTGAAAACTAATAAGTGTTTAAATATATTGTTCTATTCGTTGCGAGCCTTACCAATCACAAACATGTTTACGCGTCAAATGGCAGTTGGAAGTGACAATAAACCAGTGCGAAGCGCGCGTTACTTGCTGATTTTCGTCAGTTTGTGAAGACGGACGTGTTATTCCGGAAGAAAAGTATACCACGTGCATGTTGAGGACACCATGCGTTCTGTATTGTGTGTGTTTTAAAATTCGTGTTTTCAAAACGTTAAGTGTGAAAACTAATAAGTGTTTAAATATATTGTTCCATCCGTTGCAAGATTTACCAATAACAAACATGTTTACGCGTCACGTGGCAATTGGAAGTCACCAACAAGCAGTGCGGATTGCGTGGCAGTGGATATTATTCAGTTTGTGTATATGGACGTGTTATTCCGGAAGAAAAGTATACCAAGTGCATGTTGAGTACACCGTTTACACTGAATTGTGTGTGTTTTAAAATTTTTATTATCAAAACCTCAAGTGTGAAAACCAATTAGTGTTTGAAAATAATGGTCCAACCGCTGCGAGCGCAACCTGTCACAACATGTTTACGCAATACGTAACAATTGGGGGTAATCAACGAGCTGTGCCGAGCGCGCGGCAGTTAGTTGATATTCGTCAGTTTGTGAAGACGGACGTGTTATTCCGGAAGAAAAGTGTACCAAGTTCATGTTGAGGACACGGTGAACTCTGAATTGTGTGTGTTTTAAAATTCGTGTTTTCAAAACGTTAAGTGTGAAAACTAATAAGTGTTTAAATATATTGTTCCATCCGTTGCGAGCCTAACCAATCACAAACATGTTTACGCGTCAAATGGCAGTTGGAAGTGACAATAAAGCAGTGCGAAGCGCGCGGTAGTTGCTGATTTTCGTCAGTTTGTGAAGACGGACGTTTTATCCTGGAAGAAAAGTATACCAAGTGCATGTTGAGGAAACCGTGCTTTCTGAATTGTGTGTGTTTTTTTAATTAGTATTTTCAAAACGTCCAGTGCGAAAACTAATAAGTTTTTAAAAATAATGGTCTAGCCGCTGCAAGCGCAACCTGTCACAGATATTTTTACGCGACAAATGGCAGTTGGAAGTGACAATAAAGCAGTGCGAA
Source organism: Druceiella hillmani (assembly GCA_039881145.1). Classification (NCBI taxonomy): domain Eukaryota; kingdom Metazoa; phylum Arthropoda; class Insecta; order Lepidoptera; family Hepialidae; genus Druceiella; species Druceiella hillmani. The sequence continues at coordinate 2,959,740 of JAYKKI010000092.1, forward strand.
ACAAGCGGTAGTTGCTGATTTTCGTCAGTTTGTGAAGACGGACGTGTTATTCCGGAAGAAAAGTATATCACGTGCATGTTGAGGACACCATGCGTTCTGTATTGTGTGTGTTTTAAAATTTGTGTTTTCAAAACGTTAAGTGTGAAAACTAATAAGTGTTTAAATGTATTGTTCCATCCGTTGCGAAATTTACCAATAACAAACAGGTTTGCGCGTCACGTGGCAATTGGAAGTAACCAACAAGCAGTGCGAAGCGCGCGGCAGTTAGTTGATATATGTCAGTTTGTGAAGACGGACGTGTTATTCCGGAAGAAAAGTATACCAAGTGCATGTTGAGGACACGGTGCACTCTGAATTGTGTGTGTTTTAAAATTCGTGTTTTCAAAATGTTAAGTGTGAAAACTAATAAGTGTTTAAATATATTGTTCTATTCGTTGCGAGCCTTACCAATCACAAACATGTTTACGCGTCAAATGGCAGTTGGAAGTGACAATAAACCAGTGCGAAGCGCGCGGTACTTGCTGATTTTAGTCAGTTTGTGAAGACGGACGTGTTATTCCGGAAGAAAAGTATACCACGTGCATGTTGAGGACACCATGCGTTCTGTATTGTGTGTGTTTTAAAATTCGTGTTTTCAAAATGTTAAGTGTGAAAACTAATAAGTGTTTAAATATATTGTTCCATCCGTTGCAAGATTTACCAATAACAAACATGTTTACGCGTCACGTGGCAATTGGAAGTCACCAACAAGCAGTGCGAATTGCGTGGCAGTGGATATTAGTCAGTTTGTGTATATGGACGTGTTATTCCGGAAGAAAAGTATACCAAGTGCATGTTGAGTACACCGTTTACACTGAATTGTGTGTGTTTTAAAATTCTTATTATCAAAACCTCAAGTGTGAAAACCAATTAGTGTTTGAAAATAATGGTCCAACCGCTGCGAGCGCAACCTGTCACAACATGTTTACGCAATACGTAACAATTGGGGGTAATCAACGAGCTGTGCCGAGCGCGCGGCAGTTAGTTGATATTCGTCAGTTTGTGAAGACGGACGTGTTATTCCGGAAGAAAAGTGTACCAAGTTCATGTTGAGGACACGGTGAACTCTGAATTGTGTGTGTTTTAAAATTCGTGTTTTCAAAACGTTAAGTGTGAAAACTAATAAGTGTTTAAATATATTGTTCCATCCGTTGCGAGCCTTACCAATCACAAACATGTTTACGCGTCAAATGGCAGTTGGAAGTGACAATAAAGCAGTGCGAAGCGCGCGGTAGTTGCTGATTTTCGTCAGTTTGTGAAGACGGACGTGTTATCCTGGAAGAAAAGTATACCAAGTGCATATTGAGGAAACCGTGCTTTCTGAATTGTGTGTGTTTTTAAAATCGTATTTTCAAAACGTCAAGTGCAAAAACTAATAAGTTTTTAAAAATAATGGTCTAGCCGCTGCAAGCGCAACCTGGCACAGACATTTTTACGCGTCAAATGGCAGTTGGAAGTGACAATAAAGCAGTGCGAAACAAGCGGTAGTCGCTGATTTTCGTCAGTTTGTGAAGACGGACGTGTTATTCCGGAAGAAAAGTATAATAAGTGCATGTTGAGGAAACCGTGCTTTCTGAATTGTGTGTGTTTTTAAATTCGTATTTTTAAAACTTCCAGTGCGAAAAATATTAAGTTTTTAAAAATAATGGTCTAGCCGCTGCAAGCGCAACCTGTCACAGACATTTTTACGTGACAAATGGCAGTTGGAAGTGACAATAAACCAGTGCGAAGCGCGCGGCAGTTAGATGATATATGTCAGTTTGTGAAGACGGACGTGTTATTCCGGAAGAAAAGTATACCACGTGCATGTTGAGGACACCATGCGTTCTGTATTGTGTGTGTTTTAAAATTCGTGTTTTCAAAACATTAGGTGTGAAAACTAATAAGTGTTTAAATATATTGTTCCATCCGTTGCAAGATTTACCAATAGCAAACATGTTCACGCGTCACGTGGCAATTAGAAGTAACCAACAAGCAGTGCGAAGCGCGCGGTAGTTGCTGATTTTCGTCACTTTGTGAAGACGGACGTGTTATTCCGGAAGAAAAGTATACCAAGTGCATGTTGAGGACACGGTGCACTCTGAATTGTGTGTGTTTTAAAATTCGTGTTTTCAAAATGTTAAGTGTGAAAACTAATAAGTGTTTAAATATATTGTTCTATTCGTTGCGAGCCTTACCAATCACAAACATGTTTACGCGTCAAATGGCAGTTGGAAGTGACAATAAACCAGTGCGAAGCGCGCGGCAGTTAGTTGATATATGTCAGTTTGTGAAGACGGACGTGTTATTCCGGAAGAAAAGTATACCAAGTGCATGTTGAGGACACGGTGCACTCTGAATTGTGTGTGTTTTAAAATTCGTGTTTTCAAAACGTTAGGTGTGAAAACTAATAAGTGTTTAAATGTATTGTTCCATCCGTTACGAAATTTACCAATAACAAACATGTTTACGCGTCAAATGGCAGTTGGAAGTGACAATAAACCAGTGCGAAGCGCGCGACAGTTAGTTGATATATGTCAGTTTGTGAAGACGGACGTGTTATTCCGGAAGAAAAGTATACCACGTGCATGTTGAGGACACCATGCGTTCTGTATTGTGTGTGTTTTAAAATTCGTGTTTTCAAAACGTTAAGTGTGAAAACTAATAAGTGTTTAAATGTATTGTTCCATCCGTTGCAAAATTTACCAATAACAAACATGTTTGCGCGTCACGTGGCAATTGGAAGTAACCAACAAGCAGTGCGAAGCGCGCGGTAGTTGCTGATTTTCGTCACTTTGTGAAGACGGACGTGTTATTCCGGAAGAAAAGTATACCAAGTGCATGTTGAGGACACGGTGCACTCTGAATTGTGTGTGTTTTAAAATTCGTGTTTTCAAAATGTTAAGTGTGAAAACTAATAAGTGTTTAAATATATTGTTCTATTCGTTGCGAGCCTTACCAATCACAAACATGTTTACGCGTCAAATGGCAGTTGGAAGTGACAATAAACCAGTGCGAAGCGCGCGGTACTTGCTGATTTTCGTCAGTTTGTGAAAACGGACGTGTTATTTCGGAAGAAAAGTATACCAAGTGCATGTTGAGGAAACCGTGCTTTCTGAATTGTGTGTGTTTTAAAATTCGTGTTTTCAAAACGTTAGGTGTGAAAACAAATAAGTGTTTAAATGTATTGTTCCATCCGTTACGAAATTTACCAATAACAAACATGTTTACGCGTCAAATGGCAGTTGGAAGTGACAATAAACCAGTGCGAAGCGCGCGGCAGTTAGTTGATATATGTCAGTTTGTGAAGACGGACGTGTTATTCCGGAAGAAAAGTATACCACGTGCATGTTGAGGACACCATGCGTTCTGTATTGTGTGTGTTTTAAAATTCGTGTTTTCAAAACGTTAAGTGTGAAAACTAATAAGTGTTTAAATATATTGTTCCATCCGTTGCAAGATTTACCCATAACAAACATGTTTACGCGTCACGTGGCAATTGGAAGTCACCAACAAGCAGTGCGAAGCGCTTGGCAGTTGTGGATATTAGTCAGTTTGTGTATATGGACGTGTTATTCCGGAAGAAAAGTATAATAAGTGCATGTTGAGGAAACCGTGCTTTCTAAATTGTGTGTGTTTTTAAATTCGTATTTTCAAAACGTCCAGTGCGAAAACTAATAAGTTTTTAAAAATAATGGTCTAGCCGCTGCAAGCGCAACCTGTCACAGACATTTTTACGCGACAAATGGCAGTTGGAAGTGACAATAAAGCAGTGCGAAACAAGCGGTAGTTGCTGATTTTCGTCAGTTTGTGAAGACGGACGTGTTATTCCGGAAGAAAAGTATATCACGTGCATGTTGAGGACACCATGCGTTCTGTATTGTGTGTGTTTTAAAATTCGTGTTTTCAAAACGTTAAGTGTGAAAACTAATAAGTGTTTAAATGTATTGTTCCATCCGTTACGAAATTTACCAATAACAAACATGTTTACGCGTCAAATGGCAGTTGGAAGTGACAATAAACCAGTGCGAAGCGCGCGGCAGTTAGTTGATATATGTCAGTTTGTGAAGACGGACGTGTTATTCCGGAAGAAAAGTATACCACGTGCATGTTGAGGACACCATGCGTTCTGTATTGTGTGTGTTTTAAAATTCGTGTTTTCAAAACGTTAAGTGTGAAAACTAATAAGTGTTTAAATATATTGTTCCATCCGTTGCAAGATTTACCAATAGCAAACATGTTTACGCGTCACGTGGCAATTGGAAGTCACCAACAAGCAGTGCGAAGCGCGCGGTAGTTGCTGATTTTCGTCAGTTTATGAAGACGGACGTGTTATTCCGGAAGAAAAGTATACCAAGTGCATGTTGAGGACACGGTGCATTCTGAATTGTGTGTGTTTTAAAATTCGTGTTTTCAAAATGTTAAGTGTGAAAACTAATAAGTGTTTAAACATATTGTTCTATTCGTTGCGAGCCTTACCAATCACAAACATGTTTACGCGTCAAATGGCAGTTGGAAGTGACAATAAACCAGTGCGAAGCGCGCGGCAGTTAGTTGATATATGTCAGTTTGTGAAGACGGACGTGTTATTCCGGAAGAAAAGTATACCACGTGCATGTTGAGGACACCATGCGTTCTGTATTGTGTGTGTTTTGAAATTCGTGTTTTCAAAACGTTAAGTGTGAAAACTAATAAGTGTTTAAATGTATTGTTCCATCCGTTGCGAAATTTACCAATAACAAACAGGTTTGCGCGTCACGTGGCAATTGGAAGTAACCAACAAGCAGTGCGAAGCGCGCGGCAGTTAGTTGATATATGTCAGTTTGTGAAGACGGACGTGTTATTCCGGAAGAAAAGTATACCAAGTGCATGTTGAGGACACGGTGCACTCTGAATTGTGTGTGTTTTAAAATTCGTGTTTTCAAAATGTTAAGTGTGAAAACTAATAAGTGTTTAAATATATTGTTCTATTCGTTGCGAGCCTTACCAATCACAAACATGTTTACGCGTCAAATGGCAGTTGGAAGTGACAATAAACCAGTGCGAAGCGCGCGGTACTTGCTGATTTTAGTCAGTTTGTGAAGACGGACGTGTTATTCCGGAAGAAAAGTATACCACGTGCATGTTGAGGACACCATGCGTTCTGTATTGTGTGTGTTTTAAAATTCGTGTTTTCAAAATGTTAAGTGTGAAAACTAATAAGTGTTTAAATATATTGTTCCATCCGTTGCAAGATTTACCAATAACAAACATGTTTACGCGTCACGTGGCAATTGGAAGTCACCAACAAGCAGTGCGAATTGCGTGGCAGTGGATATTAGTCAGTTTGTGTATATGGACGTGTTATTCCGGAAGAAAAGTATACCAAGTGCATGTTGAGTACACCGTTTACACTGAATTGTGTGTGTTTTAAAATTCTTATTATCAAAACCTCAAGTGTGAAAACCAATTAGTGTTTGAAAATAATGGTCCAACCGCTGCGAGCGCAACCTGTCACAACATGTTTACGCAATACGTAACAATTGGGGGTAATCAACGAGCTGTGCCGAGCGCGCGGCAGTTAGTTGATATTCGTCAGTTTGTGAAGACGGACGTGTTATTCCGGAAGAAAAGTGTACCAAGTTCATGTTGAGGACACGGTGAACTCTGAATTGTGTGTGTTTTAAAATTCGTGTTTTCAAAACGTTAAGTGTGAAAACTAATAAGTGTTTAAATATATTGTTCCATCCGTTGCGAGCCTTACCAATCACAAACATGTTTACGCGTCAAATGGCAGTTGGAAGTGACAATAAAGCAGTGCGAAGCGCGCGGTAGTTGCTGATTTTCGTCAGTTTGTGAAGACGGACGTGTTATCCTGGAAGAAAAGTATACCAAGTGCATATTGAGGAAACCGTGCTTTCTGAATTGTGTGTGTTTTTAAAATCGTATTTTCAAAACGTCAAGTGCAAAAACTAATAAGTTTTTAAAAATAATGGTCTAGCCGCTGCAAGCGCAACCTGGCACAGACATTTTTACGCGTCAAATGGCAGTTGGAAGTGACAATAAAGCAGTGCGAAACAAGCGGTAGTCGCTGATTTTCGTCAGTTTGTGAAGACGGACGTGTTATTCCGGAAGAAAAGTATAATAAGTGCATGTTGAGGAAACCGTGCTTTCTGAATTGTGTGTGTTTTTAAATTCGTATTTTTAAAACTTCCAGTGCGAAAAATATTAAGTTTTTAAAAATAATGGTCTAGCCGCTGCAAGCGCAACCTGTCACAGACATTTTTACGTGACAAATGGCAGTTGGAAGTGACAATAAACCAGTGCGAAGCGCGCGGCAGTTAGATGATATATGTCAGTTTGTGAAGACGGACGTGTTATTCCGGAAGAAAAGTATACCACGTGCATGTTGAGGACACCATGCGTTCTGTATTGTGTGTGTTTTAAAATTCGTGTTTTCAAAACATTAGGTGTGAAAACTAATAAGTGTTTAAATATATTGTTCCATCCGTTGCAAGATTTACCAATAGCAAACATGTTCACGCGTCACGTGGCAATTAGAAGTAACCAACAAGCAGTGCGAAGCGCGCGGTAGTTGCTGATTTTCGTCACTTTGTGAAGACGGACGTGTTATTCCGGAAGAAAAGTATACCAAGTGCATGTTGAGGACACGGTGCATTCTGAATTGTGTGTGTTTTAAAATTCGTGTTTTCAAAATGTTAAGTGTGAAAACTAATAAGTGTTTAAATATATTGTTCTATTCGTTGCGAGCCTTACCAATCACAAACATGTTTACGCGTCAAATGGCAGTTGGAAGTGACAATAAACCAGTGCGAAGCGCGCGGCAGTTAGTTGATATATGTCAGTTTGTGAAGACGGACGTGTTATTCCGGAAGAAAAGTATACCAAGTGCATGTTGAGGACACGGTGCACTCTGAATTGTGTGTGTTTTAAAATTCGTGTTTTCAAAACGTTAGGTGTGAAAACTAATAAGTGTTTAAATGTATTGTTCCATCCGTTACGAAATTTACCAATAACAAACATGTTTACGCGTCAAATGGCAGTTGGAAGTGACAATAAACCAGTGCGAAGCGCGCGACAGTTAGTTGATATATGTCAGTTTGTGAAGACGGACGTGTTATTCCGGAAGAAAAGTATACCACGTGCATGTTGAGGACACCATGCGTTCTGTATTGTGTGTGTTTTAAAATTCGTGTTTTCAAAACGTTAAGTGTGAAAACTAATAAGTGTTTAAATGTATTGTTCCATCCGTTGCAAAATTTACCAATAACAAACATGTTTGCGCGTCACGTGGCAATTGGAAGTAACCAACAAGCAGTGCGAAGCGCGCGGTAGTTGCTGATTTTCGTCACTTTGTGAAGACGGACGTGTTATTCCGGAAGAAAAGTATACCAAGTGCATGTTGAGGACACGGTGCACTCTGAATTGTGTGTGTTTTAAAATTCGTGTTTTCAAAATGTTAAGTGTGAAAACTAATAAGTGTTTAAATATATTGTTCTATTCGTTGCGAGCCTTACCAATCACAAACATGTTTACGCGTCAAATGGCAGTTGGAAGTGACAATAAACCAGTGCGAAGCGCGCGGTACTTGCTGATTTTCGTCAGTTTGTGAAAACGGACGTGTTATTTCGGAAGAAAAGTATACCAAGTGCATGTTGAGGAAACCGTGCTTTCTGAATTGTGTGTGTTTTAAAATTCGTGTTTTCAAAACGTTAGGTGTGAAAACAAATAAGTGTTTAAATGTATTGTTCCATCCGTTACGAAATTTACCAATAACAAACATGTTTACGCGTCAAATGGCAGTTGGAAGTGACAATAAACCAGTGCGAAGCGCGCGGCAGTTAGTTGATATATGTCAGTTTGTGAAGACGGACGTGTTATTCCGGAAGAAAAGTATACCACGTGCATGTTGAGGACACCATGCGTTCTGTATTGTGTGTGTTTTAAAATTCGTGTTTTCAAAACGTTAAGTGTGAAAACTAATAAGTGTTTAAATATATTGTTCCATCCGTTGCAAGATTTACCCATAACAAACATGTTTACGCGTCACGTGGCAATTGGAAGTCACCAACAAGCAGTGCGAAGCGCTTGGCAGTTGTGGATATTAGTCAGTTTGTGTATATGGACGTGTTATTCCGGAAGAAAAGTATAATAAGTGCATGTTGAGGAAACCGTGCTTTCTAAATTGTGTGTGTTTTTAAATTCGTATTTTCAAAACGTCCAGTGCGAAAACTAATAAGTTTTTAAAAATAATGGTCTAGCCGCTGCAAGCGCAACCTGTCACAGACATTTTTACGCGACAAATGGCAGTTGGAAGTGACAATAAAGCAGTGCGAAACAAGCGGTAGTTGCTGATTTTCGTCAGTTTGTGAAGACGGACGTGTTATTCCGGAAGAAAAGTATATCACGTGCATGTTGAGGACACCATGCGTTCTGTATTGTGTGTGTTTTAAAATTCGTGTTTTCAAAACGTTAAGTGTGAAAACTAATAAGTGTTTAAATGTATTGTTCCATCCGTTACGAAATTTACCAATAACAAACATGTTTACGCGTCAAATGGCAGTTGGAAGTGACAATAAACCAGTGCGAAGCGCGCGGCAGTTAGTTGATATATGTCAGTTTGTGAAGACGGACGTGTTATTCCGGAAGAAAAGTATACCACGTGCATGTTGAGGACACCATGCGTTCTGTATTGTGTGTGTTTTAAAATTCGTGTTTTCAAAACGTTAAGTGTGAAAACTAATAAGTGTTTAAATATATTGTTCCATCCGTTGCAAGATTTACCCATAACAAACATGTTTACGCGTCACGTGGCAATTGGAAGTCACCAACAAGCAGTGCGAAGCGCGCGGTAGTTGCTGATTTTCGTCAGTTTATGAAGACGGACGTGTTATTCCGGAAGAAAAGTATACCAAGTGCATGTTGAGGACACGGTGCATTCTGAATTGTGTGTGTTTTAAAATTCGTGTTTTCAAAATGTTAAGTGTGAAAACTAATAAGTGTTTAAACATATTGTTCTATTCGTTGCGAGCCTTACCAATCACAAACATGTTTACGCGTCAAATGGCAGTTGGAAGTGACAATAAACCAGTGCGAAGCGCGCGGCAGTTAGTTGATATATGTCAGTTTGTGAAGACGGACGTGTTATTCCGGAAGAAAAGTATACCACGTGCATGTTGAGGACACCATGCGTTCTGCATTGTGTGTGTTTTGAAATTCGTGTTTTCAAAACGTTAAGTGTGAAAACTAATAAGTGTTTAAATATATTGTTCCATCCGTTGCAAGATTTACCAATAACAAACATGTTTACGCGTCACGTGGCAATTATAAGTCACCAACAAGCAGTGCGAATTGCGTGGCAGTTGTGGATATTAGTCAGTTTGTGTATATGGACGTGTTATTCCGGAGGAAAAGTATATCAAGTGCATGTTGAGTACACCGTTTACACTGAATTGTGTCTGTTTTAAAATTCTTATTATCAAAACCTCAAGTGTGAAAACCAATTAGTGTTTGAAAATAATGGTCCAACCGCTGCGAGCGCAACCTGTCACAACATGTTTACGCAATACGTAACAATTGGGGGTAATCAACGAGCTGTGCCGAGCGCGCGGCAGTTAGTTGATATTCGTCAGTTTGTGAAGACGGACGTGTTACTCCGGAAGAAAAGTGTACCAAGTTCATGTTGAGAACACGGTGAACTCTGAATTGTGTGTGTTTTAAAATTCGTATTTTCAAAACGTTAAGTGTGAAAACTAATAAGTGTTTAAATATATTGTTCCATCCGTTGCGAGCCTTACCAATCACAAACATGTTTACGCGTCAAATGGCAGTTGGAAGTGACAATAAAGCAGTGCGAAGCGCGCGGTAGTTGCTGATTTTCGTCAGTTTGTGAAGACGGACGTGTTATCCTGGAAGAAAAGTATACCAAGTGCATGTTGAGGAAACCGTGCTTTCTGAATTGTGTATGTTCTTAAAATCGTATTTTCAAAACGTCAGGTGTGACAACTAATAAGTTTTTAAAAATAATGGTCTAGCCGCTGCAAGCGCAACCTGGCACAGACATTTTTACGCGTCAAATGGCAGTTGGAAGTGACAATAAAGCATTGCGAAACAAGCGGTAGTCGCTGATTTTCGTCAGTTTGTGAAGACGGACGTGTTATTCCGGAAGAAAAGTATAATAAGTGCATGTTGAGGAAACCGTGCTTTCTGAATTGTGTGTGTTATAAAATTCGTGTTTTCAAAACTTTAAGTGTGAAAACTAATAAGTGTTTAAATATATTGTTCCATCCGTTGCGAGCCTTACCAATCACAAACATGTTTACGCGTCACGTGGCAATTGGAAGTCACCAACAAGCAGTGCGAAGCGCGTGGCAGTTGTGGATATTAGTCAGTTTGTGTATATGGACGTGTTATTCCGGAAGAAAAGTATATCAAGTGCATGTTGAGTACACCGTTTACACTGAATTGTGTCTGTTTTAAAATTCTTATTATCAAAACCTCAAGTGTGAAAACCAATTAGTGTTTGAAAATAATGGTCCAATCGCTGCGAGCGCAACCTGTCACAACATGTTTACGCAATACCTAACAATTGGGGGTAATCAACGAGCTGTGCCGAGCGCGCGGCAGTTAGTTGATATTCGTCAGTTTGTGAAGACGGACGTGTTATTCCGGAAGAAAAGTGTACCAAGTTCATGTTGAGGACACGGTGAACTCTGAATTGTGTGTGTTTTAAAATTCGTGTTTTCAAAACGTTAAGTGTGAAAACTAATAAGTGTTTAAATATATTGTTCCATCCGTTGCGAGCCTTACCAATCACAAACATGTTTACGCGTCAAATGGCAGTTGGAAGTGACAATAAAGCAGTGCGAAGCGCGCGGTACTTGCTGATTTTCGTCAGTTTGTGAAGACGGACGTGTTATCCTGGAAGAAAAGTATACCAAGTGCATATTGAGGAAACCGTGCTTTCTGAATTGTGTTTTAAAATTCGTGTTTTCAAAACGTTAAGTGTGGAAACTAATAAGTGTTTAAATATATTGTTCCATCCGTTGCGAGCCTTACCAATCACAAACATATTTACGCGTCAAATGGCAGTTGGAAGTGACAATAAAGCAGTGCGAAGCGCGCGGTAGTTGCTGATTTTCGTCAGTTTGTGAAGACGGACGTGTTATCCTGGATGAAAAGTATACCAAGTGCATGTTGAGGAAACCGTGCTTTCTGAATTGTGTGTGTTTTTAAAATGGTATTTTCAAAACGTCAAGTGCGAAAACTAATAAGTTTTTAAAAATAATGGTCTAGCCGCTGCAAGCGCAACCTGGCACAGACATTTTTACGCGTCAAATGGCAGTTGGAAGTGACAATAAAGCAGTGCGAAACAAGCGGTAGTTGCTGATTTTCGTCCGTTTGTGAAGACGGACGTGTTATTTCGGAAGAAAAGTATACCAAGTGCATGTTGAGGAAACCGTGCTTTCTGAATTGTGTGTGTTTTTAAATTCGTATTTACAAAACGTCCAGTGCGAAAACTAATAAGTTTTTAAAAATAATGGTCTAGCCGCTGCAAGCGCAACCTGCCACAGACATTGTTACGCGACAAATGGCAGTTAGAAGTGACAATAAAGCAGTGCGAAACAAGCGGTAGTTGCTGATTTTCGTCAGTTTGTGAAGACGGACGTGTTATTCCGGAAGAAAAGTGTACCAAGTTCATGTTGAGGACACCATGCGTTCTGTATTGTGTGTGTTTTAAAATTCGTGTTTTCAAAACGTTAAGTGTGAAAACTAATAAGTGTTTAAATGTATTGTTTTATCCGTTGCGAAATTTATTAATAACAAACATGTTTGCGCGTCACGTGGCAATTGGAAGTAACCAACAAGCAGTGCGAAGCGCGTGGTAGTTGCTGATTTTCGTCACTTTGTGAAGACGGACGTGTTATTCCGGAAGAAAAGTATACCAAGTGCATGTTGAGGACACAGTGCACTCTGAATTGTGTGTGTTTTAAAATTCGTGTTTTCAAAATGTTAAGTGTGAAAACTAATAAGTGTTTAAATATATTGTTCCATCCGTTGCGAGCCTTAATAATCACAAACATGTTTACGCGTCAAATGGCAGTTGGAAGTGACAATAAAGCAGTGCGAAGCGCGCGGTAGTTGCTGATTTTCGTCAGTTTGTGATGACGGACGTGTTATCCTGGAAACAAAGTATACCAAGTGCATGTTGAGGAAACCGTGCTTTCTGAATTGTGTGTGTTTTTAAAATGGTATTTTCAAAACGTCAAGTGCGAAAACTAATAAGTTTTTAAAAATAATGGTCTAGCTGCTGCAAGCGCAACCTGGCACAGACATTTTTACGCGTCAAATGGCAGTTGGAAGTGACAATAAAGCAGTGCGAAACAAGCGGTATTTGCTGATTTTCGTCAGTTTGTGAAGACGGACGTGTTATTCCGGAAGAAAAGTATATCACGTGCATGTTGAGGACACCATGCGTTCTGTATTGTGTGTGTTTTAAAATTCGTGTTTTCAAAACGTTAAGTGTGAAAACTAATAAGTGTTTAAATGTATTGTTCCATCCGTTGCGAAATTTACCAATAACAAACATGTTTGCGCGTCACGTGGCAATTGGAAGTAACCAACAAGCAGTGCGAAGCGCGCGGTAGTTGCTGATTTCCGTCAGTTTGTGTATATGGACGTGTTATTCCGGAAGAAAAGTATACTAAGTGCATGTTCAGTACACCGTTTACACTGAATTGTGTGTGTTTTAAAATTCTTATTATCAAAACCTCAAGTGTGAAAACCAATTAGTGTTTGAAAATAATGGTCAAACCGCTGCGAGCGCAACCTGTCACAACATGTTTACGCGTTTCGTAACATTTGGGGGTAATCAACGAGCTGTGCCGAGCGCGCGGCAGTTAGTTGATATTCGTCAGTTTGTGAAGACGGACGTGTTATTCCGGAAGAAAACTATACCACGTGCATGTTGAGGACACCATGCGTTCTGTATTGTGTGTATTTTAAAATACGTGTTTTCAAAACGTTAAGTGTGAAAACTAATAAGTGTTTAAATATATTGTTCCATCCGTTGCGAGATTTACCAATAACAAACATGTTTACACGTCACGTGGCAATTGGAAGTCACCAACAAGCAGTGCGAAGCGCGTGGCTGTTGTGGATATTAGTCATTTTGTGTATATGGACGTGTTATTCCGGAAGAAAAGCATACCACTTGCATGTTGAGGACACCGTGCGTTCTGTATTGTGTGTGTTTTAAAATTCGTGTTTTCAAAACGTTAAGTGTGAAAAATAATAAGTGTTTAAATATATTGTTCTATTCGTTGCGAGCCTTACCAATCACAAACATGTTTACGCGTCAAATGGCAGTTGGAAGTGACAATAAACCAGTGCGAAGCGCGCGGCAGTTAGTTGATATATGTCAGTTTGTGAAGACGGACGTGTTATTCCGGAAGAAAAGTATACCACGTGCATGTTGAGGACACCATGCGTTCTGTATTGTGTGTGTTTTAAAATTCGTGTTTTCAAAACGTTAAGTGTAAAAACTAATAAGTGTTTAAATATATTGTTCCATCCGTTGCAAGATTTACCAATAATAAACATGTTTACGCGTCACGTGGCAATTCAAAGTAACCAACAAGCAGTGCGAAGCGCGCGGTAGTTGCTGATTTTCGTCAGTTTGTGAACACGGACGTGTTATTCGGGAAGAAAAGTGTACCAAGTGCATGTTGAGGACTCGGTGCACTCTGAATTGTGTGTGTTTTAAAATTCGTGTTTTCAAAACGTTAAGTGTGAAAACTAATAAGTGTTTAAATATATTGTTCCATCCGTTGCGAGCCTTACCAATCACAAACATGTTTACGCGTCAAATGGCAGTTGGAAGTGACAATAAAGCAGTGCGAAGCGCGCGGTAGTTGCTGATTTTCGTCAGTTTGTGAAGACGGACGTGTTATTCCGGAAGAAAAGTATACCACGTGCATGTTGGGGACACCGTGCGTTCTGTATTGTGTGTGTTTTAAAATTCGTGTTTTCAAAACGTTAAGTGTGAAAACTAATAAGTGTTTAAATATATTGTTCCATCCGTTGCGAGATTTACCAATAACAAACATGTTTACGCGTCACGTGGCAATTGGAAGTCACCAACAAGCAGTGCGATGCGCGTGGCAGTTGTGGATATTAGTCAGTTTGTATATGTGGACGTGTTATTCCGGAAGAAAAGTATACCAAGTGCATGTTGAGTACACCGTTTACACTGAATTGTGTTTGTTTTAAAATTCTTATTATCAAAACCTCAAGTGTGAAAACCAATTAGTGTTTGAAAATAATGGTCCAACCGCTGCGAGCGCAACCTGTCACAACATGTTTAAGCGTTTCGTAACAATTGGGGGTGATCAACGAGCTGTGCCGAGCGCGCGGCAGTTAGTTGATATTTGTCAGTTTGTGAAGACGTACGTGTTATTCCGGAAGAAAAGTATACCACGTGCATGTTGAGGGCACCGTACGTTCTGTATTGTGTGTGTTTTAAAATTCGTGTTTTCCAAACGTTAAGTGTGAAAACTAATAAGTGTTTAAATATATTGTTCCATCCGTTGCGGGCCTTACCTATCACAAACATGTTTACGCGTCACGTGGCAATTGGAAGTCACCAACAAGCAGTGCGAAGCGCGTGGCAGTTGTGGATATTAGTCATTTTGTGTATATGGACGTGTTATTCCGGAAGAAAAGCATACCACTTGCATGTTGAGGACACCGTGCATTCTGAATTATGTGTGTTTTAAAATTCGTATTATCAAAACCTCAAGTGTGAAAACCAATTAGTGTTTGAAAATAATGGTCCAATCGCTGCGAGCGCAACCTGTCACAACATGTTTACGCAATACGTAACAATTGGGGGTAATCAGCGAGCTATGCCGTGCGCGCGGCAGTTAGTTGATATTCGTCAGTTTGTGAAGATGGACGTGTTATTCCGGAAGAAAAGTATACCAAGTGCATGTTGAGGAAACCGTGCTTTCTGAATTGTTTGTGTTTTTAAATTCGTATTTTCAAAACGTCAAGTGCGAAAACTAATAAGTTTTTAAAAATAATGGTCTAGCCGCTGCAAGCGCAACCTGTCAGACATTTTTACGCGTCAAATGGCAATTGGAAGTGACAATAAAGCAGTGCGAAGCAAGCGGTAGTTGCTGATTTTCGTCAGTTTGTGAAGGCGGACGTGTTATTCCGGAAGAAAAGTATACCACGTGCATGTTGAGGACACCGTGCGTTCTGTATTGTGTTTTAAAATTCGTGTTTTCAAAACGTTAAGTGTGAGAACTAATAAGTGTTTAAATATATTGTTCCATTCGTTGCGAGATTTACCAATAACAAACATGTTTACGCGTCACGTGGCAATTGGAAGTCACCAACAAGCAGTGCGATGCGCGTGGCAGTTGTGGATATTAGTCAGTTTGTATATATGGACGTGTTATTCCGGAAGAAAAGTATACCAAGTGCATGTTGAGTACACCGTTTACACTGAATTGTGTTTGTTTTAAAATTCTTATTATCAAAACCTCAAGTGTGAAAACCAATTAGTGTTTGAAAATAATGGTCCAACCGCTGCGAGCGCAACCTGTCACAACATGTTTAAGCGTTTCGTAACAATTGGGGGTGATCAACGAGCTGTGCCGAGCGCGCGGCAGTTAGTTGATATTTGTCAGTTTGTGAAGACGTACGTGTTATTCCGGAAGAAAAGTATACCACGTGCATGTTGAGGGCACCGTACGTTCTGTATTGTGTGTGTTTTAAAATTCGTGTTTTCCAAACGTTAAGTGTGAAAACTAATAAGTGTTTAAATATATTGTTCCATCCGTTGCGGGCCTTACCTATCACAAACATGTTTACGCGTCTCGTGGCAATTGGAAGTCACCAACAAGCAGTGCGAAGCGCGTGGCAGTTGTGGATATTAGTCATTTTGTGTATATGGACGTGTTATTCCGGAAGAAAAGCATACCACTTGCATGTTGAGGACACCGTGCATTCTGAATTGTGTGTGTTTTAAAATTCGTATTATCAAAACCTCAAGTGTGAAAACCAATTAGTGTTTGAAAATAATGGTCCAATCGCTGCGAGCGCAACCTGTCACAACATGTTTACGCAATACGTAACAATTGGGGGTAATCAACGAGCTGTGCCGAGCGCGCGGCAGTTAGTTGATATTCGTCAGTTTGTGAAGACGGACGTGTTATTCCGGAAGAAAAGTATACCAAGTGCATGTTGAGAAAACCGTGCTTTCTGAATTGTTTGTGTTTTTAAATTCGTATTTTCAAAACGTCAAATGCGAAAACTAATAAGTTTTTAAAAATAATGGTCTAGCCGCTGCAAGCGCAACCTTTCAGACATTTTTACGCGTCAAATGGCAGTTGGAAGTGACAATAAAGCAGTGCGAAGCAAGCGGTAGTTGCTGATTTTCGTCAGTTTGTGAAGACGGACGTGTTATTCCGGAAGAAAATTATACCACGTGCATGTTGAGGACACCGTGCGTTTTGTATTGTGTGTGTTTTAAAATTCGTGTTTTCAAAACATTAAGTGTGAAAACTAATAAGTGTTTAAATATATTGTTCCATCCGTTGCGAGATTTACCAATAACAAACATGTTTACGCGTCACGTGGCAATTGGAAGTCACCAACAAGCAGTGCGAAGCGCGTGGCAGTTGTGGATATTAGTCAGTTTGTGTATATGGACGTGTTATTCCGGAAGAAAAGTATACCAAGTGCATGTTGAGTACACCGTTTACACTGAATTGTGTGTGTTTTAAAATTCTTATTATCAAAACCTAAAGTGTGAAAACCAATTAGTGTTTGAAAATAATGGTCCAACCGCTGCGAGCGCAACCTGTCACAACATGTTTACGCGTCACGTGGCAATTGGAAGTCACCAACAAGCAGTGCGAAGCGCGTGGCAGTTGTGGATATTAGTCAGTTTGTGTATATGGACGTGTTATTCCGGAAGAAAAGTATACCAAGTGCATGTTGAGGACACGGTGCACTCTGAATTGTGTGTGTTTTAAAATTCGTGTTTTCAAAACGTTAAGTGTGAAAACTAATAAGTGTTTAAATATATTGTTCCATCCGTTGCGAGCCTTACCAATCACAAACATGTTTACGCGTCAAATGGCAGTTGGAAGTGACAATAAAGCAGTGCGAAGCGCGCGGTAGTTGCTGATTTTCGTCAGTTTGTGAAGACGGACGTGTTATCCTGGAAACAAAGTATACCAAGTGCATGTTGAGGAAACCGTGCTTTCTGAATTGTGTGTGTTTTTAAAATGGTATTTTCAAAACGTCAAGTGCGAAAACTAATAAGTTTTTAAAAATAATGGTCTAGCTGCTGCAAGCGCAACCTGGCACAGACATTTTTACGCGTCAAATGGCAGTTGGAAGTGACAATAAAGCAGTGCGAAACAAGCGGTATTTGCTGATTTTCGTCAGTTTGTGAAGACGGACGTGTTATTCCGGAAGAAAAGTATATCACGTGCATGTTGAGGACACCATGCGTTCTGTATTGTGTGTGTTTTAAAATTCGTGTTTTCAAAACGTTAAGTGTGAAAACTAATAAGTGTTTAAATGTATTGTTCCATCCGTTGCGAAATTTACCAATAACAAACATGTTTGCGCGTCACGTGGCAATTGGAAGTAACCAACAAGCAGTGCGAAGCGCGCGGTAGTTGCTGATTTCCGTCAGTTTGTGTATATGGACGTGTTATTCCGGAAGAAAAGTATACTAAGTGCATGTTCAGTACACCGTTTACACTGAATTGTGTGTGTTTTAAAATTCTTATTATCAAAACCTCAAGTGTGAAAACCAATTAGTGTTTGAAAATAATGGTCAAACCGCTGCGAGCGCAACCTGTCACAACATGTTTACGCGTTTCGTAACATTTGGGGGTAATCAACGAGCTGTGCCGAGCGCGCGGCAGTTAGTTGATATTCGTCAGTTTGTGAAGACGGACGTGTTATTCCGGAAGAAAACTATACCACGTGCATGTTGAGGACACCATGCGTTCTGTATTGTGTGTATTTTAAAATACGTGTTTTCAAAACGTTAAGTGTGAAAACTAATAAGTGTTTAAATATATTGTTCCATCCGTTGCGAGATTTACCAATAACAAACATGTTTACACGTCACGTGGCAATTGGAAGTCACCAACAAGCAGTGCGAAGCGCGTGGCTGTTGTGGATATTAGTCATTTTGTGTATATGGACGTGTTATTCCGGAAGAAAAGCATACCACTTGCATGTTGAGGACACCGTGCGTTCTGTATTGTGTGTGTTTTAAAATTCGTGTTTTCAAAACGTTAAGTGTGAAAAATAATAAGTGTTTAAATATATTGTTCTATTCGTTGCGAGCCTTACCAATCACAAACATGTTTACGCGTCAAATGGCAGTTGGAAGTGACAATAAACCAGTGCGAAGCGCGCGGCAGTTAGTTGATATATGTCAGTTTGTGAAGACGGACGTGTTATTCCGGAAGAAAAGTATACCACGTGCATGTTGAGGACACCATGCGTTCTGTATTGTGTGTGTTTTAAAATTCGTGTTTTCAAAACGTTAAGTGTAAAAACTAATAAGTGTTTAAATATATTGTTCCATCCGTTGCAAGATTTACCAATAATAAACATGTTTACGCGTCACGTGGCAATTCAAAGTAACCAACAAGCAGTGCGAAGCGCGCGGTAGTTGCTGATTTTCGTCAGTTTGTGAACACGGACGTGTTATTCCGGAAGAAAAGTGTACCAAGTGCATGTTGAGGACTCGGTGCACTCTGAATTGTGTGTGTTTTAAAATTCGTGTTTTCAAAACGTTAAGTGTGAAAACTAATAAGTGTTTAAATATATTGTTCCATCCGTTGCGAGCCTTACCAATCACAAACATGTTTACGCGTCAAATGGCAGTTGGAAGTGACAATAAAGCAGTGCGAAGCGCGCGGTAGTTGCTGATTTTCGTCAGTTTGTGAAGACGGACGTGTTATTCCGGAAGAAAAGTATACCACGTGCATGTTGGGGACACCGTGCGTTCTGTATTGTGTGTGTTTTAAAATTCGTGTTTTCAAAACGTTAAGTGTGAAAACTAATAAGTGTTTAAATATATTGTTCCATCCGTTGCGAGATTTACCAATAACAAACATGTTTACGCGTCACGTGGCAATTGGAAGTCACCAACAAGCAGTGCGATGCGCGTGGCAGTTGTGGATATTAGTCAGTTTGTATATATGGACGTGTTATTCCGGAAGAAAAGTATACCAAGTGCATGTTGAGTACACCGTTTACACTGAATTGTGTTTGTTTTAAAATTCTTATTATCAAAACCTCAAGTGTGAAAACCAATTAGTGTTTGAAAATAATGGTCCAACCGCTGCGAGCGCAACCTGTCACAACATGTTTAAGCGTTTCGTAACAATTGGGGGTGATCAACGAGCTGTGCCGAGCGCGCGGCAGTTAGTTGATATTTGTCAGTTTGTGAAGACGTACGTGTTATTCCGGAAGAAAAGTAAACCACGTGCATGTTGAGGGCACCGTACGTTCTGTATTGTGTGTGTTTTAAAATTCGTGTTTTCCAAACGTTAAGTGTGAAAACTAATAAGTGTTTAAATATATTGTTCCATCCGTTGCGGGCCTTACCTATCACAAACATGTTTACGCGTCACGTGGCAATTGGAAGTCACCAACAAGCAGTGCGAAGCGCGTGGCAGTTGTGGATATTAGTCATTTTGTGTATATGGACGTGTTATTCCGGAAGAAAAGCATACCACTTGCATGTTGAGGACACCGTGCATTCTGAATTATGTGTGTTTTAAAATTCGTATTATCAAAACCTCAAGTGTGAAAACCAATTAGTGTTTGAAAATAATGGTCCAATCGCTGCGAGCGCAACCTGTCACAACATGTTTACGCAATACGTAACAATTGGGGGTAATCAGCGAGCTATGCCGTGCGCGCGGCAGTTAGTTGATATTCGTCAGTTTGTGAAGATGGACGTGTTATTCCGGAAGAAAAGTATACCAAGTGCATGTTGAGGAAACCGTGCTTTCTGAATTGTTTGTGTTTTTAAATTCGTATTTTCAAAACGTCAAGTGCGAAAACTAATAAGTTTTTAAAAATAATGGTCTAGCCGCTGCAAGCGCAACCTGTCAGACATTTTTACGCGTCAAATGGCAATTGGAAGTGACAATAAAGCAGTGCGAAGCAAGCGGTAGTTGCTGATTTTCGTCAGTTTGTGAAGGCGGACGTGTTATTCCGGAAGAAAAGTATACCACGTGCATGTTGAGGACACCGTGCGTTCTGTATTGTGTTTTAAAATTCGTGTTTTCAAAACGTTAAGTGTGAGAACTAATAAGTGTTTAAATATATTGTTCCATTCGTTGCGAGATTTACCAATAACAAACATGTTTACGCGTCACGTGGCAATTGGAAGTCACCAACAAGCAGTGCGATGCGCGTGGCAGTTGTGGATATTAGTCAGTTTGTATATATGGACGTGTTATTCCGGAAGAAAAGTATACCAAGTGCATGTTGAGT
The DNA here is from genome assembly GCA_039881145.1 of Druceiella hillmani. NCBI lineage: Eukaryota > Metazoa > Arthropoda > Insecta > Lepidoptera > Hepialidae > Druceiella > Druceiella hillmani. The sequence goes on from JAYKKI010000092.1 coordinate 2,980,308, forward strand.
ACACCGTTTACACTGAATTGTGTTTGTTTTAAAATTCTTATTATCAAAACCTCAAGTGTGAAAACCAATTAGTGTTTGAAAATAATGGTCCAACCGCTGCGAGCGCAACCTGTCACAACATGTTTAAGCGTTTCGTAACAATTGGGGGTGATCAACGAGCTGTGCCGAGCGCGCGGCAGTTAGTTGATATTTGTCAGTTTGTGAAGACGTACGTGTTATTCCGGAAGAAAAGTATACCACGTGCATGTTGAGGGCACCGTACGTTCTGTATTGTGTGTGTTTTAAAATTCGTGTTTTCCAAACGTTAAGTGTGAAAACTAATAAGTGTTTAAATATATTGTTCCATCCGTTGCGGGCCTTACCTATCACAAACATGTTTACGCGTCTCGTGGTAATTGCAAGTCACCAACAAGCAGTGCGAAGCGCGTGGCAGTTGTGGATATTAGTCATTTTGTGTATATGGACGTGTTATTCCGGAAGAAAAGCATACCACTTGCATGTTGAGGACACCGTGCATTCTGAATTGTGTGTGTTTCAAAATTCGTATTATCAAAACCTCAAGTGTGAAAACCAATTAGTGTTTGAAAATAATGGTCCAATCGCTGCGAGCGCAACCTGTCACAACATGTTTACGCAATACGTAACAATTGGGGGTAATCAACGAGCTGTGCCGAGCGCGCGGCAGTTAGTTGATATTCGTCAGTTTGTGAAGACGGACGTGTTATTCCGGAAGAAAAGTATACCAAGTGCATGTTGAGAAAACCGTGCTTTCTGAATTGTTTGTGTTTTTAAATTCGTATTTTCAAAACGTCAAATGCGAAAACTAATAAGTTTTTAAAAATAATGGTCTAGCCGCTGCAAGCGCAACCTTTCAGACATTTTTACGCGTCAAATGGCAGTTGGAAGTGACAATAAAGCAGTGCGAAGCAAGCGGTAGTTGCTGATTTTCGTCAGTTTGTGAAGACGGACGTGTTATTCCGGAAGAAAATTATACCACGTGCATGTTGAGGACACCGTGCGTTCTGTATTGTGTGTGTTTTAAAATTCGTGTTTTCAAAACATTAAGTGTGAAAACTAATAAGTGTTTAAATATATTGTTCCATCCGTTGCGAGATTTACCAATAACAAACATGTTTACGCGTCACGTGGCAATTGGAAGTCACCAACAAGCAGTGCGAAGCGCGTGGCAGTTGTGGATATTAGTCAGTTTGTGTATATGGACGTGTTATTCCGGAAGAAAAGTATACCAAGTGCATGTTGAGTACACCGTTTACACTGAATTGTGTGTGTTTTAAAATTCTTATTATCAAAACCTAAAGTGTGAAAACCGATTAGTGTTTGAAAATAATGGTCCAACCGCTGCGAGCGCAACCTGTCACAACATGTTTACGCGTTTCGTAACAATTGGGGGTAATCAACGAGCTGTGCCGAGCGCGCGGCAGTTAGTTGATATTCGTCAGTTTGTGAAAACGGACGTGTTATTCCGGAAGAAAAGTATACCAAGTGCATGTTGAGGACACGGTGCACTCTGAATTGTGTGTGTTTTAAAATTCGTGTTTTCAAAACGTTAAGTGTGAAAACTAATAAGTGTTTAAATATATTGTTCCATCCGTTGCGAGCCTTACCAATCACAAACATGTTTACGCGTCAAATGGCAGTTGGAAGTGACAATAAAGCAGTGCGAAGCGCGCGGTAGTTGCTGATTTTCGTCAGTTTGTGAAGACGGACGTGTTATCCTGGAAACAAAGTATACCAAGTGCATGTTGAGGAAACCGTGCTTTCTGAATTGTGTGTGTTTTTAAAATGGTATTTTCAAAACGTCAAGTGCGAAAACTAATAAGTTTTTAAAAATAATGGTCTAGCTGCTGCAAGCGCAACCTGGCACAGACATTTTTACGCGTCAAATGGCAGTTGGAAGTGACAATAAAGCAGTGCGAAACAAGCGGTATTTGCTGATTTTCGTCAGTTTGTGAAGACGGACGTGTTATTCCGGAAGAAAAGTATATCACGTGCATGTTGAGGACACCATGCGTTCTGTATTGTGTGTGTTTTAAAATTCGTGTTTTCAAAACGTTAAGTGTGAAAACTAATAAGTGTTTAAATGTATTGTTCCATCCGTTGCGAAATTTACCAATAACAAACATGTTTGCACGTCACGTGGCAATTGGAAGTAACCAACAAGCAGTGCGAAGCGCGCGGTAGTTGCTGATTTCCGTCAGTTTGTGTATATGGACGTGTTATTCCGGAAGAAAAGTATACTAAGTGCATGTTCAGTACACCGTTTACACTGAATTGTGTGTGTTTTAAAATTCTTATTATCAAAACCTCAAGTGTGAAAACCAATTAGTGTTTGAAAATAATGGTCAAACCGCTGCGAGCGCAACCTGTCACAACATGTTTACGCGTTTCGTAACATTTGGGGGTAATCAACGAGCTGTGCCGAGCGCGCGGCAGTTAGTTGATATTCGTCAGTTTGTGAAGACGGACGTGTTATTCCGGAAGAAAACTATACCACGTGCATGTTGAGGACACCATGCGTTCTGTATTGTGTGTATTTTAAAATACGTGTTTTCAAAACGTTAAGTGTGAAAACTAATAAGTGTTTAAATATATTGTTCCATCCGTTGCGAGATTTACCAATAACAAACATGTTTACACGTCACGTGGCAATTGGAAGTCACCAACAAGCAGTGCGAAGCGCGTGGCTGTTGTGGATATTAGTCATTTTGTGTATATGGACGTGTTATTCCGGAAGAAAAGCATACCACTTGCATGTTGAGGACACCGTGCGTTCTGTATTGTGTGTGTTTTAAAATTCGTGTTTTCAAAACGTTAAGTGTGAAAAATAATAAGTGTTTAAATATATTGTTCTATTCGTTGCGAGCCTTACCAATCACAAACATGTTTACGCGTCAAATGGCAGTTGGAAGTGACAATAAACCAGTGCGAAGCGCGCGGCAGTTAGTTGATATATGTCAGTTTGTGAAGACGGACGTGTTATTCCGGAAGAAAAGTATACCACGTGCATGTTGAGGACACCATGCGTTCTGTATTGTGTGTGTTTTAAAATTCGTGTTTTCAAAACGTTAAGTGTAAAAACTAATAAGTGTTTAAATATATTGTTCCATCCGTTGCAAGATTTACCAATAATAAACATGTTTACGCGTCACGTGGCAATTCAAAGTAACCAACAAGCAGTGCGAAGCGCGCGGTAGTTGCTGATTTTCGTCAGTTTGTGAACACGGACGTGTTATTCCGGAAGAAAAGTGTACCAAGTGCATGTTGAGGACTCGGTGCACTCTGAATTGTGTGTGTTTTAAAATTCGTGTTTTCAAAACGTTAAGTGTGAAAACTAATAAGTGTTTAAATATATTGTTCCATCCGTTGCGAGCCTTACCAATCACAAACATGTTTACGCGTCAAATGGCAGTTGGAAGTGACAATAAAGCAGTGCGAAGCGCGCGGTAGTTGCTGAGTTTCGTCAGTTTGTGAAGACGGACAACTGTGTAGGATTACTTATAAGTGAATTGACTGACATTATATTTCGAATTAATTTGTGTTCATATTTTCACTGACTATATTGAATGTTTTTAGGACAATTAATTAATTAACTTTAGGATAACAGATATATATGATTCATTACCTTAATATCCATTAACGGAGTTTGCACAAAACTTTCTGTAAGCAATAAAAAGTTTGCCCGAAAAATTGAATAATTTTGTAGAGGAATAAACGTATTTATACTACATAATATAAAGACAATTAGCAACAAATTTGTCAATAGAAAATGATCAGGAATGTCATAGCTAGGGGCTGGCTGGGGGAGCGGCTGCCAGGGGTCCAAACCTTAAAGGGATGCAAACCTCAAGGAAGTGCACTTGCGTACCTGTAGTCTACAGGCCGCCGGGTATGGTCACATTAAGAACTTACCCAAAATCAAAACACGAGCATATCCTTACTGGCCCTTGACTACAATACTGCATAAAATAATATTTAATAAAAAAAATTTGACAAGTTTCTGTACAAAATAATTTCACTGAACAGAAATATTGCCAACTATAAACCTTGGTTACACTTATACAGAAAATACATCCATCGTAGATACTCTGTTAAACGACCAAGATAACAAAATACTTTGCGGGGAATCCCCGACGTTATTCTATGGCCGTGAATATAACTCAGTATTGCCCATACCTTCTGAGATGGCACTGCAACCACTGTAGGCTACGGTAATTATTTTATCTAATTAATGTAGATATAATTATACTACTGACACAATATTTTTGGGATGGAAAGCCAAGCAGGAGGCCATTTATTACCTCAAGCATTGGCAACACTGAGATGGATGAGTGGATGGGGATGTATGTGATGTTATGTCACTATTTTTCTTTTTAGTTCAAACTTACGAGTGAAAAGCATAAAAAATACATCATCACTGGATAAAGTGTTTTACTGCGATAGAAGTAAATCAAGTAAATTAAGATTTAGTTAATACTTGTGTTATTTTATTTATCTGTAAAATAAAAAAACAGTGTATTTCCAATATTGTCAATATATTTAAGTTATTTATGTTTGTTTATATAGAATGCCACTACTGACAAAAACGCAAAGAAAAACAAAAAAAATTAACCCACTCAATGAGTAAATGGATATTATCGAATCCACAGCAAGTTAGCATGGCTAGTACATCTCAAATACAAATGGACACCACAGCTTCTCCTATAGAAGACTGATAACAATCTTTGAAAAACCATCGAAGTGACATTGACGATGAAGCATCTTCGAATGTAAAAGAAAATTATGGTACAAATTGACTTTATTTATTTTTTATTTAGGTTAGGAAGAACTTGGATTCATTTTGAATTGATTTGTTTATTGGACATTTGGGATCATATTCTTAAAACCATTTTCGACGCTAATCGCATTTTAAAGGCAAAAACGGTATCCGTTGATGTTGCATTAAAACATTTCCGGACCTTGTAGATTTTTGAATGATTTTAGGAAAAATGAAGTAGAGCTATCTATTGATTCAGCAAAAAACCTAGCGAATAAGTTATCGATAGAACCAGAATTATCTGAAAAGCATAAACGAAAGGTTACAACAATGTTTGACGGTAGGGCTAAGGATGATGCGGCGACAATGAATCCACTTCAAAATTCAACTTTACTATGTACTGGACACACTTATTCAGCAAATTGGATAGAGGTTTCATAGTTTAACTGCCGTAGCTCCTGATTTCGGTTTCCTAACAGAACTTTCGTTGCTCGAAACCTCCACTAAACAACTAAAGAAATCTGCATGTTTGCAACAAGTTATGTTTCGAAATTGAAAGCTACAAACGCAAAATTGCTACCTTTGTTACTAATCAATAAAAAGTGTGTTTCAAAAAGCAATATTTTATTTAAACCAACAGAGTTTGATGGAACTAGCAATTTTCCGATGTTTAAATTAATATTTCTAACTTTTAATACTATCATAAAAACCTATTTTACCATTTGAGTGCTGATGAGCGCCATCATGCTCCTGCGTGTACTAACTAAATTTGCCACGAGCGCGATGGTGCTCGCAAAATCAGTTGCTGTTTAGCGCACGGTAGGGGAGGTCGCTCGCAATCAACGCTAATTTTTTATCTTTGTACGTGTTACATAAAGTTCAAATTACAATTTTATTAGTAATTACAATATAAAAAGGATCCAGGAAAAGAAAATTTTTAACCCATAATGTCGGAATACGAAAATAATTGATGAAAATTGAGTGAAAATGATCGTTTTTCAAGTTGTGAAGAAAGTGATAGTGGGAGTGGCATTGTCACGCGCAATTTGGCGTAATGCAAATTTTGAGTAATAGTTATAAAGTGACGATAACAATTATTTTGCTGATATGGAGGATGTACCGGACTGGGAAAATACGATGTGATCTTGATTTCAGTTTTTGTTATATTTTTTGTTCACAATATATATTTCCATAATTTTCTTTGTATTTTATTATCCTTGTACAAGTTTCTATTAAGAAAACACCGAAAAAATTATTAAAATTGGATAATTTTTTTTTCGAGACGAGGGTGACATTAAAGACAAAAGATTTCTTTGGCATTTTTAACTATATATGAGTAAAAAACTATGACACTAAAATAGTATTTCCAATGGGGAATTATTTGTATCAACATTTAATACTAATCATTTTACAGAAAGTGGTTTGTAAAAAAGATATATGAACAGTTCTTTGTCCAGATAACTCATATTCTGAAAGATAGAATCTATTGTATTTACGAACTTATTGAATTTACTGTTTTATAGAGTGACAATGAAAGTGCATGTGGAATGCTATTTATTATAAAATATCTCTTTTCTAAGAATATTCCAACAATCTTCTCCAAGCAATAACTAAATATTCACTTTTTGCACTCCCCCCTCATATCATACCGAGGTGTAATTTAAACCACTTAACATTCGTTTTGCTTAAATGACAGTATATAATGTTCATTTCAAATGAAAAAAATAACTAATTTTCCTGGCTAACTGAATATTATGGACTAGAATTTAAACTAAAATGAGATACATCCTTTGGTGTTATTTTTTACTTAAGGTACTATTGTATATTTTCTCCGACTTACTATAAAACCGTTGCCTGCTTTGTTTGTGTTTAGCATAATTAACTATAATATAGTCGGAGACGAGGGAAACTGGAGAGGATAAGGCTGCAGGAATTATTGAACCCAGAGATACCTTTATGCCATGTGTGTTAGTTACGGAAACTGACACGAAAAGCAAAACTCAAAATATTGTGTTCTCACGGAGCTATAGAGTGATGGTAAGGCCTGGAATGAAGAAATCTATAATGTGCAGGACTGATCAGCCTGGCAAAGCACCATGGATGTACTTTGCCCCACCAAGGGGACACAGCAAAAAGAGAAGCTGAAATTACTTTTCGTTTAAAATATGTTAGGTATTTAATATATATTTAATATTCTTTTGAAACACTGACATTATTAATTATAATAACACCATTTCTCAATTTTACACTAGATTTGTAACAATACCTAAGAAGGAATCAAAATGAAGGATGAAATACCCAGTAATGGATTTTATCTTGTATATTTAGATGATCTAAATTCATCGGAATCTATTTTATGACCACAGCTGGTATTGAAGTTTCTAGGAATTTGAAACTCTTATGAATGTACGGCATGTTCTTTGTGTTTTTGAAACGTATTGGAAAACTTTCATTTATGTTTTTAAACAGCTATGTTATTTTCTTACCAGAAAAAAAGTTATTTTTCAATAAATTGCCATATTTTAAGCAAAAATTAGAGTTACCAGTCATTTTGCATGATTATGAACATCATTAAATCATTTTTAAAAATCCTGTAAAATCTTTATCGAATTGTTTTACAAAACGTTAAGCTAAATCTTATAAAAATGTGGAAAATGGACATTGGAACCAAAGAAATTTAAAAACTAAAAATATATAAATTATAACATTTTATAAAAAACATATTCAAGTTTTCCAAAACTCCGATACATTTGTTGCGCAATCGTTTGTTCATGAGCTATAAGCAATTTATTGAAGAAAGAGTTTTTTTTACTTGCCAAGAAGTAACTACATTACAAAAAATATTAGAATGAGTAAGAGAGTGATAACTAAAATAAATAATTTGCACATTAGACGCAACAATGGGTTTCATAAAATTAATTTCACCTCGAACATTTTAATTAAAAAAAATTACAATTTTTGTTCAGTAATATATCATCAAATTATTATATAAATAATATGTACCATACCAAAAAATTAATGTTTCAAGAAGGTTTCCAAAACATATCCGAATCAATGGGTATAGCTATAGCTGCAAATCTACCATGAAAGGAATGCTTCAGAAGGAGTCTTATTTAATTCAAAGTGCATATTCACCACACACAAGAACAGAAACTGCTATACCCTTATGACATAATGCTGAAATTAAAGTTTTCAAAAAAATTGGAGAAAAGAGATACCTTTATAACAATGAGGATTTGTTTGACTTCCGACCACTAAACTCTCAAGAATGTGTCAATAAGAAACAAAATACAAAAGTGTTTTTTCACTTTTTATTATTTTATTTTTTATTATGTTAATAACACACTAAACAATAATGACACTTTAAAAACTTGGATCCATCCCATAGATTACACAAAATTATTTGTCAAAAGTGTTTTGTCAATAAGATCATTGTCATATATATAGATAAACAAAGGACACGTGTTATTTCTCCATTCGGTGCTTCTCTTCGAGGTTCAAATGAACAACATTAGCAAATTAGCGACTTCTATTAGCTGAAAGCTACTAATAGTCGAATTCTCATTAGCCAATCAAAATGGGGCACAATGTAAGCACACAATATTATTGCACGAACTGAATAATCATAAATAAGTAATTAAAAAAAAATTTACTTTCCAAAAATACTTATAGTTTCAATAAACACATTTGACTTTCAATAATATATAGGGACTAAATTTGTCACAGGATGTAATGTAACAGGATATGTCACCTAAAAGAATTAAAACCAGCTTTCTCTCTTGCATATGTTAAATAATATCTTAAAATTAAAATACCATGTGATAATGACTGTGAGCTTTTCTCATATTTTTCTGCCAAACTGGATAGTAGTTAATTTAGGAAACTTCATTCCAATACTTGGAGTAGAAATACATAAATACGTTTCAAAATGGTAATAAGTTAACTCTGCTAAGATTGCACTAAGCATTTAAAAAAAAGTATTTAAATATTTAATTTTTTCTATGGCCAATTTCTAAATTTTCAAATATATTTAGTCTTGTTTTGTTCCACAGTTTGATTTTCATAATTTTACATTACACTAAATATTTTACTATTAAAAATGTTTCAACTCAGTTGATTGGAAAGGACTACTATTTTCGATGATAGTCTAAAAACAAAACTATACAAATAAACTAAGAAGGATTTTACTGTCAACTATCATCGATACAATGGCTGAAATTAAGGTTTACCGTTGACCTATTTGGAAATATCTTAGTTACTTGGTGGAATACTCTTTTAGAAATTCTTTATAAAACGTAAAAATGATAAAATGAATTTACCGAAACTTAGTTTATTCAAACACACTGAAGCAATTAATTTGTTTCATATTGCAATACTTTCAATGTTGATATTTTCACGTTGATTCAAGGCTGTATTTATTTTGCTAATCTCCAAAAATATGACAAAAATTAAAACTCAGAAATACAGAAATGCCCCTTTACCATCTGAATTTAGTAACATTCTTGAATAATCTACTTATTTATATTCAGTAATAATGTGGAAATGTTCATTTCATCTATAACCATTTTTGTGGCATTAATTCAGTAAATATACTTTTTCTTTGTACTAAACCATCTGTGTTTTTAATTCGATTCTTGTCGTACCTCCACTTTGTTTCTGTCTCATCTCCATAAACAGTCTTATGCATGAAAAATGGCAACTGTAGTACCCTGAATGTTTATTTGTATTTATGTTATGACCTAAACATAAATACATATTTCAGTAATCATTTCAGAAATGAGAAAAATAAATTCAAATGTACCCTCACGTGCATTTCTTTCAGTAAATTATTTATTTAAATGAGGATGAAATGTCACAAAGCATAGATCAAAAGCTTATTCAAAATTATACTATATTTTAAATCTACAGAAATTTAATTAATCATAATAAAATATAAATAATTTACAACATGTTAAAATGGAAAATTACATTCAATTCACTTTGAATGTGGAAACTACTTAACAGAAATACGACATTCAAGCAAAATTGACAAACTGAATAATAACAATGACATATGTAGCCGTGACACCCAAGAAGCTGAGTAATAGAGACAGACGTATGTCATACATGTGGAGTACGGTAATTTGACCGGTTTTATACCAATGGAGCAGTTCATTTACAAGTTCCAAATGTCTCTTACATTCAGCAGCTGCAAAAAAAGTAAGACAGAATCTTTTATGTATAGTACATATGGCAGACTTAGTGCTACATGAGCAATCACTTCCAGTCTACCATAACAATTTGTATTGAAATTTAGTTGGTAGACTGTAAGAGATGTTATAATGAAAATTCTTTGTAGCACATTAGATGAGAAAAAAAATTTAAAAAATACAAAGTATAATTAAAAAAAACTATTGACATGATTTGGGATGGAAAAGACAGGAAAGGACAAGGACACAAAGAAAAATGTTTCAGGAGAGGTATGACTTTTTCTCTCGATCTTTAAAAATATTTAGAGATGTGATTTTCCTGATGTCAAGTAGCCCAAGACCATGAGTGAATTTGCCACCAAGATAATTTGGACTATGAGGATGTTTTAATAAATTAAAAAGAAGTGTAAGTATGTGAAGTTGGCGTCGATCATAGATCTTCAGCCATTTGAGAAGTGACTGGTATTAAGAAATGTGATCACTAACTATCATTTACTTGAGGCCGCCAACTAAGATTTTGATCGAACAGTAGGCCCAGGTTTTTAACAGTTGACGTATATGGTATTATTGTACTATTTAGCAATAATTTTGGTAAACTAGGTAGATTTACTTAAGAAGTCAGTTTTTGACTACCAATGATGATAGCTTGTGACTTACTTGGGTTAACCAAAAGACCCATTTCATGACCTCACTGACCAATTGAAGCGAGATCTTGATTAAGGATGTCGATGGTTTTGTATAAGAATTGGAGGTACGAGTGCACATAAATTATTAGGTCATCAGCATAGAAATGATAATTGCTTGCAATGTTTTTAACAACATCATCAATAAATACCGAGAAAAGGACAGGGGATAGAACTTCACCTTGAGGTACACCAGCTGCAAGATCAGTCCGCTCAGAATACGTATCTGATGACTTAACACATTGCCAGCGTCCATGGAGATATGAACTGAACCACTAAAGTGAATGTTGGGATATATTAAGATATTTCAAGTGGGCAAGAAGAACATCGAAGTCAACAGAATTGAACGCACTGCTGGATTCAAGAAGCACAAGGACAGTGACTTGTGTATTATCCATAGCCAAGTGTATATCATCAGTAACCTTAACAAGGCAGTTGAGGTACTGTGGCACATTTCCACAGGTGGCTAACGACAAACGAAAAAGTCCTTTGAATTGGTCTCAATGGTGGAGTATTTTCTTTTAACTGTAATTAACTAAAGTGTAAATTTACCATAAAACACTGTCACATCCTAAAATAGTATGAAAAAGCTTTCAATGTGGCCCTTTGGCAATGTCAAACGTCACACTTTTTAAATTCCTACTTATTGTTGTTTTCAGTACGTTTTGCCCAGAATAAGATGCAAATCATTCAATAGAGAGCTTCCCCATATTTGGTTGCAAGTATAACTTATTTCTGCTAATCCAACAAATCCACTCTGAAGGAAATAAGAACTTTTAAATACTCCCAGCAACCCTAGGATGAGTTAGCAGGCTGCAATAATTCTAATGAATTATTTGCTTCAATCAGTCGAGTTCTCGTAGTCACTTGATACTAACTTTTTGTTTCCTCTTACCTAGGACTGTTAGCTATATCAGAAAAATTATTACATTCACAAAATTGTTTTATGTCTTGTAAATAAACAATTAAATAACATGAAAGAAGTATAAAAATCGGTTCTCAGAAACATTACGTTAAATGCACAATATTGCAAAATGAAATCTTTTTATATAAATCTCATTCCACAAAGGATACTTTTGGGAATTTCCTCAATAAATATTTTTGTGGAAATTCTCAAAAGTATCCTTTGTGGATTAAGATTTTGGGAATTTCCCCAATAAATATTTTTCTCATCTTATAAATATGAGAATTCAACAAATATATGGAGATATTGTAATCATATCAGTGACAAATTATATCACCATAGAATAATTTCCAGATGTATTATAATATGCGACGTTTGGAAATATAAAATACTTGCTTGCAATAAATATGTACAAAGTTCATTGTCAAAAACAAAAATTCTGCCAAATGTGATTTTGCTCTTTCAACTTGTGCATATAGCTGCTCGCCAATGGTGCATACTCCAATTGTCAACACCACACAGTGAAATAAGCACACTAGTTGAAAGGTAAAAAGAATGTGATTATTCTGAAAAAAAATACTTTTCATTATTACCGAAAAATGTGCGTACAAATACTTTTAAGAAATAAATTGGTTTTGAAGTTCATTCCATTCAGAAATGGTCGATCATCAATTCATGTGTTTTGTTTCATTATTTGTTAAATAAATTGTATACAAAAAAAATCTACATATTAAGAATTCTAATGCCGTATTTTAATTAAAAAAAAATTATTACTCACTTTCAGTTTCATATACTCCAGAATGGGGTAATTACAATTTGCCATCATTTTGTCATCATGTTTTCAAAGAATGGGAGAAGCAAACACGATGGACATTCAAATAAAAAAAGACTTAAAATGGTTGGTAAATCAAAAGAGCAGGGTCACATTTGTTTATCATTTATTAAATAACAAAATTGAGAAAAGATCAGGAATAATGAAAATTTAATAAGATCTTTATAAGACAAAGACTGAGAATAATCGCTAAGCATGAAAAAGGAAACCTCCTTTTTATAGAAAATTGTTTACAAAATTTAGTCTATTCCACAAATCATTACGATTCACATAATTATACTCCAATAGTAAACAAATGGAAAAAAATGTCCAAAATTGGTCAAGAAATGTAATCTGCAGTGTATCCTCATAAATATGTATCAACATAGGATTGATTCACTCAATGTCGGCTGTTTCAAGCAGATTCACGAGAATCGGACGGCAATTCAAGTTTATAACAATGTTTTATTTCCTTCATCACCTTATTTATTACATTGAAGATGTTAACATTGGAGATGTTATTATCGACACGAGATTATTTAGATGAGTTTATAAAATAAAAGTCTAACATTATTTTATTTGTATAATAGAGTAAAACTATTTAGATAAACTGCTAAGTGATTTTATCTTAGTGCAGGAATATTTCGTTAATAAATATAATTAACTATATTCATAATATTTATCTCAATACGCAGCCTTTTTAAAGTTATAACTGCATCACATCCGTGCGTCAGCTGGTTAGTATGTAACGGCTTCATACTTTCTACTGTTTTACACCTACTTTTAAGTATACGCATTCACATAAGAATCTCAGTTAATTTGTTCCAAAGTATTTTTCTTAATGACCTATAAAGATTTTTCTTTGAATTGAAGATTTACCATTTTCCATTTTTCTGAGAAGGAAAAGTTTGTTAACTAGACTTCATTTTATTTTAACATATATATTTTCAGCAGTTTCCTTTTTCATTGAATTAATTCTATTCGAGAGTGGTTTTTTTGACATTAATATTTTGTTCCAATTATTGATTTCACTATTTAAATAAAATAATAAAGATTTTTGTCTATTTTTATAAATGATGTTTTTTATATAGAATTATGTTTTTTATATAGAAGTGCCATTTTTTTTCGGTACTTAAGAAGCAAAATTATATAACAATGAATTGGCTTAACTAAGTACAAAGGAAGAAATTACAAATGCTGACAGTAAACATAATCATAATCGTGTATTAAATCAACATTTTCGAGGGTCAGAATTTCATTTTCAAGACACATCTTTGCCTAAATAGCTAATCCAATCCAATTGTTTTATTTTTTTATATTCTCTCCCATCCTATTCCAAACCAGCCTAATCCAATCTAACCCAACATAATTTAACCTAACCTAATTTAGTTCGACCTGACCTAATCTAACCTAGCAACACCTAATGGTTATTTTATTTAGGAAACCAGTTTTCTGATATGAGGTATGAAGAGGATGTGCCTTTCAGCTATCTTCAGTCTATTAAATAGTTCAATTTCCTGTCAGGTTTCAAAAGTGTTTCAAGTGGTATTTGTGGGTATAGCGTGTCAATTTTCCAAATTCATTTTTCTAAAACTATGTATCTTCGCAGGGTACAAAAGTTGTATTTTTTGTATGGTGGGATAATATTCTACCTTCACTCCTCTTCCTCCAAATTCACGTACAATATACATACAAAAAAATAAACATAAGTGTTTAAAATAATGCTATTCCTAGAGATTTTTGGAGTTGCTTCTTAAGTGTTGCTGTGATAGTCGGAGAGCTGTGAAAGTCGGAGAGGGGAAAAGCAACGTGAATCTTAGAGTGGAGAGAAGTGTCAATTTGGCACCGATTCCAAAAAACTGTAGCCGTAACGATTTTGTAAATTTAATTATGTTCAAAGATGATGTTGTACTGCAAAAGTTGTGAGTATTTTCATTATTCTACAATTTTCAGTACATTTCTTATCCGGTCATTACTTGAAGCCACTTCAATTTCTTCAAAAATATTTTTTATTAATTGATAACATTCCGTAATTTTATTAAAATTTTGGACCAATATTTCCTAGAATGTGAAGCAGAGGGTAATTTTTTGAAGATTATTTGTATTTTGTAAAAAATATCATAAAAATACCGAAGAAATATGTTCAAGATTAATTTAGAGTTCTGTCGCCATGTGTTAGTAAATAATCAAGATAAATTAATATCATTCGCTGGACATGTTTACTTTGAAGAACAATGGATGTCATTAGTGTGGAGGCGGCAATGGATTTCATACCTTTTAATTTTTCTGTTTTTTTTCTAAATTAATGTGTTATTTAGTAACGGTTGTGGAAATTTTTTTACACATATAATTTTCCCTTTCTAATAATAATAACTTTCCCACGGATATCAATATGATTTCTAACTCTTATAAGATCACTTTGCTGTCCATCTATATATCTGCCCTTTTGTTCTCAGAAACGGCTAGTAGAAACATATTAAAATTAATATGGAATATTAAAATGTATGATCTCGTAGCCCTGCAAATTCAAACCTCAAACTCAATGTAATAAAAAAGGCAGCTTTCAAATGCGATGCAGATACTTTGATACTAGTTCACTTATCAAAACGATTAACGGTAAATTCAATTGAGTTGAGTTAATTCCTAGAGTCTCTAAAGTTATATGAAGGAATATCTCATAACGAAAGCAAAATATTAAAAAAAAACGAGTGTGCTTTAGACCACACGACTGAAGTAAAACTTCAAATTCACAAAATATGAACTTTAAAATGAATTTAAAATTTTATTCATTTTAAACGTAGAATATTTAATGTATTGAACAAAATAATAATTTATAAAATTGTTCAAGAACGAAATGAAATTACAAAATAATAAAAAAATCACCGTTCACATAACGCTAGCAAACTCGTATATATATATATATATATATATATATATATATATTTCATGCACTGGCTATGAGATGGAGAGAGAAAGAAAATGTGCGCACGCACTGCTCTCTCTTGCTCCTACAGTGTAATACAGACAATAGGCTTGCTGTGTGTCTTAGATATACGAAACATAACTGGCTATGAGAGAAAGAAAGAAAGAAAATGTGTGCTCTCACCTCTCTATCTTGTCCCTACAGTAATATACGAAACGTAACTCTCTCTCTTTCTGTCTTCACTAACTTATATCTCCCTCTCAACTTCCGTTCGCCTCGCCTGATCACACTTTTCGTAACGCTCTTGTCACGCATTCACCAGCTTACTCCCCAAGTCAAGCGTGCATAAAGAAGTTTTACTTCAAAAATCATTAATTTATAAATTTATATAGACTTATTACATAATGTTTGTCAAATAATAATTTCATATAAAATATATTTATTGTGTGATTTTTTTTGTTTTTTCTAAAATACCTACTTACTAAGCTTTATGATTATGTGGTGTAACAGTACAGAATCGTTTTCATCTTCAGAGTGCAGCAATTATATTATTCTCACTAAAAAATAGATCTATTTTTATTGTTGTGCTTGTTTATTCATAATATTATTATTTATCAATAAAATTTGTTTGTAGTTGTAACGGAATTATATTAAAAAGCTATCCATCTTTGTATTATAATGAATTACTTGTTAATCCATATTTCAATTTATTTCTACATCACAATATCACAATATTATCCTAGAAATTTCAATCGAGAATGAAGCTACCAGGTGATGTAGAAATAAATTGAAATGTAGATTAAGAAGTAATTCGTTATTATATAAAGATGGATAGCTATTTAATATAATTAAATAACAACTACAAACAAATTTTGTTATAGTGAATAAATAGACACATAAATAACTTAATGGTGATCTCCAACACGTTTTTTTCAATTGGTCACTTAATTATATATTTACATATATATATATATATATATATATATATATATATATATATATATATATATATTAATATATATATACACACGTATATACACATGTATATATATATATATATATATATATATATATATATATATGTATGTTTATGGATGTAAATACTAATAAAAATCTGACTAAAACTTGATTTTGATTCCAGCGTTAAAAAGTTATGATTTAAGTATGTTACTTTATATGAGATAAGTTTATGCTGAAAAGCATTAGAAAAAAGGAGTTAAGTGACTTTTAAAACAAATTCATTTGAAAATTGAAAAAAATAGAAACAATATTAATAATCTTTTCTTTTTCAGAAGTTTCAGACGTTTCAAGCAGAGTTGTGATCCCACTATTTATATATTATATCCATTATGGATATACATTATATCCATTATGGCCGTTTACTTGTTGTGTGAGAAAATTTATTTGGAAGTTCAGAAGATGAAAATCTGTTTGTCCCATATAAAAATGAACAACCAAATTCGTGAGTGTAGTCTGTCATTTTAATTACTGACTGTTTCAGTATTGACTCACTTTATATCAACAAGTATGAAATACTAATTTTTATTTCGAATATTTAATTTTAAAATTGTCAATGATGTGTATAGTCATATATGACACGGACAGACATACACATATTAGTGTAAGTTGGCTAATTAATCAATTTAGCTTAATATATCCCTCTTAAAACTAATTAATACACATACTTACCAGATTATTTACTTTATTATCAAATCAATTATATACTAAATTGTTTAATTAAATCTTTGTCCGAATTGTAAAATTACTGTTTATTTATCGATAAGAAATATTTAAATTAATCATCATATATACTAATACGCTAAGGTTTTAAGATGTTACACTCCCTTTTTAGAAAAAACCTCACAACTAATCCACATAAATTATATATCATTTTATAGATAATTGCTTGCTCTACCGGCATCCACAACTAAAAAATGTATTATTGCTATTGTTTTTGCAAATTAATTAATTATTAAAATTATATACACAAAACAGCAATGCTGCCATCTAACGGCTCAACGTCAATATGATTGACGGTCGGTAAAATTTTTGTTTAATTTCAAATCCACTCACATATAAATAAAGTGGCGCTTTAGCTCAATGCTTTTGATACTTGCGCCTCTATATGTCAATTTTATTAAAATAGAATAAATAATGCGAAGACTTCGCACGGGTCACGCTAGTTTTAGTTGTATTTCTCTTTAGAATAACGCAATATGTTGTTAAATTATATATATATATATATATATATATATATATATACCATCTAATAAATGCACTTTATGTTGTTACGTTGGCGACAATGATAGAAATATTAACAGCAAGCCACATGGGTCAGTTCAGTTTGTTTCAAACAATAGATTTACGTCTTTGTCTATTACTCAGCCTATTGAGCTTGTGCTAACTTTATTATATTTTTTAGTCTGTCCTAGCAACAATGGCATGTCTATTTTAATGTTCTACTGAATAAAAGGGTTGAAAATAAATTTGGACTAGTAGCTACTGTGTCATCCTAAAAAAAAAGTCCTTCACCTGTCTTGGACTCTCGACTAAGCTTAAACCTATAGATGCAGAAAGTACTATGGACCTATTATTGCCTTTGTGAACTATATTGTTACACACATCACATGCTCCATGTCAAACATTATAAATTCTGCTTCCGTTTTGAGAGGCATACTTCCAACAATAGAGGCATGCAAGCAACCTCAGTAATAATCATTCACTGTTGTATTATTTACATAAAGATTTGAAGCAAAATTTAAAAAGTTCTAGAAAATCTACAAGAATATTAATTATGTATGTTCTTTTAAGCAGCATATTGCGCAATGATATTGATGGAGCAGGGAAGATTACGCAGTCTTATTTACTCTAAATAGTTTATATATGATTTCCGTCGATATTTTTCAAAGCAAAAGTAATCATTTTAATAATTTATTTATGTACATAAAAACAAACAAAAGAAAAATTATTGGATTAATTTATTATATTAGATCGAAACTATGTGAAAGGCTAATTTTTTCCACTCAAAATGCTAAAATTAATTACACATAGATGCTAAAACTGTACATTATATATTTTCTCTCTTGGTGAAGTAAAAAAAAAACATTTTTTTCTGCAAAAAAAAAAAAAGTTTAAGAAAGGAATATTTTAACAACCAAAACTGACCTACTTTATTCATCAATTCTATCTTGGACATATTTAGAAATGAAAAAAAAAACAATTTGTAATTTTTATCGATATCATGGTGAGCGGAAATGTATGGAAAACACTAACATTTTAGAACTTTTGTTGTGGGCGGGATAAGAATATGGAACTGAAGTGTGAAAAAACGAGAACAAATTTAACACATCCATGTTGATTATGGAAACAGATGGAGGCAGAATAGAATAGCTTATATGAATAATATAATTTGTATGCATACCAAAAATATTTGATATGACCGAAAATAGAATGGATAAATAATATAATCGGTCTGATACTTTGCGGTTTGTAAATTCATGTCCTCATGATGAAGTAAAAATATTCATAGTGCTATTTCTTTTGATAAATTTATATTAAGATTCTTACTAAATAAAGAAAAAGTAAAGCATTTTTAATTGAATAAGACTTTTTAACAAAAATTTTAACCGATTTCCAATAATCATAGGAAAATAAATGCACTGAAAAATATATACCAATGAAAATACGAGTACTCTGTAGGAACTTTTATGATACATCATCCTTCTTGAACAGTGAATTTGCAAAATACTGCTAAATATTTTTAGAATCAGTACCAAGTCGACACTGTTGTTTCACGGTAGCCTATATGCACATATGAACGATGTACAAAATATATCTATTATTCACAAGTTGATTCCGAG
This sequence comes from Druceiella hillmani, assembly GCA_039881145.1. NCBI lineage: Eukaryota > Metazoa > Arthropoda > Insecta > Lepidoptera > Hepialidae > Druceiella > Druceiella hillmani. Next base: position 2,999,452 of record JAYKKI010000092.1, read on the forward strand.
CATCAAACTGAGCAGAAAATGTTAAGGATCTGTATCACAATTTGTGATTTTTCAAAAGCAGTTGGCTTCTGAAAAATCACAAAAAACTACAACAATATATATATACATATGTACGTTTAACATGGCTGAAACTTTGCTCTGTCAATATCACTCCATGTTTCTTTGTAATACCGTAATTTGTCACGAGTTTAAGTAAAATCCCAGGTATTTATAACAACTGTTTAATTAAATATTGTGTATTATTTAGTTGAATTTTTAAAATTTGACTAAATATAATATATTCAGCGTATTTTTGCATAAATCCCTCTTGGGATAATAATAGCTCTGCAACTACATCCATACTCACATTATAGTCAGAAATTCTACTAACTGTTATAAGTCAGAAATAACAATAATAAAAAAATTAAGTACTTAATAATAAAAAAAGCACAAACCTTAAAAATCACTTTGGAATTTCGGCATATTTTTCTTATAATATATATTTGTAAGCTCTTCTACAATTTCAATTATTTCATAATTATTCAGAATTATTTGCGATTTTTGCGTAAAAAGAATTTACTTTGAGAGAAAAATTTAAAAATGTTTTGAATAATTTCTCTGACCAAATAAATTCTTTACGAAGCAGAAGAAAAGCACTTCTTACCTCAAAGGACGATTACTGAAGAGACTCGGAGAACTTTCTGATTGTTGAATTAAGACTATTAGGATACAAAAGATCACACTTTCTGTGCTAAAGATTTCATTTATTAAAAAAAATTAATAATCGAAATTAAGACCAAAAACCAATATCACTAATGATTTACTTCTGGAAACACAGCACAGTGAATACACCACCTATTTACTTTGTTTTCGCAATAATACATTAACAAGCTGCAAACGATCGTAACTTATGGAGTATCGTTAAGACATTTATCTTAAGAGTAAATTTGGCCATCTGTATTCCGATCATCTAATTGACTATTAATGAAGGCTGGCCAAGTGGAAAACTACCCCATACAGTACTGTTGCAAGCACTATTTCCCATGAACAGCATTATGGATACATTGCTCGCCTAGTAGAAATTCAACCGGAATCACTCTATTTCTGACACCACTGTTACAGGGTTTGTTAAAGATATTTGTGAAAACAAAAATTGGTTTATTTATAATAATTAGTATAACAGACTTGTCTCTACTACGAATATTAAATTTGGTCCAGTGTTAGGTCAGATATGTATTTACCATGAGAAAAAAACAAAACATATCGGATTGGATTTCTAACAAAATCTATAAGAACCACTGCTACGTCGGCAATATATCCATATTGAAGTTTGTGGAAAAGAGTATTTATAACAGTTCCCTTTACCCTTTTTCAAGTACAGAACTCTGATCTTGTTCTAATCGCATTCAATTTGTTTTTACACTTATTAAGTTAACCAAGACTCACTGATGTGGATAATTGCTGGCAATGACACCCCATTATATTTAAAAGTACTCGCTTATATCACACTAGTTACCCGTCCCAACTTTGAATGAGAAAAAAGGACCATTACTGTATTTAATTTTATTTTTTATGTAATAATTATTTATGGTAGCATTTTTCCAAAAAGGCCAAAATTTCTTATTTCTTCACGAGACTCACTGACTCAATAGCTAACAATGCATTCCATTATGTACAAAACTAACAACTTATATCACACTAGCTACCCATTCCAGTTTTGACCAGAGAAAAGGGCCATTAACATAGAGTATTTTATTCATTTTTATATAGTTATTAGTTATTATAGTTAATAGTTACGGTATGGAATTTTCCAATAACATCGAAATTTCTTATTTCTTCGCAAGACTCGCCAACTCAGTTGCTAACAATGACATCCCATTATATACAAAACTACCCGATTATATTACACTAGCTACCCGTTCCAGTTTTGACCGGGAAAAAGGGACCATTACTATATGTTATTTTATTTATTTTTCATATAGTTAATAGTTATTTACGGTACGCATTTCTCCAATAAGACCAAATTTCTTATTTCTTTGCAAGACTCACTGATCAATTATTGACAATGACGTCCCATTATATACAAAATTACCTGCTTATATCACACTAGCTACCCATTCCAGTTTCGACCGGGAAAAAGAGGGCCTATAAAATATTGTATTTTATTTATTACTAATGTTATAATTATTTATGGTAAGCAATTTTCCAAAAAGGCCGAAGTAAGTGTTTCTTTATTTTTATCTGAGTATCTAAACACTAATTTTCATGTCTACAACTTTAATCATTTCAAAATTTCCCTACAATTTTCAACCACTTCCACTCTTAGGGGTTGAATCTCGATGCTTCGTGAATGCCTAGAAGCTAATAGAAACAAAAATGGTAAAAGATTGAAGATTGCAGATTGTAAAGTTCTCAAATTTCCTGGTCAGTAGGTGGTATTTGGTTTTTATACATGTAGATAACTCACTCGCTCACACTTTTAACTTTTGTTTTGTTTTACTGTCTAAAAATTAATAGTGCATACTTCATCAACGACAGGAAAGAATTAAAAATGAGAATAAACAAACGAAATAGAAAAAATTTAAAAATTCATTAATTTCTTGGCATCTTTGTAGGAATTTAATCAAAGGTATGCAAAATTGTTATATCGATAAAATCTATTCTCTTTATTAATACCAACAAAGTTAGTAGAACGTTCCTTCCTTTCTAGTCATATTTTTTTTTTTCAAATTTGCTGTCATAAAATTTTGATTTTTTTTTAATAAAGCCAATATTGCTTAAATGCTCTTCTAGTTCACCTTGATCTGTTCTTTCCTATGATTACCATATCTTTGGCTTCTGTCAAATTTTCCTCTTATATAGGTTGATATTTCTCAAAAAATATAATTTTTCAAATTTGCACAGTAGTGTAATTTTGATTATTTTTATTAAAGCAAATATTACTTGAATTTTTATTAAAACTACTTAATGGCTTTCCATGGACACCTCCACCGTTATCCTAGCTTTAAACCGTCATGAGGTAGATCGCCTATAAAATATACATACTTCTATATTTCTGTCTCTTTTGCGTACGGTGGCTACGCTCTTACATTACTTCAATTATTAAAATAACCTAACAAGCTGGAATCTTAAAAAAGTGAGTTTTTGAATTTAATCCCTAATTACATTGCATCGAACATTTTGATTTGGCTGCCAAACCAAAATTACAAACACTTTCACTTCAAAAAAATGCCATTTTTATTTTCACAATTTTCATACAACTTTTTTTCATAGTGTAAGTCACATAATTTAAACCCTTTGTCTAGACAAAATGTCGATGTCTACATTAGACATATTAATTTTACATATTTTATTGCTGCACTAGTAACCGACCCTTATTTCAAATGGGTAGGCAAAGATTCTAGACATTGACACGGGGAAGGATAAGGGACATGCCAATGAGCTAAAACTCGCTAGTAATATTTTACTTACTTAAAAACGCTGTTACAACCAATAAACTATTCATTAGAAATTTGATGTATACAAGTAGAAAGAAATTGTTCTAAAATTTAATTAACGGAGGATTAAGACAGTTTTGCATTAAAACCTTTAAAAAACACAGTTGAAACGTTTAGTTTCTTCTAAATTAAAATGTTCATTATGTGTTTTATGTACTTTATATATGCATGCTGTTTATTGTAGAACTTTTTAAAAACAACATTGCCATACATTGTTTTCATGCATTTTATAAGGATTGAAGCAGCACACACTAAGATCCTCTCCCACGAATGCCTTTTTTCCAACCTCATTGACTTGACAACTATCGCTACAATTCAGAATTATAAATCTAAAATCTATATATATAGATATATGTATACACACACACACACACACATATAGATATATATATATATATATATATATACATATATATATATATATATATATATATATATATATACACAGTGGGAAGTTTGTTCTATAACATGTGTTCATTATATTTTAAAACAATACACAAATGATGTTTGTTATTTAATATGTTAACACACAGAACTATAAGTCCATATTTTAGCATGCAAGATAACATTTGTTCTTTAAAAATATTATAAAAATTGGCCAATAGATGGCGATAACAAAGCATGTCGATGAAATGTTATGAAATTATCCCTCAGAATTTCGCCTTCCAGCAAAAAATAATTTTTAGTTAAAAGAATCTTTATTCATAATAATATGATTTAAAAAATGCATAACAAACTCAAAATATTTTTTTTTCTAATAAACAATTAAAAATCTTCATGCACACTTGTTGCTATCTGTGGAAAAAAAATTCTAAATTAATATATTGATATGAATTACTATTATGGTTAACATCACACAACGTTGAGCACTGAGTTTATTTTACACAGTTATGAAAAACAATTTTAAAATTAAATGAATGTTCTACTTAAAAAACCCTTTGGTAGTATCATTCACACCTAGACATCTACCCAAAATTTATTCTACCATCATCCATTTTACATCCATAAAATTAAATTCTTGATATAAATACCAAGTAAAATGAGAAAAGTGATATACATTTGTTTTTCTGTTTTTGAACTTAAAGGGCTTCACAGATTTCAATAAAATTTTTCACATATCAAAACACGTTTTTGTAGTAATAGGACCAAAAAAACAAAAAATAATCTTTTAATATAAAGATTTTGCTCTAGAGCAAAAACATGTCTTTAATGACAAAAAATTAACTAAATATAAAAAAAGCTTGGGGTACTCAAGTCTTCCATTTTCATAATAACTCTACCTTTACAAATAGCTAGCAATAAAAAAATTTACGACAATTTTATTTTTTTAGTCTTAATACGAAATCTTTATATTTAAAATTTTTATTTTAAGAGTAGAAAAGGTTTCCTCAGGTTTTTTACTATAAACTTAGTTTCTTAATTATTGTATTTCCGTCGGTTCTTGATATGTGTATAAAATTTTAAATAATTTTGATGTCTGGAAGCAGATGAAAATTTAATTGAATGTTTCCATTACATTCATACATACACACAAACAAAGTTAATAAAAGCATGTTAAAAATTGGCTATCATGAAATACGAGGGGCGGCTGAAAAGTATTGAGCCTAAGATATTAAAAATGCTGATAGAAATGTGTAAAAAATTTATTTTTCAATGTAATCTCCCTCTATTTCAATACATTTCTTACATTTATTAAGAAGGGCTTTTAACCCGGTCAAAAAATATTCGCCATATCTGTCTTCGAAATGTTTGTTTATGGCCGTCTTCATTTCTTGGTCACTGGAAAATCTCCGTCCTTGGAGGTTTTTTCAAATTTGAAAAGAGGAAATAATCGCTAGAGGCCAGGCAGGTCTGGACTGTAGGGCGGGTGGTTAATTTCTTCAAATCCTGTCTCAGCGAGGGCACGTCTCGCAACTCGCGCAGTGTGGACGAGTGCTTTATCTTGGAAAAACAGTTCTCCTTTCGCCAGTTTGCCACTCTTTTTCTCGACAACCACTTGACGTTAACGAGGCGGCGTAATAATCTCCATTCATTGTAGTATTTTTAAGAAGGTAGTCGATGAACAAAATTCCTTCACAATCCCAAAAAACAACAGCCATGAGCTTGGACGCCGATCTTTCCATTTTGAACTTCCGTGGCGGTTTTTCTCCCTTTTCCACTGCATTGACTCCTGTTTTGACTCCGGATTGTACTGTCAAATCCATGTTTCATCAACAGTGACAAGACGAGAAAAAAAATCTTCAGGATTATCGCCACAGATGTCCAAAATTCCTGCGGAGTTGTAACTCAATGCTGCTAGTCCAGCGGCATGAGCATTTTCGACACCCATTGCACGCACACCTTTTTCATGTGCAAATGATTATGCAAAATGTCGCTGATTTGTTCCATGCTTATGCCCATGGATTCAGCTATCTACCACAGCTTGATTCGCCGATCTTTGAGAACAAGTTTTTTAGTAAGGGCGGCGTTTGGGCGTCCCAACCTGGGATCATCTTCGAGCGACTCCCTGCCGTGTTTGAACTCTCGGCTCCAACGTTTTATGGTCGCACATGAAGGTCCAAACTTCCCATAAACTGCTGACATCTCTCCAAATATTTCCGTTAACGTTTTGTTCTTCTTTGTAAGGAATTTGATTACAGCTCTGTACTCCAATTTCGTGAAAAGTGCGAATTACTCAGACATGATGACCTTTATGGTTCCATTACTAAAAGAGTAATGATGCTAATGACATGAAACTTGACATTTATATTTCTTAGGAGACCCACAATTAGTGATCTGCTGCGCAAGTCATTAGTAATACTTAAAGGTACTTAGGCTCAAAACTTTTCAGCCGCCCTTCGTATAGCTAACACACAATTAGCGTTCGAATGATAAATGTATTATTGCTGAACAGCACATTCATTTAATTTTTATGGTATTGTGAAAACTTACTAATCCTTATATAAATTCCACTATTAACATGTAAAACCATTAGGCTACAAAATTTTCTTTGATACCATATACCTATTTATAGGTAATCCTTACTTATATTTACATGGTACCTACTATTTTGATCGGGTCGAAGATTCATATAGATGAAATGTTTGCACATGTGATTGACATAAAGAGTATAAGTTTCTAATATCATGCGGGCAAAACTTCGGTTGATAAATTCAAACACCTTTTATCATTTGGGGTTGAAAAATCACATAAAAGCTGAAAACCTTGGTGATTGAACAGACACCATCGTCATGTCAATAGGATTTTTTGAGCTCCTCAACCCTATAAAAAACAGATCAGATTTTGATGGGATTTTTACTGTCACATGGTTTAGACCCTAGACTTATGTATACAATAAAAACCTCTGATGTGAAATTTTAATTTCTTAAAAAATGTTTTCGTTACATCTAATTCATAAATATACTTTAAATAGGTTTTCTACTGGCTTCTTCATTCACAATTTATAGTTGTATTCATCCTATGTTCATACAGAATGCGGCAAATGAAACACAAATGAATAGAAACCAGAGGGATGACTATCAAAGACAAATAGAGATATATGTAAAATCATGACTCTCACAATCAATTCAGTCCACGTGGCTGAATGACCCACTGGCCTCGGAGTTGGCGGGCACCACCAGCTGATTGGAGCCTGAGTGCTCTTCGTCCGTGGCTGTCGAAGACTGGTCAGTTGCCGACTTGGCATCATCGGCCTCAGCTGCGTTGACTTGACAGAAAATGTGCAATGTTGAGTTGACAGAAAATCGAATAATGTCCTAAAATTTATCATTACCATTAATTTCCCCGATCTGATCCTCGAGATGGCTTACCATATCACCTAGAGACATTGCCACCAAAAATATATCAATCAACGCAACACAACACTCGTGCCATCTACCTTTTGACCGTGTCTGCATCCCTGACACAGTCATTGTGGTCCAATCATTTTTCGGCAATCCTCCAAAGTCAAAACAATTAACCCTGACACAACTTCGTTATCATTTGCCATTCACTCATACCTCGCCCCGAACTTCATTTTACATATTAATTTCACTTAAATGATAAAACCATTCTAGGAAAATAATATATACGTTAATGAAAACTTCATTGAAATATGTTTAATGGTTTTTGAAACCTTTGTGATTAAAGTTCCTTGTTTCAAGTTGGTTTTGGTTGGTAACTCTCCCACTTTAAAAACCTTCACTAAACATTTTAAATGGGTATTCAGAATAAAAAAGTCATCAAACAGCGTTGACTCTAATCCCAAATACACAGATTTGTATATTGAATCATAAAAAAAGAACAAATTCTAAAAACTGATGAAAAATTACAAAAATCTTCAGAATAAACCCTGAATTTCCCCAGGATACAATCTCTTCTGAAATTGAAAAAAAAGCATTGGAAAAGTTTGGAAATATTTAAGAAATTGGAATAAAGCAATTTAAGTAAGATTTTTTTAATAATACTTTCTCCGATTCGATTTAGTTTTTAAATATATCATCATTGGCCGTATATTTCTTATAGTATATTCCCTCTCTTTTAAGATTTTCAATATAGAAAAAGATGTTGGTTTTACCTGCCAGCTCCTTGTCACACTTGCAAGTCTTCATTTCCTCCAAAGCTTGGAGCTGTGACGACAGTCGCTCACCTAAGCATGCGAGATGAAAATTACTGAGCTATTTCATCATTGGGGTAAAATACCATTTAAATATCTACTTTTTGAAATTGAAACATTAATTTATTGACAACATGTTGAATGGACTTCGTATTATAAATTACTTAAGACAAATTTTTTTATAACAATATATGGAATATTTAGTTTGTTTAAAACTCTTTTTATTAACATTATATTGCTAAATAAAATATAAATATGAGAATAGTTATGAGGGACTAATATTCTGTATTTTTTCCATTTGGAAAAAAATTAGTGGAAACTAATTTAAGTTTATTTCCGCGAAATAATACACTGCCATCTTATTGACTTCTAGTAAAAACTTAATAAGTGGATTTTGTTGTATGACGTTATCTACATATCCACTTTAGATTCTCAAACCTTTACCCACACCTTACAAGAAAAATAAAAATTGAATAAATAATGAGAGAGGTTTTTGGCAAGAATTTTATTACAATATCATATATTATTTCCCAAAAAAATATACTAATATTAAAACACAAAATCAAATATACATGTATCTAAGAAATATTCATCGAAATAAAATAACGTTGTATGGAAATGTCAAAAGTATCATTCAAAACAGGGTTCAAGGCGTTTTCTTTCTCCAATAACTAATGGAAAAGAAACCTTTTTAAACAAAATTTAGTAGTTTTTTAATGGTTATTATAACAAGGTATCACTCGCCTAAAACACCGTCGTTTTGAAACTAGTGAACCAATTTTTTTTGACGAACTTATCCTAGTTCGTCGATATACAATTTAGGTCATACTTGTGCAAAGTTTAATTTTGGTCAAATCAGAAATTTACTTCCAGAGCGTTCACAAAATTCTTTATATGCCATATGTACACATACAGATAGATTATAAAGTTAAAAACGACAAAGCCACAGAGAATCTCGATATCTTGAAGAAAATAGTGAAAAGCGTTTTTAAAAAAATTTTCAAGAACAGTTGTCTATTTGAAGATTAATATATAATAGTCTGATTTATGAAACAGACACAACACATACACTCTGTTCTAAAACTTAAAATATTTTTGGTATAATAGAAAAAAAATTTGGATTTTCCATTTATAATATTAAATTATGGGACAATATTTTATAACATAAGACAAAAATGGAAAATATGATAATAACTTTACGAAAACATAACAACCCTGGAGCCGCTATGAACTTCAAAAAACGGTTTACCCTATCCAATTCAGGACATTGAAGAGAGCAGAGTACTGCGGAAAGGTAATTCACCTTCCCATACTTTTCTTGTATTCAAATTTATATGAACATTTAAGATAACTTGGTGTTCCTGGTGAACACCAAGTGGTATTCGGGGACTATTATCAATGAAGTTATGATAAAATCACGTCGAAATCCAAAACTATATCTCTAAAATATAAAATTTAATACACCAATCTCAAAGAAATGTTGATCAAAATGAAATAATACATAGAAAAACATTTTAAACAATATTTTGAGTATTTTAAGTTATGTTAACGATGTATTATTTGTGCATTTTTGTTAACAGACACACTTTTAGGGATTTATTTTTTATTTTTTAAACCACTACCATTTTAAAACTGTCGTTCATTTATTCCTACCGATGGACTTAACCAAGATTTTCGTTTAGGCTATTTTTGTGCCAAGTTTCTCTTGTGCTGTTTTTGTGCCACTTCACTCCTCTCATTACTCTCCTTAACGCCATTTTTTCAATCATTCACTCTCTTTCCATATGTCCTTTCACTCTTTTTCTTATATCTATAGAACTATTACAGATATCAAGTTGAAACAAAAAGCAGAACTTCAGTAATATTAGTTCAAACATGAAAATGTTAAATAATGGACAACATTTCACAATCTACTTTTTGGTGTTCATGTATCTAAAAATATCTTAAAATTGAATTTTGCATTCGCAAACAAATACTAAAATTTTATTTATACAAACTGTGCAGAAAACAATTTAAATTATTTGTTATAATTTCCATAAAATAATTCATAAATATTTTGAAAGTTAAGCTTCCAAGACCGAAATGATACTCTTAGAGGTTTAAATTTGTATACTTAGCAGTCTGAAGGCAAAGAGTTTTGTGAATAAAATTTTTAGTTTAATTTTTAATAAAGGCGTGTGCAACTAAATTTTCTGTCCTTTGAACTACAGATGATCTATTTTGATAGAAAAGTAGTCTATAACAAAATTTCGGAGGATATAATATCTAACTTTGCTCGAGCGGTTCTCCATTGGTTTTCTACATATCTCCTTAATATCAAACAAACATTATAGAGGACAAAGCAACAAACGTCTCTGCAAACAAACAGATGTTAATACTCACAAATTAATTACTTTATACATATATTTCATTTTAGAATAGTACGAGCTTAATATTATAGTGGTCAAATAATGAAAAAATGATCATACCTGCGGTGGAAGGCCTAGAAGGAAGAGGTGGCTTCGCAAGTTCATCGAGGTGGCACAGACACGTGACGTCTTTACTGCCTTCAGCTGCTGCGCGAATCTGTGACGGCAACATCTTTGGACCTGAAACGAAACAATACATCTGCAGGTTGTTTAAACTGATAAACGCATAAACTACGACTGAAGGAAAACTGAGTGATAATTTTTGTTGTAACATTATCCAAGTCTCGATATTGCCTTAGTATTTTTGTCTACAGAGTTATTATTTTTTATTCTACAAGCTAAAATTTATACTACGAATATGTACACTGCATGCATGACAAGAGCCCTAATTAGCCACTGTAACATTTTGGATCACGTGCATTATCTAACAAATTAAAAAAAATAAAGCGATGTTTAACGTTGTTGATATTATGTGCAATTATATTTACAAACAAATGGATACCATAATTAGAACAAGATTTGAAACTCAAAGTCAAACTGTGAAAAAAAAGAAATAAATTAGTTTTAGCACAACATGTGAGAGTTTTTTAATTACAAGTAAATGATGCACATATCGTCACCGGTATTGAATGCGGCTATATATATATATATATATATATATATATATATATATATATATATATATATATATATATATATATATATATATATATATATATATATATATATATATGTATATGTATATATATATATATATATATATATATATATACTAGCGTGACCCGTGCGAAGTCTTCGCATTATTTATTCCATTATGAAGCTCAGATGACAGATCAAACCAATATTTTACTAAAATTGACATATAGAGGCGCAAGTATCAAAAGCATTGAGCTAAAGCGCCACTTTATTTATACGTGAGTGGATTTGAAATTAAACAAAAATTTTACCGACCGTCAATCATATTGACGTTGAGCCGTTAGATGGCTGTTTTGTGTATATAATTTTAATAATTAATTAATTTGCAAAAACAATAGCAATAATACATTTTTTAGTTGTGGATGCCGGTAGAGCAAGCAATTATATATAATTTATGTGGATTAGTTGTGAGGTTTTTTCTAAAAAGGGAGTGTAACATCTTAAAACCTTAGCGTATTAATATATAATGATATATGTATATTTATATATATAAATATATATATATATATATAATCAAAATGCCAAAAAATGTTAATAGAGAAAAAACGCAAAAATTTATTTTAAAAATTTTCTAGAAGCACATATTTTAATTTCAATTATAATCTCCATTTTATACATTTATTTAAAAATTCTATAAATTAATAAATTTCCATTGCATTAGCACTCGCTGAAAATGGTACTATGTAGTCAAATTAAAATAAGTTATATTTTTCATTAATGTAAATATTTTTTTAACAGTATACTCATAATATCGTAAAAATAAAATTGATTCAGTGAAATCGACATGAGGTTATGTCACTTTTCCAGCAGTTATCCATTTTTGTCTCCGCTCCGCTTTCCAGGCTGATTTTAGAAATGACTTTTACAGTTCACAACACAACAAGTATTGTGACCCATTTCTTTCTTGAAATTATGAACAGCAAATCAAATATGAAATTATAAAACAACTTTTGACAGTCCCGAAAAGTTTCACGTTTCTGTCACAGCGTGCGCTGTGATCGATTTGACTGTCCCCACCATGCACTTGCACATAGCACACAAGACTGACTTATCAATACAGAGGCGATGTCTTATAGAAATCAATTAACCAAAACACCGGCGAAAAATCTCAAATAATGTCACGCAAACTCCAATCAATCATGCAAACTGACCCAACAGTAATACTTATGCATCAAGTCTGTTTAAATCTAACTGCAGATAATTATATTACAAAATATTACAATTTTCTATTTTTGGATCATCCCTCATTGTATATATGTTCATGTGTGCATGTGTGTAATATATATACACTCACTAATACATATATAAACAATTTAATTTATTTTTACATTTAGTCTTCTAATCAATTTACACATTTATTCAATCTTTTTTCTGATGTCCAAATATTGTTTAAAAATTCCTTTTTTCAAAAAACCTTCAATTTTCTTCTCCCGACGCCAAAGAAAGAGATAAAAGTAGATATCTTTGCTTGAGAAGATCTGTAATAAAAACATGCTAGAACTATGCAAGCAAATTCCGATTGATTATCAAATAAAACGCCATAAATGAAATTTGGTCACATGCCCAAAAGTAAAACTGGAATGTAACACTCAAAGAACGTGACCAGGGAAAGGAAACATGACCGTCTGAAGTAGAGGTGCCGGAAGACTGCGATGATGGACAGCAATTTGTGATGCGTAGGAGCGATCAGCAAAATCAAGCCCCATTGTCCCAACAGGAGAAATATAGGATTGGAAAATGATAAGAGAGGGGTCAGATCTGAACAATAGGAGGGTGTTCAAGTAATTCAAAGCCAGCTTGACAAAAAACAGCCATTGAAAGTTCCACCTTATGAGCGGATACAAAAGAATCTTTGTAAAACAGACGTCTTTGTTTGAGAAGACCTCTAATAAAAACATGCTATAACTTTGCAAGAAAATTCCCATTGACTATCAAAATAAAACACCATAAATGAAATTTGGTCACGTGCGAAAAGTAAAACTATCCATATACCCAAATAAGCTTTGGAATTTGACATCCAAAAAGGTAGACAGGGAAAGGAAACATGACCGTCTGAATAGAGCTGGCGGCAAAGTGCGATGATGGAACTGAAGGGCATCGGCAAGACCTACTAAAGTAATTTGTGATGCACAGGACCGATCAGCGAAGTCAAGTCCCATTATCCCAACAGGAGAAATATAGGATTGGAGAATGCAGAGAGAGGGGTCAGATCTGAACAATAAGGGGGTGTTCAAGTAATTCAAAGCCAGCTTGACAAAAAACAGCCATTGAAAGTTCCTCCTTGTGAGCGAATACAAAAGAATCTTTGTGAAGCAGAATTCGGCCCACAGTATTCCCTGCTTTTTGTGCTTTATTGTCGCCCTTAATATTGAATACTTTGGTGCTTATACCCCCTATTCTAAATGGTATACCAAGAATAAACCTTAGGCCATAAAACAGAAGTTGTACCTTTTTTGTTGAACTCATGACTTTGAATTCCTCGCTTAATAACAAGGACAGTCTTTTCCAAACATCAATAATCATTTCGTCTCTGATTAAAAATAATGCGAGCTGAGTTTAGTCACTGACAACAAATCGTAATAAAAATATTTAGAATCTGCTTAGTAGATTCTTGCAGAAGACTTTGAAATGTCGAATTTCCTCTTTTTTATTATCATCATTAGGTAACATATTCGACATCCAAAATGTAGAAATATTTTTCACATGCAATTTGCAGGTAAAAATTGTTTTGAATGCGGCCATATACCATTCTCCGTATGCTCTAGGCAATTTCTCATCGAAATCGAATATGAACAAACATATCAACGACAGCTCGGGAAAGTCTTAACCACCGGAAACTCGAAATACACCGTAACCCAACTGGGCCGGACTGATTCATCATATGCAGTTTGCACTATTACAGAAGTACAATATCTCAATGATGGAGGACTTAGACCAGCTCCTCCTCAACTGGCTTACCGGGTAGAGCGGGACCTCCTGTGGCTATATACCGTATGAGTGCCTCCTTATCGCACCTAAGTATCATATGAAGAAATTCTAATCTGCCAACAATAAATAAATAATGATTTCACAAACTGCCAATAATAAATTTTAGAATTTTTTAACATTGTCGAGGAACAAGAATGGGTGCCCTTCGCAAAGCTTGTCTTCGAAGCACAATCTCACCAAGTAGAATATACCAAATAAGCATGTATCTATTTCTTAGACATTTCTTTTGAACATAGGTACTTATTGATAGCTTTTACTTCTTTTTTTTCATTTTAATGTTGTTACTCCAGCTGTTCATCTAAAAATGAATATATCGCCTCTTAATACAGCCCGTATTGAGCGATTTTATATAATCAAGAAACATAAACATGACTAGATAAATCGTATACATCATTAAGATTATACAACTTATAAATATGTCTTTACCTTTTGGTTACCTTCGTATTTGCATATACAAGCAAAAGAGAGAAACAGAATATGAGCTGATAGGGAAAGACGGTGTAATAAAGAATAACGGAAGGTAAAAGTTTTCCGAGATAATTCTCGAGCAAATATATTAATGGAACATTTTGTAGGCCAGGATGTAACTTATTCCCCATGTTAAGAAATATGTTCTCTAAATGTATTTTTATGGAATGTAGTGTTATTAGGCGAATTTAATCTAAAGCAGTAATCAGAGAAAAACAAATTATAACCTAAGATAAAACAAACTGTTAGAATTCTTTAATTCAGCAAATAATAGAAAAAATGTATCCAAACAAGAAACAAGAATTTCTTTTGCTATTCAAAATCAGATTAAAGCTATAGCTCTCGCGTATCCGTGATTATGCAATAAAAAGCGTTTTCAAGGACCGATAGCCCCAAGATAGGTTTATGCAAGGTTCTTCCATTAAAAGATTTTTGTGCTCACGCAACATCTCTACGCAAAATCTAATTAAAAATAAAAATAACTTATCAGGAATATGTGCAAATGAAAAAAACATGATTTTCTTATTTTCATGCAAATTAATCGAAATTGTGATGATACATATTTTATAAACTTTTTGACAAAGAATCTCTCACAGATCACAATATAATAATTAGATTCAAACAACAATGAGATAAGCAGGTCACATTACGGTTTCTTTATATTGTGTGCCATGACGAACGGCAGTACGAACCCCCCTTTACTAGAAAATCTAAAGCGACTATAATAATTTTATCACTTCTCTACACAAAATACAAATAATGCCACATTGAAATATTTTGTGTCTCACTTTTTTTCTTATTGCAAAATAGAATAAGAGTGAAATAGACGATAATATTTTATGCTCCCTGCTAACTGCCTTTTAAACTGCTATCACGATATTCATTTAAACTATTATCGATGGCATCTCTTTTAAACTCATTGTATATATTATTGTACGTTTATTCGTAGCTATATTACCATGTGCCTAATATTGTGTATATGACAAATCTTTTCTTAGAAATTTAACATAACGTTATCAATTTATTTAGGCAAAATTGTCATTAGTCCTCTTTTTTTAGCTAATTTCTTGTTATTCTCCAGAATTACTCGCATAATTTTTTTGTCCTCTTCATTATATTATCTTAATAATATTCTTCAAAGTAATATTTTATTCGTTTTGCCGTTGTTTTATATTTTATTACGTTTTATTCATATTCGGTAAGACACTTCAATATTTTATGATAAAATATCAATATTTTCCGCAAAATTACTAATAAATATTTAAGGTAATCTTTTTAAAAAGTAACTGATATTTTACTACATAAATATGTAGGTAAATTAAATTTAAAAATATTTAGCTTGAATGCAATTTTTGCAGTGTTAACCACAATAATTTCAACTAGAAAATTATATCGAGCAAACACAAATTTTACCCGATTTTGAGCCACTATGCATTGTCTAAAAAATCGCAGATGAATTATTGTGAACAAATAATGAAACCACCATTTTAATTCATCAATATTATCTCATGCGATAGACAAACAGAATATTTCCACTTCTTGTCCAAAGCGTAAAGTTATTTCCACTAAGGAAAGAATCGCAGATGAATTATTATGAACAAATAATGAATCGCCATTTTAATTGATCAGTATTATCTCATGTGATAGACAAACAGAATATTTCCACTTCTTGTCCAAAGCGTAAAGTTATTTCCACTAAGGAAAGAATCGCAGATGAATTACTATGAACCAATAATAAATCGCCATTTTAATTGATCAGTATTATTTTATGTGATAGACAAACAGAATATTTCCACTTCTTGTCCAAAGCGTAAAGTTATTTTTCTAATGTAGTATGAGAATGTGAGAATAATTCTGCCAAATAACGCAAACTTAATGTAATATCTGTTTCAAAAAGCCTTTTTATTTTTTGTATATTTAATACAGAAATCGTCTTGAATGAGGATATTTGAAGAAATCAAAATTTCTTTATTTGAATCTTCACAACCAATAATTAACTATGTCATCTTTTTGGCTATCATTTTTCATATCTAGATTGTTGTTTCACTCGCTTTTCGCACTAAACGAAATTCATGTAGTAAAAACACTATAAGTTCTCTTCATGTAATTTCGACACTTTGTTCTTTACTCACCGAAACTCAATTGCAAACTGAAGATCAGATATGAAGATATCAGAGATGAAGATCAAACGCTACACTCTTTATATACCCTACCGGAAATGTTTGAGGAGTTTCTATAACATTCCAAAAATAGCCAGAAAAAGTGGTGGATTTATCAGCTGTCAACCTAACATACAAAACGGTGCATCTATTCCTGTAAAATCATCAAGTGCAGATATATTAAATATTACATATTATAATTACATTAGCATCAACACAAAATACCACATGGCTCTGTGTTAATATTTAGAATATATGAAAATTAACATAAATGAAAATATTATTCATAAATTAGGTTTTGCACAGCGAATTCTAGAACTGAGAACTTGAACATTAATAAACCTATAATAAGCCACACCACCATTTCTGTGCACACAGATAAATTGAATCAAAGTGCGTTTTAATTCAATTCACTTTTTATATTAAATGAAACTAGGTGATATAACATCATTTCTACTTCCTTTAAGTTCTTTACCACGACTTAGGTTTCATTGTATTACAACATCTTCAAGTGGGCTATTAGCAAAGATAGTTAAAATCCCACTTGAAGATTTTGTAATACAACGAAACCTAGGTCGTCGTAAAGAACTTAAAGAAACTAGAAATAATACTACATCATGTAGTTTCATTTAATTGTGAATAATGAATTTCTACAAAATTAACGCCAAATATATTCAATTACTTTTTTATATAATAAATATTTTTATTTAATGTATTGAAGTTTACTCCCAACAGTTTAGTTACTCATTTTGTGTGTTAGTTGAGAACATAACTGCACGACGTAATCACTTAAGTTAAAAACAAACAATATATAATCATTATTCATATCCTGGAACTGTTATGTGGATTTATTTTTTTTTTGTAGAATTCTTCAAAACTTTATTTTTATGTAGATGGTTTAATTAGTTTAAAACAAAAAACTTTTATTGTCTAATATCTATACAGCAAAAACAAAAAATAATAATCATTAAAAACAAACAACCATAGATTCAACAATATCTTTTTGTACGTAATTTAAATGTAATTATGATGGTTCATAAATTTATTCAAAAATGCACCTGGCACATTTCGAAACCATTCGTTAAATTGTTATTGCAAGAGGGTATTAGCAATGGGTCTTAAAATACGTTATGTGCCCTGTACCCATGTTAATACTATTTGAAAGCAAAAGCTTTGTGTGAACTGGATGTCATTTTTACGTTAACAAAATATTTCTCTGTAGAAAATTTGTATAATTTTTTGTTATATCATGCTATTGAAATGTTTAATTCGACAAGTATGCATTTGGTTGGTAGAGGGGTGGGGAGGATAAAGTAGTGGGGTTAAACTATATAAATATGTGTCAACTGCTATAAACCACATCAGTATTTACTAGAACATGGAAGCAACAAGATTACATATACTTCAAAGTCTTTTGTACAAGTTTTGTTTCGATCACTCAGAAGCTGTAGCTACTCGAAATATATGTAATGCTGACAGTGAAGCGGTCTCTGATACATTGCAAGATATTGGTTTCAGAGATTCAGAAATGGTAACTATAATTTCAAAGATTTTCCCCATAGTGAACCAGTTGAGGTTAACATAATCCTTTTAAAAGAATTAACTGAAAGAGATTCTCGCCTTACGTCATGTTGCCTGG
Source organism: Druceiella hillmani (assembly GCA_039881145.1). Classification (NCBI taxonomy): domain Eukaryota; kingdom Metazoa; phylum Arthropoda; class Insecta; order Lepidoptera; family Hepialidae; genus Druceiella; species Druceiella hillmani. The sequence goes on from JAYKKI010000092.1 coordinate 3,017,880, forward strand.
CAGCAGAGCTCAGTTGCAGTCATACGCAAGTATTGGAACACTTGCATCAACTGGATAAAGTGTGTAAGCTAGGAGTGTGAATACCACATATGCTGACTACCGTTCAGTTAGACCAAGACGCCAATAGATATATATGAATCTTATTACCCTGATATGCACCCAACACTGGCTTGACCAATTGGTAACTGGGAAAGAAAAGTGAATTTTGTACATAGACCATATGTAAAACAGCTAAGGGCTAAGCTTACACAAAAAACCGATATCGACTCCAAAAACTGAACTTCATCAAGAGAAAGTTTTGTTTGTTTATTGGAATGCAAAAGGAATTTTGTATTAGGAGCCACAAACAAGAAATCAACAGTAGACTCAACAATATATTGCAATCAACTTGATCGACTTTAAATAGAAATACCAAACATATGTAAAGAATACTCAAAAATGTGTTTCCTTCACTATAATGCCCAGCCCCGCACGCAGCTAAAGTCATTCGCAAAACGTTATTAGATTTTCATTGGGAAATTCTACCACATGCACCAAAAATTCTCCTGATTTAGCAGCATTTTTATTTATTTTTTAAATAATCACATTCAGGATAAAAATTTGATTATGATGAGAGCAGAGTTGCCAGGTTTCCTCAATAAGCTTTTTGAGTCACAGCCCCAAAATTTTTACGTAGTAGCAATCCTCTCTTCACTTGCACGTTGGCAATGGGTTATAGACGACAATTGTGCTTACTATGTGTAAAAGTAACTAGTAATGATGTATTATTTTTAATGAAAAATGTTGCAATTATAACTTTCAATACTTTCCTACCAAGACAATATATATATATATATATATATATATTTATATATATATATATATATGTATGTATGTGTATATATGGCTTGTAAGTATTGTAAGCTTTGTTCGCGTTAACAGTTCATAAACTATAAACATGTAAACCCCTCATGTTTGACAAAACCACAACATTTTCTGTAAAGTTTAAAGACATACGAACTAATTGAACTAATTGAAACGAACTAAAGAGGAAAAGATTATTATTAAAACAAATTAACTGAACTGAATATAATACGGTGTTAAACAAATTATATAAATAAATTAAACATCATGACGAGTCTTAGAAAGAATGTCTAGAGGAAAGAAACTAGAAACAAACAAACAGTTTTAGGCAAGCTCGCATATTCCATTCGAAATTTTACAAGCACATTGAAATGTAGAATAACATGAACTAAAGAAAGAGACGTTGAATCAAACAAACACATAAAAAAGAGACATACAACTGTAACTATGAAAGTTCTTATTTTATATTACAGATGAGTGAATACGATATACAAGCAAAATGTATGGCATCGGTGGACAGTGTCCAAATAGATTTAGTCTATTACTCAAAGAACAGAACAATTATCTTTTTAATCTATAACCAGACAACACAATTGATTTTAGTTTTTTGATAACACATTTTTTACTAACACAGTGTAAATGTGACGAGAACAACTAAATTACTACTCCAGTATTGTTATCTTGCTCGCACACCTTCTGAACGATTTGGAATAAATCAGAAAAGAATATTATAAAATAAACAAACGAACGCACACCATGACTTATTTCTCATCCTTTGAAGACCGCTAATGACGTGTCAATATAGAGTGTAACAAAGAACATTTTTATTTTACCGATACAGATGATTCTCTGCATCAAAACTGAATATTTTTGGAGTGCTTTTCTAGAAAGAAATGAAATTTCTATTCCTCGTTAAAATTATAGACACGTTTTTGTTACAACCTATATCACAGGTTGTAACGAAAACGTGTCTATAATTCACAAAGATAATTCAATGTATCAAACTGTTTATATTCGTTATTAAGCGTGTTTTTATAAAGAAATGAAATGTTTTTTTCATTGACACAGATAGTAACAAAAAATGTGTCTGTTATTCACTTAGATGATTTTGTACATTAAACTAAGTCTATTTGAAACATGTTTCTGTAAAGAAACGAAATTTTTTTAATCTAAATCGCAACATTGACATTGGTTTTTTTTTAATAACGTATATATTAATTTTCTACTCACATTCTTTGTTATAGCCTGTATAATATAATGGTATTTTATGCTATAAATATATGCTTCAATGTGGCTGAAAAAAGGTAACGAGATTAAATAATACTTACAGGTCTCAATTGACTTGATCTCCGATCTGTGCAGCGCATCTCTCTTCACCGACATCATGAAGTGGTGGTATTTTGGTGCCTTAGCTTCTTCTTTACGGGTGCCTATGGCTCTCTCCATTGCTGCAACATTTCAACGAATATTTTCTTCGTTACACGAATATGGCGAATATGTGAGGTCAAATGAAATGAATGAAGCTTAGCGTAATTGAATTAACACCAATGAGAATGCAAAAATGTTTAAAGTAAATTAAGTATGATGAAAATAAGATACGATTATGGAAAAAATTAGGTCACTTAATCAAAAGGAGATATATTCCACAAGAATACATTGTCGGTGATAAAAAAGAGAAAAAATTTTGTGATGGTTTAAACATGTGGAAAAAATAAATTTTCCAAGCATATGCTGGAAACACATGAAATTGAAAAACGTTTGGTTATACAAATCAGCCAAAATAACTGTAATTGAAAAATTCTAGACAAATTTTAGTATCTGAGAATTGATTAAAACCTTACCATAGTTGACGGAAAGTGTTGACAAAAAAATTCCGATCCTAAACTGTGTAAATATGTATATATTTATATACATATATATATATATATATATATATATATATCTATATATTTATATATATATATATATATATGTAAATGTATATGTTCGGGAACAAGTGTCGGACAAAGAAGTACGTTATTCCTTGGCTGAAAAATTGTCGTTAAAATAAAATTTAAAAGATAACTTTTCAGAAAATTTAAAATAATATTCATAATTATTTGTCATCTTTTTCGCACACACAATACTTGCGCACATCATTCAGGGTCGCTCAGGGGAATATCCCATCAATAGCTACAAAGACATCTAACTGTGCAGGTAAGCACGGCACTCCAGGCAAGTATTAGATGTAATATTTTTTTGTTCTCAATTTAAAAAAGGGTGTGTTTTATGTTTTATTTCAACGAGAATTCATTACTTTATAGCCAACATACAGCGTCTTTCTTTGTCCGACATATATCGTCACATTAAACTTTTTCAGATTATGTTCCACTTGATTCATGTATTATTTGGGTCATCTTAATCTTTAATTTTTGAAATATTTTTGATGAGTTTTTAGAATTTCATTGGGAAACGATGAACAATAATAATTTCGTCATGTCTTTCTGTTTGTAGTCTGTCACAGTCTCGTATTTATTTACATATATATATATATATATATATATATATGTAAATATATATATATATATATATATATATATATATATGTATATAGATATATGTATGTATACATGGTGTTGGGGAACAAGTGTTGGACAAAGAAATACGTTATTCGTTGGCTGAAAAATTGTCGTTAAAATAAAATTTAAAAGATAACTTTTCAGAAAATTTAAAATAATATTCATAATTATTTGTCATCTTTTTCGTACACACAATACTTGCGCACATCATTCAGGGTCGCTCAGGGTAATATCCCATGAATAGATACAAAGACATCTAACTGTGCAGGTAAGCACGGCACTCCAGGCAAGTATTAGATGTAATATTTTTTGTACTCAATTTAAAAAAGGTGTGTTTTATGATTTATTTCAACGAGAATTCATTACTTTATAGCCAACATACAGCGTCTTTCTTTATCCGACATATATCGTCACATTAAACTTTTTCAGATTATGTTCCACTTGATTCATGTATTATTTGGGTCATCTTAATCTTTAATTTTTGAAATATTTTTGATGAGTTTTTAGAATTTCATTGGGAAACGATGAACAATAATAATTTCGTCATGTCTTTCTGTTTGTAGTCTGTCACAGTCTCGTATTTATTTACATATATATATATATATATATATATATATATATATATATATATATATATATTTAAATATATATATATATATTTATTTATTTATATATGTATATATGTATATTTATATTTATATATAAATATATATATATATATATAGTAGGTAAATATCAAGTTATTGACATCTCCATATAAAGCAACTTACAAAATTTCATGCAACAAAATTCATAATGCTGTCAAAAATACGAGACTGTGACAGACTACGTAGTCTGTCACAGTCTCGTATTTTTGACAGCTTTATGAATTTTGTTGCATGAAATTTTGTAAGTTGCTTTATATGGAGATGTCAATAACTTGATATTTACCTACTATATATATATAACAGAAAGACATGATGAAATTATTAGTGTTCGTCGTTTCTCAATGAAATTCTAAAAACTAATCAAAAATAATTCAAAAATGAAGGATGAAGATGACCCAAATAATACATGAATCAAGTGGAACATAATCTGAAACAATTTAATGTGACGATAAATTACAAGTTCCTATTATTGAAGTGAAAACAGTATATCCAAAATAGAAAATATATCCAAAATAGAAAAATATAGAAAAATATAGAAAATATATATAATTTTGTCATTGCTACCTAAACAAAAAGGTTCTCGGCTCCTTGAAATAACAAGGATGTGTAGAAGGTTTAATGATATGAAAAATTAACAAACAAACAGCATATTGAATAAATATAAATACAGAAAAAAACTATTTAATAATTTTTTTGAGATTTAGAGTTTTTGATTATTCAAACTAGATAAGCGACCTTTGCTTTCCGTACATTAATATATGCTCCTAGTTTCTGTATACTTACTTGTTAGATTTAATTTAAATATACAAAAATAATTTCCTACCAGTTCAAGCAAGTTATAATTTTTAACTCAAAATTAGATTCTACACATAAAACTTTCAAAATTAAATGCTATCGACCGATACCTTCTCACAATCAAATTACCTACTCCAAAACAGATATAACTTCCTCTCGTTTCATACCATCACGGCTGGCTAGCTCCTCCGTAACTCCTTAAAATATATACCTAACATTTGGTCTTGGATATAAATACAAACCCTCGTTTAAGCCCTGCTTGATATCCAGCTCCACTTCCAGCTTCGTCGTCAGCAAGTTCATAAGCGAGTTCTTCAGCTCCAGGAGTTGGGGCTGCCTTGATTGACTGAAGTCAACCGCTTTTTAAGTGACAATATTTTATATATTAATTCGATTATTTAAATTTTACTAGTTAGTAGTCGTAGCTCTCAATCAGCTCTTCTCCAATGTCAATTTAATGAGAAGATGATCATTTATTTTATAACTCTCAAATTTATTCTGTTGATTCGAATTGTGCGAAATAAAAAAAATTCAAACCATTCTAAGAAGGAGTCATAACACAAATAGTATCTCATTAATTTCAAGATCCACAATTTTTTTATTAAATTCTGATCTAAATTATGAGATAAAATGTTGAATTTAAATGCAGAAAGTATTTCTCACCTGAGAGATCAGAGTAATCATGATTGATCACATGTATCGTACATTACGTGAAATCAATCAACAGTACGTCACAGTACCTCTCCACCATTCGCCAGGAAGGCTAACGGTGGTAAGATACTGTTACAAAAATTGTATATTTTAATAATATTAATTTCAATTGGAAATAAATTGCATGAGAATGTATATAAACTCGTATGAAAATTATGTGTGAGCAAAAATACCCTTTGACGATAAATGACAGTTTCAAGTATTCAAGAATTTTGTCGAAATTTCTATTCAATGATAACTAAGTAAAATGTGCTAGAAATTATTAGTAAGTTTGGCGCCAAAAGCGCACATAAACCGCACGCGTGCAATGTAATGGTGGTTGTGGTGTTGCTGATAATATGGCACGTAATATTGTCATTTAATCGTTCAAAACCCATATGTATTTTGTATTTTGGAATCAGTTGTCACTTGCGACTAAATTGTCCAATAAATTCTTTTTAAATTAGAAAAAGTAATCTTTATCTAAAATGCCCAGATAGCCAAGGAATATTTAATGTTCATTTTATAATAATATTTAATTACAAACTTAGAAATCAATTCAAACCTAGAAAAATATAGCGATGAAAAATTTCAAAATTAATTTACAACTTGAGGTCCTCAAACGGGTTATTATTAGGGAAAACTATAATTTTACTATTACCACACAATAATACTAACCCGGTCGTAGGTCAATAAAAATCGACATGAAACTGTGAATGTTTCAAATAAATTTTTACATCATGTTAAAATCCTTTAGATATTGTCCTTTGGATCGGTATTATCGAATGTATCAAGAAGTACAGTAAGTATGCGTATTAATTTCAATCTAGATACTGCGTACTAAAAGAGTTGGGATTAATTCCAAGTCACAGCCTAAATGCTAAGAAGCAGTTCTGTTCCAGTTATTGATATATAAAAAAAATAATTTGGTCTCCAAATATACGCCTTAAATCCTATAATGTCATGGAATACCGAATGTAATACTAGGAGAAGTGAATATGGAAGATGAGAAAAAATGCTAAAGAAGGAACAATTTTCTGCTCCCAAATGACCAAGCAAGTTGTGTTGAATGTTAGAGAACAGCTTCAGATCTACCGTTTTATCTTCCCATATAGTAAATATTAACTTTTTTTCATCTATTATCCCTCATATTTAAAACCGTACCTTTTTATTATAATAGGCAATTTTCCGCCTTGACTAGGTAAAAATTTTCTGATGATATAAGGAAAAGGAAAGCGCAATTAACCTAACGAGATGCATGACATGATATTCGCAAATATAAATTGTATACTGCTGAAAAACTGACAACAATAGACAACAATTTTGTGTCCACTTTGAGCATAACTTGAACAAGGCGAAGAGCTTAAGAATAACTTAAACGATACTGTGTCCACTTTGAGAATAACTTGAACACTCTACGTGTTCAGGTTAAATTCTTTAAAAGTTGCAATACCTAGATGTAGAGGTTAAATTCTTTAAAAGTTGTAATATGTAGAGATTAGGAAAGTAAAAGAACACCTATGAAAATTGCCACACTCGCACGAAGCGAGAAACATGTTAAAGTGTATTTACCCTTTTAATATTAAACAGACATTACAACAGAACATTTATTAGGGGTGAAGTACATTATTTAAAGGAGATTTAAAACCTTTGCTAAAAATAAACGAAAAAATCACCTACAATTACAAAATAACTTACAACAGCAAGCCAGTAACTACTAAAATAATAAAACCCAGATAATTTTATTATTTTTTCAGCAAGCCAGTAACTACTAAAATAATAAAACCCAGATAATTTTATGATTTTTACATCACTAAAAAAATATTCTACTTTTTTTAAACCAAACTCTGATTAAATCGGTCCCCGCAAGTCAATATATATTTTTATATCTTTCATGCAGGTTTGATTTGGAAAAAGTTCAAATACGGCAGAGGAAAAAAGGTAGACATGTCGTTATTCTTTATGAGATTGACTTATGTTTATTTAATCCATTGAGTGCTATCGCCAGATAACAAAACTTTTTTCCCACCAAATGTGATTTTGGAGGCAATAGAATATTTGACAATTTTTGAAAAGGTATTTAAAATTATTCGAAATATGTCTGGCGTAACTAAAATCGTGATATTTTCTCTCAGAAATATGTTTTAAGCTAAAAAAAAACCTTTTATTTCATTCATGCAAAACTTCCCGTCAAATCGCTTAGTCATGTGATATGTAAATTCCACAATGTTCCAAACAAGCCAACTGAAAAGAGAAGATTCTATCTCCTTCACAAACTTTTTATAATGACAGATAAATATTGCCTATGGAATTCAATTTGTAGGATCACGCTATCTTACTCACACAATTACTTGAAGTTGGTCATACATTAGCACGTTATGGTCTGTGTGGTTTTTTTTTCAGCATTTAACTGCAAATTTTAGAACACGACATCATTTGTATGAAATTTGTTGTAGTTAAATATTGTTAATCTTTATTCTTGACCCAAAAAAAATGATATACATTAATCAGATACATTCGCAAAAGTTCACCCTGTCGTCCCACACGTTGTATGTGCACCCAATGTGTTAAGAATCAAGCACACAAATGATCAGATTATATCACGTTTATCATATCTTTATAAACATACCTGTCTATTGATCTTTTACCACACAATGTTTATTCCTAACAGGATTGTGGTACATGTCTAAAGGTGGTGTTCTATTAATCAGGTAAAATACAACAATAATTGTAAATAAACATGTCATAAATGTGATTGAATCTATACTTATATATGCATAAGATAATCAAACATCTCGTTAGTGATCGCCTTTGTAAGAAGAAAAATGTGTTCTTATATATACTATAGATAATGTTGTGTAATAAATCGTGTTCAATGCATGTTTTGTATAGAAACCAGTGATAGTTCAAAGCCAGAAACAGTACATACCATCGGCGACCATTTCGTCCAGCATATAATGTATCTCGTGTTCTATTGGATAGCGTTCGCTCGCCTCTTTCACCGGTTTTTCAGCTGGACCTGTTGAACATGTTCAAAAATTTTGTCAGGTCAATAACCGAAACCTATAGATTTCCGTCTCATAATATCGAGGATGGGTTAGCCAATAAAAAAGTCTGCCCACATAGTAGTGCAATTATCTTGTTTTCAGAGCAATTTTTTCTTTCAAATAAGTTTTTTTTGCCTATATCACATTGATCCTCGTTAGTTTTTAAGGTTTGATATTTTAAATAGTAAATTGAAACTATATGGAGCAATTAGTTTAGGGTAAGGGGATAAACTTAACTGCAATTTTTTTCTTCTTCAATCCCATTAATTATCGATGGAATCTTTACTGCAAGAAAATTACCAAAAACATAAATACGCAATTTCAATTTTGGTTCAAACTATTCATTGCACGAGTTCCACTCGCATGACCACTTTTCTTTATGTACAAAAAAAGGAGTAGAGATGTTGAAAATATTAACGCATAATCTTCTTCCAGCGTGGGTCAGCACGGTTCTTAGCAATCAGGTCCACAGGACAGCTTGGCCAGCAGACACAGACGGTGCCAGCGCGTCGCACATCCCTTCCATGGCACACACGTCCACATCGTTCACACGCAGCGCTGTCCTCAACTGCTGGCTCTGCATTCATTGATCGATCATAAATTTCTCTTATTACAGCTCTGTCATTTTTAGAGTTCCATACCTAAGGAATCTGGTTGGAATTTTGTAGTTGACAATATGCTGTTTGTCCGTCCGTTTGCTCTTTATTCATCTGTACTTTAAGCTAAAACTATAAATCATATTATAAATGTTGCACATTTGAATTATGAGGGAGACTTCCATATAAAGGAAAGGGAATGAAAAAGGTTGGAAAATTGGAAAATATTTTTTCTACATAAAATTTGTGCGATGTCATCAAAAAGGTCTTCTTGAATAAAATACTTGGTAAGTTAATATAGCAAATATCCCATATTCAAACAAAAAACAGTAATATGACATTCAACTTAAATACTTTAGCAGTTATGAGTAACGTAAACTTAAGTTTTTTTAGTTATAACGATCCTCTTGCACATGAGCTTAGTCAAATTCAGCCAAAGACAGGCGGAAAATTCGTCACTGTAGTCGAAAGCTTTAAGCACATTACACATTCTTCCAAAATCGAATATCACATGCAAACGCTATAGACAAACAGTACTTTAATGTTTTGTTGCACATTCATCATAAGTAAAATTACCGTTTAATTTTCAAATTTTTCTGACCTAGTTATATATACGTCACTTCCATTTCTTGTTTATTAGGGACAAAATTAGATAACAGCTATTTCTTAAAATTAAACTTTAAAAGAAATTTCAATTTAAAATAAACTGCTATACTTATATTTATATATCTCAAATAAAGGCGTGTGCGTTTGGGATTTAGTTTCATTGTCAAAATTATTAAATTAAATTTTAAAAGAAATTTAATTAAATTTTAAATTAAGATAACAGCTATTTCTTAAAATTAAATTTTAAAAGAAATTAAAGAAATTTAATTAAATTAAAGAAATTCAAAAGAAATTTAATTAAAGAAATTTAAAAGAAATTTAATTAAATTTTTAAAAATTAAAGAAATTTAAAAGAAATTTAATTAAATTTTTAATTAAGATAACAGCTATTTCCTAAAATTAAATTTTAAAAGAAATTTCAATTTAAAATAAACTGCTATACTTATATTTATATATCTCAAATAAAGGCGTGTGCGTTTGGGATTTAGTTTCATTGTCAAAATTATTAAATTATATCTTTATTTATACAGTTTATACAAATTTGCATTTTCTTTCTATTGATATCAATACGTATATATAAAGCTCTTTGCACATATTTTCACTTACTATCCTTGCTCTGATCGACCATGTTGTCCATACAGCCAAATATCTGGTCACGTGCAAGACGCAAGCCGAGCTCGGAATCGACTGAGATCTGACCGGTGCGTGTATGCCTTAAAGCGTCTCTGTGGGCTACAGGGAGTGCTACGTGATGCACCAGTTGTGACACCAGTTCGTAGCTGCCGAGAGGATGTGATCTACAAAATGCAAATCATTGATTAATATATAATATATGTGTCTAGTAATCTGTGGCATAATTTCTTGTCATGTTTCTGTTATATTTTGTCCACTAAAATTTTTAATTCTGCAAGGGAATTATATAAACGATATTTGTGACAAAACTATAACCATGGTTCTAGGTTTAGTAATTAATTTTGTGTTTAGAGGATTTTACAGTAGTCTTTTAATATAAAAACGCTTTTGTATAAACAAATATATGTTTGTAGGATGTTACGGTATAGTCTTTTAATATAAAAATGCTTGATATAAACAAATATATAATCAGACAGATAATCATTATCCACACCCATCCTGGTACTGTTTTCTAAATTCCATTATCATCTGCAATGGTTGATGCAGATGATAATGGAAATAATGCTTAGAAAAATATGAAAATAATGTTTAGAAAAATTTAAAAGACTATAGTTAAGTCAGTTTAAGCAAAAAATACTATGACAGGCTGATTTGATAATGAAAAAGGTTTATAGCAGTAGATTTTTGCGTTGTCCATATCATAAAACATTTTAATATAGACACAAGGTTTGAAAACGGAACTCAAATATGCACCCAACACACTACAAATTCCTTCACATAATCATTATAGCTCATGACTCCCAAGTTCTATGAAGATGTTGAAAGTTTTGTTTGTGATTTGAAGCAGAGCTTGTGAACAACATTGGTCACAACTTTACTTTTGTGAACAAACGAACAGCATTCATCACAACCTTACTTTTGTGAACCAGTGAGTTGTCTTGCAAAATCAATACACGCCCCTAGCCAGTTTTCTGCATCCCTTTTCTTTGATAGCTTCTTTCAGTTTATCCAATTTGGTAGCGTAGTACTCTCCAGTGATAGTGGTATCATTTATAGTCAGTCAATAAAATCCCTTCACAATCCCACAAAACAGTTGCCATCAATTTTCCAGCCAATTCAAGCAAATTAAACTTTTAAGGGAGTAGAGTGTCCTTTTTGTACCATTACAAGGACTCTTGCTTGGATTCAGGCTCAGAGTGATGAACCCGATGAGTTTCATCTCGTCACAATTCACGTAGTTAGTATACAGCTTCAAAAACTCCTTAGATGCCTTGTCTTGTTGCTTTTGCAGCAGCGTAACAATTCTCAGCACTGACTTTAATCATGTAGAATACTCAAGTTATTGTATCTGATACACCAACTAATGCAAAAAGTTGTTTCTTCTTTAGGCAAATTTTTTTATTTTTTCGACAATATCCTGCATGGCTGAGGCCACCATGTCGGCCATCCCCAGTGGGTGTCACCTTCAATCAAGTCTCAACCTTGTTTAAATAGACCATGTCACTTGTAAATCACGGTTTTACTAGAGCAATGATCTCTATAAACAGCTCCCATTTCACTCGTAATGGTTTGAGTAGTTTTTCCTTGCTTGGGGAGGAATTTAATCATTGTGGTAGTTCAATTTGCACAATCTTCGCAGTTCACTTCCAGATTTACTTCTTTAAATGATTGATTGAATATATTTGGGCGTTAATTTTGTAGAAATTCATTATTCACAATTAAATGAAACTACGTGATGTAGTATTATTTCTACTTTCTTTAATTTCTTTACCACGATCTAGGTTTCGTTGTATTACATCTTCAGGTGGGATATTAGCAGATTCTTTGCTAATATCCCATAGACATCTTACATCACGTAGTTTCATTTAAGTGTCTTTAAATGATGTTAGGAAGTTAGCATATAACTTGTATGCCTCTAATGAGTTTTAAATTAGCAGTGTACCGAGAAAGAATGTAGAAAGTCTCCCTCCCTCTTCTTTCAGCGGACTTTTGGACCTGCCCTTGTATGGTGATCACCAATACCCAGAATTTTCCTTCGTAAACCTTCTTCAACGATCCTCTTTGATTATGGTAGACGGGAACACGAAGCATAATAAACAGTTTCCACTACAGAACTCATTAGGTAATAGTTGATAAGTAGCCAGTTTACAGAAAATTGGGTATCTTTTGATATTGAAGATATGTTTTGAATATGAAAAATTATATATATTCGATATATTGAGTGAACCATAATAATACAGTCAGCTTTCAGTATGTTAGAGAAATATTTTAAAACACCTGAGACCAAGGTGGATATTCGTAAGTAAGACGTGATACGATGATGCACTTCACAGTCTACCGCCCTTGATATCAAAATGGCATTAAAGCATATGTAGTACTCACATATCATGGAACTCCTTGTTTCTGGCCTCCAGTGCGTCCGCCTCCGTGAGGATACAAGCCGTCGCGAGCTGTTCAGCGGCGCACTCGGTGCTCTCCGCAAGAGCATCCGCCAGGTATGAATCGACTGTCTTACCCGTCGTTCCCATGACCTGTACCAATTGAACCAATTAATAATTTCATCACAAAAGTATATCCATCTGTATGCTTCATAACATTATAGGTACTTTATTTTCAGACCGCTTATAATGAAATTTTATAGAAAAACGTATTCATTTTTATTTAGTTACCTCTTCATACTTCAAACTTGGAAATGAATATTTTGTTCTCACCATCACATCAAATGGAAAAATAATTAAAAAGATATTTTGAAATGCAGTTGAAAATGTCTAATGATATTTTCTTTTTCTCCATCGCCGTCACTAGGCAAGAATCTCAGAGTACCGTGTACCTTTGTAAGCTTACTATTAACCATAAGGATATAAAGAAACCAAGAAAATCAAAACAACTGCATTTAATACGCATTACATTCAAAATTATTTCGCTTAACTTGTCTTAATAAATTAAAGAAATATTGCTAAACAAGTTATTTGTCTTACGTCTGTGCAACATACTTATTATTTTATTATTGCTGGAAATGTCACCCTATGTTAGTTTAGAATTAAGTATATTAAAATTATATTATCTGTTGGGTTGTTTCAAATCTAAGGGAAAAAATAAATCTGAAGCTCCACCAGTTTTTATTGTGACAAAACTCAATATAAACCTTGTTACAATCTTAAAAGGAAAAGTACCATCACTGAATTTTTCGACTGCATTTAGTTTTTTTTAAGCCTGATACCAAAATATTTAAAAAAACGTAATTTTGAACACTAATGTGATTATAATTTTAACAAAACCCTCAAACCCTTACAAAATGCATAATTTTAAAATCTTTGTTTTTTCAACTTTTTGAAATCCACTAAGCAACATATTTACATAATTAATGATATCATTATTGAAATAAAGTTTATAAAAATTTCTAGGTACCAGTTTATAATTTCCTAAATGTGCGTGGAACCCTCGTACGTGCATGTTTTTAATACCAGCTGTCAAAATAACCAACAAAAAAAACTCTGTTTGCCTACACATTGTTGCGTTGTCACAGCTAGCACAAAAATTTGTTCGAGTATCGTAAACGAATTTTTAATTGTTTCTTATAATGGTCACATTTCATGACGAATTATTCTCTCATTTTGATGGGAGTTGATTTCCGCAAAACACTTTACTGGACTTTACATGGCACATATAGAACATTTAACGATTTCCACTTAAAACATTCCTTGTTAGTAAAAAAAATTAACTTTAATGATTTTTACGTTTTGACATCAATAGCACCTAAAACATCGAAGTTACTTAAAATTAATGTAACGCGCACAGCGACGCATGTGCCATGATTATTTAACAAAACCCTCAAACCCTTACAAAATGCGTAATTTTAAAATCTTTGTTTTTTCAACTTTTTATACGGGTCAAGTGACATTGAATTAATTTTTTTTGACAACATTAAATTAAATTGAGTTCAGTTAATTGGCATTATTAAATAAAATTGAATTCACTTTTTTGGTATTATTAAGTGAAAATATGTTCCTTTGTTTGACATTATGAAATGAGGTTTGATGAACCGAGTTCACCTTTTTTGCATTATTAAATGAAACCGAGCTTACTTTTTACTATTAATAAGTGAGTTTTTAAATAAACAGAGTTCACTTTTTTCGCATTATAGAATGAATTATAATTCATTTTTTAACCGTTTGAGTGCCGACAAGCGCTATCGCGCTCGTGTGTGTACTAACTAAATTTGCCACGAGCCTGATGGCGCTCGCGAAATCAGTTGCTGTTTAGCGCACGGTAGGGGAGGTCGCTCGCACGCATCGCTAATTTTTTATCTTTCTATGTGTTACATAAAATTCAAATTATAATATTATTAGTAATTACAATATTAAAAAGGATCCAGGAAAAGAAAATTTTTAACCCATAATGTCGGAATATGAAAATAATTTGAGTGAAAATGATCGTTTTTCAAGTTGTGAAGAAAGTGATAGAGGGAGTGACGCGGTGAGTGTGGTGTGCTCACAATTTGGCTTAATGCAACTTTTGAGTGATAGTGACGATAACATTATTTTGCTGATATGGAGGATGTACCGGACTGTGAAAATGATGATGTGACCTTGATTTCAGTTTTTGTTATAATTTTTGTTCACAGTATATATTTCCATAATTTTCTTTGTATTTTATTATCTTTGTACAAGTTTTTATTAAGAAAACACTGAAAAAATTATTAAAATTGGATCATTTTTGGAAGAGATACAGTTTTTTTTTTCGAGGCAGGGGTAAATGACATCAAAAACAAAAGATTTCTTTGGCATTTTTAAGTATATATGAGTAAAAACCAATGGCACTAAAACGATTAATACTGGTAAGGGAAACTGAATTAACTTTTAGGTATTATTAAATGAAACCATAGTCACTTGTTTGACATTATGAAATGAAATTTAATTCACTGTTTTGGCATTACTAAATGAAACTATGTTCGCTCGGTTGACATTATTAAGTAAACTGAATTACAAATGATGATTGTGAAGAAAAGACCAGATTGAATGAATTTCTAAAACAAATTAATTTCACTGCTTTTGCTGACTAAAAGTTTTATGACTTTAATTATACTTTTTCTAATGTCAGAACTAATTCTTGAAAGTATCGAAGTCATAATTAATAGTGGAAGGCAGCTTTTGAGTATAATTCTAAATAATAAAATATTATGGGGATGGCAAATAGTTTTGGCCATCAATACGGTAGTTGACTCATTCTAAATTTTGATATTTTTCGTAAAATATTGTGAAATATAAGTTAACTAAAAACTAGTCTTGAAAAAAATTCAAAAATTGATTGAAAAATAAGCCAGTTACAGGCTTCTAAATTTGAAGATACAGATAGAGTTGGGTATATCCCTCTATCTTTTCCTCTCGTAGAATATAATGTGCAATATTAAAAATGACCTCACAACACAGTATTGCCGTCTTCTCTAAAAGTTAAATTTAAACTTTTATAACTCAGTCAATTTTTAAGATTATTAAAAAAAATTTTCACTCTTCATCAGCTTGTACCTTGAAATTATGATTAATGAAATAAAAAAATTTAGTCAAATACCCAATTTATATTGGGCTATTAAGATTGTAGGTAAAAAACGAGAAAATCGGTTATGATAGTGACAAATTCCCACCCTTTGGAGTGTTTAGTGAAATTCAGAAAGATGACAAAATTTTCAGAAGCCAAATACATACCACATAAATAGATTTTGTAAAAAAAATTTATTCAGAATCATAATTGGAAAGAATCTCCAGGACGTAAAAACTTTAATTAGGAAACGGTCCTATGGCACAAACAGATAAATATACAAAACTAGCAAATTTTAACCTAATTTTTTGTCTCTGATTACTGCTATCAATGAAAAGTAAGATGTACCTGTCTGAAAAGTTCATCATGTTCTTTTCTTCTCTGCACCTCTTTCTGTCGCCTTCCAGCCTCTGCAGCCTCGCGCAACATCTTCTCCCTCACTGTAAGTGTATTAGATGCATAAGTATTTTCTGGAGAACTACATTGATAATACTTTTTTGGAGATTTGTACACATTATTACATCTAAAACAAACATATGATATATGAATACATTCATATATCTGACATCGAGTAAAGTGTAAGACAAGCGGACTTACAAAAATGTAAGCCTCCTTCAAAATCTCTGCAAGTTTACTTCTGAGATGAATATCTATAAAACATGTAGACAATAAAAACGGAACTATTAAATTTATCAGAGATTCCATCTTCACCGCTCGTTACATTTTATCCATACAGTTTAATATTTCTTGCATTTTGTTGTATATTACTTTGTAACACACACATTAATTGATACACTTTGTAACACTTATAAATAATTTATTGTTAAATGTACTAAAACAATTTAAAAAAAGTGTAATTGATAATGAAAAAAATTAATATGCAAAAAAAAAAAGAAAATTTATTTTAATCTATTAATTTTAAGTATTTAATAATTAGCAGGGCAGGGCAGATGATTGGCTTACAATAGAAAGCCAGCAGAAAAATAAAATGGTGAACTACTTATCAGTCAAATGAACTGTGTAAATATATGTTTAGTGAACAACTTCAGGGTGTCGATTTTTTTGTTGCATCGTGCAAACTTCATCCTGTATTTTTAAAATTTACTCTTATCATTATTTCATAATGCATCTAAAAATGTATAACTTCAAAAATAAATATTTGAGATTTGCTTGGAGTCTGTTTTTGTTGACATTCTTGATTGGTCCTATTCTTTAACTACAGCCTTCAGCAAATCGTATTTATTGAAACATATTCAATTCATTTCTTTATATGTTCTAAGTAATATAACAGGAAAAAATTAACTATGCACATCCAGTTCCATATTAGATATAAATAAAAGTATCTAAGAAAATTGGGCTTACACGCTATAAGCACGTAGGCGTGCTGCTTTCTCTCATTCCTCAATCTCCACAGCTCCTTCTCCAAGAAGTCGAGTGCGGTGGACAAAGTGCCACCTTGAAGTTCTTCCACCATAGAATCGATTGCCATTTCCTGCATTGAAAGGAAACATCACAACACAAATTTCGGAATGCAAAATGGAAGAGGCTGCGATGTCGCCTGCTACTAGTTACTAAAGAGATCTTGCCAATTTATAACTTCAAAAAAGGTCCTCATTATTTTTTTAAGAAAAGCTACTTTTTTATTTTATAAACATGAGTTTAAATTATGCTATCAAAGTTTTTCATTAAAAAAAATATCCATATGTGGGCGTTTTACCTCTGTGTTTCAAAAGTGAATTTTAAAAAAATTGCACGAATATGATATTTCTTTGAAGTCAACATGATAAATTTGGATGGAAAAATCACTCATTTTTGTTGACCACAAAAGTATTAGTATATTAAGACATAAAAAATATTTCGTTTGACAAAAACATGTATTCGACTTTAAGATGTATACAAAATTAGAAAAAATTCTGTTTATTAATTTTTTTTAAAAATCACATCCTCCAATTTAAAAAACATTGTTTTGCGAGAAAGACGACAAATGTTTCATGATGAGTTTTCATAAAAAAAATGTTTTTTCAACTAAAATAGACACACGAAATTAATACAACCAAGAACTTAAAAAGGGCTGCTGGTTTTATGTACACGATCATCGCTTGACCATATCAAATAGTAAATCCTACCCATTTTCACCACGAAACTGAGACCACAACACTCACTAGAAAATCTCGCAGAAATTCAGGGTTGCATAGAAAGAAATGAAAAAAGTGATGTTCTGTATCAAATTGCGTGACAGTAAGAAAATGAGTGAATTTGAAACAAAACTAAAGTTTGTGGCATAGCAGAGACAATGGTGCAAAGGGAACGAACCTAAGTGAGATAATTAATGAACATTTTTATTGATATGAGGTTAAAAACCAACTTATAAAACGAAAACATGAAATAGATCAGCAAAACGATTAAAGAAAATGAAAGTGAAGAAAGTTTAAAACTTCTCAGTTTTCCTCCCCCCCACTTCTAAGGGATTGTGTAATCACTTAAAAAAATATTGCTATAATTAGTTAATTACACAATCACTTAAAAGCAACATTTTGTCCAATCATTTCCATCTACCTGCTTTTGGCTCTAAGTTAGTTTCCTTCGATGGAACAGAACAACGAACGATGTCCTTTCTCAAATTACAAACAGTATGATGTGTCACTAATGTGATTATGCTTTGGTATCATTATATTTTCAACATTCAGTTGCATTCAAAAAGAGATTTTAGAGTATTATATTGAGGACAGAATTCTGAGGGAGACTCCATATGATACCAATTGTAAAATACTCATGTAAGTAAAAGTTTCTTTAAAAAGTATAGTGTACAAAATTATCTTAAAAATTTACTCAGTACTGAAATGTATCAGTATTTTTTTGTATCCATCTCTATACATCACTCCGGCTTACAAAATATAAACATATGTCAAATTTGACAGCAACTCAGAAACAAACATATAAATGATCGAGACAATTTTAGGATTTACATTATTAGTAGAATTTTTCATCCATATCTAAATATAAAATACTAATAATTATAATATTATATATAATACTTGTTATAAAATTTTTTATAATATAATTTATAATTACTTTCACCCCAAGATCAAAAACTTTTAAATTTGTCGTAACAAACTAATCCATTGGTTCTGAAGCATATCTCTCCTCCCAGAGTATTTGAATATATGGAAAAGCATCTGACAGCACAGTCTAAGAGTCATTTGGAGCCAAGATCCAAGGAAAAAAATAATAATAACACATGAAGATATGCATAGATATTAAAAAATATGGCATACCCTGGCCTCGTTGTGGTCATGCTGTGCAACCTGATTGCGCGCGGTAGTCGCAAGTGCCGCGACGCGCGCTCGGTCCGCCTCATCTAGGCCGTACGATGATTTCAGCTCAGATATCAACTCACGGGCCTTACACCGACCCTCGTACATCTGCCCACACCACAGAACCATCAAACGCTGGACACTTAAATAATTAATCAGCAATAAAATATGCCAACCTTAGACAAAAAAATCTTATTAACATCTTCCTAACTATTTTACAAACTAGATAAATACATAAATAGTTCTGTTTATTGTTAGGTTTCCTGACCCGACCAAACCAAATTGAACCCTGTTGTGGTAACACTGTTGTATCTTCAATCCATCTATATGTAATTACTATATAATATTTGAGTAATTATATACACTTACCCTTACATATAACATATAATTTCTTAACCCAAAAATAAAAATCATACTTAAAATTATGTATAACTAGTGATACGTCCCTGTTTCACATGTGTAGAAAAATATTTTTCCCGCATGGACATATCTGTGTCAATCGAGCCAAGGCAGGAGAGTTCGCAAATATTATTTTGCTTAATTAAAATTTCATCATGGCTTTTGAACTATTCATTCAAAAACTATGGTATTAAAGGGAAATTTGTTCTACATAAGATAAAGGTTAAGACAGTTCTACATAGTAACTCTAAAAAAAGACTTGAAAAATTATGTTTCTTAAACAGTAAAAAGTTTATTATGGATTTTATGTAATATATACGCTGTACCACAGAGGAACGAGACTTTATTGTAGAACATATTGAATAGAATTTTGAATGTATAGAATATTGAAATTTGAATGTATTTCTATCGATTTATGCAGTGCTTACCAAAATACCTCTTGACGAATGCTTTTTTCCACATTCACCTACAGGTCAGAAAATTTTCACAAAATTTTCATATATCATACATTTTAACTTTTCCCCTAAACCAATTTACAAACTAATGAAAGATGGAATAAAATTTATTGTATTAACAGAGTTTCAATACTTGACGTTAAAATGAACATTAAAATTACATAAAAGTGCTGGGTTGTAAGATGTGGTACTTTAGAACCCACTCCTTTTTACCAACGGATATATAAAACTATATTTTTTATTTAAAACCACCATCATCTGGCAACTTCCTTTAATGCATTATATATGCATCATCAACCATTTGAATATCCTTAAGAAGTGGTCCGCAATATCTTTTACTGAAGTTATGCAAGGCAAAACTACCACAAAGGCATTTGACTTCACACTAATACAAGATTCATGAATAATTAGTCTTGACAATTTCATAAAGCATTGGATCTTGTTGAGGATAAAATTCGCAGGATAAAATCGCTTGATTGGGTTATGGTTTGTTTGGGTCACAGCAATATGTGGACGTGTGGTAAGCCCCTCTTTTGCCACTCTATAGAAACAACAAAGCATCTCCACTGATCTGAACAATTTTTAATTGATTAAGAAAACCACCACTTTTTTTACTTCAAATGAAACATACTGGCTACGATATTGTGAAGATTGTGAGACTTCTGGTAAAGCTACAGTGAACCTGTAATATGTTGGTCTTGCTGTAATATGTTGGTCCTGCTTAGTCTCAGGGCCTAATTGACGTAAACCAAAAAAGTATCCATCTTTACCATGACAAAATAATAATGAGTATCATAGAGTATTGTATGATGGATGGATATAGCTGATGCACCCTAATCTATTACCATGACTCTGCAGGATGATATCTCATCGCTGGTATTGTTGACCAACAATTACCAAAGCTACCTCGTATGCTGTAAGCAACATAAGGTTTTCTTTCTACATGAAACATGACTTTAAACTTCTTGTACCTTAAAGAAATGTCTTACACCGTGAAAGTGCTATATGATAAATATGGTCTTTCGTCATTACCCAAAAAATATATTTGAATAAACTGTACTTTGTCTTGAGGTGCCAGTAACAGACTTCCTACCAAATAACACACTTAGCCTTGAACCTGAAAAGTTGGCATAAAACAATTTTTTGTAATGATATAATTAAGAAAGTCATTGTACTTTGGAAAATGATTTATGAAATGGGCGCACTGTGGGCGCTCATGTATAAGCAGATTATAAACAGACTGATAAAGATCCAAAGGACGGAATTTGCACTTTTCCACCACTGCAGTACATTTCGAAAGTCTCTCCCTTCCACAGAGCTTTATAGTACTTGCATTTATAAATCATGGTACCTAAAACAACACTGCTACCAGCCTCATAAGCTGTTTCTGGATTATATGCCAAGTCCAAATAAACTTTTGCTTTCCAGGGATGAGCTTGCTTTAGATAGTTAGATATATTCGCTACCCTATGACCTTTGAGGCTATTTAGATGGTACTAGATTACCACTGCTCTATGCACTTCTGGCTTATTTTGCGCATATTATAATATCGCATCTATATATGCGCATCTATAATCTCATATCAGATACTTAGATGCATTGATATTAAAAAGAGAAAGTAACTCAAAAATTGACATATCCTTGAGTTGCTTTCTCCCTTTATCATCACTATTTCTAGAAATCTATTATGAGACTCTAGAATCATTAGGTAGAAGAAATGTAAGAGGTGACGTCTATAAATAAGGTAAAGCAAAATCAGATCGAGTAGGAGTTACAGTCTGCAAGTAAGGTAGCCCAAATTCAGGCTAAGTTGAGGATGGACCTTTATCTCACAGAGAAACATACGCATCAAAATTAGTGCTAAAAAAGTTAATTATAAAGCATAGTCCCTCCAATAGGATACTTTCAGCACCGAATTTCGCATAAAGCTCTCCAATGTAATAAACTTTGAATACAAACTCAATAAGCTGTCCAGTTGCCTCCAGCCTGCCTAAGTATCAGACAGAAATATGTCCGCAAAATATACATTGACGTTGTTATACCTATTATCATCACTATCATGGGACGTGATGAAAAATTCTCCTCAATTTTGTACAACGATTTCTTCACAATCCTCCTCAGCCAATAACTGATTTCCGTACTAGGGAAAAGAAAGTGCCTGGAAGAAGTACGTTCCATCTCCTTCCATATTTAAAAGGGTATGAGACACTCTCTCACCGTTTATATTTAAGATCTCTGTATGTAATTGATAATAAATTTAAAAAACCAATTGTTTAAATAGATATAAGTCGATAAAGATGGACAAAATTACTATTTAAAACACAAACAATAACTAAATTTACCTTAAATCAACTAAAGTATTTATCGTAAAAATACTTAAAATTAGTATATATCTTAGAATAATTAAAAAATTTCATATACCATCAAAATACCTGAACTTAATATTTTTTTTTATTTTTATGCTAATGTAAAACAAAACCAAAATCATAAATTACCTCAAAAATTTCTAAAAGTACCTAAACCTAACAAAATAATAAAACTTTTCTTAAACCAATCTAAGTAATTAAACCTATATATTTTTTTTATTATGCAAATGTATCGAAATCAGAATTTTTTTAAATCAAATAAAGTACTTTAAAAGTACCTAAACCTAACATAATTATAAATAGTACCATTGAAAATACCTCAACCTAGGTATCAAAAGAGTCAATACCTCAACCTAGATGAATTTTTATTAGTAACAAAAGTTGTATAATTTCTGAATCAATGAAAGTCACATGAATTTAAAAAAAAGCATAAAACACAGCCGCTCTCAACAACATAGACCCTCATGTATGTGCGATATTTGGCTAATCTTTGGCTAAACTTTGTGAAGATTCGTAAAATCTCGGGACAATTCGGTGGAGGGCGGTGCCACGCATTAAGCAATATAGGGTATTAACATATTTACCTTAATGAAATAAATTATTGTATTATGGGTTGAATATGTTATAATAAAACAATGGTTGAATAAACGAGTCTGCCCGAGCGGAAACCTTTCAGTACTGTCAACTTGAGGTTCCATAATTATCTCCCATGTTCGAAAAACACTGAAATACATATTCCATCA
The DNA here is from genome assembly GCA_039881145.1 of Druceiella hillmani. Taxonomy (NCBI): domain Eukaryota; kingdom Metazoa; phylum Arthropoda; class Insecta; order Lepidoptera; family Hepialidae; genus Druceiella; species Druceiella hillmani. Next base: position 3,041,107 of record JAYKKI010000092.1, read on the forward strand.
CTTGTTTTGAAGAGCACTATTCTGACCAGACATTTTTTACTCTACAAACTTTGCTACCCCCTTTTTTCTTAAGACTTGAATTTCCAAAAACGCTGAAGTACGTATTTCATTAATTGCCTTGAAGAGTATTAATACTAAATTTCAAATAAATCTAACTAGATATTTTTACCAAACAAAATTTGCTACCCCCTTCTCCTTGTAGATTGAATTTCCAAAAACGCTGAAATACGCATTTCATTAATTGTATTGAAGAGTTATTAATATTAAGTTTCAAATAAATCTGACCGCATGTATTTTACCACGCAAATTTTGCTACCCACCTTTTTCCCTTTAAGGATTGAATTTCCAGAAACACTGAAATACATATTTCATTAATTCTTTTAACAAGTATTAATGCTGAGTTTAAAATAAATTTGACCACATATTTTTTTACCACACAAATTTTGCTACCCCCTTTTCACCTTAAAGATAGAATTTCCAAAAATACTGAAATACATATTTCAATAATTCTATTGAAGTGTATTAATACTGTTTCAAATAAAACTTATCAGATACTTTTTTACCACACAAAGTTAGCTGCCCCCTTTAATTTCTTAAGAACTGTATTTCCAAAAACGCTGAAATACGTTTTTCATTGATTGCCTTCAAGAGTATTAACACTAAATTTCAAATAAATCTAACTAGATATTTTTACCATACAAACTTTGCTACCTCTTTTTCACCTTAAGGATTGAATTTCCAAAAATGCTAATATACGTATTTCATTAATTGCCTTGAAGGGTATTAATACTAAATTTCAAAAAAATCTGACTAGATATTTTTTACAATACCAACTTTGCTACCCACTTTTTCCCCTCAAAGATTGAATTTCCAAAAATGCTGAAATGCGTATTTCATTAATTGGCTTGAAGGGTATTCATTAAGGGCCTTACGTATTTTATGAATTGCCTTGAGGGTATTACATTTCAAAAAAATGTGATTAGAAATTTTTTACCATTCAAAATTTGCTATCCCATTTTTCCCTTAAAAATGTAATTTTCAAAAATGCTAAAATACATGTTTCCTTAGTTTTATTGAAGAGGAGTAATATTAAGTTTCAAGTAAATGTGACTAGTTCTTTTTTTTATTTTGTATGCAAGCTCTGCCACCTCCTTTCTTCTCTTTGAGATTGATTTTCTAGAAACGTTGAATAATGGGTTTCATTAATTACGTCAAGAAGCACAAATACAAAATTCCATGAATATGTGAGCAATTTTTTTAATATCAATACAAACTTGTCACCATTTTTCTTCTATTAGGGGTTAAATTTTGAAAATATCCTTTTTAAAATGATGAATAGATAATAAAATCAAAATATTCTTCAAATTTCACGATTATACCTTTGGCAGTTTAGGCTGAACGATAAAGAGTCAGTCAATCAGGACTTTGTTTTTTTATATGTAGATAAAGATTATTGATAAAATCGTTAAGTAACCGATGTTGGTTGATTTTAAAAGTGTAAGAAGATAGGATTTCCATCCCATTAATATTTGTTGCTAAAAATAGATAAAAAAAATGGATAGCGACTGTAGAAAATTTGAGATAAATTGTAGGAAACTACAAAGAATATACATACTCACACATTAATTAAGTTTTATATACAAAGTTTATAAATATTTGAAAAAAAATATAATCTCCTTGAACATTATATAAATAGGTCCACACGTCCGCTCACCATACACTGGACGGCGCGACCGCGCACAAGCCGCTGGAGAGTGAGTGCAGCCTGATGCTGTTGCTCCTCGAGTTCCGACACACTGGAGACGCGTGGCGTGTCGGGCCTTGGCGTGGCGGGTCTACGTCGAACCTGCAGAAGGCGGCACGGTCCGGCACCCCGCCCCGTGTTCAGGCGCGTTTCTGCCAGAAAGACTTCTAATACAACAACAACTCAAGACAACTACCGTTAGTTATCTACAGGAGCATGCGGACAAAATGGTAACCACTCTTTTGTGATCCAACTGAGAGCTATATAAAGGCTATATATATATTCAACTACACAAAATATTCCATTGAAAAGAAAAGAATGATTTATATAATTTGATAGGAAAGTTAAATATCACTCATTTATATCTCTAGCTCAGTAGCTCAGTATCTCAGTACTCCGAGTTATTAACGAATTTATTTATTACGCATACGTTGAACCGTTGAACAACGGTCACACATGTTGATAAATAGTAATGACTGAACATTAGGCACTATTGTGAAAATAAATATAAATTCTACAAGAGTATCCACTTTGCTTAATACTTTGCAGGTTTAGGATTTAAGACTGTCAACCTAGATTCAAATTATATATAAAATAACTTCAATGATAATTAAATTAAATAGAATAGATTGGCGTATTTATACAATTATAAATTAGAATTTTGCATTGAAATAAAAAAATCTTTGCTTAGCCAAATATTTTAAGCGGACTAAAATATACTTTATCACAGCGTTCACATTCGATCGCGAGTAGCTACGTTCGTCTACATGGATCCAATTGCACATTTGACTAAACAGTTTGAACCTTTTCTTTCTCTTTCATGTAACGACAAAATACATTCTTTTATATCTTCACGACGCGACGAGTGAGTGAAATGATTGATTTGGTGAAACAAAAAAGATGCTGATCACTCCCGAGCTAGTGATATACTGATACATTTTGATTTCAAGTGAGCGAGTGATAGGTATGATCGTAACATGTGAGCTATATCTTTTATATCTCTCATTCATGAGCTACACATCTCTATTTAACACCATTTAGCAAAGTGGTAATAAGGAAAATTATTATCTAGACAAGCATCTCCCAATTTTACTCTTATCAATAATATATACAGCGTGGTTCTTTATTAATGAATTTCGACTTGAGCTATCAAATCGTTATTTTCAAATTCACCCCTTGTTTTCGTAACCTTACACACTCTGTATTGTTTTATTCATATGCAATCTTCTCTCAGCGAAAAGTTCACACTGACCCTAATCGCCTTTTTTGTGTTATTGTTTAATTTTTTTATGTGAAATGGAAATTTGAAGTGAAAACTTTTTTGGTGCATCATGCACTGCAATCTTTTTCTGAGCAGTGAATGAAACTGAGACGTCATGCTTGGGTCAGTGACGCTTCACACTCGAGTCGGTGATGCTGAATTGAGCGAACTCGGCTCCCTTCAGCATTGGCCAAGTGAATTATTGTTTTAGGCGCACCAGGCGCTCTTTTAAAATATCAAGTGAACTACTGTTTTAAGCACACTATGGGCACTTTTTATATATACTTTAAAATTAGAATTTTTCACTTATATCATAAAGTCGTAAGCACACACCAAAAATGTTTCCCATTTTCATCCCACGAGTTGAAAAAACGATCATAGATCTCAATAGTATTCCGTACGAAATGGCAAAGACCTTTGACACAATAAGCTTACGTTACTGACATATTTTGAATTGAAAACTTCTTTTGGCTCATCTTGCTCTAAAATGTTTGATGGGAAAAGATTGGCGATTCTGCGTCGCACCAACTATGACATGCTTCGAATATACACGACGAAAGGCCAAGTATGGCCTGACAATTCATCTTTTTACTGTTAGAAATTCTACTTGCAACTGAACAAAGCGATCCAAGGTATAAGTATATTTTTATTTCATCACTTTGTCCAGTAAATGATTGGAGCAGCAGTAAAGCACCGATTTATAAATGGACCGCAACTGAAATCTGTGTTTGAATTTCAATACTTGCGTTTTTCTTGAAGTAAAAACTTCTTTAGGTGCACCTGTGCACTTTGCGCACCAGCGCACTTTTTCTGAACAATGAACGGAACCGAGCCCTAACTCTCGGGTTGGTGACGCTGAGTCATCAGGTTCGAATCAATGATGCTGAATCAGGTAAACTCAGTTCTCTTTGGCATCGGCAAAGTATATTACTTTTTAGGCGCACCAAGCGCGCTATTTCGAAATATCGAGTAAACTACTTTTTTGAGCGCACCAAGCGCACTAATTGGAAATATCAAGTGAACTACTTTCTAAGGTACGCCATGCGTAATTCTTGATTATTATTTTATTTGAGTAATTTAATATAGTATATGAATGTTATTATACATAATCTGTGCAATAATTCAAGTGTATAACGTTAGTATTTAATATTTTATTTGAGAGTATTTCGGTAAAATGTGTACATGTTATTGTGTTTTAAAATAATAATCTCGCATTGTTCCTGATTCGCTGGACTAATACCCATCATATTTCATTAATGTACGTAAGTATTATTATATTTATTTCTTAAAATTAAAATTTACATATCTATCGTGTGGTAATAAGCACACTCCAAACATTTTTTTCCTTGAATTTTATTTTAGAAAATAATACTTCTCTCTTCAATTCAAACCAAAAACAGTTTTTTCTCATACATTTGTTAAAAATTTACTCAATTTTACAACAGTAGTTATATGTTTCCAATTGGTACTTATCTAAATATGGTTTATTGGAAAAAAATGGATTCTCGGCAATCTTTATTTGAATTGAGTTTTTTATGTTATTTTTTTTAATGGTTGGTTGGTGGTTGGTGTTGTATCCATGTAGTGCACAAAGAAAGTCAGATGGGACCGAAAGTGTTTAGTACAGCCTAAGCTATCTCTCCCACTAGTGGAGAGTACAGGAGACTGTCCGGAGGATCCACAACAATGTCAAAGAATTGATGGTTCAGTTGGTTCTATTGCAGGATAATTTAAGATGTGATTGGAAGAGAGTTGGATGTCCAGACAATGAAGGCAGTTATTGTAGAAAAGCTGCCCGTCAGGAGATATCGACATTGAGATGTTTTATTCAGAGTGTGGTGATTATTATGAAGATGATTCTGTTGAAGTTAAGCTCTGGAATAGTGTGTTTCTTGGTTAGTAGATGAGTAAGTCTGTGACTGACAACTGCATCAGTATCTGTGCATATTAATCATTTGGATGTTTGTAACTGTGGGATTCTTTAACAAGATTATCTGCTTGTTCATTGTCTAAGATATCGACATGTACTAGGATCCACTGTAGAGTACATTTTTTTCCAGTGGTAATTTTTTTTCATGAGTATACCACGCACAAGCCGCTGGAAAGCTTCCGCGTTTCTGCCAGAAAAACCTTCTGTTCCTGTGCAAGTTGAGAGGTGCTTTTTTGGATTGCCTGTAGTGCAGATCTTGTGTAATAGAATACAATGATGCCGCTTTGACGTTGAGTTGCTTTAGCGTGGAAAATATTCAGAACTCATTTTATTGCAACTAATTTGCATGTGAAGTTGGAGGCAATTTTCCCAATAGGTATTTTATGAGATTCTTGTTCTTGCCCCCCAGGCTAGAGTCGTATGACTCATCTGTGTAGGCAATCACCAGGTCCAGAGTTGAGTTTTTCAGCTCCCCAATGGTGTGGCTCTCTTTCTCTTTGATGATCAAGGCAGGTTCTTTCTTCATGCATGAGGTTTAGGTTGATGTTTGCCCATGAAGGAGGCTCTATGGTAAGAAGGTAATCTTTGACTACATCAATGGCCACATGTTCTAAGCTTATTTCTTTGCGAACTTCAGAATAAAATTGCATTGTATAGGATCTTTTAAGTCTGCTTTTGCCATTCCATGAACTAAATGTCTTACTCTCGAAGTCTCTGTCTTACTCTAGAAGTCCAAACTCTAGGCTCCGGCAACCTCTTCCATGAATAGTCCAATTTGTTTAATATTATATATTTAAAAAAATCAATAAAACTCCTCCTCTCATAAAGACATATGTTTTCTCTTTAAACATATGTATTTGTTTATTATATTTTTTCTGTATAACTTTTATAAATTAACGCGCATATCTGTACGAATTAAAATATTGTATATGGAGTGACATTATCAATTTAATTAATTTTACTAGCTTTTTCAATTTTCATTTTCAAAATTTTCCATATACACAGTACCTAGTTACCTAGGTCTTCACTTCTACTTCGTAGTCTTAAGTACACCCAGTTTTTTTAGACACCATAGTTCTCAACATTTTTCCAACCTTACTTGGATGGTAAAAGCATATAGAACCAACTGAACCATCAAGGCATGAACACTTTACAGATACAAAACATTCAGCAACACAAGTAAATTTACCCCAGTCATGACACATCTACTGTTACCCAACAAAAAGTTCCATTATGACCTCTCTGGGTGCAACATAAGATGGATGGTACCATGTTAATACAAAATGTACAGTAACATAAATAAGCTGAGCTTAGATACACTTGGTGTTAGACAAAAAGGAGTTCTGTTATAACTTCAATGTCTGCGGCATCAAGTCAATTATTATGATCAAAAACATAATAATATTATGCTGTCAATGAAACTAACACATGAAACGTTTCGAGCCAATCCCACATCTCAAAAACTTAATTACCAAATATCATCTTCGCACACAAACAAGTGAAACCGAATAAACACTTCTAAATAACTATTATATGAAACAAGCGACCATTTTTGTGATTTAATTTTGTTTTTTTTCCTTAAGGTCAATATTGAATTAAAAAAATATAACTTCCTAAATCGGAACTATGTTGTTTGTAAAACCATATAGACATCGCTTTTAAAACTCCGTGTTTGCAAATATATCAACCACCCAATATTAAGTTCAATTTACATGTTGTATTATACACAATAAATCCTTAGGTTCCGCCTGTACCTAGGCTATCAGCTTCATAGAAATAAAGTATTTGACAATTTTTAAGTTTTTAAAATTATTCAAAATGTCTCTTATAAGATTACAATTGTAATATATTCCCTGACAAATGTGTTTTAAGCTAAAAAAATTTTATTGCAGTGAAGCAAAGCTTCACGCCAAAATACTTAGTCGCGTGATATAAAAGTTTCGTTATGTCACTACACTCCAAGCAAACAATTAAATTGAAAAAGGGGAATTTTATCTCTTTCACATACTTCACTCCATAAAAATTATTTATCTGTCATTCTGTAGTGACAGGTAAACATTGTTTATGGAATTTAATTTACCAGATCGCGCTGTCTTGCTTACACAATTAATTGAAGTTGGCAATAATTAGTACATGGCCATAATTCGTACAAATTAGTCTATGGTGCATTTTGATGTCATGGGTTATGATAGGCAGACCATTTACATATCAATATTTTAATAAAGAATAACATTTTTTACTTCAAATGTTAAAAAAAAATATTTGTATCAAATTTATTGCCATTAAACTATATTTAATCCTTAACTCAAAAACATTATCCTTAACTCAAAAATAATGACATAAATTAACCAGTTATTTTTTATAAGTATTTTAAATACACTAACATCCATTGTTACAAATATTTTCTCATAATCTTAAAGAAATATACAAAAACTCACTCTTGAGATCGGCATGCAACTTCTGCAGAAACTCCTCGGTCCATCTAGTCTCCCGCTCACAGAGCTGGCGGGGGTCGCGCTTTGGTTGATGGCCGCTCAGTGTCCTCTGAAGATTGGGTCCACGTGATGTCCACGACGGTACCACTGAGGCCTGTAACGCTTCTGATAAACGAGATACGTGATAAGATATTAAAGCAGCTAAGATAGATGAAGTGAGAAACGCAAAAAGAAAGAAAAAAAGAGTCTGAAAATATAAACCTATAGATGGTGATGAACGGCGAATAAGCAATTAACAGATTTCAGAAGATACTTAAGATAAAATAAGATTTGATTTTTTTTTCCGTTTTTAACTTAAATTTAAGGAGTTGGATAATAGAACATAAATCCACAAAACATGCCATCTATTGTAATTTATAAAAGTATGCATGTGTCTACACTTGTGTCTTTTCCCTCTGATATCTTGTAACTTGCATTAATATTTTATGCACCATATGGATCCAAATGGACACTATTCCAACCGGACATTACCCAATCCAAATGGACACTACCCAGGTTGTCTCAGGACCCCTCATGGAATCCCTAGCACCTTCCCACATGTAAAAGAGGGGATCATTAAAGACCCTTGATAATGTCCCGTGTCAACCATCAAGCGCTTCCGTCCAACTAAGTTAAGGAAAGTCCCCAATCAATGAGCATTTAGCACCTCCATTCTGTCAAGGACACTTTTTGCTCAAACATCGGTCCACTCTCAACCAAGTCATGGTCACTAAAGTTACTACATTCCAAAAAGTCTCATAACTTTACTCTATTGATATGTTGACGTATGCTCTCTTTCAAAACTCTATGCGTATGTATCGTTATGTTTACCGCAGTGGAACAAAATGTGATGCATGCCCTGCGTCTCAAAACTGCAGGAGCATATAGATTTGTCTCTCAAAGCAAATCTAAACACTTTGGCTTGAAAAGTACCATACCCTATGATTTTTGAGCCAGGTTTTATTTAGCCACTCATATACATCGGGGAAAAACAAACTTAAAAAGACTTGAAGACTGCTGAACAAACTTAAAGACTACCAGTGTACAATTAAGAATACAAAGTTAGAAACGCAGTTTTTATAGCACAACAAAAACGTTTTGCTTCAATAATATTAATGGAGCATCATAGCCATTCAGCTTTTTAATCCAATAAATAAACCACATGTTAAAAAACATAAATAAAAAACCACATGTTAAAAAACATACTATTTTTGTTACACTATTTACAATTTCTATTCATATATATCACATTTTTTTCGTCATTGCCTACACTTCATTCCATTTCAAAAGCGAATGTTTGTGAACAAAAAAAATAACAGCTCAGGTATCATCAACCTTTTTCTTATATTCTAGTTAATAGTATAATATGGATTTATTAAGTATTTGTGTAACGCTATTTTTAAAAATAATATCTTAAATAAAATTCTATAAAAAATACTTTTTTAATCTTTCTGGCTTCTCCCCAATGGAAGAATCCATTGGGGTTTAAATGACGTACAAAACTGAATTTTTTTTATTTTTTTGCCTCCAATAATTTCTTAACATATTTCTTTTACTACTGAAATATATGTGCCATGTCAAGTGTCTTCCAAAAAAGGCATGTGCGTTTTTAATAATATATCTAGTCTATCTATAAAAAAAAATATTTTTGGAATCCATACATCTTGCTGTTTCGGTGGATTCCCCGCATGATACACAACATTTTTAAAAAAATATCTTATTCCAATTATCTCCTCTAAAATTTCGTCGCTGTGGTGTGTTAGGTTGATCACGAGGTGTACGGCCTTTGACGATGCGGCGTACCACGGGGACCCGGGTTCGATTCCCTGTCGTTCTTTGAACGGGGCTGGACTGGTGTTACAGTTGGCTGTAAGAGATTGCTCTCATGGCAATTAGTCCGCCATATGCATCAACTAGATACATTAAAGTAGATAAAATAAAAATAAAATTTCAGTAAGTTTTTCTTTCAATGTCATCTATTGAAACATACGTCGGTTAAAATGAAATTGCATTACGCTAAATTTCAATTTTCTAGCTGGAATTGTTTGTGAGAGAAAAGGCTATGGTATTTTTTTCTTCTTGGGGCATGTAACTCCAGAAAGCTGTGTAATTAAGGATTGACATATTAAAATTAACATAGACGTAATACACACACATCAAAATTACATACTCTATACTTTAGTTTTAACATTCTTTGTACTTATATTTGTATGAATATTACCGAAAATTCATGAAATATGTTGCAAGTAATCAATAGAAATAATTATAATAATCAATGGTCCATTCAAAATTTGTGATTATAATCATCAATAATGGAGGAAAAAAATAACAAAAATGATTACAATAATAATAAATAAAAATAAATAACAACAAATACAGTCAAAAACGAAATAAACCTTTAAGATTTGTCTTATTGAGATGAGGTAAAAAGGCAGTAATTAAAAATGTATTATTGATTTTATTAATAATATAATGTCACAAGTCTTCGAAGGACTGATGTTCGTATAATGTCTGTATAATCGGCTGCTTGTATTGCAATAACAAGCTAGCAACTATGTCGATAGAGGAGAATATTCTGTCTCAATCATCACAAAGTCTGACAGACATCCATTCCGGATCAGAAGTGGAAAAATGGAATGCACGGAATTAATTCGATGACTGTTTGTCAATTCGTCACAATCTATAAACATATCTAGGAATGCGACAAAAACACTTGTCAAAAAACTTCATTCGCAAGTTTATTTACTGTTTTCAAAACCCAAAATTACCCCTAAAAATAATGGAAACCATTTTTTTGTTCTTTTAACCTCACTGTGCGATATTGGAAGTGAACGCTGATAAAATATAAACTTAATAATTCATTTAAATATCAAAAACTTTCGTAAAATAAATTGCCAAAAAGCAATAAGTCATTGTCTCATAATTTTATGTCTGAAAACAATGATCAAATAAATTTTAAACAACATTGGACACTTACGTGTATTTGTGTAATGGACGGAATTGAAATTATCAGCATTGGAATAAAACTGCCAACAGCACTTATATCCAAATAATTTTCTAACAAATTTCACTGGCACTTGATTGCTAATTTGGTACAATACTCTAAATATACATCTAAAATCATACTTGCTACGCCACAAATATATCTAGATAATGATATAATATAACTAAATATCCTATGATGTTTACTGTAACATAAAATAATATTACACAACTAAAATTGTCTTACTTAAAAAACCAAACTGATGTCACACGTACCGTCAAAATACAGTTATTTTACAGGAAAACTAGGACATATTCTATACATATAACATGTCCCAGCAAATACCACAAAAGTCAAGACTCTTGCAAGATTATACCGCACGATGTAACTCTACTCTGAAAATTGACGTTACTGTTATACAACATACATATGGTACATCCGTCGCTTCACAAGTTGAAATGGAAACTGTGTGTTCGCGACACGGAACATACTTATTTTATAGTAACAGGATAGCAAGATATTGTCTTCCTGTTTCCTCATATAGCACTAATCTATAACTCTTCACTACGTATCAACAGACTTAATACCCTTCTTAATAAACTGGCTCATCGTATATTTTAACTGTTTATAAAATATTAAACCAGGATACAAAGAAAAAGAGATTCAATAATTCAAGTGTTATACTTAGATTTATTCGAAATAGATACCTCTCCAGTCTTCATACGACTGGTAAGTTTGGTGCAGCTAATACGTATCAAGTTTTAATGAAGTTTTTCAACCAGATATACACACAATGACGATGTGAAGGTGGCCAAAGGTGAAGTTTGGAGTGGTGCGGAAAGTAAGGCACTTGATTAAGCGAACCAAATGCTAAATGGAATGATGTGAGAAGGGTTAGTGCTTAAATAATCAACCTGAAAGTAGGCAGACGCATGAGGGTAGATATAATTTTTAATTGTCTTCTGCATTTAACATTTTTCGATGTTGTATGCATTGTTTCCTTAATTTGTTTGGAATTTGAATCTATCGTAAATATTTATAATTTAATTATTTTGATAATTTCAGAAATAAATAGCACAAAATTTTATTACTACGTATTTTATTATCTATACATATATTGTAGACTTGAAGTGACTGTACCTTAAATAAATACCTTTAAAATCGAATCAATTATTTAGGGGCGCTTAACAAAAGTAAGAGAACATGAAAATACTGTTTTTGGATTGTTTGTTCGTTTATCTTTGAGTCTATTTATTTGTTCGTGAATCACGCAAAGGTACTATTCCCACTTTTTCAACCGAGTTGCCTCAGGGACCCGTAACAAAACCCTCCCCCCCCCTCATTTACAAAAATGTTGACCTTCGAAGATCCCCTAAAATATCCTGTATCTATCATCAAACGCTTCTAACCAACAGGGTTAGACAGTGTCGCCACTTAAAGAGCCTCTATTTTTTCTAGAACGCATTTAACAGATGTTCTAAATGACTCAAAGCCCGGTCCAGTTCAGACCAACTCACGATGACTAAAGGTACTACATTCCAAGAAACCGCGTTGATTTCTACATTATTTTCACTGTGCATACTCTCGAATAGAACTTTAGGCGTATCGTGGTTTACCCGTAAAGAATTGCGACGTATAGTAGTCAGACTTGAGCCAGACCTTCTCGATCCGCCCAGAAATAGTGGGAAAAATTGTTTAGTTGTTTCGTCCTTTAAATTCGGCGAAGACCATCTAATTTGGCAGTCAACACAAACGATCTCAAAAATACGTCTCTTTTGTGTACAAGAGGGTTCATATACTTGGAACTCGAAAGGAAGTGATCCTGCACCATAATTTCTTTCTTACAATTCAAAATTAGCCGCACGTTCTGCGATCGCAAGGTCTATAAGCAGAAGGCCCGCCAAAACCGGTAATACATCCGTTGAATAGGTGCTATAAGCTTTGGTTAGAGTCATGATCGGCGCGCGCTGCGACCCAAGTACGACTCTTCTAATCTGTTGGACCACGACACTCCACGAAGCACATACCGATGGCGCATAGGCCAATATACCCAAGTATATCGCCGTATACTTTAGCTTGAGGGTAGAGCTATTCAGTTCCCAACCGGCGCCGACAAGCCGGGCTATGGCATGAAAGGCAATCCGAGGCCTCTCACCAATATACTGCGCGTGTGGCATGAAGCTTCTCTTAGAATCGAGGATCATACCCAAGTACCTGTCCGCAGATCAATCCTAGACCCGCCCATTACCATAGTCTACTCCCTTGCCAGTATGCCATTGAAGAAGCAAAGACAGCCTGGACTTTTGGAGGGAAAATCAGAGCTTATTCTTAGTGTCCCTGTCTAGTAATCTGGCGAGTGAGTCTGATGCCCTGTTTTCTATTTCTTTACGGCTCGCTCCTCCGACCATCAGTAGAGGCAATGGTACTGCATCCTTAAAATGGATTGCAAGTATACCATGGAACAGAATATTCCACAGGATAGCACCGAGAACCGACATGGAACAGAATATTCCACAGGATAGCACCGAGAACCCCTGGTCAACGTTTTCTTTACTGCAATATTTCTTTCCTGCAATAAGACAATTCGATCACAAAAGTAATTACTTATTATCCGACGGAGGTTCGCTGATACGTCCCTGTTATATAAAGCGGTCAAAATAGCAGACCAACGGGCTTTACCAAACGTGTCGGAGATGTCCAAGAAAATCCCTTTTCTGGGCACCCAGGGCAAAGCAGTAGAAATGGCATCTATTCTAGACACTCCAGATCAAAAACCAAATTGAACAGAGGACCCCGACGACCGAGACAGTTGCGCAACCAGACGCGCTGCTAGCATTCGCTCAAGCAACTTTCCAAACGCCGAATGGGGCATAATGAATTTGTAAAACTTTGAATCACCAGGCGATCTCCTATTACTCTTCGGGGTAATTTTAAATTTCCACACTTTCCAGATCTTTTTTTGCAGGCAGCGATTGAAGACCACCAAGATCTCGCACGATGCGGTCCCACATACCATTTATAAGTTTTTATCAATCAAATCCAAACCTGGATTTATTTTCGAGTTCAGTTTATTAACAATATCATCCTCTTCCGAGTAGCATATCTCCGAATAAAAATGACTACTGCTAAAAGAAGATATGCTGGGTTTATTTCTGATTTGCCGCTGCTCGACAGTATCGAGGTGAGGATCATTATACGTGAAGAAGGGAGCTAAAAGTTATTCAAGACTTTCATGCGCATTCCCGATGTAACTCCCATCGGATTTTTTTGAGGACGCTAAAAATAAAGGGCCTCCTTGGGTGCCACACACTTTTGTATACGGTACCCGAGGGATCTTAATTTCTTGTCTAAGTAACAAAAGAATGAAAATAGGAGCGTCTAGTCCGCTTAATCTTTCTATTATAATTACACCGGGCGAATACCAAGGCCACCTGGCGAGCCTCTACAAATTCCTCGTTTAGCGTCCCGGGCCTTTAGTGCGTTGGTAGTCACGTCTTTTTTCCTATAAGCTCTCTGTAGAGCATCCAGGGTCGAGTTCCACTTGGATTTTGCTTTACTGGGTCTGGAAGTCATCTCCCTAACCCCCTCGGCACTGGCGTTCACCCTATATTGAAACTCAACAACCATTTCATTTGAACAAAATATGCAATTAGAGATTTTGCTGAAAGCGTCCAGTTCACGATTAAAAATTTCAAAAAATTGGCTTCAGCCTTGGCAACCTGTTCTATATAACATGCTAATTTGCGTCCTATGGACACACTTGGGCCTCAATAGAGAATAAAATTGCTCAATGGTTGCTCGAGAAAATGCATCGTGTGATCCTCCAATTGCGCACACCCCCCGCAAATCTATTTAATATGAGAGGGACACCAATGTTGGCCAAAGGGTCCCGAAAATGTTATGGACATACCGGGCAGAATAGATACCAGGAAGCTGTTTTGGTGAATGAAATCCTCCAGAATTTATCCAGGCAGATTGGGACATCTCGAATATCACAGGCTGGATTGCGTGTTTGTGTCCACATAGATGTTCATCTTTCCGCAACCAATAGACCGAAGAACAGTATATAGGTGTTCACAGAAAAATTCGGTGGGAAAAGACTATTCGAAATATATACTAATTACAAAAATCTATACCTGGCCGAGCGAAATCTGGGCCACTACACAATGTCTGGTGGATAAGTGTTCCAAGAAAAGGACACCCATCTCAGTGGGGTTAAGGATGATTGCAGCCTTAGGGGTTAGGGCCCTTCTTCAGAACTAAAAAGGGCTCCAGCCCCAGGGTGCACCCTTTGGGGGTGTACTGCTCCTGGAAACACGCGATACATTAGCTACGTGTATTAAGGGCCTTCGATAGCTCGGTCATTATCGTTGAACCCCGCTCTGCATTGAGTTATAGAACTTTGAGTTGTAGACGGCAGTCTCGCTCTCTTCTCCTCGGCTCTCAAACCTTCTATATTTCGCGCTGCGCCTTGCAGCTTCTTAGCACTCACAAAGTCCAATGTCTCCACAAAAATAACTCCGTTCCTAATTGTGGAAGTCCTTAGCACGCATATGCCAAGTGCCTTGGTTTTGATATTGGTATTAAGGGTATTAATAATCTCGTCCCTTGATTTAGGTTTATCCTTATCCGAAGAGAAAAATAAAGCAGGCTTGGAAGCTGGTTTTGGCTCTTTTTTGACCTCTGAGGCTTCGGAATTTACCAGCGAGGTTGTTTTTAGCACTAAACTGTAAGAGTTCACTGGCTCACTGTCGAAAATTAATCTCCAAATATAAAAAATCGTTGAGGGGATCGAGTCTATATATTGAAGATATGTATTTTGAAAAAAATAGTGACTAATAACTAGTTGAGACTAACGGAGGCAACAACAACAGTTTTTAAAATAGATGAAGGTTTGTCTGTCTAACATTTTAATGAAACTTAACGCAGTTACATTTTGTATCCTGGGTCAACATTTAATGTAAGGCACAATTTTTCATGCTACGTCACCTAGAGATTGAACAGAAAAAAAAATCCTCAAAGACAAAACCTATTTTGTCTTTATACAATTTAAGCTGATTGACAAACAAAATATCTCATTTAATTGTGCTATTTGCGTTATTTAGTAAATAACCAAAAAACATGTTTAGATAACAATGTTTAAGTACTTAGTAGCGCCATCTGTTTCTATTTTAAGCAACTATCTTAATCTTAGTACATTTAAATGTAGTTTCATAATTTTTCACTGGATGGCGACACTTATTTATTTGAAATAAAACATAGTTTTATTATATTTTACTAAATCTTCAATTTAAAAACCTGTACTACATATTAGTGACTTCGACATCATAATTATTATCTATCTATTAGACTTTAGGATGTCCATTGGTCGCATACTAGACAGAAAAAGTTGAAGATCTAGGAATGGGCAATATAGCACAACCCCCATGCGAAAAGAGGAGTTTTGCTAGTTGCTTGTTATTAACAAAAAAACTATCTTGAGCATGGATTAATAAACCCATCTCTAAAGGAGAAGCAAAGTGATATTCATCGTATTCAGCAAAAGCATTCATCCCTTTATTATTATGAAATACGTATAAATCGAGACTCGCTTTAGTTTTTCTCTCATTCGTGTCAATATAAATAAAACGACCAAGAGCGAAACAGATGATTATCTTTTCCGCTCCCCACTAAACTTCAAATGTCTTCTTTGCTGCCCCCATGCAATGACTATCCGTATCATCTCCAGTGAGCCCGCCATGGGCTAGCAAGACAGTCCTACCTCCATGGTCTTAAGAGATGTATCAATACTTTTAATTCCAATGACAATTAAATGCATTTAACATTAACAATTATAGTATCGGTATACGACACAAATAGTCATTCTGTTAGCAATGTCGTATTTCTACCTATCTTCTTTCTTCTTTAGCCATGTTCTTAACAACAAACATTCTTACACAACAAATTTTCGACGAATGTTCTTAACGACAAACAACAAAAATCAACGGGATGAAGTTGGTCAC